>CM055963.1:15277500-15877500 GCA_029531755.1 Holothuria leucospilota
GTCATCTAGGCGATAAACAGTAGTTTGACATTTGATAAAGTGCAAATAAGATATTTGCTAATCATACACAATCCCACTTAGTGTGGTATGATAAGTTGCTTCATTTGGTTCGTATGAACTTTAAGTTAAACTGGGTGTACATGTCAACCCATGCTTTGAAGACAGTAAACTGATCATAAACTATAGGAGGTTGACGGTGGCACAATAGGTTAGGAAAATTTGTACGCTTTCATATGGGAGCATTTGAACGCTTTGAGACATGCATATGCATGTTATATATCTCTGATTGGCTAAAACCCTAACCCTAACCCTAATTCTAACCCTGATTGGTCCTAACACACTGTGCCACCGTCGTAGTGATAGAACTTAAGGGAGCTAGGTAAGGTATCGGCTTATGAACAGAGATTACACATAACTGACAGACTCAGTCTCCACAGATAGTTGTTCATGTAAACTTTTTATGCATCAGCTTCGTCATATTACTCACAAACTTCATATCTTATTTCAAGAAATGTTCTTGTACGCTTTGAAGTATATAGTTGCCTGTTAAGTTGTAAACGTTGTTGCCAATAACATCAAAATATTGCTATAGAATACATATGATAAAACTAGTCATTATGTGATAAATCCAATTGCAGTAACTCTGCACGGCCCAAGTGAAATAAAGAGCGGCTTTGAAGTTAGGGTTAACTTAATTAAAATTTATCTGTTGTGTAATGCACAAAATGGGTAATTAGTACCATAATGGCCGTGACATTTGTTTACTGCAGTGGTACAAAATATGAGGAGGTGAAGAAACTTTTGCCACCAACACTTAGAATTTCTCTGCAACGCATATAATAATAATAATGAACAGTGTCAGGTACTAATGATCCGTATCTTTGACATATTAAATGTTAAACTGAATGTGGATATAATTCATTCTTATTTCATTAATGGATTTTTGATTCCTTGACGTAGTTAGAGGAATCTATGTGATGTGATACCGTGTGTATGTGTGTGTGTAACACTTTACTTGTAAACACTCTATCTCAAGAAGGGTAACCTCGAGGGGTCTCATACTTGACTTGTAGATACCCTTACTAATTAGATGATCCCTATTATTTTTGGTGAAGGTCAAAGGTCATTTGGGGTCCCAGAGGTCAAATGGTAAATACTTTGGAAATTGTTCGTAAACACTTTTATCTCAAGATGTGTAGCTTCAAGGTATCTCAAGCAGGGGAACATTGATAAATCTCATACTTAGCATGTGGATGGCCCATATTGAGTAAATGATCCTCATCATTTTTGGTAGAGATGAAAGCTCATCTGGGGTCATTGGAGGTCAAAACGTCATAACGTTGTGAACACTACACCTCATACAGGGAAACTTGAAGCGACCTCAAACGTGGCATGTAGGTGGCTCACGTTGAGTAAATGATCCTTGTTTTTTTGTGGAAGTCAAAGGTCACCAAAGGTCAAAAGGTCAAAATCTTGATAACATGATATTTCAGGCAGGGGAACTTTGATGAACCTCATACTTAGCATGTGGATGGCCCATATTGAGTAAATATCCTCATCATTTTTGGTGAAGGTGAAAGTCATTTGGGGTCATCGGAGGTCAAAAGGTCAAAATCTTACATCTCATACAGAGGAACTTGAAGCGATCTCAAACTTGACATGTAAATGGCCCGCATTGATTAATGATCCCTCTTGTTCTTGGTGGGTGTCTGATGCCATTTGGGGTAACCAGAGTTCAGAAGGTTGAAACTTTGTAAAAACTATAAATGCTATATCTTGAGCAGAGAAACATTGATGGATCACATACTTGACATGTGGCTGGCCCATATTACAAGGTCAAAAGTCGTTTGAGGTTATTGGAGGTCAAAAGTTTAGTAGTATGGTATTGTGTTAAATATATGCCCAGGGAACCTAGACATTCTGTGCCGAAATTGTAAGGACAGTGTAAATTACACTGTCAATTTCAAAACACAGAAATAGACTTACATTTGATCGGAAAGGATTCTCTAAGCCTTTTGGTTTTCTGTTTCATTACCCTAACGGCGAATTTATGGCCAACAGAGCTTAGACATTGAACTTTGATGTTTAAAACAGTAAATGATTGCAATGTTACTTATGATGTTCAAAGTTATTCTGTAGGTAATCATTTGCCAATGAAACTAATATATAAATTTATTTCTGTCGAATGTTGCAAGACCTTGCTCATTGATTAGTTTCTGATTAGTTTCACAACTGAAGCGTAGTTTCCCCATCAAAAACTTAATTATAGGAACATTAGAGCTCAGAAGAATATTTTCTTCGTTAAACAATACAGTTCGTGGCTTGAAACACTAACAATGGCAGAAGTACCCAAAGAAGAACGAATATATGTTTGGAGCATTTCAAACGAGCTTCGACAGTATACAAATAGCGAATATTTATTAGTGTGATAGTATGAAATATGAAAATTTTTCCTTCAGACGGGAACACAACGGTCCCTGTCCCCCTTTTGTGACACACTGTTTAATGGTTATTTAAAAATAGTTATAGTATCTTATCTAATGAAATTGCAATATTGAGTTGTCTCGAGGGTCAAGATCAATGTTCTTTTCAAAGGCAAGGTACATACGGACTGCGGACCCGGTGTTGTCCATGTACCCCGATGAACTTGGTATCTTAGTTGTAAATTTTAGTTACATGCGGTAAGATGTTAAGTGCCAAGAAACCAACTAAAACATTATATCACAAGCATGTGTCGGGAAAGTAATTTCCCTAAAAATAATACATCTTGCTCTTTTATCGTCGATTTCATCAAGCAGATGAAAGAAACGGTTACCCTGCCTTCTTTTTACCATGTAGGGATGAAAAGGGAAAGACAATATTTCTGGCGTATGGAAAGCTCTTTTTAACCTTTATTTAATGATATTAGTTTATAATTGCAGATGTTATTAAATCATTTCATGATATCAACAAAAAAACAAGTTTGAGATATCGGTACTCATTCAACTTTATCAACAAATGAAACGAATTTGTGTTAGCAAAAGTTGAAATCTTGATATTAGTAAATCATTTCATGATATCAATAAATCATTTACAGATACCTAAAAATAAATTCAAGATATATTAAATATAGCTTACATATCAAGTACTCACTAATTCGGATATAATGATAGCAAGAATTCGAATTAGTGATATGTACATATCTTAAATTCGAATTCGTGATATCAATAAAAAAAATACTGATGTGTACATAGTTTCAATTCGAAGTCTTGATATCATTAAATATGGCGGAATTCCTGATGTGTGCGCCCATATTAAAATATAACACAAATTTGAATTAGTGATATTTTCATGTCTTTAATTGGAATTCGAAATATTAGTAAATAGTAATTACTGATATTTAAATATCGATAATTCAAACACTTGATATTATTAAATGAGGTGGAATTTGTGATATGTACGTCCTGTTTACAGATATCTTGAATTTATTTTGAGATACCTGTAAATGATTTATTGATATCATGCTTTCTGGTAACAAGAGGATATCAAAATAGACAATCGGTGTGGGAAAATAATATGACCCCTCTTCGAAGTTGTACGATACATTATCCCTATTGTCATGCCACCACACTGAGTACGTTTACGCTAGTGTTCCGTGTTAACCATAATTAGCCTCCTGGCACCTTCCTAGTTTCACCAGGGAGCTGTCCGTAACAGCTCCCTGATTAGACCTACTATATTAAGTCTCTTTGTGCATCGTTTCATTTTCGTGAAGTGTCTTTTGTGCTGTACAAGAACGGCCTCGAATTACATGGTTGTATTGCTGTAATTTAACAAAGTCACTTCACAGATGAAGTGACATACTGTGATGCTCATCGATATTTCCAGTTTCCATTTGTGTCTGAAACAAATGTAAGGGTTGGAATGATGCCCTTTTGTGCTCGTAGGTACAACCAATTTAGAAAACCATGAGTCCAATTAACAAAATTAAGACTTCCCAAAAATGTTCCAAAATATCATAGGATGTATATTTTAATAACATTCTATTTTAAGGCATACACCACAAACGATGAAACAAACGCGACCACTGAGGTTGTTATCTTTGTTGCATCATCACCAATGGGCGGGTATTCCGCCGACGTCAGACCGCTGTTCATGTTAGTGAAGAAGTATGGGTTTTCCTGTGTGAATACAACAGATAAATCGTAATTCAGTTCGATCAATACCGTTAAGAGAGTATTAAATAACCTCTGGTTTCACGCTAAGAGATTTCAAATCAATGAGTCATTCGATGTAATTTTAATTGATATTATTCCTTAAAAGTGATACAAGTGTAAGGCATTTACTGTTTTAGTGAAAGAACAAGTGCTTATGACAGCCAAAGAAAACAGAGACATTGCTTTAAGCCTTCAACTTTGCGAACAGAGGTGGTTTTGAATATACGTTATTTTCAAATTCGCAAGCAGTTCCTCTCCGTGGTTAGCCGATAAGTAAAAACTTTTTCACTCAAATCCTGTTTACCGTTTTGTTCCTATTCATTGAACATTTCATACATATATATGTATGTATGTATGTATGTATATATATATATATATATATATATATATATATATATATATATATATATATACATACATATTATATATATATATATATATATACTGGCTATGTTGTACTAAATTTTCAAAGCTTCCGGCTTCAGAATAAAAGGTAAAGCTTTATAAAAAGGATATATTGAAGAACACTATTTTCAGCAGTCCGAGCCAGAAAAGTAGATGAGATATACGGTACTGTACCTTAGTGGGACAGCTGTAAGTACTGTCAGGATCCCAGACAGTTGACTTATGCCCGACCGGTTCCAACTGAGGAAAAGCAAGTAGAAAAACCTTTCTTCAAAAATTTCATTCCAAAGTATTCAACTTGATAAGAAGATAAATGTTAACCTCTTAAACAGCATAGCAAGCTAAGAGAGGTGAATATCTTTATTTAGTCTGATAGAAATTTCGAGCAGTTTGTTTTAGGCCCGTAGCCAAGGGTGGACTGTGGGAAGGCGCCCTCCTTGATAAATATTTGCTCCCCAGAAAATTCAAACACTTAATACCGGCTTAATGCAAGTTTCGGCAATATTGCCCATAAAAGTATTTCGCAACTTGGAAGCTATATATCATCCCCCTTTATTACCTTGTCTGGCCACTGAGCTGGTCTATTTACTTATTCCACTTGAGTCTTGTAATACATTAGTTGACTTGAATCTTTGAACGGTAAGTATTCAATGAATGTTAGCGAGTCTTTTTGTTTGAGACCCTCAACACTGGAGTGCTGATTCAATGTTCATTGTATCTAACATGAGAAGTATTTGTATTGCTATGGGACAAAAACGTATCCGCAAAATCTCACCATGTTATTCCATAACTCCTTGGCAGCAACGGCATGACCTTTAGCGCTAAAATGGAAACAATCTGGAGCAAAGTATGATGCATCACCCTCAAGAGTCTGTGGAAGATTCCAAAAATTGGGTATTTATCTTAAAACACGGCATGAATTCAAAAGTTATATTAAATAAAAATCCAGGGATGCAATGCATTCATTGTTATTTGTGGTGGTAATGTTTGTGTCCACTTCAAGGAAATGTTAATAGCCATTCATTTACTCACCTGAGTTGATAATCAAGATGAAATGTGTATTGGCTATGGATATTGGCTATGGACTACTTATTTCAAAGCTTCGGGCTTAAGAAAAGAAGGTAAAACCTTACAAAAAGATACACTGAAGCTTTATATTGATGCTTTTCTGAAAATGTGGAAATATATGTGATAATTTAAAACGAATGCAGTAAAATGCAAGAACTAAAATTGGCTAAAACCGTGTATTAAAAAAAAAATGAATGCTTATATATACATACGGTATATATTTATCAAGGTGTTATTGTGTTGTTCACATCGATAAAGTGCTTCATATATGGGTGCATCGTAACGCTCATAAATTTTGGGGTAATTAGATATTTTCATTCAGGGCCGTCGCGACCGGGGGGTGTGGGGGTGTCTCACCCCCCAAGTTCGTCAGAGCGACGACAGTCGGAAAATCTGAAATACCAGTTGGAATTTCTTGTATCTCAGTCTAGCACATTTTTCCGACTGAGCCTATGTCAACTTTGTATATATTTTCCAACTAGATCGAGTAAGAATAATACCAAACGTTATTTACCTCACGTAAAATCGAATCAAAACTGTCCTTTTTTTCGCAAATTTTTCTCAAACTCTCAAAGTTTTCGCGAGCTCCGCGCGCCTTCAGACCTTACCTCAGTGTTGTTCTTATTATCAATATCTTCCGATAGCAAAGTCTGGAGAAGCACAACAGCACAAGTTGAAAGCTGTTTACAGATTACCAGGTAAAAGACTGGCTTTTTGAGTGGCATGTTGGTCTGTTGGGCAATTGTCTCGGTGCAGATTCTGAATGCAGGTTTTGTCATGGAAATCTTATTTAATGAAAATTTCGGCGCGCTTCGCGCGCATGCGTCACGATTTACAATCAATCTCATGAACATTATTAAGGTAATTATACCAGGCACAGTTCTACGGGAGCTAGGGGCTTTAGCCCCCAAAATTTTCCAAGCCCCTCAAAATTGCGCAAAATTTTATATAGACTAATATTTTTGAAGACATAGATATACTCAGAAAGTATTCCAAACGTCTATTTATCAGGCCCGTAGCCAGTAACTTCTGTAACGATTCTTTCTATAACTTCAAAAAATTTTTGCGCGCTACGCGCGTTTTCATCTATGGTTCTATCTAGTGGTAACGTCCGCCGTTTCAAACATATTGGATTTATTCAACGTGTCCACAAATGTTGTTCTTCCGTGTAGGCGTAATTCTAGAGAAACACGAAAATGCATCGTTGCGAAGTTCTTTCCTCTTTTCCTAACTTTTGGAAGATTCCTTCTTCAGCCTCGCCATCATGGCAAACATATTTTGTAAGAAAAAGATTTTTCAGTTTCGTATAGGGGAGCCTTAATGGGTAAGATAAAGAATTTAATCCCCGACGACAACCATGCAGTCGCCCTAACAAATTTCATGGTTTTGCCCAGATTCTTCAATAAAAATCCAATTTTTTTCAACTTTCCTTAATGAGAACAAAAATGTGAAATCTTTTTTTTAATATAACCCCAAATTTTTCGGCGCGCTTCGCGAACTTTTTATTTCGAGTTCGGCGACCCATTGCATCTGTCAGGACTTAGAATAGCTGGCCCGCAGTCAGGGCGCTTCGTCCCCATGTCGGCAAATCAAAGCACCACCCCTTACTGAGCTTGCGTGCAGGTTTTTCATTTTTGCATTGAAGTATACCCCCAAATTTCGGCGTGCTTCACGCGCAATCCTCACAATCCACGTTGTATCACTTATGAACATTATAAGCACAAACATACCAGTGAACTATTATACCATAAACTAGGTGTACATTCTGAAACGTGATTGCTAGTCCTACACCCTTTTGCTATACCTGTCTGGGAGGTCTAATATCACCTTTCTGCATAAGCAGTTCGTCTGGATTTCCGTTCAAAATTAGTAAAAATACGATAGATGCAAAGTGCTAGGTGTCATACTCTATATTATTATTTAGATGTCAGGTAATAAGCATTATGTCATTGCCCCCTCCCATTTTATATAATTGATCCAGAGCTTCCAGGGGGTCCTATACAGGTATATGCCAGCCTTGGATGCCAGAATAGAAGGCAGTAAAGTATTCAAAATGGGGGGCTTCAGGAGGTTTGTTGACAACTTATTCTTCTCTTAGACAACATACTTTCTGCTTTCACCTAACCAAATCGAATTTACTAAATTATGGACATTTTTCAGCCATATATGATCAGCTCCAAAAGTATTCCAAAGATAGTACCATTTTGCATCTAAGCAACCTTAAATTAACAAAAAATCCTCAAAGGATAATTAGAATTCACTTAGTTATTAGCCATATATGATTTTTCATTACCCCGATATAGCACAAAACATAGAAGCAATAAGCGATGTGCAATTTGTGCATATTACATGCAATAAGTACTTTAATGTTAAGTTCCTTTGATCATCACATTAAAACTAAACCGCATGTGCAGCAAGGGTGAAAGGATCAGCTGAATACTATTAAGAGGCGGATACAGGAACGGATGCTTCAAGATGTTGTTCTAGTTTTCATGAAACTTTTTCGAACGTTTTGAAAATATTTTAATTCTTTAAGTTTTCTCTTTTTACTTGGTGCCTGATATATTTGTTGCGTAATCAACAGGATACATAACATATGCTATGAATTCAATAAATGTTGTAACTATCCTCATTATCAAAAAGAATATAACTTTAAAAGAGAAGTCAAAATTACGGTCTTGTCGAACTATACTACTAAGGTTTTATTTTCTTACATCCAGTAGTGGAAATCTAGTGTTAACTAGGTATGGCTGGTACACAACGGTAAAATCATCTCTTGTGTCGTATCTTCCACTCATAATTAAATCCTCTAACAGCGCCTGTAAAGTCATAGATAAAATAAAATCAAAATTTATCATTGGGAATATTGTTATATTGGAACCAAAAGACAATTCTGGTTCAAGAGACAAATTATTTCCAGGGCGCAGAATATCAAAACACATACAGAGAATCCCCTGTACCCTGATACTCGTTACGGATTTGCACCTCATGTTCACGCCTCATTTTCTGATTGGCCCTCTTATACAAACCATTAAGCTGCAGATCCATTTTGTTTCAGATATTATTAAAGTATCCTGGTATAAATAAAATCATCTACATTGTTGTAGCTAAAGGAATTCTTATACACTACATCAAACGGACGTACAAAAAGTGAAATTTTTAAGTTATGTATGAGGATCTCACTTTGAACATGTTAGTTAAAAGTTCTGGACCTGACTGAGGGTTTGCTATTTACCCGATGCCTTATATAAATAATGTATGTATCATCTATTTACTTGATAGGTCCTTCAACAAATCGACAAAAAGGCAGGTTGCAAATTGTATTGTATAATTTAAGGTACTTATGTACATTTTTGTAGTCCTCATTCCTTTACCATACTTGAAATCATTGTGCCCAAAGGAGAGTTTTCACTTTTTTAAACTGTCACAACTGTTTCCATACCTGGTAGTCGTTGACGAGGTTTACAAGTTCGGCATGATCATCTCCTTCTTTGAACATTGCACAATTACAGGCAATACTGTGGAAAGAAACGAAACGGAAGGCTTACGTCCATTAATATACAAATAATAAATGTTTATGAGTGCAACAGTATGAATAATTTCATGAGTTGAAAGATTTAACGTTCTATTCAAGGCGAAGCCGAGTTTAATAGAACAAAAAATCCAAAAAATAAAAAATAAATAAAAAATAAAAAAATTAACACACAAAATCAAGATATTTAATAGCCTGCATAAATGTCACGAAAACACACTCATTTCGTAAATGTTTACTTACATATGAATGAAGTCACATGTAAGACCACTCAAATGGTCTACATCCGATACGCGTAGGACACCCATCACATTGACCAGAGTTCGAGGCATCTCCCTGTGCATTATATCCAAAGCTTGTTTAATGTTCTCTACATATTGTTCCGCGGAATATTTATGGAAATTAAAGCAGTACTGGCAGAGATCGTTACCCCCGATGAAAGCGGTAACTACTTTCCAGTCGTTATCGAAGTCGACCTCAGGATGTTCCTTCATTTTCTCTATCATAGCTTCGGTCATGATAGTCATATGTCTGGGAAATGTAGAAACAGTATTACAAACTTATCAGTTAAAGTTTGTGGAAGAACTGCAACAAGATATGTTTTCTGAATATATCCATGACAAGTTTGAATTAAAATGGTCTTGCTCGAAACACACCATTACTTTGTGGGTACTGCAACATAAAACTTAAAAAAGTCTGTCAGTTGTTTGAGAACATGGAAGCAGTACTTACTTCCCGTTCTTGCTGATGAACGACCATTAAGTACCGTAAGTATTACGTCTTCTTTAAAATTTAGAGCCAAACAGTAGTATCAGCCTATTTATTGTAAAGCATTTGTTTTGACAAGCTACGGAATTTTAGAAAGTGACTTCGGTACTTACCAATCACAAGACTTGTATTAATTGATAAGTGTACTCGTTCTCAAGTAAATTTTCGTTTATT
The DNA here is from genome assembly GCA_029531755.1 of Holothuria leucospilota. Classification (NCBI taxonomy): domain Eukaryota; kingdom Metazoa; phylum Echinodermata; class Holothuroidea; order Aspidochirotida; family Holothuriidae; genus Holothuria; species Holothuria leucospilota. The sequence continues at coordinate 15,287,644 of CM055963.1, forward strand.
CGAGCATACGCTCTTAATCATGTCTTGTTCTTATTCTCAGAATGAGCAACATGGATATTAAAGACTTGCAATGAATGCCGGGAATTTTTGTTTGCCAACAGACCGTTCTGCGATTTCTTCACCCTCAAACACACACGTTTAGTAATTATTTTCCTTTCTTTCTATACTATAAAACGTTACCCTATCCAACCGTTTTACCCAAATTGCCAGACATTTCTTATTCTAAAGATAACACTTTCATCAAAGAGAACTCGAAAATGCTCAGATCTCTCCGGTTTTTATGGGACCTGATATATTGCGATGTCCACTGAGTGGTCTCTGCTTCCTTTGTGCATCCTCATGGACCTGCTACTTTCCTAGAAGTGTTTTTCTCAGCCTTCTTTCACTATGATATGAGCATCCGACTGCAGCCGGAAGGTCTGGGGTTCGACTCCTGGCCGGGTCATACCAAAGACTTTAAAAATGGAACCTACTGTCATTGTGCTTGGTGCTCAGCATGAGCAATGGAGTAGGGAAAACAAGCCAGTGAGCCACAACTGGAAAAAAGGCTGTTGTTAGAAACTGAGCCGTAAAACCTAACCTGACTCTAACTCACTAAGATATGATTGCAGTACCGTAATTTTGCAGAGTTGAGTGAAATTTTCTTTCGAAGTATACACTGTTCACCAAATGTGATTGAGAAATAGCTTGTTGAACAGGATGTTACTGTTGTATTTAATTGTAAACACTCGTTCAACAAAGTTTCGATCTTATTATGTCATTAAAATACATTGCTTAGCAGTGTTGTGTAATCAGAAAAAGAGTTGCACAGGAAACTTAATTCAAACAAATTGAACGTGTTTCTACATTTATCATCCGATGAGTTCAATAAAAGAATGTAATTGTGTGTCATTTCGTACATTTGAGTACTGTCGCTTCGTATTTGCCTAAAGTTTATTAAGGGGCGAATCTGCCCCTCCTTCAAATAAAACGCGGATATATAAGCTAGTAGAAATAAATAAAAAATATGTGGATACTCTTTGCAGTGGTGTGTTTGCAAATACCACAAGAAGGGGTATTTTAGAATCTACAATCTCTAAACTTAACAACATATCTTAATTTGGTTGTTTGCAAATGAGCATACCCAATAGTAAAGATTTCAGAAATGTATTACTTATTAGGAGTAATGTACTGTGCCCCGTTTCTGCAGGAGTACTCGTGGCCTAGTACAAGTACCGTACTTGTTCACCACTATTCGGACAACTGCTCTTGTACTCACACTCGTACTAGAAGCCCTAAAGTACTACTAATGATATGCCAATTGTCAATTTTGACATGAATTACCCCACAGGACAGTACCCAAACGAGAATCCACTCAACGGGTACATCAATAAAAAGTCGAGTCGGCCTCAGAAGGGTATGATACAATATGAAGAATCTTCCAGACAGGTAACCGTGGTGGTCATTCAATGTTCGGAAGTTTATGTACCAACTTTTATTTAAAAAAGTCAACGCTGCACTTTTAAATGTTTGCATATTCGCTTTCCCCTTTTAATATGTATAAAGATATAGAGTGGTGATGAGTAATATATTTCAAAATAAAAAACAACGTGGTTTTCAAGGTGGTACTCATCACTTCCAGTCAGGCTTCTGGATGAGGATCTTTCGATCGAAAGCTTATTGATTATGAAGTGAGATTAAAACTAAAATGTGAGTTTATCTTTGTTTCTGTAGCCAACTCCAAATGTTTTTCGTATAACTTGAAGTACTTTTAGCAGATACAAATACTCTATCACAGGGGTAATGCAGCAGATGTTAATTTCTTTTAAAGTCCCAGTACGACTTTGTATACGAATTTGGGTAAGAGAAATGAGTGGTGCTTAAGGTTACTTAAACCAAAACATAACCAGAGAAATGATTTGTTGGAGAAAAAAGACATTTACGAAAGTGAAAGGTTGTTTTAAACAAATCGTGGTTGTAAATGTAACGGCTGTTTCAATATGCACAAGGTTCATCACGGTGGGAAGTTCTAGATCATTATGAATATTCATTACTCAGCTTCGAGATCACATCATGTCGACGACTGTGCAGCACGATGCAGCCAACGGCGAATGCTAGGCTACGATGTGCTTGATGCACGAAGAATGTAGCTATAGGGCCGTAACACACAACTGAGCAGTCAACTTGCGTGACATTAACGGCCGGACTGCGGCTGTGCATGTTCGTACAGCCTGCCAGTATTTTGCCTCGCTGTGCCCACAGGCGTTCGAAACATAACGTACATACACTACACACACTATATACACTATAATAAGACAAGGTTAAGTTGTACTGAGAAGAAGTAGGCCCAGTCGCACTTCAATGCCAGTGCTTCCACACTCTAAATCATTTTTCCTGAAATGGCCGATTTCAGGTAATTTTAGATTCCATTTCAGGAAAAATGAATTTAGAGTGTGGAAGCACTGGGTGGCAGTGCAGCCACGTAATGTTTCGAACGCCTGTGGCTGTGCCAGGCAACGTTATCTTGCTTAGGATTTCAGGTGAGGTTTTCCCCCTTTTTTCATGTTAGTTGTGCTGCAGTTTTGTTGGCGTGGGTAATTATTTTTTAACTATAATTCAATTCTAAGCCTACACTAACCTCAGTATAGTCCTAGGCTGTTTGTGTAGTCCATCCGTTCGAATATACAAGCAAATGCTCTGCACTGTTTACGTGCGTACATTTCACTATAGTTGAGCATGTAGGCAAGGCACCTATAGTTGTTTATTCATGAATAATCATAAACAAACAGACTTTCATTGGTTCATAATCCTGACTGATAAGCTTATTACGAGGAGAGAACTCGAATTTGAGTTGGCAAGCCGAATTCAACATCTGCATTTCGGACAAAGATTACTCCTGAAAGAGGCTAAGACTGTTCTTCTAGGTATGTTAGAGCCTCTTAAACTGTTACCAACTTCATATATCTGGCTCTTGTGCTGTGACGATTTTTGGCGGTTTAAGTATTTCTTTATACAAAGTCGTACTGGGACTTTCAGCAAAATGGTTAAACCCCTTACATATTGTAAATCTCATGAGTAACGTCAAACAAAGCAAATTTGAAACTCAGTGTACACTGTACTATATTCTAACAGATTGCAATAAAATATTATTTCAGAATATGTATAGTCACTTTTAGTAGAACTGGCCGCAAAAGCGTAAATACGTTTCAAAATTAGAGGACAATTTTTCCAGGAAGATAAAAGTATACCGAAGAGCGGCAGGAAAAGTGGGTTTTCTAATTACAATGGATACACGGAATGGAATAAGCAGAATTTTATAAAAATGAGTTTGTTTTGTTGTGTTACCGTACTTACTCAGATCGTCCCCCACTGATTGCTGTGTTGAAGGCTGCTTCCTCTGAACCCCAACCAGAGATTCCTAACGAGTAGCCCTTTAAATCGGGATTGTATTTCTTGAGGATATCTGAAGAGCGCGAAACCATACAATAAAAGAAATGATACAAAAGTACTATCCTTGGGAAATACATTGACCAGAAATAAGAGGACTGGACGAAAAGTCCATGCTGGTTAAATTGTTCCTAAATCCACATGAGCGTTGTGTAACAGTTATCGTTACTGCTCTTGTACGGCAAAAGTAATATTGATAAGGCAGGCTTCATTTTGCGGCAAAGACAGGATTAATTTGTCTTGAATAGGTCTGACGATCAGCTGAATTTGTAAAATATTTTACTTAACGAATTTTTTTAAATCCCTTTTATATAGATACATCAATTTCCATTTCATCGGAAGACGAGCTCAATTTGAAAAAAAGCTAACTAAAATTGAAGGAAATTTCCGTACTTGGCAGCGTTGATACTTCTTCTATGGTAAGATCACCTCCAACTCTATGAATAAAGAAAGAATAAATCTAGGCAGTGGACCGACAAGTCTGGCATAAAATATTACGTCAAACCTGATCAAAACCCACGAAACGAGATTAATGCAAATAATAAGCAGCTTACTCACTAATTAAAAGTCAATTAGATAAGTAATGTAGATGTTGTGATTTAAATATATCGAGCCATCATTCAGGCCGAAAATACTTACGGCCATGATCGCCCTCTGAACTCCCCTACCATCTCACTGAGAGAACATGCATCACTTCCAAAAGCAGCCTGTTGGTTATGTAAAGTTAAAAACGTTTTTTACTTTTTCTGTTGACATTTATTTATGACTTACCCTATACTAAGTGAAAATAAAAATCTTAAGACATCAGTCGAAGTACCCTTCAAAATCTTATTACCAACCTCTCCTCCTTCCCCCTTTTTCTCCCTATTTTCTTTCAATGGAATCATGGGCATGGCATAGGTTCACGTTCTGCAGTGTACACTCACGACACGATATCACGCTGCGAACAAGTGCAGGATACAGTGATGCCTTAAATGCTAACATCAGTAAATAATGTTATAAACCTTCGTCACGTCCTACAAAGTAGACTTTCGTCAAAACGTTAACTGTCTCCAACTTTATTTTTTCACCATATTTGACTGATTGTTCAAAAGCCTTTCGTCACCGATGGTTGGACCAGTATGCTTATTCACACATGGATTAATATTATATTAAAAAGATCACACATCCAAGCAGGCTGTATAAGGTTAATCGACAGGAATGGGGTTAAATACACAATTTTCTTTAAGTGCAAATTAATACTACATTGCAAAGAAAGCCTGATAAGTGTTTGAAAACCTGATGTATGCTTTCTGCATACATAATGCATAAATATGACCTTTTCTCATACATTCAACTACTCACTGTCAAGGAGTCCCCCATCGCACCAATAACTGATACATCGTGTGGACGAAGCGCATGAACTGGAAGAAAAGAGACAATTATCTCATGAAACTTAAGTGACCAGTTGTAGCAAAAAAGGTATGCAATAATTGCCACAAATGAGGTAAGACACATGTTTTCCCCCCAAAGCATGTCATGTATCTATCTGTGGGTAGTTAAGAAACTTGAACTGGAAGACCGTCTCTTAGAAGACGTCGAAGCGTTTTAAAGTGTACAAAACGAAATACATAAGCAAACTTATCACACTATAATGGAACACCTAATACAATCGAATGATAATTACAGCTTATAATGTATTTCGAAGTATGCACTACTTGTCACACAAATCTTTACAAGAAGTTTTGCTACTCCTGCGTGCACCCAAAGTCGATCCTTCGGGCGATCCTCGATAACCTTAAAAATCTAACCTCGTTTAATCCCCTTTGCAAACTGTTTGTCAGAATTCTCGTTTACAGCTGAGTAAAACTGCTAGTACATTCCTAATGTCCTTTGGACGTTAGCTCCAACCCAGGGGCTTATGACTTTCTGTTTGGAAATAAAAATTCCAACTAATGAATGTTTAAATGTGACACACAAAGAGAAGTGCTATTTCCGGCAATTTCGAGACATGTACCTCATGCTACGATATTGGATTGATACATGAGACCCTTTTAATGCCAGGTCTAGAAAGATGTCTGGAGATTTTCCCGGAATAGTACGCGTTAATGTATTGTTATGATAATGCTCATCAAGCATTGCAAAAGATGTTATCTTTCAAACTACAAATTGCATGCAGGTTGTGCACTAAAACCCTTTAAGTTTCTTAACAAAATACGTCTGACACGATGAATTAAGAATGCCCTGAAACGAACTCTTTCACCTTGTCTCAGAATATGTATTCCCCAAAAGGAAAAAATTGTAAGAACACTTGCCTTCATCTGCAGTGATATGTTTCCTTGTTATCATGTACAACAAAGGCAGGATTTATCGGTTGTAATAGCCTTGCTATTGAATATTGTCAGTATTTTTAAAACGGTTCTGAAGAAGTTAAAGTGAAAGAACACGAAAAGCCAAAAGCGGTGAAAGTACAATTATCTTTGTTTTAAGACAACTTCCCTATGCTCTATAGAAACATACACCTTCAATTCTTTTGATTTGGTTATTTTTAAGTTGTCGTCCACAATCGACTGAGGGGCCTGACGAGCGCCCCGAGATCTGATGCCGGGCAATTGGTATAGCGTGGATCGCCGTAACCAGGATACTGGCTGACAGGTTTTAAATTGAGCTTTATGCTCCATAGTATACCTATCCTGCTTCCCATGTAATGAAAAATACCACTAACCCTGAATGTCCTGAATGCCTAAAATAAGAGACAAACGATGAATTGTCATCTTACATTACCTGATGTAGCTGGTGGACCTGCAGAAATATCCGTGTCGCAGTTGAAACTGTATGGATGTTGCTAAGATATGAATAATAAACTGTACTATAAGGCTAATAGTCATTTGGTAATTTTGTTACAGTGGTGGGGCATAGAACTTATCTCTGTAACATTTAGTATTCAGTATTCATTTAACCCAAAATTTAAGGAAATTTTAACATGTTTCTTTTAAAATTATTACAGTAAACAATTATTCTTATTCGTTTAGCAGTTGTTATTTTAGAACCAAGTGTACCACTACACGAATATTCTAAAACCACTGACTAATATTAAGTGTGACCAATTAGCGTGGTCGCATTTAGGCTAGAAAAAGGAGTATTAAGTTTTTCGGTATTGCACCTCTTAATAGATGATATTTACAGATCCGCAACCTTTATGCTTATAACTTTCGGTATCATACTTACGTAATCAACCCTGCAAGGCTCATGACAGTAGTTAAGTGTGACCAATTAGCATGGTCGCATTTGGGTTAGAAAAGGGAGTTTAAATTTTTCGGTATTGCATCTCTCAACAGATGACATTTACAGATCCACACATTTTATACTTAAACTTTTGGTATCATACTTACGTAATCAACTCTGCAAGGCTCATCTAAAGGTGATAATTCATCCAATATTCCAATTGCTCGAAGAAATGTCGGCCATACATCTAATTGAAAATGTCACCGAAAAATATTAAAACGGTTCTAAAGAATGTCGGAACCATGAGCAAGAATTGTACTCTGTGAAAAGCTATCGACTTAACTGATTGCAGATTTACTGAATGCTTACTGAGAAATACTGTGACTTAACAGCTCTCAATACCTCTCATGTAGAATCTTGGGTGTCTCTCGTGTTCTTTCTTTATCATAAAAATAAATATTATCAAGAACTAAACGTTTTGGGTTTTTATTTTGGTCCGTTGATAAAGGAACAAATGATTCAAGAATACTCTAGTTACTTATTTCTGTTGCTTTTTCAAAGTTAGCATTATGAGAGTACTAAATATCGTAGAGGTACTTACTATCATCGGCATTGCCGATACTTTCCTGGCAAACGGCAGTGCTCAGAAGGAAGAGTAATGGAAGAACCGATTTCATCTTAGATGTTTAGATTCTCTATAATCGTTGCTTGAATCTCGTTTAAATGGCTGGTTGCTTAGGTCTGCAGAAATTATGCTTTAGTAGACTCTGGCTAACGATTTTGTACTAACACTGAGTTTGTAAAGGTTGTCGAACTATATAATTATATTTGGGTACAAAGTGTATTCGTTATTATTGGCTTACTTATTCCAACCTTAATTGCCGGATGAAACTTTCAACGACGAAATGAGACGATACAGGTAAATGAGAGGCGTCATTTCTTATTTCATTCCATGCAATTTTTTCACAATGTACTTAAAAATTAAACATGCTTCATTCAATTTGTAAATACCCAGAGCTTGCTGGGCTTTGACCTCTGGATTCCCACAAAGGGCCCAAAGACGAGCCCATGGACTCCACACAGCCCGAGGCTTCCTAGGTGTTGCTCGATTGTCCCAACCCACCAGTTTATATGAAAATGATGGGCTTATGCTTTGAACGGCAAATGTGAAACTGGTTCCTCGTCTACCTATGGGTCAATAGTGATAGGAAATTTGGTATCTCAAACGCCTTGTTCTATTCCTGTATTATATACTACTCCTATATTACATACTCCTGACAATCTAGCTCCTTATAGTTAAACACATTTATTTCTTTTGTATGTTTGATTTGATCCGCAGTTTCGTAATAACGTGGTTCCTGAACTTATTTCTGTTGCTATTTGCCCAAAGAGATCTAACCGTCACCTTAAGTACTCCTTAAAGCAATCTCTTTTCTGTTATTTGTTATCTTTATTTTATTTTCTTTTATCTTTCTGTCAATTTTGTTTTTATTTGTCCAGTTTTAAGCACCATATAACACCTTGTAACATAAGTTCCTAAACATTAATCATTTAAATCCACCATTACGCCTGACACAATTGTGGTCTTTTAATAGGGTTACGCAACTCCAGACAAACGAAAACGAACACTCGATCTTTAAAAACACAGTAATTTAGGAGATTACTTGTTACCTGTTATAATAGTTTTTACGGGAAACTGATCTCGTTAAATAACTATTGTTATATAACACCTTATCAATTTCTCTACATCTGATTGGAAGATTGGTGATCACATGCCATGCGTGATTCGGCACTATCATCAAGATTGCGCTGCTCGACCGTTTATCAGTATATACTAACCACGGACTTCAATACATGGACAGAGGATTGCGCAATCAATACGGTCGCCACCGTTCGACCAAATTTAGGCTAACCAAGATGGCCGCCGGGATACTACCATTTGCCCAATTTGAAGATGAATCTGCAACATTTCAGACAAAATATCAGTATGAATGGCAGAACAATATCACAGTCCTCCATTCTATTTGATGAATTTGACCTGAGCTTGCATTCTTTCGAAAATATTACAAGTTTTCACACAATCTGTCGATAATGAACCACTTGAGCAAGTCCAAACTTTTACACACAAGACTACAGCAGGCAGCCATATTGGTAAGCCTACTCGCGTACGTACGGTGGCGACAATTTACGCATAGGACGTTAGTGCAATATGCTCTGTCCATGTATATAAGAAGTCCGTGATACTAACCCACGGTCGTTGGTTAGTATACAAATAATGAATGTTTATGAGTGCGATAGTATGAATTATAGTTCATGAGTTGAAAGATTGAACGTTCTATTCAACGAGGCGAAGCCGAGTTGAATAGAACGTTAAATCTTTCAACGAATGAAATATAATTCATACTATCGCACGAATGAAAAACATTCATTATTTGTTTTATGTAACACCTTATAACTATTTAACGTTACCTTTATCTAGTCGTTGGTTACAGTTGTGTTTTGGCAGTCACTATCGTTCACGTTTGTCCGTGTGGTAGTATAGCGCCATGGTTTGTCGTTTGCTAGCTACGCGTCTACTACGTACGGTATGCAACGTGCGATCCCCAAAGCTGCGTTGATTTATTGAGTTGCGGCATAGTTTGTACGTACGCGCAGTGATTGTGACGTCACAGCCGTGTGTTATACTAGACTATTACACGACCGTGTGTTATACTACACTATTGCACGATGGATAACACACGACCGTGATGATAGTGCCGAATCACCCATGGCATGTGACCACCAATCCTCCAATCAAATGTAGAGAAATAAATAAGGTGTTATATAATATACAAATAATGAATGTTTATGAGTGCGATAGTATGAATTATTTCATGAGTTGAAAGATTGAACGTTCTATTCAACGAGGCGAAGCCGAGTTGAATAGAAGGTTAAATCTTTCAACGAATGAAATTATTCATACTATCGCACGAATGAAAAACATTCATTATTTGTTTTATATAACACCGTTTAACTATCTAACGTTACCTTTATCTAGACCTTGGTTAAATTTGTGTTTTGGCTTTTGTCCGTGCGGTAGCTCCATGGTTTGTCGTTTGCTAGCTACGCGTCTACTACGTACGGTATGCAATGTGCGATCCCCAAAGCTGCGTTGATTTATTGAGTTGCGGCATAGTTTGTGCGTACGCGCAGTGATTGTGACGTCACAGCCGTGTGTTATACTAGACTATTGCACGACCGTGTGTTATACTACACTATTGCACGATGGATAACACACGACCGTGATGATAGTGCCGAATCACCCATGGCATGTGACCACCAATCCTCCAATCAAATGTAGAGAAATAAATAAGGTGTTATATAATATACAAATAATGAATGTTTATGAGTGCGATAGTATGAATTATTTCATGAGTTGAAAGATTGAACGTTCTATTCAACGAGGCGAAGCCGAGTTGAATAGAAGGTTAAATCTTTCAACGAATGAAATTATTCATACTATCGCACGAATGAAAAACATTCATTATTTGTTTTATATAACACCGTTTAACTATCTAACGTTACCTTTATCTAGACCTTGGTTAAATTTGTGTTTTGGCTTTTGTCCGTGCGGTAGCTCCATGGTTTGTCGTTTGCTAGCTACGCGTCTACTACGTACGGTATGCAATGTGCGATCCCCAAAGCTGCGTTGATTTATTGAGTTGCGGCATAGTTTGTGCGTACGCGCAGTGATTGTGACGTCACAGCCGTGTGTTATACTAGACTATTGCACGACCGTGTGTTATACTACACTATTGCACGATGGATAACACACGACCGTGATGATAGTGCCGAATCACCCATGGCATGTGACCACCAATCCTCCAATCAAATGTAGAGAAATAAATAAGGTGTTATATAATATACAAATAATGAATGTTTATGAGTGCGATAGTATGAATTATTTCATGAGTTGAAAGATTGAACGTTCTATTCAACGAGGCGAAGCCGAGTTGAATAGAACGTTAAATCTTTCAACGAATGAAATTATTCATACTATCGCACGAATGAAAAACATTCATTATTTGTTTTATATAACACCTTATAACTATCTAACGTTACCTTTACCTAGTCGTTGGTTAAATTTGTGCTTCAAAGTGGCGTTTGTCCGTGTGGCAGCTCCATGGTTTGTCGTTTGCTATCTACGAGTCTACTACGTACGGTATGCAATGTGCGATCCCCAAAGCTGCGTTGATTTATTGAGTTGCGGCATAGTTTGTACGTACGCGCAGTGATTGTGACGTCACAGCCGTGTGTTATACTAGACTATTGCACGACCGTGTGTTATACTAGACTATTGCACGATGGATAACACACGGCCGTGATGATAGTGCCGAATCACCAATGGCATGTGACCACCAATCCTCCAATCAAATGTAGAGAAATAAATAAGGTGTTATATAATATATTCTAATCCACGGCAATGAGTCAGCGATGAATTGAGCGCGCTACGTACAAGCCATGCCGCGTCTCAATAAATCACTGCAACACTGGGGATCGTGCATATTTTCACCGACGTCAAGTGATCGCGCGTCTCTTTGGTTTTGAAGGACAAGCGTCCATTGTGTCACAGAAGTATCTGTGGTAATGCCGTGCGCGTGTGCTGTAAATACGCTTACATGCGTATGTGTGTTTTGCCGTTCAGTGCCTGAGAATCCAAAGCGCTTGACGTCACAAAGAATCCCTCTATATCAGGCAGGCCTACATAAACGCGCAGTTAGAAAACGACAAACCATGGAACTACTACACGGATCAACATGAATCCATAGTGACGGCCAAAACACAAAACTAACCAATGAACTACTAGCAAAATTATAAGGTGTTATATAAAACAAATAATGAATGTTTTTCCAGGGGCGTAGCGAAGGTGTTATCTTTGGGGGGGGGGGGTGTGGAGATTATGTTTTGCCGACGGATCTGGTAATGCGTAGCGCGAAAATGAGCTTTAGCTGGTGGGGTCCTGGGGCCCACCTAAGGACCCCTGTTTGGGTCCAGGGGGCGCAGCCCCCGGAAGCTCTGAGGTTTAAGTATATATCTGGGTGAAAAATTAGGTCTCAGGATGGGTATATTTTGGTTCATAATGCACCATCAAATACAAACTAGATTCCACTAATTTTATGTATTAGGCTATTCCTCTCGTCAGGCCGCTATAGTTTAAAGAGGTTGGGATCCAGAGGCCCGCCAGTGCTTTAGCTAGGACGTTTTCTCAATGCGACATTTACTGATCTGTGGCCTGGGGGAGGGGTCTAAGGGGAGGGGTTGTCCCCTCCCCTTTGGAAATTTTTGGAATTTGGAAGTTGCCTAGATCGCAAATGGTGCAACGCCTAAGGAGGGCTCGCCTAAGGAGGATTCCGGAGGGCGAAGCCTCCGGAAGCTCTGAGGTTTAAGTATATCTTTGGGTGGAAAATTAAGTCTCAGGATGGTATATTTTGGTTCATAATGCATCATCAAATGCAAAGATTCCCACTAATTTTAATGTATTAGGCTATATCCCTTTCGTCAGGCCGCTATAGCTTTAGGGTTGGGATCAAGAGGCCCGCCAGTGCTCTAGTTAGGACGTTTTCTCAATGCGACATTTACTGATCTGTGGCCTGGGGAGGGGTCTAAGGGGAGGGGTGTCCCCCTCCCCTTTGGAAATTTTTGGAATTTGAAAGGTGCCTAGATCGCAAATGGTGCAATATTTGAGTGGATTTCTGCCCTAATGAGGAACCTCAAAATTTACACCCGGCGGGTAGAAATTGCGTGTCAGATTTTTTTTGTGCGACATTTGTCGCCGTTTATGCGACATTGTCCCACAAGAAGGCTAAAACACTGGGCCGGCTTTAGGGCCCCTGGTGGGGGTCCGGGGGCTTCACCCCCGGAAGCTCTTAAGTTTTAGCATAATCTCTCGGTAAAAAATTAAGTTTCATGCAGGACTGGTATATTTTGGTTCATAATGCATTATTCAATGCAAAGATTCCGGTTAGTTTTGATGTGTTAGGCTATTCCTCCCGTCATGCCACGGTACTTCAGGTGCTGAACCTGTCGTTCAGAATTGGAACACTATGTATTCAGCATTTGAACACTAGACGCGCCAGGCGTTCAAATACGATAAGTGGATAGGCGTTAGGCGTTCAAAAAGGGAGAAAAAATGTTCAGAATCTTAACACAAGCGTTCAAACTATACTTTGAACGCCAGGATCTGAAGATGGGTTCTGTATCTGTTTCATTTCGGTGTTTAAAAGTTAAAAGCCTGAGATTGCAGTGAAGGCAAGACAAGCGCGGCACTCATTATTTTTTTTTCCCCGTGATGTTTGTGGGTAAACCGGATCCTCAGAAGTTTGCAAAATGTGTTTGAAGTCAAGGTTGGTGTTTAGAAGACGGGCTAAGGATACCCTCTCCATGGGTAATCGGGTGCTGCTCCCCATGGTGATGATGAAAGTGAGGAATAATGTGCAGAAAGTGGTTTTTCAAGAATATCATATGACCCGAAATAGTGCACCTACACGGAAGCCGTTAATTTCCTTTCTTTTCCCGAGTTCCCGACGGACTCAGTCACTCGTCCAATGACACCGACGGCCGTTGATACGGCTGTATAAGGCCGTCACACGCATAATCAATTTGCCGACGGGCCTTCAACTTAGATGGACCAATTAGATGAAGAGCTGAAAATCGAAATAACAGATAACAGACTGGCTCTCTCTTTCTCTTTTTTCTTTTCATTCTCCGTCTTCCCTTTCCTTCCTTCCTTTCCCTTTTTTCTCTTCTTCTCTCTTCTTTTCCTCCTCTCCTCTTTTCCTCTTCTTTTCGTTTCCCTCTCCTCTTTTTGCCGACAGACCGAAAATTTGCCGACGGGCGACCAAATATTGGGGGTGTGACACTCCCACACCCCCCCCCCGCTCGCTACGGCCCTGTGTTTTTCATTCGAGCGATAGTATGAATAATTTCATTCATTGAAAGCTTTACCGTTCTATTCAACTCGGCTTCGCCTCGTTGAATAGGACGTTCAATCTTTCAACTCATGAAATTATTCATACTATCGCACTCATAAACATTCATTATTTGTATATTATCGTATCCAGTCTATGAGTATAACTCATTGCTCACCAGTGTAAACTATGAATGTATCACTAACTATACGTCGTATGTGTTTAACACTTCATTATCTGGCTGCTCCCTTCCCTCTTTCTAGCCTCTTTTTTCTTACTTTTCTCTTTTTTCTTTCCTTTTTTACAAGTTTTCCTTTCTAAAATAAAACTCAACGGGCCAATATTTCCCCCCATTTTTATTTTTCTTTGTTTTTGATATTTTTGCAACGTCACTAGCTTGTTAACAGTTTGCTCTGTCTACTAGTGTCCTTCATGTGTATTTAATCCTTGACATGTAAATTTCTCTACTGTATAACCCTGTACATGTGAAAAATAAACTTTGCATTGATCTTATAAATACATTGTAGGGAGTCGCACTCCATAAAACTCATGCTTGTCGCTTCCATACATCGGCTTCTAGTATGGGAAAAACTTAGTGAAATATAGGTAACAAATTTCAGCAAGACGCACTTCAAACACAACTTTTGTCACCACAGTTCCTTGTCTTCCATGCAGGGGTGGCGCCTGGTGAGGGCTTTGCATCCCCCCCCCCACCGGACAGGGGAGGCTGTGGGCCGTATGGAAGATTTTCCAGTTTCGTCGGGAGCTTTCATAGGCACGATAAAGCATGAAAATTTCGAATGGCGAGCGGTCGCCTTCAAGGATTACATGATTTTGCTCTCATGGAAGGCAGATTCTTCTACTAAAATCCCATTTTTTCAAATTTTCTCCATCAAAAACCCAAATCGTTCACGATGTCTTTAATGAAAACCAAAAAAAAAAAATATTTTCTGCAACCATCAACTCTGTCGGGTCTTGGATTTCTTCCACCGCCCCCTCCCCCCCCCCATCGTGAACCATTTGCCTCTTTAGGGGAACTCCTGAAACTAGCCCTGCTTATATGCAGGATATGCCAGTGTATGAGTAAGTTTGGCAACACAAACGTTCTAGAAATTGCCTCTAAAACATAAACATCTCACTACAGTTGTACGCGAAATATGATGTATGGATGTTCCTTTTCACCACAATGAGCTGCATAGTGTGGAAGCTTTCTTGGCGGAAAGGGACATCCAAGTGGATCCATTCTAAATATGGCTGCATGCTGCCCTCGCACTCTAAATCAGTCCTCGCTAACAGAAAATCAAAATGTGTACCAGAGAGAACTAGGTCAGTAATAACAACGAAAACAACGAGTGTACAAAAAAGAAAATGGGAAAATAAACTCGTTTTGAACATCGACGGAAATCGCATCGGTATCGATAATGTAGCCCCTCGAGGAAATAACGAGGTATTGTATTTGAATATGATGTCATAAAGCGTATTACGGTACCTTAAGATGAATATAAAATATGTTTTGTTGTAAGAATCTGCCAACAGTATCTGCATTGGTAGGGTTTGGCCAGAATCATCCTTCATGATGAGCCATCCCTAGTTCGCATGGGTGGTTCGTTTCAAACTGGGTAAATCTTAAAGTGGAGGGGTATTTGGGAGCTACTGGAACCCCACCCTGCGTGCTAGACTGCTCTATTATCACCAACACAAGCACAGTATGATCCGAATCAACAGGTGATATTTTATGAATATTCGGTTCTGTATGTTCGGCCAAATCACCGCAACGACTTGAAACATTGCAAGTTTTCCTTCATAGTTTTTCTCGAAATGATTATTACGCAAAGAAATGAGGCTACAAAACAGCTCATACGTGCTTATATATTTTCCAGTGTACTTTTATTATGTCTGTGTAATAACATAGTACCATGTATAGATTAGTTTTAACCATAGTATAACTTATTTGGAAAGTAAATTTAAAGAAATCTGATTAACGTAGGTACAGTGTTAAACATTAGGGCGAGAGTGGGGGCTGGATAATCCAGCAGATTGATTTGAGCAACCTTTAATATCACTATAAAGAGGAGTGTCAAAAATAATGTAGTAATGTTCCCTCTAAATAAAAAAAATTGGAAGAACACTTTTGCGTTGAACATGCAAGTATAAGAAATCAAGTAGTACGCTCTTCTAACAAGATTGGATTTTCGTGTTAAAAGTAAATTTTTTAAACAAAACGTTGCGTACAGTTACAGCATATTATAAACTAACAGATATTTTGATATTTGCATATTACACTAAGTATGCAAGATGCCACACGTTATCAAATTTTCAATATTAAGATATATAACGTTTTCAACTCGGGTAGCTAATCTAAGCTCAACACAATAATGGTACGGTAACTTGATCATTAGTGATCTACACACTCAGCGATATTACCAGAGGCTAAGTTGTGAATAATAACATCATTAACAGTAGTGAGCCTCCAGTAAATATGTAAATTTCAAGTTATTACAAACAGTAACTACAAACACAGAGTTTCACAGAACTATCTGTATATACGCTCTAAAAACAGCTGGGTAAAATTTTACCTAAATTGGTTGGTATGCTACCTCCTAAAACGTTGGGCAAAGAACTACCCAAAGCTGGTAAAAAAGGACTCATGTGGGGTGAATTTCACAAACTAAATGGTAATTTTGTAAGCAACTTTGGTATTTCCTTACCCAATATTTTAGGAAGTGATAAATGGACGAAACTTAGGTAAACGTTTACTCAAATGTTTTTAGAGTGTACTCAGCTGGCACAAATTAATTTAAAAGCAATATTTTTCTTTTGCTAATGTGCTGTAGCTAATAAGTATTTTTTATTTAATCATTCATACTACATAATTTAGACAAACGTTTGTAGTTCATATGGCACGTTTATTTGTCAAGACTATTTTCTGGTTTGTTAAATCAACTCATATGTAAAAAAATTGCTCGACTTTTCCGAGTCTCCCCCTGATGATCCCAGATTACGTACCTAATTAATTCAAGTGTAATGATTCTTAAGGTTGTGTATTGTTCCATAGGAACAAAACACCACTTGAATACACCAAACCAAAGATTATATTAATATGTAACCAGTTAAATAGACAACCATGGCTTTACTTCTGTGTCTTTAATGATCCTTCTGGGCTACATTTCTATGAACCTCCGAAATCTCAAAAGTTTCTACAACATTGCCATAGCAACGGTTGCAAGAGATGTCAACAAAGTAACAAATGATACTTTCACTGCAGTTGAACTGCCACCATAGTGTGGATATTCTTCAGCGCTTAGACCACTGTTAACGTTGGTGTATATGTAAGGTTCTTCCTGCAAATATAAACATAAAAATAAATGGTGACGACATTGCAATATTAATAATATGTGAGGACATAATTTATGAATATTGTGAAGGTGAATGAACTGAAAAATATTCTTCATTAGATGAAGAGTAACATAACCCATCAATCGTTGTCTTTGGATGGCCTAAACATGCACTAAATAACTGTTATCGATTGATTTAAGAACTTAAATTACGTTTTTAGCTGTTAAATACATTATTAATATACTTATGAGTAGATTTGAATAAATAAAAGTACGTTTATATCAAATTAAAGGAAGTAATAGAAAGTGAAATTTTACTAAAATCTCAAGCAAAATATTTAAACGATCGAGTCTAATTTAGCACAATCATCAGTCTTACAGTTGTATAGCTACGATGTTAAAAAATTCTGGAACATTACTTAATTTTCCGCCAGATTATTTCCCAATCGAATAAAATTGTCCTTGCCAAACTGCAGACATGAAATTTTGAAACTATAATTTCAAACAGTTTCTTATGGCAATTATTTTATGGAAGATCGACTTTAAACCCAACTAACAAACCTTTTTGTTTAATATACAATTTGTAATATTAATTTACAACAAACCTTACTCATTTAACACAGTTTCAATATTTACTTTACTTCAGCAACCATTTAGCTTAAATTGTCGTTTCCTTATTTATTGAGCCTATGCACGGAAGTGTATCAACATAAGCTAGATACTGGCGCTAACATTACGAACATTTTCTATAACAGTGCTTTGTAGGAAAAGTTGCTGGCTATCTTCCACTGAATGACATCCCTTGCCTTTTTCACCTGTGACCTTGTGTGAGTATGAAAAACATCATAGGGACAATATAGGGCATTCGGACATATAAACCAGAAAGCTCAAAGGCTTAGTGATTCCTTGCCCAAAGGAGATGTTTTGTTGCACTGAGGTTTATCCCTAAAAACATCCTTCTTCACTATATCATTTTTACGATGTTTTCACAATTTGACCTCCTGACCTCACATGAAGTTTGAACCCCACCAAAAATTGAATAATAAAACATGAAAAATAGGAAGCGTCTTGCAAAGGATTCGAACCCGAGTCCATCTATGTGAGAAACCGAGCACCTTCCACTACGCCATGGACGAACTCGTTATACGTATGGGATTTCTAAACGTGCCATGGTCACGGCATTCTTTACACGCGTTCGTAATTGGGTAATTCAAATTAAAATTATTACTGTAATTAATAATACAGTAATGCTTGTGAAAAAATAAATGTTGTTCTCTTTCATTTTATCTTTGAAATGGTACAAAAAGTCAGCCCTAACTTACGATTGGTCACCAAATGACGGACACAATTTGGAGGTACCGTTCACTGTCTGTTTAGTTTACAAAGTTTTCGTAGTCTCACCTCTGATGACCTCAGATGACGTTCGACCTCCAGTAAATCCATAGGTTTCTCTCTCTCTTAAAGTGACAGGTCTATTTACCAAGTATGAAAAGAATCCATCATACCTGTCTAGAAATATTGTGTTTTTTAAGATTTTTTGACCTCTGATGACCTCAAGTACCCTCTGACCTCCACTGAAAACAATAGCGTTCTTCCTCTCAATATGATAAATTTATGTACCAAGTATGAAAAGTGTCCATCATTGGTTTCTTGAGATATCGTGTTTACATGCAGTTTTTAAGAATTCCGTATTTTCACCTCCGGTGACCTCAGATAACCTTTGACCTCTGTCAGAGCCAAAAGGGCTCATTTTCTGACTGTAACGCATCCACATGCTAAGTATAAAAGTATCCATGCTGCATACCTAGAAAGACCGTGTTTACAATTTTTTCGGCTTATGACTTCTGGTGACCTCTTTGACCTTTGACCCCACCAAAGACAATATGGGACTTCCTCTTAATATGATAATTCTATAAACTGAGTATGAAAAATATCCATCATTAAGTTGCTATCTTGAGATACTGTGTTTACAAGCCAAGCGTCACAAACACACATATATACTCACATACATACACTCGCCAGCGTGATTGCACAGATTCCTTCCGCCTTCACAAGGAATCAAATAACCGTAAAGTTTCTCATTTCGAGAACCAATCGTGAAAACTCAAAGTAAATACAACTTCAAGTTAATCGAAATTTCGAACAGTTGGCATTCTTATTAAGTATGTAATGATCCGAATGTAGATATGGAACAAACTTGATAAATGTGAAATAAAAGGATGGTGCACTTTTACCTTAGTAGGGCACTGGATATTTTCTTCTGGATTCCACGTGTCTGATTTCTGCCCCACAGGTTGCAACTTTAATGAAAAGGAAAGAACGTAGAAAGTAAATATCTTAAGTTTCGTTTTGAGACATTAGGTTTCAAATAAAAGAAACACATGAAGATCCAACTCACAGGCAGGCCAGTATCCAGACAAAATACTTACCTAATTCTTGCATACAGGGCCGGGGTTGCGTCGTTTCCGGCAACTTACTGACATTGCTTCAAAAAATTTATTGGTGTACAGTACTCCGTGCGCCAACTACTCGTGGCGCCCTTCGTAGATATGGGCTCATATTGTCACCTTCGAGAGGGATGTTCCTCCCTACAATGAATTACTGGCTACGTACGCCAATGGACAATGTTTTACAGCTTAGGTTATAAGCTTGCAATACTTGTAAGCATAGCCAGGGGCGTCGCCAGAGCATTTATCATGAGGGTGCCGTATTTGCCGACTGAGAAGAAAAAAATGCCGACTGAAAGTGTTGATAAGAGATCCTGTTAGAGCTGAGAACTGTTAGTCCAACCGGTAGTGGTCCAGCAGGAGTGGCGCCAGGATTTGCCCAACGGGGGGGGGGGGGGGCAACGACCCGAAGCGTCGACAGTCCCGATGCCGTTGGTGAGGGGAGATTTGAAGAAAGCCTGTACTTTACCACGCCAATGCGGGGCATATATTGCATAAAATTTTGCATATACTAGAAGAAAATAGTTCCACCCGATTTAAGGTTTTTCCCGAAATCTAAACTGTGACATTGAAAGCTCGCGAAGCGTGCGAAATTTTGGGGTAAGAATACACTAAAAGGAATCTGTACTTATTTAAAGCTTATATAGGCAACCAGTGTAATTTTGTAATCTATTAATCTACTCTTCTTCACAGTTTTAGTTTTCATCAAAAAAAAGTGAGGGGGACTTTTTTGCGATGTCTCCCCTTCCAAAAAAGTGAGGGGGACGCGTCTCCCCGTCCCCCCATGATCCACGCCCATGGGAGGGAGTGTCCCCCTCCCCTTTGAATTTTTTGAAAAATTAGGTGTCCTTAAATGCAATCTGGTGCCACATATGCCACCTTTGGAAGTAAGGACCTGAAAAAATTGGCATCCGTGGGCGAACATGGTCCCATGGTCTCCCCCCTGTGTACGCCACTGAGGTCAACTGTCCAGGCAGTTACTTATTTACTTACTTACTTACTCACTCACTCACTCACTCACTCACTCACTCACTCACTCACTCACTCACTCACTCACTCACTCACTCACTCACTCACTCACTCACTCACTCACTTAACTTACTCTTCGAGTCACTAGCGAAGGACAGACTCAAGAACGTTAACTTAGTTTAGTGAAATGAGATGACATTCCCTGCATTTACATAAAACGATAAATTCTACTTAAGTTACTTGAAAAGATGGAAAGGGTTTGTTCCATATATAGCTATTAGTAACGAAACTAAGGAACAGTGGGCAAAGCATACCGAAAATTTGGGGTCTTATCGCAGAAATGACTCTTCTGAAAGCTAAAATAAGTAAACCGACCATGGGTAGCGACAGAATTTTCCCAACATGGGGCAGGGCCATGCCACCGACCCCAAGTCCCCAACATGTCGAGGGGGTGAAAAGGGGATTTGAAGGAGCCTAACTATCCAATGTCATTGCAGAGTACCGTATATTTAGCATTATGTCACTTAATATGTCAAAAGCCGAGTTACGCTCTGATACTGTTCTTTTAAGTCTGAATCGTGAAAATGTAAAGGGCGCGAAAATTTTTGGTAGGCTGCCCCCAAAAACATGTTATCATTAAGAACAAAAAAAAAAAAAAATAAAAACTTTAAGGGTTGTAGACTGTATCGGGGACAATATAAATGTCGAAACCACCTGGACTATCCGATGAAATAGCCAAACTTTGCTCCGTGAGTAGCTCACCAACTGACCGTACCGCATGACACACACTAGAGAACGGCAACTAGGCTTTGCGATATGGGATGAAATTTACGACCTCTACATAACCTGTGTACCCTGCCTACATGTTACTTGGTAAGGTTGACAGGACTTACGCTATCTAGCTATGTGGAATGGAACTACTGAAGAAACTGGAGTGACATTACAGCGCGCGTAGTGTGTCGAAAATTTTGGTTCTGATTACAGAAATTGTCCTCTTTCTTTCACTTCTTTTCCTCTTTCTGTTCCTCATGTTTCCTTCATTTTGCCGACCTGTGCAGAATTTACCGACTCAGTGCCAAAAACCATCTGAGCGATGAACTCTTTTAGTATACAATTATACTGAAAAGCCTTATGTAGCTTTTTTGCCGACAGAATATGTTTTAAGTTTCAAAAAGTGTTGCTTACGGGCCTTGAAAATATTGTAATGAACGTTGTCTACAAATGCATTCCAATCTCCTGTCTTCCGTCTGCACCAGCCCCTTTCTCTTACCCTGCTTTGTCCGTCCCTCCCCTGTTCATTTCTCTGTTCGCTCGGTCTTTCTCTCTCCTCTTTTTTCTCTTTTTCCCTCTATCTTCTTCCCTCTAACTTTCCTTCGTTTGCACTTCCCTCTTTCCTTCATTTTGCCGACTTAGTGCAGGATTTTGCCGACTGCGTGGATCGTGGGGGATGTCACACCCCCACACCCCCTCTAGCGTCGTCCCTAAGCATAGCGACATGACAATGATAGAACTGTGTGTAAATGATATCACACGTTACTGTATACTATTTTTATTATTTAGTTAATAGTCGTAAGAAGGTGTCCTCAGATAGAGGGGTTGATCCGTTTAGCCTGCCGGCCTGGAAGAGGGGCTCAATGGGAGGGCGACACCCCCTGCAGAATTTTTGTTTTAATATTTTAGGGTCCTTTGATACTTTTGCAGATTTGAAAGTGCATTTAAGGGTTTTCAAACCCTTAGTATTTTATTGAAGACTTTGATAAATGGGGAAACAAAGTCTGTATGCAATACTCTTCAGACAATGATTTTGATTTCTCTGAATTATTTTTCTCTTTTTGATGTCTTTCATATTTTAGAAGCTGTTCTTCTGGTTTTAGATCATCTTGGTCCTTTATCTTCTCATTTCATTGTAGGAGTTCTCTTGGCGGTGTTCTTGTCTTTTCGATATTACATTGTCTTCCATTTGGTTTCATTATTTTATGTTTTTGCACTATGTCACATTCCAATTTAACTCTTTTACTAATTCTACTACAGACATATAATTTCCTTTTTAATAAGGTTTACCCTACTCATCTCATCTCTGCTCTGCTCTACTATACGCTACCCTTTTCTACCCTACTCTACCCTACCCACCCAATCCCACTCTGCTTTACTGTACTCAATATCTGCTTCGACATTTTGTCCATGGTTGTTAGTTGATCAAACGTAAATAAACCCAATGTTGTTAAATACTTAGTATTGTAAGCTTGGCACAAGAGAAACTCTTAAATTAATTAGATGAATATGAGACTATAGCTTGGAATATGAAAGTGGATACTGTTTTCTGTGATCTCTACGAGCTGTGACTAAAATGCAGTAATTTTAAAACGAAACGTTAAATTAATCTCATTTACCATGTTATTCCAGAGTTCCTTGGCCATAGTAGCGTGGCCTTTGGCACTAAAGTGGAAGCAGTCAGGTGCAAAATACGATCCATCACCTTCTAAATCCTGTCAAGAATCATATACTTGTAGTTAGGTGTATATTTATTAAGTCAGATACAACATAAAAAGCTTAAGGAGAATGATCAGTCCCCCCAAACTTACTGTGAACTAGATGTTACAAATATCCTCTTACTTCAACTGCAAGTATTCTTTACAATATTTCAAAACATAAAGGTGGCATTCTCCTGGTAAACAGAGGGGTCAGTTTGCATAAAATTTAAAAAATTAGTTAAAACATTTTTGTCACATGATTGACGAGAGTCATTCATGATTTAGGATACAAGATATAGTAGTTCAGTTTGGGGTCACCAAGTCTTCATATTGAGCATTGTCTCGTTTACTAAAACGAATTACAATCAGATTAAATGAATATTTGAGTACTTGAAAGTGAATATGAAACAGAGTAACTTCTGTAATAACAGCAGTACGAAAACTCTGATAGGCTAAGGTGAAACCACCTTCACAGAAAATTTCCAAAGGGGTAAGTACTTTTCAAACCGGAAATGGAATACTCTGAGGATTTAAAATGGCACAAGATGAAAAACAAAATAAATTCACAGAAAGTCTATGAAATGGTTGAATGGCTACACTCAAAAATGAGAAACGGATGCACGATGTTCCAATAAAAAACAACTTTTTACATTACATCAAGAAGAGGAAAACGAGTATTAGTCAGAAACGGTTGGTAAACTACTGTGAAATCGTCCCTTGTATCGTATCGGCCACTCATAATCAATTCTTCCACTTTTCTCTGTGGATGTTAAAGGTAAGTTTTAATAAAAAGTAACGTTGTACTATTGACAAGTTGCGGTACTATTGTCAGGTAAAGTGAAATAGATAAGGGAAACAGAATATAAGATACCCTTAACTTCTTTAAAGCGTAATATTTAGCACAAAACTTACTAGCTATCAAATCGAGTTTTACAACAAGAAACGAAATACTTTTGGATAGAAATAAACATAGAATAGGCACTTAACCGTATAATTACTATTAAAGAGGAGTTCAGAGACAGAAGAGTATACAATTGCAGTCAAGATAATTAGATAAATATAGAAAAACCGCTTGAAACAGTGTATGTACCATTAAGCGTTTTGAATTCATAAAATATGTGCTAATGGAAGAATTTTACCAAAAATGGATATAGACATAATTTACCTGATATTCTAGAATTAAATCCACTAGTTCTTTGTGGTCGTTACCTTCTTTAAACATAGCGCAGTTGCAAGCAAGACTGTAACATGGAATAAAGTGATACAGTGATAAAGGCAATGCACCGAGAACTCATATCAAGTATTGGATAACACAGAGTATGGACATCGATAAAGTTACTGCATATTGGATAAGTTGTAACATGTAAGTTACTCCTACAGGCATGCTTACATTAACTACCTGATAGCGTTTGTCTTATGAGCTGTAGTCTCTTAGTTACTCCACGTAAGTTTTATAAACCATTCATGTAGAGTACCGTATTCTATAATATTTCCTGGTACATAAGCTTTCTTAATCTGGATTATCAGTTAGATGAGATTCCCCCTTTTGAGAGAATCTAGTTTTTCTCAGAATAGGAGCAAAACTGGTTTTGGTCGATGCCATTTTGCTTATTTTACCCACAATCTCACGCGTTCTGTGTGCACATTTCCAGCAGCAAATGGTTTTTGGATCCCTTTGCAAATTTTATCTGTCAAATGTAATGAGAGTGAATGTGTATTCGATATGCGTATTGTCATAGCTACCGAAAAGTAATTTCACAACTAGAGGTTCACCACGCCGTTTTCGAGTAAAACGCAACTTTTTGCGTCGTCTTCATTACTGGTAAACCTTGGCTTTGTTAAACTAGCAATCCTATATGCTGTGTTGCACTGCAACTGCATATGTTTTCCCCATTAGGGAGCTATTGGGGTTTCTTTCGAAAGGGAGAATCTTCCGGACTGATTATTTAAACACACTGTTACTCGTTGTTTAATAGTTGATGATTAAATAACCTGTGTTGACAAATAAATGTCATCAAATAACGTCACTGACCAGCTGGGAGGCAAATTTAAAATCTGCTTAATTATGCTCTTCTATGCACATATTCTATGGAGAAGACAGCTATGATGTCAACTTACAAGTGAATCAGATCACATTTGAGCCCACTGAGATGATCGACATCAGTAACTCTAAGTACTCCCTGCACGTTTACCAGTGTTCTTGGCATTTCCCTATGCATGATATCCAGAGCTTGTTGAATATTCCAAACGTATTGTTCTGCAGAATATTTGTTGAAGTTGAAGCAATATTGACAAAGATCATTGGCTCCAATAAAGACTGAGACGATCTTCCAATCGGCGTCAAAGTCGACGTCTTGATGAGCCTTCATTTTCTCTATCATACTCTCCGTCATCCAGGTCATATGTCTTTGAGTAAAAAGATTAAGTAATGCAAAGTGGTTGGAGAAGCATCTGATTTCATTCAAGTAAATTGCAATTGATTGCGTGATATCCAGTAGGCATACAGGTATGTAATTTCATAGAGTTCAGTGCAAACCTTTTACTATCTTGTTTGGTATATAACATTCGAAGACCCAAAATTTTGCAAAAAGAGGATGTGGGGTGGAGACTCGTTTTGCCAGGACGAAACCCAAACCTGGGGAGCTGAAGGTGCAAAACATGTAGAAGGAGGGCTATGGTAAAAAGGCTTACTTGCACTACTTTCCATTGCAATTAACGAAGAAAGGTAATCCTCTAAAGTACGCTACTGTGAAGAACATTTTTCAGGATCGGGTACTTACTCAGATCTAGCGCCACTGATAGCTGTGTTGAAACCTGCTTCTTCTGGAAGATTTTCAGGAAGCGAGAGATTGGTAATCCCTGTCGAGTATCCTTTCAAGTTTGGACTAAATTTTTTGATAATGTCTGTACAACGCAAAGGGTGAAGATAAGTAAAAACATGAAGACATATACTAGTTGAAGCTCACTTTCAATACATAGTAAGATATCTCTTCCAACTTCATGAACCAAAAGGAGATTCAAACCGAAATTTGTAGTTGCCTCTACTTTTAAATGAATATTCAATAGCATATACGATTTCACTATTGCACTGGTTCGTTGTGACACACATCATACTGAAAACGACTGAAAACATTTAAAGCCCAAAAAGGTTGCCATCTTCTTGTTTTATGACACATGTAATAGTTACTTTCCCCTATAAACAGCTCATTCAGAACATGCAAGACTCTATTATCGATTATCTCGTCTTTTATATAGCTATGTGCATTGATCAATTTAATACGGTATAAAAATGAAAAAGTCTTTAAACCCTATTTTCAAGACAAACATTTTCTCTCCATGAAGATTCACCTGTATGTAAGTTAACACTCTAAAAACGTCCGGTTCAAATTGAACCAAAAACGGATCAAATGGGCACTTAATTGAAAAAGAATCAAAATATTTGACTAGTATCGGTTCAAAACTTACCGTTTTCTGTTCAAAATGAGCCAAATTTAGTCAAATATTTGACTCGATTAAGGTTTGGTGCCCGTTTAAACGGACTGGGTTTAAATCTGAACCGGACGTTTTTAGAGTGTTTCCGTATGAAAGAAGGTTGAGTTACGTTTACTTATTTCAAGTACAACTTACTTGCTAATGTTGAAACATCTTCTATCGTTTCATCTCCTCCTACCCTGTCGTTAATGAAATAATGGATAAAGTAATAGTGTTCTTATTGATGAATGGACTTAAACTTGATTAATTCTAAAGAGAAAATTTCAATGAGCAGATGACGTTCATATTATTAAAGTGTAGATTCCAAACTTAGACTTCAACTAGTCATGGACAGGGGCGGCGCCAGGATTTGCCCAACATGGGGACCAAGCTCCCCGGCGGGGGACCAGCAACCTCATGCCCCGACAAAGGCGATGCGTCGCCAAAAGAACGACAAACGAAACATTTTTAACTGGAAAAATATAAAAATTTGGGAGTGTTATTAAAGAAAATTTGCAAAATTTGTTTTTTTTTTTCAAAAAGTGGAAAATTTTGGGTCTTCATTGAAGAATCTGCCCTTTCCATAAGCAAAATCAACAGGTCGTTGGGGCGATTGAAGGTCGTTGGGATACCATATGATATCGTGTATGGCTTAAGCTCCCCAACGAAATTCGAAAATATCCTCTACGGGGGACATGGTTTCCTGCCCCCCCCCCCCGCCATGGCGCCACCCCTGGCCATGGAGCAAAAATATAAGGGCCGGAAGTGCTGAAGGTTCAGTCGTTTTAATTATTAACAGACAAATAAATCTTGGCTTAACAACTTGTTAATTTGAAATAGGCCTCTTTTTATCTGGGAAAACATCACTCAATATATTTCATCTACAAGAAGAAGTTCATCTATCCCGGCAGAATCCCACACAAACTCCTAAAATTAAAAGCACAATGGATGATTTGACACCCAAACTCTGTTTACAGGTCAACCAGCATGGTCATGGTTGCCTACGTAGCAGGCTGTACGGCTTATTCCTTGTTCAGTCATATCCCTAACGGAAGCTGAGGAGCTGAGCAAACAGAGTCCGCTCCGCGGGGTACCACCATGGGATCTTCAAAAAAGCTACTTTAACAAGGAATAAAGAGCCGCTTCGTTCGTTACTTTGGTTTTTGAGCGATAGATCGAACGTAGGCGTACGTGTGTTGTCGCATAGTACACACAATCGCAATTCTCCTTGAGGAATATCATCCTCCACAATTGTGGCCATTAAAACTCACCTTAGAGTGATTCTGTCACGGTTTTGTCCAAGAACAAATGGGTTCAATAATGCCAAAGAAACGTTTAAATGGACTGCCAGAGGGTTTAGGGATGTATTTGCCCGTCTCCTTTTTTTTCACAGGGTCATTGATAAGGTTTTGCTCTTTACCCTTAACTAGCCTATAGTAAGGGCTAGGTCTTAAGGAACCCTCTTTGTGCCTCTCGATTTTAATGCAAATTTAAAACTACCATCCATTAATTTTTTTTTAATTGTCAAAAATTCCTTTTTGGTCGTGGGTTTAACTGCTGTGTAACGATAAATTAGAAAGAATGCTATAATTACATGTTAGGCCAATCACCGCCAATAAAGTGAGGACTGCTCAATTTGGTATGTGGGCTCCGGGGTAAGTATTTCTCCTGACGAACCATGCTACTTTTACAATAGAATTCTCGTACTGAGTTCTCGTCATCCAGATGTCATAAAATTTTCTTAATCTGTTAATTCGTCTCCTAAAATATTAAATACACACCCATCAAGACTCAAAACTAAAAGTCAGTAGATAATTTAACATCGATTTACGTACGGCCATGATCTTCCTCTGTATTCGTTGACTAATTCATTCATAGTGCACGCATCACTTCCAAATGCAGCCTGTACGAAAATTCAAATAAAAAGAAAAGCTTCAGTAGACTGCATGTCATTATTATACCATTTTATAAAAGGACAACATGAGAAATGTTACAATGCATTTGTTCCTTAAAAAAGGAAAATGCTCCTCCAAATTTTCATTCTTAAAAGACATTCTTATGATTAGCTGCGATTTGACGTAAGAAACCAAGAGTTACACCATCAATAACCTTAACTTTTTACTCATTCTGAGTTTTCCCAACTGTAATTTGTGAGAAAGACTAGTACATGTTTGTCAAAAGTATTCATTTACAATGAAAGATAATATGGAGGAAATACGTATTAAATGTGGTCCCCTTTGCTCAATAATTATTAACCTATGAAATGAGATCTGTAAAGTGTTTTAAACCCCTTTTAATTTAGAATTAATCTTACACAACAGTGCCCTCTGAAATAACTTCTGTAAACAATCGAATCATAGTTTTAAACTTTACACCTTCACTTCAGTATCAGACGCAAGTCCTTAGCCACAGGGTGGGGCAGGGGGCCAAGACTTCCTCATAATGTCTGCACCACCTAGAAAATTGCCGTAACACACGTTCACACATTCCCCTTGAAAGCCATGTACTCCCCCCTCCCCCCGCTTTCAGTACCTTGTCTAGCTATGGCCTTGATCAAACCATAATAGGGAACTTACCGTAAGGGAGTCTCCCATAGCTCCAATCACAGTTATGTCGTGTGGACGAAGCTTATGCACTGAAAAATCAAAATGCAGATCAAATGTTTGGTAAAATATTGAATTCTTTTTCACTTAACGTCAATTGGCTTTATCAATGGTTTCAAGCTGACTGCCCCCCTTGGGCATTTTAGTTCCATCATTTCAATCAATTCATAAACCTCGTCATGGGTGTAAGACATTTTGACACAATAAAGCAAGTACCTCATTTCAATGCACGTCCATTTTGCAACCCAAATGCGAAGTTTCGCATTATTCAAATCTAGTTAGACCTTGTAACGTTTCTGTGATTAGTCTTCTTGTTCTATTAGGATTTTGCATGCCATAGGACAAGCCAGATGATTTTGACACGTTCAGGAGCTATTCACTACCACTATGTGCTGTATGTAATATGCATAGGAGGAATTCTCAGGATAGGAGGATATATCCCTTACTTTCTGGAAATGCTACGATTGACTTTAACTTTTTCACACGGTAACTTTTACCTCAAGGGTACACCCCCTCCACACACACACTTTTCACATAAATCTCAGCTACTGGTAATATGTACCGAAGGGTAGCCAAGTTTAATTCCCTTTTATTCCCATGTTGACTCTGAATAAAAATGTGGAAAAGTAAAGATATCTTAAAATGCCATCAAAACTCACCTGACGTAGCGGGTGGGCCAGCAGAAATTTGTGTGTCACATTCGAAGGTGTATATATGTTGCTGTGAGTACGGTTAAGAATGACTTTATGAATCACGATGGGAGATCAATTGAAAGAAATGTGTACCATATCTTAAAGAGAGAAATAGCTCTTTCTTAAAAGCTGCATGTTTCTTACCAATGTCACATTATTGTACTGCAGATGTATGATTACTGATTAATTTGAAATACTGATAAGAAGAAAAAAATCTGTAATGACTGCCTATGTTTTGAGACCCTATTTTGGTTACAGTATATTTGATTGAAACAACGTTGTATTGAGAGGTATAGTGTAATAATAATACATGTTTAATTCCTTGCAACCAACTGTACTTACGTAATCTACTCTGCATTCTTCTGCCTGTGGGTAGAGCTCACCCATCATGCCTACAGTCCGAAGAAAGGTTGGCCAAACATCTAGAAAGAGTGTTAATGAAATGGCTTATACACGTCCTCTTTATTTGGCTTAACTTAAACAAAGTACAAGACGAAATTACAGTGAACATGTACTTCAATTAACAATAAGTAAGAAACGATAAATTAAATGTTGACTTATGGTTCGACTTCATACAAAATCTTCATCTGACACAGAAGTTAATATTTTAAGGTATTGAAAACAATGTTCTTTTATGAACAGCAGTACAAAATGATAAAGAAGACGCCATGCTGGGGGTTCAAAAATGATAGATGTCAAAACTCTGTTCGACATTTCTACCGAATAAATAAGTGTTCATCGCTTAAGTTACAAAGTTAAAGAATAGCCTTTACTACTGTGTCTCCTAAGGTTAATAACATCTCACCATAAAGAACATGTCGTAACAAAAACTGTAGAACATATGTAGCTGACATTTATAGTTGATTGACAACTTAGTATCATTTTAATTTGAAAAAATCTCATTGACAAATATTGTAATTTGCAACAAAGCGGTTGCTTCATAACCCCAATACGAATTATCATATATATATGGATGAAGTCAAACCCTGGACACTCTTCATGTAGGTACAGGATTCAAAGGTAAAAACATTAGGTGTCATTAATGCAATCATTCTTCACCATGTAAGGGAAAAATCGAACTATAACTTACTGTCGTCAGCTGAACCAGAACGCTCCAAGGCTATGGCTGAAGCAATCAAAGGAAAAACAAAAAGTAGTAGTTTCATTGCTAAATTTTCATAAATTGCTTCTTTTCTGGGATTAAACTGAAGCTTGCCTGATGTGTACGGTGAGTTAATGCTTGCCTAAAAATTATGTTATCTTTCTAATCAATGGGTATACAAATAAAGTTGAATCTAATATCATCAGTTTGCCTGATACCTTATACGTGGATCAAAGTCTACTAAGCTACTGATTTGGTCACAATTTTATCTCATCAATAAGTCTACTTACTAAGTTTCTGAAGTGTTTACTTAGTTAAAGAGCCAAAGTCTCTGTCAAATTTCGAAAAGATGGCCGCCATGACTTTTCTTTCATATGGAGGACAATTTTGAATATGAAGTAAGGTAACTTCATTCTCTTCCCCAACAAAGTGATATTACTGTTTTCTTCTAAATTACCTCCTAACTGCCTAATTTTCAAAACTCTGGTGCTTGCATTACCCTAACCCCTAGCCACGTGGTAGAAGTTAACAGTTGTTTTATAGCTGCAGCTTATAGTATATATATATATATATATATATATATATATATATATATATATATATATATATATAAGATGGACCAGCTGCCCGTCCATCGCTTTGGGTGGGCTAAAAATTAAATTTGCGTGGGTCCTTAAAACTCTTGGATTTGCCTTGAAAACAATAGCCTATTCAAAAAGAGGCTACATATAAAGACTGCTTGTAACTTCGTAGTAAAATAAAGACGTCAAGAGCCCACTTCTGCGTTCTTCAATTTGCATAAACCTCAACTGTCACATTTCTTTCTCTTTGACCACTTTAGTAGGACCTCAGCCTTCTTCAGTTTTCACATCGTTCACTTCAAATTAGTGTCTCTTTAACAGAAATTAGGTAATAGCCTACAGGTGTACTTTAAAGTTAAAATTTTTTTTGGTTGGTCAAAATTTTCTTAGAAATACATGGCAAATTGCAATTCGTAGGAGGATCGTAATCTCTGGCCTTTTTGTAATTGCAAAATACAAAGGTGAAAATCCCACCCAGCTTACTGAGAAACCCTTTTCCTACCATTAGTCTGTACCTCAACGCGAAAGACTATGCACCATGCATATAATTTATGAGGTCGTTGCCACGTAGTCATGAAATCCTGATTTTGCTCTATTGGTCGATCACTCTGTGAAGAAGATACTTTTGCTTGGTTTCATTCTATATCGTATTGTATCTTATATTTTATTGTATTCTCTACAAACTTAAGTTTTTTAATTTCTTTTTAATTTTTATTTGCTGTGCACCTTTTGTTGTTCATTGGTCTTCTTTAAACAAATTTTCAGCAATTGTTAAAAAATGAAGATGTTACTGTATCGGCAAGGGCGTATGACTGTATGTCTTGGAGAAAGGTTTACATGATCTTCCAGTTTCTTGGTGCACAGTAATTGTGAAATACCGTCAGAACGGTTTCTATCGTTAGACTTAACGTTGTGATGAACTTAACATTCACGACTGATCGTAATGTCTTTGAAGGTGCGCAGCAAGGACTTTTTCAATAAGGGAGGGGCGCGGTTTCAGGTTGAAATAACTAGGCTTTAAGGGCTCCTCGGGAATTCAAGGAGACGGTCCCTCCATAAGGGCGTAGAGCCAAGTGGTCGAAGCTCCCTAAAACCTCTTAGGTATGTACAAGATTAAGAACATTAGACTGAAACGTATTTAATATCTTCAAATGAAATTGGATGCTAACGAAGCCGAACACGAAAACCTTAGTTACTTTGACCCCACTTTTTAACAGTAGCCTAACTCGGACTGACCGCTGGTCAATGTGATGGCCCAGTTGAATTGTAGTTGGGGAGGATGCATGACGTTACGAGTTGTATGGGACTAGGGAACAATGTTTCTACTCAAGCAGTCCTACAGAAAGTAATAATGAGAGTACTATTCTCTAGTACTCGCCCAAAGCACGCCTGGAAGGCATTTAAGTAACTTGTACTTTACCTTGCAAAAGGCATCCGTTGCATAAACGTTCCCTTCTCATTTCGTTGGTCCATTTCTTCCGTCTTATTTTGAAGCACTCACGGTGGTTCTCATTAGAGGTGTGCATTGGTCTAGGCTTTATGTACAGACCACCCAATCGTTGGTAGTCTGTGCGAGATCCCTGAGGGGCAGCTCATCACCGCACTATCTAAGCGGAGCACTAAGCGGCGTGCCTGTAGATAAGTTGACACCCTGGCGGACCCTTGTCTTTTCACCTGTGCATCGGTACCATGGGGAAGGGGGCTAAGAAGAGGGGTACATGTAAGGTCTGGCTTAGGTGCAAATTTTCTCTTTGGCAAAACTTTGAACTGATTACATCTTTACAAATTGTCATTTTTAGTGATATCCTTAATATATTTTGGTTAGTTTTTAGGAAAGACGGGGTGTCTAAAAGGAGGGTACGACACCCTACTCTTTGAGAAATTTTTGAGGTGGCTTGGGTGCAAAATGGTGCTATGTGGTAAAGCCTCGTGCTGATTATATGTTTAGGACTTCTCAATGCTTAGTGATGTTTTCCATTGTGATAGGATTCTATTGTAATTGAAGGGGATGTTGCTTGAGGAGAGGGATGACACCTTCACTCCCTAAGCGATTTTCATGTTCTAAGGTTTCCTGGATCCAAAAGGGTGTTATCTCTGGTAAATCTCTGGAATGATTACACCATGCATTTGAAATTCTATTCATTTACTGCATTTTTTGGCTCTTGCATGGCACCCCTACAAGGCAGTTAGCCAGTGCAGGCAGCTCTCTTTATAAGTAACTGTGGGAGCCACCATCGGTTGGCTCGTAGTCGTAGGCCTTGCAACAAAATGTTCGGTCGAAATACCTCTCAGATGGGAGAAATGACAAATTTTAGACCTTAAAAGTACATCTAATAATTTTACTTTTAGATGTCATTTAGAATCAAATTTAGATTTGATGAAAGTTATTTGCTTATTGAGTTAAGCTTAATTAAATATAATCATACGCTATTATATCTTTAGCCTACCTGTGTATGCAGACGTCGGTATTCAAGCTCTTTATCTCGTAGGTGAAAGGAGGTTCCTTTGTCAGGAAGAGTAACCCATATAGGAACGCAGGGGCGGATCCAGGATTTCTGAAAAGGGGGGGGGGGCCGAAGTTGTCCTACCTGTGACGGCACTTTACCATCTAAACGGAGCGCCACCATCAGTTGGCGCGGAGCGTCCCAAGAAAATTTGAGATTTTAATACATCCCAGATCGCCGGAAATGGCACTTGCTAGGCTTGATAGCAGCCATCAGGAAGTGCAATTTTTGCAGTATGTTGTGTGATCACTGGCCTGGGGGCGGGGTCTAAGGGGAGGGGTTCCCCCTCCCCTTTGAAAATTTTTGAAAAATTAGGTGTCCTAACATGCAATCTGGTGCCACATATGCTACGTTTTGAAGTAAAATTTGTGTTAAAAACTTTACGTATTTTAGGAACTGAAAAAAAATCGGCACCAGAGAGGGTGTCATGGCCCAATGGCCTCCCCCCTGTGTACGCCACTGCGTTTACTATCTAAGCGGAGCGCCACCATAGGTTGGCGCGGAGCGTTCCAAGAAAATTTGACGATTTAACACATCCCAGATGGCCGGAAATGGCACTAGCCAGGCTTGATAGCAGCCGATTCCAACTGATGCACACTGATGCACACTGTCTCGTAAGGTATTTTTCGATTGGCTGGTGGTATTGTATCGGTATTGTATCGTATTGATTGTATCCAATCATGTGTAGTAAGATAGCATGCGTGTGAACGTCTTAATCGACGTGCAAACTGATCTGCTGTGCGCTATGACTCCCATGCTTCGAGGTTCAGTTGCTAATTGCAGCTTCACTCTCTATCACTTCACTCTCTGGCCTTCTCGCTGTCTCTTCTCTTTTCCTTCTCCTTTTTCCCTTTCATTTTTTTTTTTTTTTTTGCAATTTCAAAAAGGGGGGGCCGGGGCCGGGTCGGCCCCCCAGATCCGCCCCTGGAACGGGTCCGTGGCGGGGGTCTGGGGACCTCCCCGGGAAAGTTTTGGGGAAAGAGAACCCTTAAATGTAACCTTCCAGGTTCTTTGGGCCCTGACATCATAATTAGGACAGTGAAATTTTCAGCGTTTCAGTATTTTTTGTTCAAGTGGGTCAACTTACATATACCGTTTGGAAATCCCAGCTGGAACTGTTCCTCTTCCCCCCGCATGCTACGACCCCGGTCCCGGACATAAAGAGACTACCCGAAGCCAAAAAGGCTTTTTGCTCACACCACTGAGGCTAAACTGGTGTCGGTATAAGGGTAAGTCAAGCAATAGAAATCGATGAAGTTCTAAATCCACCCAAAACAAGCCCGAGAAACTTAAGCAAGGTTTCATGGAACGCAAAGTATGAAGCCTAGTAGATAGGACTTCTTCATACTATGCAAATCGAACTATGCAAATCGAAAGAGTACAAAATCTGCATTAAAAAAATTCAGAGATTCTTATGGACCTTCTCGATATTTTACACTGGCACACAGAGACTGTATTCTACGGTGTAGGCATTTTGGAGTTGCCTGTGTGGTAATTTTTGCTTTCAAAAGCATCAAACTGACACATTTTTTTTCTGTTTTCTCTGTTTTGCGGAAAAACGGACAGACTACCAAGACCAAAGTGACGTTAGTTTTATCAACGGCCAGATCACACAGCCTTCGTCCCTGGAAATATAGCCCACCTGAATCAAAGTTGGTTTCAGGTAGCTTCGGTTTGATCTAAGTTTAGGGTGATCTATGTACAGCTTGAGTTGTTACCCCCACCCCTTCCCGTTGCTCCCCCGCTTTATCTTTTTCAACACATTTCCATACCAATGGAGAACCAATCACGTAGCTATGTTTTAACGTTAATTGTAAAATCTTGGTTTTGTTAACTCTTTTCTTTCCTCTCCCTTATTCACTCGTTCATCGTTTCCTTCCTTCCTCCGTCCCCAGACTGCTTACCCCCGTCTTTCGTCTCGGTCCGATCTTACCGGTCGTTTCCCTCCAACATACTTCTCCTTCCCACCCTTTCTCGTCCCTTCCGTCCTATATTCACCCTACCTTACGCCCTCCAAAAAAATGTCCATACAATCGCATCTGCTTGATGTTATTTCTAATGCTGGGTTTCCAGCAAGATCTAAGTATCATCCAAATAGTCGTTCAAGCATCTGAGCATGGAAGTAGTACCTCCGAGGTAGTACTCCCATGGTTCAAGCAATCTGTTTTCTGTGACTTATTATAAAAGTTCTCACGGTAAAACTGCTCTTAAATAAATATTGTTATCGCATTTAACAGCCCCCAGGTTAAATCTATGAAATCATTAGTCACCAGTATAAGCTCTGAATGTATTAGCAACTATAAGTGACATGTGTCCTACATTGGACATAACATTGATTAGGCTACTTCATTTTCTGACAGCTCTCTTCCTTCTGTCAAGACTCTTCCATCTCCTTCTTTGCCCTTTCTTTTTCCCCTTCCTTTTTTAACTTTGTTTACTAGTCACTCTTTCTAAGCTACAAGAAAGCTACTCTTTTCCCTATCTTTTTGACTGTTGTTAGTTCTTGATGTATTTTTTTCGGTCACTAACTTGTTAATAACTTGTCCTGTTTTCCAGTGTCCTTCATATGTATATATTCTGCCCAAAAAGCTTTTCAGTGTAAAACCTATGCACATACGAAAAAATTGAATTTAAAAACGCACTGAAAGAATCGCGCTCTAAAACACAACTTGTGTCAATGCGGCTTTGCGTCTATCATACGTCTGCCTCCAGTATCGGAGAAACTTTGTA
This sequence comes from Holothuria leucospilota, assembly GCA_029531755.1. NCBI lineage: Eukaryota > Metazoa > Echinodermata > Holothuroidea > Aspidochirotida > Holothuriidae > Holothuria > Holothuria leucospilota. The sequence goes on from CM055963.1 coordinate 15,324,126, forward strand.
CACTAAAGGTCATACATTTCAGCACTTCAAAACATGATTTTCGTCACCACAGTTCCTCTTTTACCGTGGATGAGTTTATAGTGTGGGGGAAATTTTAACACCCCCAAACGATTAGATTGGGGAAACTAACTCTGAAACAAAACATATCACCACAGTTGTACGCGAACTATCGTGTGCAGAAGCCGTTTCGGTAAAAGGGGCATCCAACTAGATTCGTTGTTCATAGAAGCCGCTGCTCTCGTTCCCTTGGTCAGCCACTTGATAACAGAAAACAGCCCCTTCTTAACAGAAACCTATGGCGGCTTTCTTTCTTAACTTTGTATCAGACAGAATCAGGTCAATAATCACAACTAACTAAAAACATTGGGGGTTTCTCTTCATACCTATTGCTCGGAATGATCATTATGCACATAACATGAGGCTACAAAAGAGCTTATGCTTAAATTTTTCTATCTATGTTACTTATTACAAAAGTTGTCACTGAAAACTGCTCTTGAATAAGTATTGTTCTTTTATTATGTTAATAGAATATCAAAGTTTCACGTATGAATTATTTGCAATTGTAGTATAATTCATTTTGAAAGTAAATTTCAAAAATCTGATTAACGAAGGTATGCTACAGCGTTAGACGTTAGGTGGAGATTGGGGCTAGTTGAGCCTACCCTCAATATCACCATGAAGAAGAGTTGGCCAAATATAGTAATGCTCCCTCCAAGAAAGAACACATTGCAATAACACTTTTTGCATGAAGCATGGAGAAAATTTTACGTTTGTATTGTTTACAATATGAATGTAAGATGCCTCATGTTATCATAACTTTTGAGAAATATCACGTTTTCAACATAGATAGATAATCTTAGCTAAACGCCATTTTTGGATAACTTGATCAACACACGGTAAGTTACGTTGAGCATTAGGGATCTACTCACTCAAAGGCATTAACAAAGGCTAAATTGTAAATAGTTACATCATTAACATTAATGTGCTTCAATAAATATAAAAATAGTTTTCATGTTTTTAGTTCGGTAATAACGAACTAATCAGAGTTTCGCAGAAATCACAGGAATGTGTATAATCTTGGCTCAAATGACCCTTCGAGTGGGATAAATTCAGCCACATTGTTTTATTGTAAATGTGCTGTAACTAATTAGTATTCTTTAATTAACTATTCGTACTGCAATTATCGAGGCAAATTTTTATAGTATAGTAGTACATCATGCGCATATTAGTTATCGAAGTTTGTTTTTCTACTTTGTTAAAACACTCAAATGTAAAGAATGACTCAACTAGCCATGGTCTCCCTCACATCACCTCAAATTTAGTACCATACCTATAATTAATTCGTATGTAATGATTCTTAAGGTTTTGTATTGTTCTATAGGAACAAAACACCACTTGAATACACCAAACCGAGTATTAAATCTAACATGATAACCAGTGAAATACACAATCATGGCTTTACTTCCATGGTTTTTTGCGATCGGTCTGGACTAAATAATTTCTGTGAAGTTCCGAAACCTCCGAAGTTTCTACAACATTGCTATAGCAACGGTTGCAAGAGATGTCATCAAAGTAACAAATGATACTTTCAATGCAGTTGTACTGCCGCCATAGTGTGGATATTCTTCCGCGTTTAGACCACTGTTAACGTTGGTGTATATGTAAGGTTCGTTCTGCAAATAAAAACATAAAAATAAATGGATGACGACATTGCATCATTAATGATAATAAGTGAGAACATAATTAATTGTGAAGGTGAATGAACTGAAAAATATTCCTCATTAGATGGAGAGAAATGTAATCCAACAATAGTTGCCTTTGGATGGCCTTACCATGCCCTAAATAACTGCTTTCAATTGATTTAAGAACCAAAATTACGGTTAAGCTTAATATGAACCATCAAGGTGATAATTTAGTGACCTAGATTAACGCAAATACGTTCATACCAAATTAATTAAATAACTGAAAGATAGCTTTAATAAAATCCCACCAACATATTTAAACGATGGCTTTTATTAAAGCACAACCACCAAGATCTCACACTGGTGCAGTTAGGATACTAAAAATGTCTGGAAATTACACAATTTTTGCCCCAAATTGTTTTCCAATCGAAAAAAGTTTTTAATGTCAAACTGTAAACATAGGATATTAAAACTAGTATATTTCTACAGTTTCATATGTTCGTTATTTTGCAGAAATTTACTTTACACCGACGTAACAAACCTTTTGTTTTATATACCATTTGTAGTGATAATTTACAACAAACGTTATCCGTTAGCTAAAGTTCAATAAACCTTATGCATATGACGTCAACGAACAGAAAGTGCCCCCCCCCATGAGGCAAGCGTGTATCATAGCAACAACCACCAACAAAAGCAGACAGCTGATTTGTGTACGGCTCGGATAATAAGCGCACGTGCGAGGTCTACGTCGTGCGTGCAGCGTGCTTCATTGTTTTGCTGTCAAAATGACGTCGCGTGGCGTCAATGCATGAGGTCTATATTTACTTACAGTAAGTAACAGTTTCTTTTAAACTATTGCTTCCTTATATAAATGAGCTGATGCATCTGATGCATGGAAATAAATCAAAGCCAGATACTGGGACTAGTATGAACAAGGAACTGCAAGAGAGTTTCCTGTCCCAAGGAAGTGACGACAACGAAAGGACAAGAATTAACTAGAACCCTCAGACAGCCACCAGTCAGTGCAAAAAGAAGAGCGATGAACGTTTTCTTGCATTGTACAAACAAAAGTTGCTGTATCGGGTTCATGTGAAAACGTTCAGGCTGAAAGTCAGCTGTTTATTTTGTATGAGTTCAAGTTATTGGAAACTTTATAACGTCAGCTTAAAATTCTTGCATAAGTTAGTCATTGTTTAGAAACTAAATACTGTAAGGAATATTAGTTTGTCTTTAAGAACCACTTAAAAGCAAGATCTGTACTTTTATTATTACTTTATGGATTTCTGATAAACTATTAAGCGCATAAATGCATGTTGGCCTACCTAATGAAGTATCAACAGTTGGAAAGAAAAATATCAACAAAAAGCCACACCTGCTGGACTTTAATTTCCCATTGTGTCATCATTAATACAGCTTGACATAATAATTTTGGATAGTGATGTCAAGTCTCAAAAAAGCGTAGGAATACTAAACTTAATAACTTCTAAAATTGAAATATTTTTCTTTTAAACAAACGAGACTTCATGCGAAATGATTACTTTTTCGGTTAAAATAATACCTGTTGGTCAAATAATATCATAAATACGTTAAACCAGTTTAACCAAAAGAAAAAAGAAAACATAAAACGAAACAAGAGGCAATCCACAGAGTTGCATATCCCCCCTTCAAACGTCAGTCGGCAATTAATTTTATTTGATAAAAGCATTAACTCACATCACCAATAAGCTTCATATGCGTATAGAAGTACATATTCGTTAGTGCCGTAAAGAAATTTTCAGCTATAGCTTACTTTCAGTGCCTGCATTACGAAGGCTAGTAGTTCCCAATTCTTTTTTTTTTTTTGCTAGGGCTCACAAAACGTCACGTCATATGGCATGTACTACTCTGTCTGACTCCACAAAGCCTCTACCGAAATTTACACATCATTTACGCGTTTCAGGAAAAGTTTACTAGTTTTCCTAGGCTCTTTTCTTCTTTTCTTCTTTCCTTCTTTTTCTTTTCCTTTTCCACCATTCTTTGAAAACTTTGGAGGAGGTCTCTCATTATTATCCGCTCTCGCTATCACTCTTTTGTTTTGTTTTTAGCAGGAGAGGGTTATATTTAATTTTGCTTCCTTCAATTAAAAGGAATAATTCCTGTTTCGTGGACAATGTTGCGAATTACAAATTTAGATTACAACTTCACCATTGGTGGATTGTAAGTAAACATTTAAATTTAAATCTGGAGGTTTTTAATTTAGAAAGTGGTTTCAAAGGGGAAAACCCTCTTGCACAAAACTTACCCACCCCAACCTTTAAGTAGGGAATCACTCTAGGCTTCGAATGGTACGTCTTAGGACCTACCTACTTAACTTTTTGTCTTGTATGAACATAACACAATTATGAGGGCATCAGTTCTACCTCATTAAGAAATACAAAAATACGTAAACTTTCTCATTTCGAGACCCAGTTGTGAAACCTCCAACCAAAAACAACTTATGTTAATCAAATTATCGGACTTTTGTATTCTTCTTAAGTTTTTAACTACGGATGTTGGACACAAACTTGATAAATATGAAAGAACAAGTTGGTGCACTTTTACCTTAGTGGGACATTGGATATTTTCCTCTGGATTCCACATCTGTGACTTCTGACCTACTGGTTGCAACTTAAATAAAATGGAAAGAAAATACAACGTAAACATCTAAAGTTTCGTGAAGGACTTAGATGCAGCACAAAATAAACCGTCTTTATAGTAATGTAATAAGTTTGGCAATTTTTACTCGGATGAAACGTTTTCCACTGAAGAATAATATATTTCTCATCAAGGTAGAGAACTCTACAACGGACAACGTCTTCTACATTATAAATCAGTGTTTAGGCTTTTCTAAACACTTTTTGCTCACACTTTGTAAACATGTTTAGTTGTTGAACACACGTGTCTAGCATCATGTATTTTGTTGTTAAAACAGCCTTTAATCGCTACAAATGTAGTGTTTAATTGTTAAATATATAGTGTTTAATTGCCAAACTTGTTTAGAGGAGCAAAGGAAGTGTTATATTGTTAAACATGTGTTTCACAGTTTACAACATGTAGTCAACAGGTAGGGAGAAGAGGGAACTTTTGAAAGTGGAGGGGATTATCCCCCTCCACACACACACACACACACACACACACATTTTTCCAGAGCCCTGATGAAAATAGCAGGAAATATTTGATTCCCTACCTTGCAATATAACTGATTCAATCAAACCAAACTCGAAAATATTAGAAACAGTCATTTAATGGCTTAAAATTTTGGAAAGTGCCTCAGATTAGACGAGAGATCATCTGGCCTCAAATGTTTCCAGGGTGCTTAAGTGAGCCCAGAATGCATCGCTTCTAGTGCTTTCCCTTGAAATAGTTTTAGTCAAGGTACGTTACCCCGCCCACACACACTTTTGAATTGCTGGTGACGTCCATGGTGTATAATATTATCACAGATGATGCAAATACCTTCCAACAAACTCGAAAAACCCCTGTGCTAAATGTGCTTCCTTCTTTTTTTTTTTTAAACTTAAGTAAGGAGCTGAAAAGTAGTGATGATACAATCGAGACAATAACAGTCACGCAGCTGGTGCAGCTGCTGCAGCCATGAGAGCACAAGACCATTTTCAGTACACGGGGAGGGGAGGGGAGGGGGTCGAGCAAAATTTGAGGCATGTTGGCCTACAGATAGCACGTTTTGTCTAAAAACAGCAAATATTTGACCCGGATAAGGGCTACAGCTCCCGCTTCATATGCCCATGGTTGCAGCGCTACTGGCCCTGGGAAAAGTATCAAGTAAAATACAGACAACCGGTGAAGCAGACTGCAGCTGGCGAAATGTTTCACAGGTAACATGTTGTCTTTGAGGCTCGTTACATGTTTACATGTTGGCTGAATATGTCATAGGTGTATTTTGGATAGCAAAACGTGTGCATTGCATATTGCAAAGTACCAACGAGCAGATCTGATCCATCAAGCAACTAATAAAAACATTCCGTGAAGCTTGTAATGTATCATAATACGCTGAAGTACGAATATTCGTATGCGACAGCATAACATAAATACAATTTAAACTGCTTTCCGTCCATACAAATGCATCCAATAAGTTGATTTACCTGTGCAACCCGGCAACCCGAGAAACATTGCTTCAGAATTTTCGAACGAAACATAGCAACTGTTAAATTAATTTATCTTCTATTTGAGACTATAGTATATAGCCTGGGATCATGGGCGTCCACAGAAAAAAAATTTAAGGGGGCAAAACTTTTAATTGATCAAATCAGGGGAAATTTTTACTTCCAGAAAAGGAGCTTAATTGCTAAATGATGGCGCCTTTTACAGGGGTGTATAGCCAGGAATTTGCAGAGGGGCGAAACCTGTAGGCAAACAAGGGTCTCTAGCAACTCCGTGGGCAAACTATCTAAGCGTAGTGCCACATAGTTTGGCGCGAAGCGCCAATAAAATTTTGGCCGAAATACCTCCCAGATCGTTGAAAATGGCACTTCCCAGGCCTTGTGAGTTGCATCTAATCATTTTCAATTTTGAAAGCTCATGTTCTGGAAATTTTCTAGCGATATCATAAAAAAGAATGTCGATGTTATTTTTCTTCAAGTGTTTGGTTTTCAAGGGGGAAGTGCTTCCTTGCCCCTCCTCCTGCATGCCCATGCTTGGGATACGAATAAAGGTAGTATTTTCTGCAAAATCTTTAAGTCTAGAGCTTTGACTAAATTATGCTGTAATTTTCAAACATAAGGTGAAATTATATCTAATTTACCATGTTGTTCCACAGTTCCTTTGCCATAGTAGCTTGAGTTTTTGCGCTAAAATGAAAGCAGTCAGGTGCAAAATACGATCCATCTCCTTCTAAATCCTGTGAAGAATCGTACACTTGTAGTCAGGTGTCTATTTTGTTGAGGATAGATACATATTATACAAATGAATACATAGTTATTTAAATTTAAGGTATGACAACTACCTTGTAAAAAAAATATTGCCCCAAGTATGCCTTCCTACCTTATTGTCGACTCACTGAACTTTCATTGACCAGTTCATCATCTACTGAAAGCCTTACAATAAAGTTAAGTGAACAACCTTCGACACTTAATACAGAACAAGTGATATCTTTTACGATAAAAGTCCGAAAAATTTGGTGGGCCAAGATGACATCAGCGTTAAGCAAATTTTAAAGGGAACAGTGCTTTCCAAACCCGAATCGTAGTGCTTTGGGGGCATAATGGCACATGAAGAAAAACAGAATTAAGTCATAGAAAGGCCGTAAGTAGGTAGAATGACTAAACTAAAAATATGAGAAATGGATGCATAAAGTACCAATAAATATAATTTTTTACATTACTTCTTGTAGAGGAAAACGAGTATTAGTCATAAACGGTTGGTAAACTACTGTGAAATCGTCCCTTGTATCGTATCGGCCACTCATAATCAATTCTTCCACTTTACTCTGCAGATGTTGAAAGTAAAGTTAAAGATGAATAATTTCATACGTGTAATAAGTTATGGTAATTGTAAAGTTTTGGCAGGGTAACTGAAATAGATAAGGGTAACAACTTTAGATACCTTGAAGTTCTTTACAATTTAATGTTGCGCAAGCAGACCTAACGGGAAACGGGTGGGGCTTTAAAAATAATTAAAAGGAACGAGATTATTTTTCTATAAAAAAATACAGAAACAAGTACTAAATTTTATTATAACTTATTTACCAGAAAGTCCATTCATAGACAGAACAATATTTCCTTGCAATATGGATGATGAGATAGACTAAGTACTAAGTAGTGAAAAACCGTCTGAAATAATATATGAACCTTTAACGGTTTTCGTAAATTCTGGGCAAAAGGAAGATTTTACAAAAGGGATATTGACATAATTTACCTGGTATTCTAGAATTAAATCCACGAGTTGCTTGTGATCGTTACCTTCCTTAAACATGGCACAGTTGCAGGTAATACTGTAAATCAGAATAACGTGATATGCAATGCATGGCAGTTAATGTCAAGTACAGGGGAACACAGAGTATGAACATCGATAAATTTACTGCATATTAGGTAGGTCGTGACCAAGCCCGTAGCCAAGGGAGAGGGCAGGGGACGAAGCCCCCGGAAAAACTTTCTACCCCAGAAGATAAAAAACTACCATTGTCCTAATGCATTTAAGTATATCTCTGCTCCTGTCAACCCCCTACCTGGAAGTTATTTCGCCTCACTTCACTACCTTGTCTGGCCACGGGCCTGGTCATGGCATTTTAGTTAACACTTATACTAACACACAAACGCTAACGTGTTTTGAGCTAATCACATTGAGTGCTATTGTTAAATCGACGCCCGCGGTCTTCCGTGGTTTGACGCGCGATCCTGCTTCATACACAACCATTTGGTACAGCGGGTCTCCGTATGTGTTTCTATGGTTTTTTGTACTTACGACGCTTGAGTAAATTTGTGCAAAATATTTACGAATATTTCTCTTCGTAAATATCGACTAAGCAAGATGCGCTTCGTAAGTCTGACTTACTCAAGCTTTTGTTCGTATGTATTCTTTGTAAATCCGGCACCAATACTGTCAGCCTGACATGTAATGAGCAAATTCGAACTGGGTGACACACTCATAAAAAGACAGACAAGAAGACATGACATACATGGAAGTTTTTTCTCCATTTCTCGGGGATCCATCAGATGTCATTGAAGGCTAAACGACTTATCTTACGTTATCTTACTAAAAAGGGATTTATCTATAAGCTTTTACCTTTAGCAGGCAGGCGGGCAGGTTTGTAGGAATATCATTTTACATAACAAAAGGGCAATATCAGACATTTCCAGTAAGCAGTCAAAACTGCTTCAGGTACCTTAGTGTAAGGAACATGTTACATTCACCCGCTACAACTACATATGTTTCAATTTTAAAAGCTGAATCGTTAGACTAATTTATTCACATGATAGTAATAGAATAAGGGAGGTGGTAGGGTATTGACTTACAGGTGAATCATATCGCATTTGAGCCCACTGAGATGGTCCACTTCAGTAACTCTTAGTATTCCCTGTACGTTCACCAGTGTTCTTGGCATTTCCCTATGCATGATATCCAAAGCTTGTTGAATATTCCAAACATATTGTTCTGCAGAATACTTGTGGAAATTGAAGCAGTACTGACAAAGATCATTGGTGCCAATAAAGATTGATACGAGTTTCCAATCGGTTTCAAAGTCGACGTCTTGATGAGCCTTCATTCTCTCTATCATATTTACCGTCATCCCTGTCATATGTCTTTAAAGAAAGAGTGAGAAATACCAAAACTGTTTGGAGAAGCATCTTTTCACTGAAGCAAATTGCAATTTATAATGTCATATGATAATATGGTAACATTCATTAGGCCTACCGGTATGTTATTGCAAGAGCTCAAAGCAAACCTTCTACTACATTTTGTGGTTTTACTTTCTAAGATCCAAGATTTTGCAAAAAAGGGTTAGGTTAGGTTAGGTTAGGTTAGGTTAGGTTAGAGGAGGTTTAACGGCAAAAAAGTAGCAAGCGGGTTGTCATAGGACGAACCCCAAACCCGACGGAGTTGAAGGTGTGAAACCTGTCTGGGGACTGAGAGGGAAGGGGTTGCAGAAAATTTGAAATATAAGAGCTGTTATTTTCATGTGGCAGTTAAAATCAATACTATCAAAAATTTTGTTCCCAATTGTGCATTGCCCTGCAGCTTGACCAGTAACTACCAAAATAATCAAAATTGGGGGAAATTTAAAGTGATTGATTACTTTAGCGATGAATTTTGAGGAACAACGTTACCAAAATGTATGCTCTCATTGTCTCATTACTACTTCTTGTAGGACAGCTTTAATGGTAGTATTGCAAAAGCTTATGCAACCTCTGTCATCATCCATTCACCTCACTTTTAAATGTATACCAGAAACCCACCGTTTGTCCCAGTTAGGTCACTAGGAAAATTATTTGTCGCTTGAACTGCTCTCCCCATCGTCTTTCAGTGCGCATTCAGTGTTACTTTGCGTAGATACTTGAAATATTGAAATATTATAATGCCAAACTTTTTCAATGGAAAAAAGAATTTCGAGGACTTCAGTTTCACTCATTTTAATATATGAATCGAGTCCACATATTCTTCCTGTATTACCAATGTAGCTGACTACCAGAACAGAAGAGATAGGGCTTTGTGGTATGTTATGTCAAGACAATTTGGAACTCAAAACTTTACAAAGTTGCCAAAGTTGATGTGTTTTCGGCAGGTGGAGTCACATTTGAAACGTCACCGAAAAAACTGGATATTTTGTGGAGAACTTTCAGTATATTGTGAGAGGTTGTGTTAATTTTACAATTGGCTAGAACCCAAATGTCAGAACAAAAGAGTATTTCCTGAGCTGTAACAGCAGACATCGATCGGATGAAGGCGGCACTTATGAAGTTTATGACAAACTCCTTTGCAAATAAAAAAAAAGCTTTTAGCACATACGTCTCTGATTCTCTGGTGACTATTCTACCTCATATTAAATTTTCATCAAATGCATAACAGAAAACATGTGCAACCTGCTAAAGGCTATGTTTCATTTGGACTAACTTTAAAGTAAAAGTGTTTTGGACTTCCTCTGTCCACGGAAATTTACAAAGAAAGGTCAATTTGTACAGTAGTGTAATATGAAAGAATATTTTAGGGTACTTACTCAGACCTAGCGCCACTGATAGCTGTATTGAAACCTGCTTCTTCTGGAAGGTTGTCAAAAAGCCCATAATTAGTAATTCCTGTCGAGTAGCCCTTCAAGTTTGGACTAAATTTTTTGATAATGTCTGTATAACACAAAAGGAAAGATAACATGCAGAGATATACCACTTGAGGCTCACTTACAATACATATATCAAAGTAAGATATGTCTTCAAACTTCACGAACCAAAAATTAACCCCTAACATGATTTGAACGTAACTTTCCTTCCAGATGGTGAAAATTAAATTATAATAAGATAACACCATGGCACTCGTATCTTATGAGAGACATCATAGTGGACGCAACGAAAACCTCAACAGCCCCAAAAAATCTTCATCTCTTGTGTGATGACCCTTGGTGTAGTTACGTCCTCCCGGTAAACAACTCATTTTGAACGAGATCGTACTATCGAAACGTCAATGTTACCTTGTCTCTGAACAACTATACATTGATTTATGTAAAACGCCATGCAAATGAAAATCTTGCGCCCTCTTTTTAATCTTGGAGGGTAAAGTGTACGTATTCCTTTTTGGGGGTTTAATTTCGTTTGCTAATTTTAAATGAACTCACTCGCTAATGTTGAAACTTCTTCTATCGTTCCGTCTCCTCCGATCCTGTAGTTAATAAATGGATAAAACAGGAAAATTTGTATAATAGGGTGTTTAATGATTTATAGATTAAAGTACAGTGAACTAATTTTATACAGAGATATCTTCAGTGGGAATCATATATGAAAGTGTAGATTCCAAAGTTTGATTCGTAATGAAGAGAAAATATCGGGTCCAAAGTACTGACCACTGTTCAGTTGTTTTGACAACAAACAGAGAAAAAATGAATCTTTTATACAACTTGGTTTAACTACACGTTAATTTAGAATAAAAATCAAAGAAAACATCAGTCCTCAACATATTCCAGTTGCAAAAAGAGCTTTATTTATCCCATAAGCATCACACACACATACACTCACACTTCATGCATGAACGCACTAACGACTGATTTGAAGTCGATAGACCGGTCGTGGTATCTTAAAACAACACACCTATACCGGAGAAGTAGGCAAATTAGCGATTTTGAGCGATCAATCATTGCTATGCTTATTTGTGTTGTTGTTGCATTTATGCACAATCTCAAGTTGTCCAGAAAAATAAAGCCCATCCTATTTCACTCTTTTAAACTGGCCTTAGAGAACTCTGTCAAGGTACTTATCAAAAACACATCCATTTAAGAATACAATATATAAGTTCAGGCATTGTAATAGAGGACTGTCATTTTCTTTTGCTTTTTTTACATGGTAATTTAAAAGAGTTTAAGTTTGTTCTTACAACTGAACTAAACTAGGCCTCCGAGAAGCTCTTAACTGACCCTGGTCACAAACACTGGTGAAAAGAACAAAGTCAGCCATATTGGACGTCAACCTTGTTGCGTGCAACATGTAACCTGTGTACACAAAGTATCAGTCAAAGCTTAAAATTTTCTGTACCTTTTCTTTAAAGGATGTTGACTTGATAATGGGAAAAGTTTGTTGCGCGATTGTCAAGGAAAATCACAGTTTTATTACCGATTTTCAAAAAGTATACAATTTAGAGTTTGATGTGTGCCTGGAATTCTTCAGAAGTAATATAGAACTCCGAGTCCATATAGGCTACAAGATTGAGAAGAGGTCACTTCATGCCCGGAGAGCAACAGAAAGAATTCCTGTGAGCAATGTTAAAATACGTGATCGTTTCAAAGCATTTGATTAAAATATGTAGCCTACACTCATACATACACATACAATCGATCTGTAACAATTTCATTACGAAAAGATTATTTGAAAGAAGCAACAAAGCCTTTTAAGCATTTTTGATACTTAGTTTACACAGGGTATTGACGTCCATTATGGCGGTTCAAGTTAAACCGTAAACAAAGCGTCACGTGAAGAATCTCTACAGGCCTATAGGCTTCAAGACAGTTACTGATCAGGTTAGCCCCGGGTAGTGTGCTTTTCGTATCGCTCGTTTGTTATGCAAAAGTAGTTATAAGCATTTTCGATCAATTCTTCTTTAACGTTGCCCACAAACAACCTATTTGGCTAGTGGGTTAAAATCCTTTGAAACGATAATATAGAAAGGTTAAACCAGTATATGTTAGGCTGCTCCTGACAGAAAATGAAGAAAGCACTGCACGATCTTGTACGCTGGCTTCGAATCCAACTAATATTCCTCCCAAAGAACAGGAAATTGGAATCTGCCATTTGCACTTTGACTTTTGAGAAGGATAAGTATACACGCCCTATATTATAGCATAATTATAACGGGACGTAGAGATTGTTATGGTATTCAAATTTACTGTTCAGTGTTAGCCTATTGCAATGGGTGTGAACAGTATAATAGTACACTGGTAGCACAATGATTCGATTACTAAACTAACATTTTGGGGTTAACACTGTAAAAATTGTGACGTAAAATGAATGAAACTTTTCAGAAATATTATCCTGTGTCTTCCTCATTCTGTAATATTTGGTTGTACTGACAAAACAGTCTCTAACATCTGGATTTTGATTTGAAGATGGCAGTACATATGCCATAATGCTTTTACTAGTTCCTGTCTTAAAACACTACCGTACGTACACACCCAACAAGACTCAGAACGAAAAGTTAACGAATAACTTAGCATCGATTTACGTACGGCCATGATCTTCCTCTGTATTCGGTGGATAGTTCATTCAAAGTACACGCATCACTTCCAAATGCCGCCTAAACGAAAATACCAAGGACACCTTTATAGACTACATCTTATCATGATACTAATGTAAAAAGACGGTATGAGAGATGTTATTAAGCATTTGTTCCTAGATAAATGAAAACTTTTCTCTTCCTTTATCCTTAAAATGCAGTTTTATGTTGTTTTATGTTACTAGTTGCAATGTGACATAAGAATTACATCATCAATAGTCTACAGACTCTTTCATTATGATTTAGCCGACTGAAATTTGTGAGAAAGCTTAGCTAAATGTTTTGTAAAAAGAAGTAATTTATAATAAAAGATATTTGGGGGGGGGGGAACCAATTAAATGTGACCCATTACGCTCATAATGTACTCAATAATTATAAGCATATGAAATGAGATTTTTAAAGTGATTTAAACTGTTTTGTGAATCCCCAAGCTTTTCTTAAATTTATACTTCCTATTAGTGTCAATTGAAATATTTTTTGCAAACAATCAACTGATACTTTAAACATCTTCACCTTCTCTTCAGTGTCAGACGATAGTACGGAACTTACCGTAAGGGAGCCTCCTACAGCCCCAATCACAGTTATGTCGTGCGGACGAAGTTTATGTACTGAAAAAATAGAAATAAATGTCATACCATATGTTGAAAACATATAATTCTAATTGACTTAACGTCTGGCTTCATCAAAGGTTTCAAGCTGACTGAGGAGCTGAGGGGATTTTAAATTCGTCTTTTCAACCAGGGAGCCGCCCTTACAGCTCCCTGTTTCAACCAACCGAGGAATTTTGGCATATACCTTTTTTCAAACAGCAATTACAAAGGATTGTGGGATAGAGTTTTGGTATGCGTTGTTTTTGGCCAAGGTAAAATAATTGCCATTGACAAAACCGCACCAAAACTTTGTATTCCATAATCCATTGTAATTGTTATTTGGAAAAGGGTCCATGAGTGTGAGACATGTAAAAACTTATACAACAGTCTCTGTTTTCAAATAACATTCATGGTCATCATTTTGTAACCCAGATATAGACGTGTAGCATTATTCTTGTTAGTCTGAAGTTGGCATATGATATATGGTGGATGGTACCTGTATTTAATCATCCCATGTTAAAAGTCACATTGGAAATCATGTGATCATACAAGCTTCAACCAGTACAAAATCATTGAAACATTAAATGATCAATAACAGATTAAAACAAGTAACAATGGGAATGAAAGGATAAAATTTGAATAAATAAAACGAATAAAAGAGTAGACCTTTAAAAAGGTTAAGGAAGTATGTAAAGTCTCACATCCAAAAACTTTTTAATTCTAAAACAAAATCCAGATGCTAAAACTCCTATAACAGTTGTCTGGTTTGATGTTAATTAAAAGTCGGTCACAGAAGGATAAAACTCTCAGTAAATCTTTTACAGCCTTATTATGTTCTGGGGTCATTTTCTGACGGTAGGAACTTAATTTGTCTTTCAGGAGACCTTTGATTCGTCTAGTAATCTGCTGCTGATGCAATTTGTGGAGTGACACAGTTTTTTGCTCGTAATGTTTTTGGAATTTGTTATCTTGTTTCCATTAGAAGTTTGCATTCATTCCTATGACGAGTCAACGATTACTCCTGATTGCTCGTGAAAAAGTTCAAGTTGAACTAATGTGTGCAATTCTGAAGAGTAGACGAATTTTAGTTCTTTTTTCTAATAATGACTACGAATAAAAAATATTCAAGGGTATAATTATCTTAAAATGCCTTACCTGAAGTAGCGGGTGGGCCAGCAGAAACTTGAGTGTCACATTCGAAGGTGTATATATGTTGCTGTGAGTACAGTTAAGAATGACTTTAGGATCAGGATAGGATACCCATCAGAAAATGTTTACCGTGTATTAAGGAGAGATATCTCTCTTTGTTTAAGCACTTCGTTGTAGCTCCATGTTTCATACTGCATGCTTCTTACCAATGTAACACTTATGCTACAATTTAAAAAATACTGATATGTAGAAAAAGTAATCTTCACTGGTTAACAAGGTTTTGAGACTACCAGTTTGGTTAAAGCATTTCAAAACATGTCGTGTCGATGAAAGTGGGGTTATTGTCATAACGAAACATATTTTAATTCCTTGCGACCAGCTGTACTTACGTAATCAACTCTGCATTCTTCTTCCTGTGGGTAGAGCTCACCCATCTTGCCTACAGCCCGAAGAAAGGCTGGCCAAACATCTAAAAAGAGAGTTAAGTTATTGGATTACATCAGCCCTTTTGGGGGTGGCTTACTATTCAAAATACAGAAAGGAACTGCAAATTTGAGATTCCAATTAATAACGCAGAGGAAACGATATCTTAAATATTGTTATCTGTTCCAATTTTAAACAGAATCTTCATTTGACACTGTATTTGACCTTTTAGGTGTTGAAAGAAAGACGTTTACAAACACTACTGCCACATGATAGGTTGCAATAAATTCTGGTAGTTCTGCAAACTTCTGCTCTACAATTCGAGCAAATATAAAAAGAGTTGACCCGAAAAGCTACCAATTTTAAGCTACAATATTTTCTACTGTGACTTCTAGGATTAAGAATGCATTACCATAGAAAACATGTCATAGCAATATAACGATTGTTTTGAAGGAGTGACTTGTTCATGACCTACAGTTTTAGGAATAATTCTTACTTTAAAAACGTTATTTTCATTGATGAACAGTACTACATCTTTCGGCAACAGTGTGATTTTTCTTAAAGACGAGTATTTTATACAGGCATGAAGTCGAGACCTGGGGATCTTTTAGGTCATGGACCAGAAGCACCTTACGGGCACCCCCTCCTCCACATTCCTCCGACCCAATATTTGGTCCCTGAATACCAAATCAGGTGGTAACAGTAAACATTAGCATTTATTTTAATAATAAGGAAAATAATCATTAACCAGGAAGCCCAACGGTTTAGTGATTTCTTGCCGAAACGGGGTGCTTTGTTACACTGAAGTTCATCCCTTAAATTTTACTTCTTTACTTTATCATTTTTACGATGTTTTCACACTTTGACCTCTGCTGACCTTACATGACCTTTCAACCCCACCCAGAATTAAGTAAGAAAAAAGATGAGCGTGTCTTTCGGAAAGGATTCGAACCCGGGCCGCTTGTGTGAGCAACCGACCACTAATCCACTACGCCATCAAGTAACTTGTTAAGCGTATGGTGTTTCTAATCATGGTCATGGCAGGATTAACCCAATAATCGAGGCAACCTGCAGGTTATAGGCCCACGATGTTTTGACTTTTAGGGCCCCAGAATATTCCAATAAATAAGTCATCTTTAGCTTAGCTTGTACATCTGCTTCTGAATTAAAACAGAAATCCAAAGGTTAGCGAGGTCAATAGAGGTTAAAACCGAAAACCTTGTAAACACGCTATCTCATGATAGCAATGATGGACATCCTTCATACTTGGTACATAACTTTATCTTAAGAGGAAGAACCTTGTTGTTTTCAGCAGAGGTCAGAGGTCCATTTGAGGTCATCAGAGGTAAAAACTAAAAACAATTCCAATCACGGTATTTCAAGACAGGGATGGCGGATTCTTATTGTACTTTGTATACAGATGTGTTACTTTGAGAGAGAGAGCCCTATGGGTTTGTTGGAGGTCGAAGGTAATCTGAAGCCACCAGAGGAGAAACTTCGAAAACCTCGTAAACTAAATAGACGGCACCTTCAAATTGTGTCTACGGTTCGTGACCAACGAAAACTTGGGGCTGAGTTTTCCACCATTCCAAAGAAAATTAAAGAGAACATTCACATTTTCACAAACATAACTGTCACAGTAATAATTCTAATTTCAACTACCTAATTATGACCACGTGTGAAGGATGCTGTGACTATAGTATGATTATAAATACCATACACCTAACGAGTTCTTTGATGGCGTAGTGGAACAGCGCTCGGCTTCTCACGACGGCCCGGGTTCTAACCCCTTCCATTACACTTTCTCCCTTTTTCATCTTTTTGTTATTCAATTATTGGTAGGTTTCAAAGGTCATGTGAGGTCAGCAGAGGTCAAATTACTGAAACATCATAAAAATGCTATAATCAAGAAGTAAAAATATGAGGGATGAACCTCAGTGCATGAGGGAGGTGATATCAGATAATATCACGTCCCTGCTCAGTGCAACAAAACACCCCCTTTCGGCAAGGAATCTTCAAGCCTATGGGATTTCTTCTTACAGATTATTTTCTTTATTATTACTTTATACAAAATATTCATATATTTTGTTTGTTTCGGTACTGAGCCATTTTGAATGAGTGACACCCAAAATATTTACTGTTATCACTTGATTTCGTATTCAGGGGTCCGTAAGGTTTCCAAAAAATATTGGTCGGAGAGTTGTGGGGGTGCCTCTGGCCAATGGCTTACTTCAAGTAGGTACAGAATTTAAAGGCCAAAATAAGATACCATGAATAACGTTGTCTCTCGTTTGAAGGAAATAATTCAAATTTTCACTTACTGTCGTCAGCTGAACCAGTACTTTCCAAGGCTATGGCTGAAGCAATCAAAGGAAAGACAAAAAGTAACAGTTTCATCTCTTAATTTGCTTAAATGGCAAGCCCGCCAGATAAGTACTGGGAGTTAATCCTTGCCTAGAAATTATTTGATCTCACTAATCAGTTGGTATTCAAATAAAGTTGAGTTTGTAATATCATAAGTTTGTCTGATACCTGCTTGGATAAGGGAGTTGTTATTTGGAATAGTAACTCCCTGCTTGGAACAAAGTCTGCTAAGAAATCGATTTGGTCCCATTTTATCTCATCAATTAGTCTACTTACTAAGTTTCTGAAGTGTTTACTTAGTGTAAGAGGCATGAAGTCTCTCCGTCAAATTTCGAAAAGACGGCCGCCATGAATTTTTTCCCTATCGCAGTTAATGTTGAATCTGAAGTATAGCGTTAACTCCTTTTCTTCCCCCACAAAGTAACTTTAGCGTATTTTCAGAATACTGGTGACGCCAGTTCCCCTAACCCTCAGTCACATGATAACCGTGGATGACAAGTGCATGAGCTGAGTAATTAGAAACGAATGGCTGCTGCTTTGTTTATATCAGGTGGAGTAGCTGTCAGTCCCTTACTGTGAGTAGGACTCTTTAATCAGAATTCGCCTAAGTTCTCAAACAACCCTGACAAATGTATGCAAAATGATATTATATTTAAATACCTCTCGTTGGGTGAGGGAATTGAAAACGTCAAAAAGCCCACTTCTGTCAAATTTAAATGAACTTCAAATGCCATATTCCTTTCTCTGTTTATATTTTGAATATCAGGCATTTGCAGCTTTTCATCTTATTCACATGTTTCCTTTAAAAGGAAAATGCCAATCAGAGTTAGTATATCCCGTCACTCTAGATCATGAATGGCCTATTTTGATCATGTGACAATTTTTTTTTGTTAGTGAATTGTGAAATCAAGGAGTTCTCCTGGCTTTACCTATTGTTTGCAATAGTTATGTTCAAAACGTCTTCAGGGGTGCTTGTAATGCAATAAGAGTGATGCAATAAGAGGAGATTTAAAAGAGTTTGCTGATTTTTCAAAGCAAATTTTTGGGCGACTGCCTATTGCCTTTAAATAAATAAGTTCGGAGTCTACAAGTGTGCTTTTGAGGCATGTTTGTTTAGTTACAAATAAATCCGGATAATTGCAAGGTACAGAAAGATCAGTATCTCGCGATTCTTTTGTAATTTCAAAGTATAAAGGTGAAAATCCTACCCGGGTTTCTACTTTTTTTCTTTGCTTCCAATTTTATTGTTTTTGACCCACTCATGAAGGGGGTGGAGGTGGCAGGGGAGGTTCTTACTAAAAGTGTGTCGGTATGATTTTTTATGTCTAGACTACCTAATAGTTAGCCTGGACATAACCGAGACCACTCGAGACTGACGAGGGTTATCATTTAGACCATTGAATACTAAACCGACTTCGTTCAAGCCCGTAGCCAAGGGAGTAGGGGCAGGGGCTCCATCTTTTTAGAACAAATTTTGTATATCTCCGAACTAACCCCTTAGCTGCACCAAGGAAACTGTTTAATCATTTCCTGTGTGAGTATTTTGGCATTTTCCTTGCCTTTAAGGGTTTTAAAAAACAAAATGTCGGACTGCTTCGGTGTTTTGTCTAAGTTGAAGTACAGTATTTGAGATATAACATGTATATATTAGATCAGAGATGTAGCCAGACAGACTACAGGAGAATCTGTTAAAACTGAATGACACACTTGACGGTAAATTGAGTTGTTAGCAAATGCTCATACTTGTATAGGAAAGATGTTTCACACCTGTAAACTTTGTAGAGAGCAATACACGGCTATTTTTGCGTACACGAACTAATACTCTGCTCATTGTATTGCATTAGTATGAAAATTTGGTATCAGTACTTGTACTCCGAACATAATACTCGTACTCGTACTGGTACTCGGAACCTTGTACTTGTACTGTGAGATTTATGCTTGCACTGAAAATCTGGTATATCCAAAAGTAGGGGATGGAAGGGAGAATTCTCCTTCACTTTTTTATAAGTCTTTATTTTTCATGATCACATACGTCTGTGAACGAAACCAGTAATCATGGAGGTTTACGGCTAGGAAACATGAATACCTTTGAGACGGCTATGAAAAGTGCATGGAACTGAAGGTGGAGGGTCCAGGCGATCATTGTATATGATATTTCACAAACGTTTGTGATAAAATACAACTGAAAAATTTATCATTCATTTGAAGAGACACCTTACCATTTCCCCACGAAAGACTGAGGCTTTAACTCCATTTGGTGTTAGGACTCATTTTAAATTATCGTCGAGAATAGGTTGAAGGGGGCGTCCTTCATGCTGCATAGACAATGGCTACAGTGGGAGGGGGATGATGATGGCAGGGCTTCCAGGTGATATGGAAAAACGGTAACCCAAATATGTAAGGCGGGAAGTGGAAATTACGAATGATGGGAAGACGCTAAGCCTGAGAGAAAAAATATGACATTTTTGAAGTCTTTTCAGTTTACTACAATTCTTTGACATTGCACTTATTAAATACACGAGTCATTATGAGCTTGGTAAAACATTACACAAGTCAGTCACTAAAGCTGGGTTAGGGCATTTGATATTGCGTCCGAAACCTTTAAAAAGGGTGAAGGAGCATCGCCGTATCAACTGCCCCATGATTGACACCTCTGAGACCAAGACTGAAATTGCATTGAAATTATTCTTATAATTACATGCATGGCTAACACTCTTCGCAAAGTTATTGATATAAGAAATGTTTTACTGTGGAACAGTTAAACAAAGAAATAAACATCGTTACCACAATAACTCTACAATTTACGCTGGAAGGTAAACTGAAACAGAGACCAACATGTATTTACCATTATTAGCTTTTTCGTAATTTTTATCACTTACAATTGTTCATGGGTATGTATTTTTGTATCGTTTCGGATTGAAGGTAAGAAAAGTAAATATTCATATAAATTAACTGTGTTTATGGAAAAAAGTACTTAACTAACAGTCATGTATAACAGTAATGTCATAAGTGCTTTATTTAATAATTGATGAATATAAGTTTGCATTAACTCGCATGATTGAAAGATGGTAGCAAGATTATATTTTCCTTTACACTAATTAAGTAGAAATAAAACCGTGAAACCTAAAATTAAAGTTATAAAGAAACTTTGTACGACGCTTGTTGACGATGATTCCACTGGAGAGTTGATATTCGTATAGAAGTAAGGGAAATCCTGGAAGAGAGAAGAGACGAAGTAATGTCATTAACTTTTGGTAGTATTTCATAAAATTATTAAGGTCATATGATAATAACTTGACGAAGCAAGACATTCCACCTGTTCTGTTCATATATTCAGTATTAGGTAATATTTAAACCGTAGGAAAACTAAGTACCATAGGTTGTCCAAATTGCAACCCCATCCAGGGAAATTGAGTTAAAGTTGTGTTCTGCAGAATCTAACAATAACCGTAAGGACACAATGTAAGCAAAGCACAACCCTATACGATTGTGCATAACAACCCTACAAGTTTGTGCGTAACGAACAAAAAACTTTTATCTGGAATACTTATCAGATTACGGAAGATAACGAAAAACTCTTTGTGTTGTATCTGAAGAATATTTAGTGTGTGTTTTTATGTTTTAGAAAGGTTTACTTCAAAAAATGAATGAAAAGAAAATATAAAAGAAAAGAAAAGAATCTGTAAAATAACTTGAAGAGGAAAACAAGAGGCTTCCAATGCTTTAAAAAAGGTGTTCTTTTACACAGGTAGGGTAAATGTGCCTAATATGGCCCTGTGCCTAATATGGCCCTTGCTGCAGTAATACTTTATTTTTAGGCATACACCCCCAGATATCGCAAAACTGGTATAGCTAACTTGAAAAGCAACTCGACTCATGTATTTTAAGGGGTATACAGCCAGAATTGAGTCAAGTTGAAGCAATTTGCTGGTCAAATGAAAAAGAAAGGGATTTTTCGAGACGTTAATTTTGGCCCTGTTATAAATTATTGTATTTTACATTTTATTATGTCAGAAAAAATGAAAAGTGATAAGACAGTTCGACGAAGTAAAGTCTGTCACTCGGTAGCTTCTTATACATGGGTGTAGGCTCAGAATTTCCAGAAGGTGTCTACAGGGTGTTTACAGGTCATTGTTCCCGAGCTGTATTGGCCAGAATAGTGTTCCTAATATGGCCCCCACGAAAATTTTCAAACCGTTGGCATGGTTTTTGTGTCACATTAATGGAATATGCTAACTTTGTGAAAACATTGGGGTTGATATGAACTGAAATTGATAAGCATGTGTGATTTGTAGGGATTTCAACATGAATATACCGAGTAAAGGACTGTTTGAGACAGGAAGTTCTACCCCCCCCCCCCAACCGCTCATTTCTTCGCAGCCCTGGACATCACAGAATCAAGTTTCTTTACCACATGTAGTGAGGGGGGATGAATGTTAATGCTTGGCATAGGTTAATTTAGTTATGTTGGTGTTGGGCATAGGCTTCAGCTAGGAGTAGTAATATCCAAAGACTCAATGCGTACCATCTTTCCAGGCAGTAAGCGCATTCTATAGTGTGGGCTACATAGTGCGAGTCAAGCGTTGAGATGTAAGTGGAAGGTAACATATACTACCGAATTACACACTCTGTTTACACAGCACCCATCATACATTTATCTGTTTTAAGTACTGAGTGTTCAATGTTAGTTCACGGGCGGCTGCTTACATAATTCAGTTAGCGTTAACCCATATCGGTGTTAGGGGCAAGGCGCACACTATCATGTTCATGTCAACTGGTCATTTACGTTGGTGCTGACTTCATTTATTTACCGTATACTGGTGTGTAGAATATGGTTTCAACTGTTTTACCAACTTCTCTGCATGTTTTGCTTTTCATTTAAACTCACAGTCAGTCAAAATGAGATATGAAAATTAATTCATACACTTAAAACATGGGAGGGCCATATTAGGAATACGTTGAGAGAATTTGTCCGTTTATTTACCTAATTATTAATCCCTAATTAAGCTAATTGAAGTGAATATGAAGACACCTTTGTCATTCAAAAAGTTGTGTAACACGTCCTTCTATCACCCTGCAAAATTTTGTGTTGATATTGTTTTCTTTTGCCTTTTTACATTGTATTATGTGCTTAAGGGGGCCATATTAGGAACACTTACCCTATATTAGGTCGTTAGGCATTCGTAGGCTATTGAATAAAAGATGCTATGACAAGGCGTCAGTAACAAGACTATAAACAGCTGTAGCCTATGGTAAACTTCAGGTGTGTTCTGTGCATCGTATAATTAGGTCAAACTCATCTGTAAGCGGCTAGAGGAGGAAACAACGTTGGAGAAAGAGGGTCTATTTGCAAGGGGGTGACCCACACAGTATAAACTCGTTTACGGTGGGGTATGGGGGATCCTTTAGAAAATTTGGACGAGAAATGTGTAATATGCGACTCTCCAGGTTTTGAGGGCCTTAAAGGGAGAAAGCAGTCCCCCCCCCCCCCCAATTTTATTTTCAAATATCTGCGAAGTCTTACAAATCTCCTCTTATTTCGCTTACAAGCATCCTTCATTATGATTCTGTTTAAAAACACTATTGAAGGTAAAGCCGGAGTTAGTCTGCATCATGAATTTAACAAATTGAAGTAACAAAAATATTGTCACATGATTGAAAGGAGCCATTCCTGAATGAGGATGACGGGGTGCATTAATCCAAGTTGGGGGACTGCATTTTCCCTTTAAAATCAGGATCAAGACCACCAAATGTTCCTCATTTTGAATGATTCTTTTTTCAAGCCTGCGGAAAAACGAGCGTGGGTACCTCATGGCTCCTTCTTATCGGTATTCGGCAACGATACTTTGGTAATAGACCACCAAACGTCTCACCCATGTTAAATCTTATCAGCTTGATGCCTAGAGCTACATTTATTTTGTTTAAATAAAACTCGTAAAGACCAAAATAAAGGCAGGGTCAGGGAATCCGCGATCATACATATACTTTCCATGAGCGCTTAAATAAACCTCATGTTTTTTTAACTCCATTTCTATAAAGGAATAATTTAGATTGCAAATTAATGACTTATGATGTCAGAGGAATTTAGGGGTGGCGCCAGAATTTGCCCGACAGGGGGGCCAAGCTCCCCGACATGGGGGACAGCAGCCCGAAGCCCCGAAGAAGGCCAAAAGGACTAAAAACGCAAAATTTTTGGCGCGCAAAAGCGCCGAAAAATTTTTGGCTTTTTTCTAAAAAAAAATGGGGAGTTTTTTGAAAAAAATTTGAAAAATTTGGATTTTTATGGAAGAAAATTGAAAAATTTGAGTTTTTGTATGGAAAATTGGAAAATTTGGGGTCTTTATTGAAGAATCTGTCTTTCCTATGAGCAAAATCAAGCAGATCGTCCGGGCGAATGAAGGTCGTTGGGACTTCATATTGGATTAAGGGCTCCTTGACGAAAGTGAAAAATTTCCCCGACGGGGAGGGGGGGGCAAGGCTCCCCCTCTCCCCCCTCCCCGGTGGCGCCACCCCTGGAGGAATTAGAATCTTCCTTCCTCTTCAGTTCACTGTCCAGTGACAGTTTTCGTCTTTCTGGAGTGATATATTGAGAGCCGATTCGCAATATAAATTGACTCGATAGGCATATTATGTGATCTTTGGATGCACTTTTGTGTACATGTGTTCAAAATATTGTTCGATCAGAAAGGTCTTACTTTCGAATGGATTCAAAACGATCTTTTGCCTCACCAAAAGTAGTACGGTACTGGGTCATTTTATTTTTCATTAGTCTCTGTCACGACGATGCAAGTCGTCAGAGAACAAGGCTTTCATCTTTTGACGCATTTTGACGTGTATAAGAGTCTATTAGTTCGGTTTTATATCAAAATATGAACATGATGTAGTTATATATTAGTTATGGATGCTTTCCATTATGAGGTTAGTTGTTACTTTTATGCCTCTTTCGTTTATTTAGTACATTTACATGCGGTCACTTACAACTCAGGAGGACCAATCCGTAGTGATTTATTTCAATTATACAGTCGTTTCGAATTTTGTAAGCGCTGCCCCTAAAGTAGTGGCGGTTTCAATGTAAACATCAAATGATTGTTCCACAAAAGCCACTTACATAGTGGCTTTTGTCAAGTTCTCTACTCATAAGTTGTAGCTTAATTGAACGTATCGAATTGAGGAGTATGGTCCCTGTAATATAAGACTAATCACTACGGTAGCTATTAGTTAATAACCGTCTTTTAAAAGTAGGAGTATACATTGAACTACCTAAAGGTAACCAGTGCTCCAGTTTTGCAGTTACAGCACATATGTTCAATTCAGCTAACACGTCACACCATCGTTAGCAAAGAATTACTCCAGGCTTGAAACACACTTAAATTACTATGCTTACAGGACAAAAATACGGAGGACAAACATTTAGAGAACTCTGGCATTCAGATTTCAGTTTCTCATCTGGACTCTGATTGCGTCAGCATGTAAACCAGTTTTCATTCATATCACTCGCAAGGCGAGTTCTGAGGCAACATCGTGGGTAGACCTCAATTTTTCAGACATTTGCTTTTCCAGTTGCACCAGTTTCTTTCTTAAGTAACCAATTTAATTTAACAGGTAGAATCTTTTGCATGTCATCACAGTACATAGTACAACGTAGGCTATCATACCTCTGATGGGCATTCAATGTCACCTTCTGGATCCCAGGACTTAATTTTCTGACCTACCGGTTGAAGCTAAAATGAAAAATGTGTGATATTTAAAATAAGTAAATTACAACCGATTTAACCACGTAAGTCCGAACGTTTTCTATAGTTATTATTGCCACGACTGTTTAATATTTTATATCGTGTAGCTGTTTCCCCCTAGCAACAGAAGTTACACATTTAGCTAGAAAGGCTTCATTTTGATAATTGTTTATAAGATGACCAGACCTCTAAATGATCAACTAAAAAATACCTTCGCTTTGAAAAGTGTAAGTGTACTTTGAAAATTTTTAGACAGTTTACAACAAAATACACTAACTTCGAACCGTTATTCATTTACACACCTTGCCTTCAGGATGGCAGGTTCGTCAATAGTTTTTTCATATACAGTTTACAACACTCTAAGACTAGGCTACAAATGTGTACAAATATTTCGCCAAATGTTACCATGTTGTTCCACAAGTCTTTAGCGCCAACAGCATGGCCACGAGAACTGAAGTGGAAACAATCTGGAGCGAAATAGGAAGCATCGGCTTCTCCGTTCTAAAAACGTAAGGAAAATTGATAGAAATGTAAACTGAAAATCATTAAGTGCAAGTAGAGTTTAAAACGCGAAGTAAATAAAGTAAAGATTTTCCTCCAGGTGATATTAAAATAATTTTCTGGAATCACAGAAGGAAATGATTAACTGAAACGTATGTCTCAGTTACATAACTATATACCGTAATACTGCGTCATTCATATAATATATGTGTATTTTCCGCCATTCATACAAATTACTTAGTACTGCGTCTTTCATGTTAGGTATGTAATACTTTGAGTAGTCCGTCATTCTGATAGCGCAGTATCCCGCCATTTACGGTATGTAACTAATTTAGTAACTGCCATATATATATAAGTTATGTAGTATCCGTGCTTCGTACAGTTTATGTCGTATCCGACATTCATTCAAGGTATCTACTGCTCCGTCGCCGTTAACATATATCGTACTCCGCCATTCATATAATTTTTTTGTAGTATCCACTTTATAACATATGAAATGCTCCGTCTTACATATAAAGAATGTATTGAGTATTATGCGAGTGAGTAAAGTAACGTATGTAGTTCTCCACCATTTGTTTAAGTTATGTACTTTCCATCATTCATATAACCTATGTAATATCCGTCAGTTATGTAACTTACATACCATCCGTCATCTATGTAATTTATATAATGTCCATCCAACATCAATTTATGTAGTATCCGTCATTCATTAAACGTATAGTATCCATCATTTATATAACTTATAGCATCCGTCACTGATAAAACTAATGCTGTATCCGTCATTTGTTTAACTTATTTAGTATCCGTCTTTCATACAATTTCTTAAGTACTCCGTTGTTCAAACAATACAAGCGGTCTACTTCAGGATGATATTTTAACCTAAAGCTATTCAAAAAAAATCAGTCCAGCTCAGATTACTCTTATATTTTACAGCGTACTAACCAATTACAATAATGATCAACCTTCCGTACCAAATGATACAGAATGTCAAATAATTAGAAACTTAAAAGAGTAAATGAAGATAGAGAAATTGTTGCCATAGGTGGTTCATGAATTTAACAATTTGAAAGATGTCAATAAGCGATTTCGAAAATTCGACTGCACATGGGCACATCCTCTAAACCGTCGGGATAAACATAACCCACTCGTACCTACAACAAGTGTTCCAAAATTTTAGTTAACTTGAAAAAATTGTCGGGTCATCTTTCTTTAAATCCATCGCAAATATAATTAGGGTTCTTACACGTGGCCACAAATAGATGCAGGCTTAATGATGTAGGTATGTACGGCACAAAAATTGCGGACGCACAAAAATATGGGAACGCAGTAAACTGTGTACTGAACTCAGTGTATTTATCTAGCCTGTATCCCACAATTCGGTACACGAATTATCGAACTCGCTTATTGAAGGTACTTACATCAAGGAATGGCATGTGTGTCTCCTCAAGAAAGGTCTGGTAGACAACTGTGAAATCATCTCTCGTATCATATCGACCACTCAAAATCAGCTCCTCCGTTTGCGTCTGCGATGAGAAATTATTGCAAAATAAAACTTGGAAAACTCTTGCCCTAAAACAGGTTTTTCTACTTCTATCCTTAAGACTGTTAGGAGCTTCTTCGTATAATTTTTAGCTTGAGGATATAAAATGCATCTTTATTTAACTAACCGTTTTCAACTTTTTGTACCTACAGACATAAGGCTCCACATAGTGTTGCAACGAAATCTCTTTAATAGTTGTTATCATTATTCCTTTATTTTTTTCTGTCCGATTGTTGTTTGACAGATGAGAAAATGTCTGAATCACACTAGGTTTTTTATTCCATTACTTACTTGATAGGCTCTTGTGAGGTCCCAGACATACTTATTATCGTCTCCTTGCAGAAACACTGCACATCCGCATGCTAGGCTAGGAACACGAAGAAAAACAGGGCAAGGTAAACAATGTAATGTATTTGCAGTGTATGTTACAATAACGGATGATAACCAACATTTTCTTGATCGCACTAGATTTTCTTTGGAATATGACAAACAGCTGATCATTTCTCCCTTAGTTGAAGTTAACCTATAACAAAATGTTGATGTTCCTAGAATAATGAAATATGGAATGGAAAATAAGTTCGTTTAAAGGTCATTATCTAATAATTTTATTTTCAAGAGAAAGAATTAATTCATATTAATTGTATAATGAAGATATCTTACACATGAATGAAATCACATTTTGGAGTACTCAAATAACCTAGCTCTGGTATCAGTAAAATACCGATGACATTGACGAAGGTCCGTGGCAGATTTTTGTGTAGTATATCCAAAGCTTGGCGTATGAACTCCACGTATTGTTCAGTAGAATATTTGTGTACGTTTCGGCAATATTGACAAAGGTCATTGCCTCCGATAAACATGGTTACAACCTTCCAATCATTTTCGTTGTCTACTTCCGGATCTGCTAAAATTCGGTTTACCAACTCCTGAGCTTGACCAGGCATGTGCCTGAGGAAAGAAGTAAAAACGCACTTATATTTCCATGTTACAAGTTGAAATACTTAACTCCACGGCTTATTCATATTATCAAGTTGTACGTAATGGACTCACTCTCACCTGACTGCCTATTTTGAATACGTTTTAGAAGTTCTTAAAAATGTGACGAAGGCAGTGGTAGCCCCGGGATTTGTTTGAGGGGGCTAAGCTCCCCGAAAGGGTGGGGGCAGCATTTCGAAGTTCAGCCAACGGCGAGGGGGTTCCAGAAGGAGGGTGTAGCCAAAATATCTGTCCTTAATGTTTAGCTTTAATGTTTTGAAAAACATAGTGTAGGCTTTAATTGAGAAAATTTGAAAACTGGAGTTCCAATAAGAGAAGAAAATTTGCAAATTTTAGTACTTTCTGAAAAGACAATTTCGAGTTTTATAAATAACATTTCAAAATTTACTGTTTCTGTCGAAAAATTTAAACTCCTTTAGAGTAAGTCGTTGTGGTAACTGGTCGCTGTCGGGTATTACCTACTTGATCATACTCAGATGGCTCAAAATTATCCGACTAGGGCCATGGCCCCTCCCCCTGTCCCCTCATAGCACCATCCCGAGACAGATGAAAGTCTGCTTGCATGGCCACATTTCGATTATTAGTTAAAGTGAGTCAAGTTATTTACAGCGGAAGAGAATTTGCAATCAACCCTTAAAATTAATCCATTGAAAATTTCAGATCTAAAAACCCTTCCAGTTCATTTTTCCTGCAGCAATTCTAGTAATCACACAGTGTGACATTTCCAAATCTGCTACAATTTAAGCATACCAGTTACAAATGCTTACAATGCAGAAGACAGAACTTACTATAGAGAAACATTTGAGACTGCATAGTTTACAATGAAAAGAAGGAGACATGTCTTGGTATACTTAAAATAGACGCAATTTACTCACTCTGCCCTGGCTCCACCAACCGCGACGTTAAAATTTGCACCTGGGCTGTTTGGTCCCCCTGTGCCAATCGAGTATCCCTTTAAGTCAGGATTGTAGAACTTTAGTATGTCTGTAAGTGAAGGACATAAATTAGGTTACACTCTAAAAAAGGTCTGTTCAATTTGAACCGAATCTGATCAGAGGGGCACCGAAAAGGAATCTGATCAATTATTTGACTAGATTTGATTCAGAGATTATCAGAATTGGCTGATTTTTTAACCGGATCTGGTCAAATGTTTGACCAGATGCCTGTTCGGTGCCCCTCTGATCAGGCCTTTTTCAGAGTGTAATTCTAGCAGTATTCTCGTCTCCTTTAAATTTTGCCGCCTATTTTTATACCTCTTCAAAGTGCAATACGCTGTTTTGTAGACGGAGGGCCTTCCCTTCTCCTTAATGTTAAATTAAAATACAAACGGACCTATACTTGGCCTGAGTTAGAAACCCGACATGGTGCATGAAAGTAGGAAAAGCTTATAAATTACTCAGTACAGATAATTGCCGAGAAATTTCTAGGGAAAGTAGTCATTGCAAAATGTTTACGGTATGAAGGAAATTTTTAGTTTTTACTGTTAAGTATACTTAATCATGTCCTTTAAATTGATTACAGTAGTTGCATTTATAGTATGAAGAAATAAAGTCACGAGGATGTCACAAGGCAAATAATTAAGAATGCTTATTGTTCGTCTGCCTTTACACTCTGCAAGGTTCATAGTTTTTCAAACGAAAATACCTTTGGTTGCTTTGAAATTGTGGTACTAATCTTTGATTGGAAAAGTGTCTAAAAGTTAAAGCTTTAGGCATTAGTTTCAATATTTACTCGGAATGTTTAGAATTATAAGACTTACTCGGAATGGTAAGGACTGTTGTTACATCTTCGTCGCCTCCGATACTTAAAAAAGGAAAAACGTGAACGTGATGTTAAACACTAGCATTGTGGTAATCAAGTTTCAGCATGGGCGCGATCACGGGGGGGGGGGGGCATGTTCCCTTCAATATTTTTATGTGGGGGACATAATATCAAAGGTATGCAGAAAAGTAAATGTTGTTACACACATTTTCGATATGCATAATTGTGATATTAGCCTATTAATGACATCTGGGGAGAACTTTAGATCAGAAATATGTGATGTGTCCTCTAAAATGGACCAAATAGCTTAGCTAAGAGGGGCTTTACCCCTGGACCCCACCATGGGACCTGTGGTGGTCCCCTGTATACCCCTGGCCGGAGGTTCAAAGTGTTCACTCAAGTAGGTGTCCCCAATAATTTTAACATATCGCTGGCCCAGATTTTGAGTTTCGCAATACTTAAGAAACTTAAACAGTCGTATTCAGGATTTTGTTGAAACAAATATGGGTACTTAGATAAGGTCGTTCCGGGGCATGCAGAGACGCTTCAAGGCATGAAAAGATGTGACATTTAAAATTAAGTTTTCTTAAAAAACGTTATTCCCATACAATTCTTTAAACAAAAGAACAAAGCATTCAGACGACTTCGGGGGGGGGGGGGATAAAGTGATGCACTGTGAGATGAAGGATGATGTCATAGTCATCATTAACTATTGTGCAGCGAAGCCGACGGTGTCAAGAAAGAAAAACCAAAGTGATTCACTTTAATGTGCACTGATTATGATATCGTGATATATTTGTGATACAATTATCAGTTTATGTTCCTTCTCTTATTGATTTTTACCCAATCGCGAAGGTTCCTCAAAAGATTAGCTTGGTAAAAGGTAAAAAGACACGAGTGATGTGAACGACTTGTGATGTCCAGCTTTGAGACTGTGTTCAAGGCAAGCCTTACGTTGTGAGTAAAAAAAAAACATGACAAAGTTCTTCATTTACTTATGGATTGTTTCTAAGCAGTATTTGAAAATTAATGTTCTTACCTAAAACAGCGTCCCCTGAACTCTATGCCGAGGTTAATTAAAGAACACGATTCCTCTCCGAAAGCAGCCTGTATTGGTAAAAATCACGTTGAACAACACATATTGAACATATAAATAGTACGCTAGAAATGTGGTATAGCCATCATTAACTTGAAACTTTAGAATGATGCAAAACCTATTGCAGAGGCGAAAATGTGAGTTAGTTAGATGAGATTTAACGACACACCAACACAAATGTGTTATATGGTGACAACTAGATAAAAAGGTAAAATTTTAAATACGGTTTCAAATACGGTTCAAGTTAAAGTGTGGTTTCTAATACAGCTCAAGTACGGTGCAAGTCATTCCCTTTAGTCGCCTCTTATGACAGGCGGGCAATACCGTGGGCATATTCTACAACCCCCAGCCCACAGGTCGAGAGGCGAAAATGTGAATCGAATATGAACACCTATAGACGATTAATCAGTGGCGAATTGACTGGAGCCATTAATATCGCCCAGTTTATACCTCCCAAATAAATTTAAAAAGATATGTGACAAACTGTTATTTGCACTACACTGAAACTTTTGTGGCTAGTTACTATGTACTGCATAACAAAATAGAAGTAGATAGACTTTACGTAGGCTCAAGAAAACGTTCGGTAAACTGACAAAGACTACAAACAGACAAACAGGGAAGTAGTAAAACTGTTCGGAAGGTAGAGGTAAAGCTTCCCGCGATGCTGACCTTAAGACGCCTATTCTTGTGAAATAGTAGAGAGTTTGGCAATCCATTGAGACAACTTGCATTGTGTGAAAAAAAGTTACAGTCAATGGAAGCAATGGGGCAAAGATAGGTTAAAAAGTGTATTTTTATATCCTATCCTCCCGATCCCTGGCGATATTTGTGCCCGTGCTGACTTTACAAATAGACCTACGTGCACGGGAAGATGACGCTTGACCAGGTATAATGTAAGGTATACTGTAGGGCCCTTAGGCAACTTCGTGTACGCAGTTAAAGGAGCTGAGTAGTGGCGTACTTCCAAAATAAATACATCATACCAAACGAGATGATTACCCTCTGTGAGGGGCTGATTTTAAAAATATTAATCCTAATGCGGTATGTATTCTCACTTAAAATAATTTTGCAAAGTAATTTTGCAATAACGTTCGTATACTATTTCTTGGGTATTTGATTTTACACTTGCAAGATATTTTACAATTTGTTTTTTGAATTTCTGGTTCGTTACTTTTTCTTCTGGCACCGGCAATTTTGAATCGTTTCCACTTGTATCGGTTCGGATCGATGCATCTACCCAAGCATGTAGTACACTCAACTCACAACGTACGTACGTATGTTGTATATTAGCGTTACTAGCGGCAAGGCACACGCCTATTTCGCACATCATCTGCAGGAGGTTCATGAACAACATTGTGGATTTTGCAGGTATTGAAACTGTTTTTCGGATCAATGAGTTTGTTTTTCGTGGTAGACCTAGGCCCTAACGCTAGCCTAAGTTAGGCTAACGTTAGTACTGTTAACGACAGTAACAAGTGTACTGTTACACCAGACACACTGCATGCATGGCTGATAAATATCGGTATCGGATCGAATCGATAAACCAAGAAGCATAACCGGATGTGACGTAACGAAGTCGGCGGGTCCGAGAATTTATTCAACTTCGGCGGCTACTCAGCTCCTTTAAGCGATATGTTTTATGAAGTTTTCCCGCCCTTTCTTTGGAATAAACAACGTCAGTGCATTGTCTTGTCTGTCTTTAACGTTATGGTGACATGCCACCAAAATGACCTGTTTTCGCTTTGCAGTAAAAGAGTAATCCCCCATTGAGAGATCCATTGGAATTATTTCAATATCTTTAACCTTTCTCAAGTTATACTTCTTCAAAGTTTCATGGTCTCTGGAGTAACCATTGCCTATGCAAAAATAATGATGTAGAGTGTTCCACAGTGTTAGCAATTCTTTTCTTAATCCTAAAAAAACTGTCTCTTAATTACTGATCAGCTATTTTATAGTTTGGTAAATGATATCAATTACTTTCGAGAAAACAATTTTAACTTCCATGAAGCCCCTCAGGGGATACCCATGCTACAAGTGTCCTTGAAATAAAGGTTGGAAAACAAAGGCAAACATATTTGTTAAGTCCATCTTTTGATGTCACAAATTTGCATAGTTAGCTCATGTTTATTCATGAAGCAAGTGTACAATAGAAATTACCCTGTAAAATGGTCAATTTTTTATGGGAATTGCGGCTATTTCTGGATTTTTAATGTCTTTTGCATCAACTTATATCCAACTAAGCAATTTTCATGTCAACAGACCTTTAAGGGATGTTTTCCATTTCCTGAAGCCTTATTAAGATTGGTTATAGCACTTTGGGAAAGAGAACCTTTTGCCAGCTTGGGCACCCATCTGCTATTTACAGGCTAGACCACAAGCCTCAAACCTACAAATATGCAGAACCATCACCAGCGTGTATAAGCACGGGCAAGTCGTTGTCACATACAAGAAGGGACGCCTCTACACCTCAATAGAAGAAGGTGACGGGTGAAACGACTGCTATATTTATCTGTTTATAGGGTTTGACTAGAACATATATACTCTTCAACACAACAGATGTACAATTTCAGCGCCTATCCTTTGAAATAGAGCGTAAACATGTGTACATGTTTTGGCAGGGAGGGGTGTCATATTTAACGAAATTTCTTAGCAATGTCAATATTTCGTGTGTTGCTATTAGTGAATATTCTTATAACTCTTGCATTTTATAGAAGAACTGGGGCAAAACAAGTGAGATAAATCCTTTTTACCAAATTATCATGTCATTTCTTACAGTCAGAGAGTCGCCCATTGCTCCAACGACGTCAATATCCGCAGGGGTGAGTTCGTGAACTGTAATCCGAAAAAGCAAAAGAGAATAAAGTAGGTAGCTCCGGTATCACGAAAAGCAAACACCGGTATTATCGGTATATCCAGATGCAAAATATGGCGAGATCAGAAAAGTCTTACATGTACTATGTAGGCCCATGTGTCGGTAACTGAAAAAAACTAGCCTGTAATGCATTATCAATATCAGAAAATATATAAAACACCCCTTTTCTACTAATTACAAGAATTAGTTCTGCCTTTGACGTTTCCTTTCATTA
Source organism: Holothuria leucospilota (assembly GCA_029531755.1). Classification (NCBI taxonomy): domain Eukaryota; kingdom Metazoa; phylum Echinodermata; class Holothuroidea; order Aspidochirotida; family Holothuriidae; genus Holothuria; species Holothuria leucospilota. Next base: position 15,358,489 of record CM055963.1, read on the forward strand.
TCGCGCAGCCCAATTTTATGATGATATTTAGGTTCATATTCACTTCGCAGGCCAGTAGCGTTTTTGTGAAAGAAGGGCATCCTGCCTGGGTCTTCGCCCTTTTTTAAAGTTTTGAGAGCGGAGAGAAGTACTGCCCAAAGCCTATATCTCTCCTCCTGAAAACGTTCTCTCCATTTTGAAAAACACCTAGCTCCGTCTACACCATGTTAGTCTACGGGCATGAAACGTATTTTAATGGCGGCAAATAAACTTGTTCACAGAGAATCAGGCAATCTAGGGGAAGAATAACTTCATCCACCGGCCAGTATGTTCGTCTTTTTGAAATTAGGCCCACTTGTTTCATGTGCAGCTTCTTTCTAAGTATGATTCCTCGCACAAACCTGCAGCCACTGTGAATCAACTGATGTGCGTAGTCCACGGCAGTAAGTTACAGTTTCTAGCCACATTACCCTGTATAGGCTGTAGGCCAAAAACGATAGCTACAAATGCAGTAAAACAGAAGGCCCTACGTGTGTAGTCATTCACATTACCAGCAGGCCTAATACCGCCAACAATGAAAATATCGGTATCTAATTCAGTAATATATTAGACTATGTTTTACGACCGCAGCTACCGTGACTGTCTAGCAAACTGCCAGTATCTACGAGTTCGCAATCATGCTTTACTGCCTCTACAATCACCCACCCACCCCCCCCCCCCACACACACACACACGCACGCACCGGTATACTTGTAACTATGAATATGCGTGTATATGTCGGTATTCCGAGATTTCGTTTACCTGTAAATACTGTGCAGTATCGTCAGTATGGGCCTACGTATACGTACAACACATACAACCTACTCATTCGTATGCTATACATGTGTTATACGTATGCTATCTGCACTTATCATATGCAACAGCACAGTGCGTGTTCAGTCGTTGACGTCATCCGTAATACTTGTAAAGTTCTATGAATATACCTCATACGTAAAGGTGTATATATTGGTATTCCCGCAATTCCGGCATACTTTGTGATACCGGTATTTTCATATATACCCGATTTTCGGTGTTTTTTAAGATATCAAAATTTCAGTGTACCGGTTTTACAGAATTTTCATCCCCTCGGAATGAATATGTTCGTATACTGATATTTTTCGAATATATCGGTATTACGCCGGACACTAGAATGTCTTGTTTTTGTAGAAAATGAAAGCCTATTTTGTTTTTAACACGAAGTCATTTTTAATGCTTCGTCATGATGAGAAGCACTGAATGTTATACTTACTTTGGTAGACCCATGTTTGAAATGTTACTTACTCACATGGGCGGAGATCCGTCTTGGATAATGGTGGGGACGCGTGCCTGTTCCCTGCTACTGTCTACGCGGAGCGTGACCATGGGTTCGCGCGTCCCCTACAAGGACTTTTTGGCAAATATACCTCTCAGATCGCCTAAAATAACACTTCCCAGACCCAATGATGCTCCCAGACCGCCTTAATTTTTAGATCTCATGGCTTAGAAATTAAGTTTGGGGAAAAACATGGGCATCTGCAGAAAAAAAAATCAGGGGACAAGTAATTCAAGTAGACATTTGTATACAATGAGTCTGGGGTCCTCTCCCAGAAATCAATTATAGACTGCCGCAGATGCGATTTCTGTCCTATTTTTAACAACTGTGGGTACAATATAATAAAATGAGAACTGGTGATAATTTAAGTCACATGTACTTACATGAATGATTTACCAGTCTCGTGTATAGATTATGTTTCACATGTCAGGCCTGACAGTGTCAATGGTAATAATTCTCTTCTGTAGTAAAGGTGTGCACTGACCGCCCAAAACCGGGACCAAACCGAGACCGCCCGAAACCGAAGTCGGTTTCGGGCGGTCTCGCTGAACTCGGACCGACAGTTGGGTGGTCTGACCGTCATGGAACCGACATCTCTCCCGAGTCCCGACCCGGGCGGTCTGACAATTTTCAACCCAAACCGAGAAAAACCGACGCAGATTTATGCACAGTTCCACCCGACTCTACCACTTCTGAGAGGTGCTTCTCCAACGCCGGGTATGCGATTAACGTTCGTAAGACAAGGCTTAACGCAAGCAATGAAAACAAATTTCTCTTCTTTAGCAGTGCCTTGAGTATGACAAATTTTTCAGAAGAATAGATAGACGATATTGTAGACGCTTGAGAACTTCCTTTAAGTTTTGGTTTGCTCTTATTCAAAGGCTAATTTAATTGTTTGATTTGATCGTTATTGAATGATAACTATCCATGAAGTGATTTTGCTGGGATGGAGACATGATTTGAGTTCAACTTCGAAATTAAAATGTTTACAATTGTGGGATGACTCCCAGATTTTTCTCATTCATATCTCATGTAATAGTCGATGGGAAAAAGAAAACGTGACTACCTTAATTATGGGACGGAATTAGGACAGTTCAAGTCCATTGGACATGCCTAGAAGACCGATTGAAATATTCGATGATCTCCTCTGAAATGCGATTAATGATGAAATGTATGCAATGATATCCGAATAAGTACTTACAATGAAAACATAGGATTGGAAGAGGCTCTTTAAAGTGTCATTAGTTCTGCAACAAAACTTGTCCAATTAGACCTAATACATTTTTTGGTTTTGACATTTTGGTGGTTTGATTCATAGTTATGTGGTGTGGTTAGTTAATATTGTATACTGATCTTTATTAAATCAGCATTTTGGCTCTTTTATTATACTTTGATATCAGGTTTTATCCTTCAGCTTTATCTGCTTTATCTGAAAGTCACTTTATTGTAAGTTTATATTTTCTAACCCTCCCTCATATTGATTGCTTTTTGATCTTAGGTTTAATGCAAGATTACACTATTGTCTTACTTGAAAATCAATTAAACTCAAGTTTAATCTTTATCTTCTAAACTATTATCCGGTTGATTATTCTTTGATCTCAAGTTAAATCCCGTAGCTGTATAACTCTCTTGATTTTAACTTGATGCCAAATGTGATGGTCCGCAAATTGTGTGATCTTTCAGTAGTACAGTAATAAAGAACATCATGCTAGTTGTACGTTTTTGTAGGAAAACATTGCTTCGGGTTTTTTCGGTTTGGTTTCGGGTGGTCTGACTTGAAAGCTTCGTCGGTTTGGGCGGTTTGACTACTCGAAAACCGACATCGGTTTGGTCCCGGGTGGTCTGAGAAGGAAGGGTTGTCTGTTTCGGGTGGTCTTGGTCAAGTCCGACGATCGGGTGGTCCCGACATAAAAAACCAGACTGACGCACACCTTTATTCTGTAGCATATCATTTGACAATGCTGGACCAAACTTGCGCCAAAGTTCAGTACAGGGAAATTCAAAATGCAGCGTTTGCTCAAGACAAACTGGTGGAGACACGGCCAGCTGTCCCCACCAGGATCTGCGCCCATGCATGCTTGCTTACACCTCATAAATCATAATTCTCTGCAGCAGGGATGGTACTGATTACGGAAATCTCCAAGCAGTACACTTACACCTTTTGTCACAACCACAAAGCAAACACTGCCATAAATTCGGCTTACGTGTATTATTTTTATTTTCTAGGTTATACTTTGACATCTTTTGTATTGTATACGAAGAGTAATGCACTATTTAGTCTAGTTCTTTGATTACTCCTTTGTCGAAAAGTTAATGGTACGACAAGATTAATAAACCCAAACCTTAAAATGATAGTGCGCACCTGAGGTCGGTTCTTTCTTCGAGGCCATCGATGGGCAATTAAAGGGAAATTCACTTAACTGTAGAAGAAACAAGGAAAATTTCTGTTGAGTGAACAAAATATCCTGTAACATTGAATAATCACGATCGTGTAGTTTGGTTGGAATTATTTACAGGTTTCCCTTAGTCCCCATAATGCAATCAAAGTTTTGCAGAAATAGGAAAGAGAAAAGAACATTTTGTGACTATTGTTGAACTACTCTTTTATTTTAGGAAGGATTGGAAGGCATTACGATAATGTCTGAATTAAGGAGAGGGAGGTTTGAGCAACAAAGTGCAAAAAAATATGCATCTGTTCGTTATGTAATGACAAGTCTAACATTAAATATAAAAGTCAACCCTGAATGATTTAATAGTAATTCCCAGGCACATACGGCAAAATTTTCCATACTGCAATGTCTGAATGTTAAATTTAGCCATTTTCTCACTTAAATCTCTTAAAATGAACCATGCAGGCAGGGTACAGGAACAGTCATTCAGAGATAAACCTCTGTCATTTTGATATTACCAATTAATATTTCATCACAGAGTGACACTGGCGTACCTAAGATAAGAGCTTACTTCACTTAATGTAACAAAGACCCAGGGTGAATTTCATAACCTCTTGAGGCAAAAGGTATGCCCCATGTAAAGCTAAGTAAGCTGGAGAAGATGCTCCTCTATCTTAAGAGAACATGGCATTTAAACGATTCCAGCTAAATAAGTAGCCAATAACAAAAAATGGAACACTTTGTACATAATTTCAGAATTAAGAAGTTGCCATTTTAATTAGTAAAACTTTAATATTATATTTATTGCAGCTAATAAGTGCATCTTTTGGGAAGCCATAAATGAAATTGGCCTTGATACTTACATAATTGAGTCGACACGTTATAGGGTTGGTTTCATCTTCAAAGATGGTGTCGTCATCGAACTTGGGGGTAATCTTGTCGATACCGTCCAGGAACGATTTCCATTCATCTTGATGTGATACAAGATGTGATTTTCAAATGTATTGCAGTCAGGTGTTTCAGAGATTAAGGTAGTTTAAGGGTAACTGAAGTGTGTAAGTCCTTAAAACAAAAAGTCTGTCTTAGAATCTCGTTGTTGCGAAAAGTGATCACTTAGTGCTTTCTTATTATAAAAAATGTTCACAGAAGTCATGTAACATATGATCTGACAAATAACTCTGTTTACTGCAACTTTTCCGCCTTTTAATATAATGGAATAAGTTTCTTAAAATGAAACATCACTGTCTGGATCTTTTCTTACTAAGTTCACCTTCTAAACAGCTCCCCTAGAAGACTCAGATACTCTGCGTTTAAAGCGTGTCTCGTTTTCCTTTCATTCCTAGGATACTGTACTCTTAACTATGTCTATTACGCTCGTCTTGTCTGTAGAGTTTACCGAAATTCATTGTTGTAAGTCATCCCTTAGCTTCATGCATTACAACAATATCTATTATGATATGCCAAAAATACATAAGCGGCTATTTATCAATAATCCTATATATCGAATAATGTCCAGGACAGTATGTCCAAGTAAAGATATCGATATATTAAACACTTAACTTTTCATCAGTTTCATATGAGTAGAATAATCAGTAGCGTTATAGACCCAAATAATGTAGGAGCTAAGATGTTTTTAATGATTTACTTATAACGATGCCTACGGTACCTCTTGGGATAAACTCTAAAAGAGATAACGTGACTGTAAACTGTCGTTTGCCTTACATTATGGGGCCAACGGTATCTTCTTTAAAACTTCGGGACTGCAGCACTCCCAAGTCACACCAGTGCGCCAATGAGGATAACAACGAGTTAAGTAGGCTTTCCCACAATAAATCAATTTATGATACAGGTATGTTTCTATCATAACTAACAGTGATGGACAAAAACTGGTTGTATGCAGCAAGAAGTTGTCATGGGTATATGTTTCTCGCTTGCAGTAATAGTCTCGTTTCTTTACCTAGCACTGCCTTCGAAGGTACAAAGGAAAGACCATACAAGTTACATGCAATGGAGGCTAAAATGGGGCAATGAGATCTGTTATGGCTCATGTTAGTATTATTATGGCTCATGTTATTTATTGCAAACGTTGAACAAGTTTTCGTTAACGCAACTGAGGTTTAAATTGACTTACCTTGATTTGCGTAATTAGTGGGATAGTCCTGCTCGGCGTTTGTTACGATTAATAGTAACAGCAAAAAGAAGAATGAAAATCTCATTTTGAATTTTTTTCGCCTTTATTTTCTGTTTTTTATCCAACACAAAGAAGGTTTTATTGTGACAAAAAGTACATTGAGTTAGGTGCACGGTTTGTCTTATCTTGTCTGTAGACTTTGATCATCCACTGAATAGGTGATATAAACAAGGTAGAGGTTGCAACACAAACAATTCGGCTGCATTTACTAATTAAGCACAGTCAGTGCACTAACCAGATAAAGTGAGGTAAAAGATTATGTCAACACTGATAAAATGGTAAATTAAACGAACACTACATAAATCTGGGGTAAAGATACTATGACACGTAAACAGTGCAGCTGTTGCACTGTTAGAAACATATATATATATATATATATATATATATATATATATATATATATATATATATATATATATATGTATATATATTTATATATATAAAGGAATAACAGTAAGAGATAACACTGAAATCCAACAAGTGTTAGTAGCACGTAGGTGTATTTACGTTTCGATCTCCCTGAGATCTTCGTCAGAAATGATAAATGAACTTACAGAGTAGAAGGGACTAGCTTATTGAGAGAGTAGTGGGATAGGAAAGCCAAGTCTTTGTTGAGACCTGTTGTATGGGAATTAAGCTTTAAAATTAACTGTTGTTCGTATAGCTTTCTGCTATCTGTGTTTGGGAACTTGTCTTTGACGATAATGCAACGGAGTGATTGTGGGCATTGAAGTGAGAAGCGACTGGAAAGCCGGGGGGGGGGGGGGTTGTTTCTGATGCTATGTTTATGGTTGTTAAATCGGGTTCTGAACCGATTGGCGGTCTCACCGACGTAAATGGCCTCCGGGCATTTCGAGCAATACAGAACATACACAATATTGGGAGTATTGCAACCAGCTTTGACCGGAAAGAGTTTGACATTGTTCAGGAATTCCACTGATGGATTTATGTTGAAATGGTTACAAATTTGGCACCGGGGTCTCCGACAGGGAATATTACCTGGGGGCGGTCTTGGTTGGGTACAGACAAGCAACCGATGTAAGCTGGGTGGTTGTTTCTTGGCCAGAACAGGGGGTGAGAAAAAGGTGGGGTAGGGATGGGGGTAGGGATGGGTTGTTCTTTAGGAGTTCTTTAGGAGTTGTTCAGTCTTTATACACGGTTTAAATTTTCGCATGGAAAGCAACTTGTGATTGCATATGGTGACTAGTTCGTTAAGTATGAATAAAATACAAAAAATATCATTAGCCGTAAATTTTATGCTTCAAAATCTAACGGTCGCATCAATTTTATTCATCTTAATTTACTTCTATGAAAGACCTCCAACGCTAAAAAATTATCAAAACTTTCTCATAATATAAATTCCTTTTGGAGAAACAGTAGTAGTGTTACTTGTTGGTAGTGTATTAAATGAATAAACAGACTCAAGAGCGGCGATTTGTTCTCAATGTTAGGGGGGGGGGGCATGACCAGATTTTCCAATAATTTACTGTGAGGAAAATCAATTTCAATGTGCGATTTCTCAAATATTGAGGGGACATGTCCCCCTGTCCCCCCGGGATCGCCACCCATGAACAGACCCGGATTACCCCCATTCAGAGCACGCATTGTTTCTGGGATCTGCCAAGAAATTGCGACATACGAAGAATATTGGACTTATAGGAATATTTACTTTCAAGCCTTCCCAAGACTTACGCTCTGTGGAAACGTATAAAGCTAGCCGCACACTACACGACTTTGCACACTGCAACTCAACTCGATCGTCGGGTCCTTCAACAGTCGTGTAGTGTGCATGAGCTTACGACCGCGACTGGTAGATTCAGTCGCGTCGGCTTCAGTCGGGGAAGAACGAACATGTTGAGTTGAACTATGGAGTTCAGAAGTTGAGTTGCGGTGTGTAAGTCGTGAACTGTTCGGCTAGCTTAAAGCGCGTCCGGTTCTCAGTAGCACTGCTTACGGTACTTCATGAAAACGATTATGTTTCTTAACGAATTTTTAACTTCGTTAAATTTCCAAACATTGATGACTCTTACATTTGTCTGCTGTTTTTGTCCTTCATATGTGACTACTTTTTACTTCGACTAGGAGACTTCTGGTCGAAGTAATGCGAACGCCTGCACAGCGGTTTTTGGCGAGGCGTTCAGAGATTTTGTCTTTGAATTGCGTTTTCATAGCCGTTATGCAAGCTATGGGTCTGAAATTTGGAGAGGATGTGTAATGTGTTACGTAAATTTTATCACTAAAATTTTGTGTTGATCGATGGTTATATGACGTCTCTAGAGCTTATTTTTCAATATTTGGCCATAAAACCTATCTTCCCCTAGGGATTTTGATATTTGTGCCCGAAAGTTTACACACTAGTTCATGGGTCGCCGATGTTGATATCTTCTTCAGGAATAATCGATATCACGAGAAACGATGTTTTTATGGGGCAATTTTGAATTGAAAATTGACCGTTCCGCGTTGGCAGGATTTACTTCTGATTGGAACAAAAAATAAAAAATTAACTGGTGCCAGTTGCTTTAAAATCTTGTCAGTAATCTTCTCTGCAAATTTCATTTCATTTCATGGAAGTATACTGGAGAAAATGCGAAATGAATTTTTCTTTTTTTCGTCCAAAACAATCGGTTCTGCTAAGTGCAAACACTTGTTTGGCGTTTTTAAGCCAAGACCGCCAGACAACGCCAAGTGAAATCATTTGGCATTCAGTTTCGCTGTATATTTTGTGCACGAATTGGCCAAACGAACATTTTCCCTGCCAATGTAACCGTGATAAAAACACAGGACTCGCTGGAGTAATCCATCTGTTTACATACAAAGCAAAGCTACACAAAGCTATGCATTGTTTGCAATTTCGCTTGTGTTGCACAAGGCAGGGAGTTGTTACGTAACAACTCCCTGCACAGGGGTAATTTGAACCAGGGAGCTGCATAGAGTAGCGGCTCCCTGTTCGAACGATGAAAATAGTACCCCACGAAGCGTACTCTGTTTGCTCATCTCCTCTTTAGGGCTTTCCAAACATAATTACGACTGAACAACGAATATGCGGTGCAGCCTGCCACGTAGGCAATGGCAATAGTCGATAATGAAGGGAGCTATTTCGTTGCCCCGGTTACTTATAACTTCAATTTCCTTTCGAATACTGTCTTTGCTTTAAAATGCTGTATCGATTTAAAATATAGGATTTTACGACATTTGCTTGTAATTTTTCCTTCAGTATGTAATTTATAAAATCGAATCAGCAATTACAAAAGATACACACATTTTTTTTTAGTAAACCAAGGGTTTTGGACTGCCTGACTACCCAAAGATAAACCCTCAGTTCTCTTGTTAATTAAGAAATCAGCTTGGATGAGATGCCATTGAAGGGCAGTAAATGGCTATAGACAAGTAGTATTTTCACAATATTGGGTGGATTGTCCAAGCGATAGTTTCCGTGTTGAGAATGTATTGTCCCGTTTTCGAATGTCACAGAGTTAGGATTGTCCAGATGTTGTCCAGTCACCTTCCAATACATTTATTTACCAAAACTGCACTTACACTGAGACGCAGATCCAGAGGGGGCTTGCCCGACTGTAGCGGGCCCCTTTATCGACACCATCTTTTTTAGACGGTCCTAAAGCTGCTTGGCAATATGCGGTGTTCATTTTAATTGCCAGATGTCAGAAATACCAATCAAGTGCATAAATTTCAAGTTTTTTCGTTAGACCATCCCTCTCCCTTTTTCGAGACTTCGTACAATTGGTGCTCGTAGCTGCAGAATTTGCCCTTATGGAGTTAGTCCCCTTCCTTTCGTGTTTGAAATCCTGAATCCGCCGAAGTCGAAGTTTACACCATTGGTGTTCTAGTTACATCATCTAGACTGTTAAAATGCCGTCATTCGATTGGTCGCTTCAATCCCGGTTTTCAATTTGATCGTATTTTCTTACATGATAAGTAGCATTTTATGCATCATTGCATCAACATGACACAGGGCAGAAGTAACTCTTACCAGGGTGTGTTTAGCGAGTTGTGAAACTTCGATATACAGTGCATGCTGGGAAGGACCATAACAGAGACTGCATGTGCAAGATAGATATTTTGTATAATCACGCACAATTTTCGAGTTTAAAACTAAGGTTCACTACACATCAATCACGGTTCAAAGAGAATTTTCTTTAGAGGAAAAGTTCTTTTGGAAATTACTGTCCTTAAACTGGGTCGAAGAGCCTAGGTTAGAGAGTATGACGGTAAATTGTGAAAGACAAAAAAAAACAGTCTCCCGAAGCCTTCGTATCTGTGCGAATATGCCCGTGGACTTGATCTGTGGTACTACGTGGTACAGCAAAATATAATTTCCCAACTCGTCTTTATCAGATTTTAAAACCATTCAATCCCGCCACTGAAACTCCCAATACTGCTTTACTTCCCACAATAATAATGCATTGATGAAGTCACAAAAGTTGCATCATTTGACATTTGAAGTTTGAAAGAGAAAAATATTCATGAAGAGTAAGCTGTGATTTTTTTTCTGAGAGGACCTTTCTTCAAAATGTACTTTACTGAAACAGGCAGTACTCTTTTAATACACTCTCCTGGTATCTCTCTGGAATGTTATGAATATTTGGTCCTTGGTTCAGGCCAAATTTGTATTTGTTGAAAGTTTAATAGTTCTATTAATTCACTGTTTTAATGTACTTTGATAGTAAATTGTGTCACCCTTACTCTACTGAGACGAAGACTGAATGTTTTAAGTGAATTCCGTTGTTTCAATGTGATGAACACAGACATGCCAATCCTCCTAAATATTTAATTAAGTTCCATTCATTGTTTACGCGTGGTCTGTTTGAAGGTTCAACAGTTAATCCGATCTTACAAGGTCAATCTCGGGTGGCTACTTTACTTGCTTCTGCAAATAAAGATTTACATTAAAGGCAGTAGGCAGTTACCCAAAACTTTGCTTTGAAAAATCAGCAAATTCTTGCAAATCTCCTGTTATTGCATTACAAGCACCTCTGAAGATGTTTTGAACATAACTATTACAAACAATAGGTAAAGCAAGGAGAAATTCTCCTTGAATTTCACAATTTACCAACAAAAATATTGTCACATGATCAAAATAGGCCATTCATCAACTAGAGTGACAGGGCATACTAACTCTGATTGGGCTGACTGCCTGTTGCCTTTAAGTAAACCTTACATCTCTGTGTTGCGTTGTCACGGTGACACATTATTTTGAACTGCCTGTAATTCTATAGTCCTTGGTTCCCCAACTGCAGGGTCGGAGTGGCAGTTCCTTGGTCGGACTCCAGTTGTCAAACTCAAAAAGTCGGGATAACTTGAAAAAATTGAGGTAACTTGCTGCATGGCGTTTTTCTAAATTCAGTTTTCTAAGTTTCTCCTATAATAACGAAGTGCATAATCGGCGACACTCAGTTGACAGCACTCACAATCTCCATGCAGTAAGTTACCTCAAGTTTTTAGGTTATCCCATCGTATTGGATTTTACAGTGTAGTGTTGTCAGGAAGGGACTACACAATGTAAATGCTGACTGTCACAAAAGGTACAGCTTACTTTACACAGTTCAGAGTTATCACGGCGCATGCACAGTGGCCTCAGGTCATAGGTACATAACTGCCTGGGTTTGTAAATTGTGCGATGTGCCCAACAATAACTCTGATATGTCTTGATGAAGTCTTTCATGTTAAATTTCGTAAGTGTATCTGAAAGCACAGTTAGAATAATCTAACTTAGTGTAACTTATAATGACATTTACAACTGCATTCTGTACCCGTTAGTCAGAGTAACCCTGACGCGAGGAAATCTGTTTACATTTGGTCTTTTCACTTACGGTATTCCCCGACGTCAGGGAGCAAAACGTGAAGAAACTCACTTCCTAACCACAGAAACGTGGAGGGTCAATCAGAGATAAGAACGCTCTACTTACGTGAAAATCCATATAGTTGCGAATTTGAAGTCAATGGAAAACTTGGATGGAAAACAAGCTTTTCTTTTTACGAAAACACCCTATCTATTTCGTTGAGTCCATCCTTACCGAGAAGTCACGCACATGAAAGAATGATAGCATTTACTCCATAACTTTCTTAAAGCCTCATGCCTGTACCATCTTGGATAAACATTGGAAAAGTTAGCTTGTTACGGGGACTGAACTTGACGTCACTGTTCACCGACCGTCGACTTAAACTTTGTCCGATGTCAGTGTTATTAGTTGAACGCTTCAAGTGACCAATAGTGATAACACTCCTCATAAATATGTATATTTAGACTCGAAGTTTCACCTTCACTGGAAGTGAAAATCAGTACAAAATGCTCCCTGACGTCGGGGGATAAGTGAAAAGACCAAATGTAAACACGTGCCCTCCCGTCAGGGTTACTCTGACTATGTACCCATATGACCTATGATCTGAAGTAACTGTGTATGCACAGTAAAAACACTGATCTTATTCGTTTTCGTTCAACAATAGAATGGCCCAATTGACGTAACTTTAACGATAATCTATGTAAGTACGGTCTTCACAACGATTATCAGGCGGGGATCTATGCCGGCGTCCTTACGGCCGTACTCCCTGTTTTTGCGAGTACTTTTTTTCGTTAAGACGGTTGGTAACGTTGCACTACAAGTTTTATATAGTCCTATACCCAGGCAGTGGCGCCAGCGGCGTGGAGGTACAAGCAACAGCCCCCGTCGGGATCTACCCCCAGACACCCCGTCTGGGAAAATAGAAGTTCCTTGTGAGCCAAAACTATCAATTGTCAATTATTATATTAAGATCTTGTATTACAAATAATTTAATAACAATGTATTCATTCAATTATCAATTTTAAAAAGTATAAAAATAGGCTAACATCGATAGTTTGTACGCGCTTTTTAATTCCTTGGGAGACAAAAGTCGGGAAGGTAAAAAAGGATCTCCGCGACAACTCAAGTTTCAGTCGACCTGACCGTAAAATTGTAACGCCCTGGGGCAGATTCATCTGTACAACTCCAAAGGTTTTGGCACGCTTCGCGCGCTGAAATGTACTTAATAGTACAAGCGACCTCCTGACCAAGAAGCATCGGTTATCTTAAAAAATACACAGCTTTGAAAGTTCTCTGTCGGTTTCGGGACTTCTATCCTCAGTACAGTATTTGCTATTCTGCATTAGCTTGTATAATTCACGTAAATGACTCGGAAAAGCTGTTATTAGGACAGACCGTTGCCTACCATTCAGTGCATGTTATAACCATTACAAGTCACCACCCTTACCCGGTGCCCACTGAAGTAAAGTTGATCTATGTTCGCTCTCATTGAGGACTGATTCTTCTCTGTATGTCCCTCCGCCAGCTGCACAACTCAAGTCAGATTTTTCAGCACAAGACTAAACCAGACTCGGCACATTACGTCTGTGTACATGTATGTATAAATATATATCAAAATGAAAAATGTTTAACGATATAAGACTTCAGGTAACAGAAACGTTTTAGTGTACTTATTTTCACAGATGCTAGGAACTCTTTTGAAACCTTTTTTTGAACCCTTTTGAAACAGATATTTTACCCCCGGAATTTTACTGTTTTACTGATAGATACTAGAATCTGCATTCAAGGTTTAATTTACAAATTTGTCTCTGGCGCCTCTTCAAATTCACCCTTCATCTTCACAAAGTGAGTCCACCCCCAGCTCCGATCCTGGCAGGTAATAGATTCAATAAATTATATGACAAAAGTTAAGAAGAACTGGATTGGATAGAATCAAAGTTTTGAGTATCTTCTCACTAGGAAAAACCCTGAACACCATAAATGTGATTCTTTTATCGTTAATGTTGTCTTCTCAAAAAAGTTTGGGTGTCATACTTCAAGCCCATAATATGACCTTGAAAATGTCCTACAGTTTGCATAATAAAAGTTTTGATAAAGATGACAGGGTTTCTGTAGATATTTTTGCAGCCATGTAAATGCAATGGTCATGTTTTAATGTAAGGTTAATTATGTTGTGGGTAATTGCAAGTATTGAGGATTTGAGAAACAACTGCCTTGGAAAATGTCAAGACGAGGGAGAGTGTTACTTAATGTATTTCGTCCTATTTAGGATACCAAATAGCTTCAATACAGGCGTATGGTAGTCTTTTCGGTGAATTTATTCTTCCTGACTTTGCTAGCGCCCTCTAATGTGCGCCTTACCTTGAGTCTGTATCGCCGTGATTCCAAGACCGCCTCGGAGTGTGTAATTTCATGGAACAGCAACAAGTAGACATCTTACTACAGAGGGAGTAAAATAAATTCTCTGAACACACTTTGCAGAGTCCAGGTAGAGGCACAATTGCAGTGGCAACTTTGTGTGTTAGATAGTTGGAAAGCGATTTCCTGCAGTCTAGGGATATGGGGATAACAGATTTTCTCCTGGTAGTTGGTGATGGTAGCCTTGTAGACTACACAGGCTGGAGAATGTCACAAACAGAACTGTAGTGATAAATTCGTCTCGGTGGCTTCCTACAATCTGGGGTCATCATTTTGGGATGCCGGACCCCGCCTGGAGCACTAACACGGGTCCCTGGACCCCACGCCTGTAAACTCGCGCTTCGTGCTCTTGGTGCACCTTTGCAAAACTCCTCCATATCTGTCGGGGGAATCACAAGTCGTAACCCCTCGCCTCCCACCTCGGAAACACGGCAAACGCCACTGTTGGTTTTTCCAGTGTAAAACTTATTTGTTTCTACAGCTTGTCTTGGAAAATAATCAATATCATCATTGTAATCCTCATGGACCTTGGCCATTTATCATCTAACACTATGGGACCACAGCCCAAGTACAGCCTTATTTACACACAAGTTTAGAAAAAATACAACTGAGAATAGAGTGGTAAATTAAATGCAATGTTTATCGCCAAATGCACGTATAGCAATGCAGATCTCAACACAACTTTTCTCACCTCTTACTAGTGCCGAAGTACATGATTTACAGTAGTATATTACTAAATATCTTGCTGAGACATGATCACAACTTAAAGTAACAAATTACATCACTTAGTGTATTACTGGGTACCTTGCCACCACACTCATCATACAGTCATAACTTGATCACAACTTACCAGATGCAAGTAACATGACTTATGATTAGGTATATTGCTACGATACTTATCAAAACTCACAAATTACTTGACCTAATGAATTATTGGATACCCTGCTGCGACACTGATCACAAACTAATTGGAGACTTAAGGAACACCTCAGACCTACCGTCGATTCAGTCTTGCATTGATTATTATCACATTATTTCTATAATGATTATGATTCTAGTTCTAGTTCAAAGGTCTTTGTATTGCGACTTTTACGATATATAGGAGAGAGGACATAAGCAGCCGATTTGCTTTAACATCATGTACTTAAATAGTCTCATGTCATTTTAGATATACATATACGTATGCTCGCCTAATTGCGTCCTACTGCATAAACAATTATTGTGCTGCCAAGTAAAAAATATAATATTAAATGAACTTCAAGAACGCATGACTTGAATTCCGAAATCACTACTAAAAGATGAATAAAGTTTATATAAAAATATATAATAAATGGGGTTGGACGACATAACCTATTTATCTTATTATCGTGTCCACAAGAAATATTTATTTGTAATAAAGTATAATAATGTCTGTGATAAAAACACCTAGCAAAGGATCAATTTAAAATTTTAAGTAACTTTTCAGAAATGCTGTCCTTTTTCGATGACTTCAGAGGTGACTTGAGAGTCTGAGGAACACTATTGTTGTTTGTGAATATGTAAGGATAATCCTGAAAGGAAATGAAAGACAAAGAGACATAATTTGAGTATACATTTGAATGTGCATAATTTGTTCCGCAATCTCACCTATTTTTCCTTTGTACCTATTCTACGTTCCTTTGTCGCTGTTTTTTTGTTTGTTTGTTTTGTTTTGTTTTTTTTTTTTGCTATAACAATTGTCTTGTTTTTTTTTCTCTTAGTAGGGACCAGACTTGAAAAGCTCTGCTTATTCCTGTTCCTCTACCTATCACATTTCAGTTATCTGCTTTATCTGGTTATTACAGCTACAAAGTACTGTACTTCACCATCACTTATTTTAACGATCTGTTTATACTTCCGCATTATGTACTACTAATATATTCTTAATTACGTTGATGTCAATCTATTTTGTTGTATGTGATTATGGTAGAAATAAACTTGAACTTGAAAATACGATAAATACGCTTTCAGGGCAAAACATGCGAAGTTAACTTTTTAGCCCTTAATGGGGTCAGTTCAGGTTAAATGTGTTCGATGTAAAAATTCTAATGCTACAACAGATTAAACCATGTTACAAGACTCGTTCATTTGCTGTTACTTCGAGTTTCATGCTTACATAGCAATCCTCAGACTTGCCTTCATAGCAGGTGTCGAATATGTATTACGAGTGCAGCCAATATTGGTGCAGGAGTAATACACGTCCGCTGGGCGGGCAATCCTTAGACCGCCTACGAGTCGTTTAATGTAAAATAGTCTGCTTCACCGGCAGTTGTTTGTAGTGCTTGAATGTGTGGCAAATATTTTAACAGCAGCTCAGTACTCTTATAAGAGAGGTTGTCGCCGTTCACCCTAAGCAGTTTGAAGTTTATTTAATGCAGAAATTACATTGACCAGATTGGCGCACTTTCTTGTGTGCTGTTGTAAGGATTTGCCTGTACTTTTCATATTGTACTTTTTATATTACATGTTAGGAATATTGATACGTTCTCCATGGATAGTATGTTTACAGATCTGGCAACGTAGTTGCTGCAACAACTATTACCCCTAGCGACCTGGTCAGAAGTCAGTAATTCTCAGGAAGGGGGTTGTCTCCAGAGATGGGGTTGACGTAGGAGAGGGGTGGGGAAGGAATAAACGCCCGAAAGAATATTTCATAAATTTTGAGCCAGTTTACAAGTATGACGTCTACCATATTCCATGAGCATCAGAGATGGGGAAGTACTAACTTGAAAGAGACATTGTTTAGCTGTTCGTACTCAAGAATTGACGCGTATCACCTGTTGTAAAAGGCTATAAATTATATATTCTTATTTGTGGATGGGCCTCCTGCATACGGCTATCTCTTCTTATAAGGAAGGTTAAGTTGGCGTGACATGTAGTTCAGTATGTATGGACCTTTGAGGATGCGGCAACTAGGTACATATTGATTTGGGGTTTTCGCCGCAAGGACACGTTCATTTTTCAAACAATGGGGACCTCTCACTGTTCAACAGGGCCGTAGCCTGGCCGACATACCAAAGGGGGCAGTTCATGACACCGCACAGTGGCGGAAATGAAGCCTCCTAGACCTTCAAAGTTATTTCGAAACCAAGACTTGAAGAACTTAGAAAAGTTAAACTTGGAAATTTTTTTCAGTAAAATCACTTCGTAGAACTCGGAGAAAAGAGGACTAAAAGGTACTCAAACAAGCTCAATAATTTCAGTATGACATGAAAGGTTATGATATATTTTACATAGGCATGCTGAGCAGTATACTGCGTGAGAAACAATACTAAGTCTTCAACGACTGGGCTTCAGCCGAGTTGTGTGCATCAACATGAGGAAGGAGGTTCATTCGTTAGTGCGACTTAACCCCATAAGAACCTGTCTGAGGTGGGGGTCAGGGGACCTCCCCAGGAGAATTATGAAAACAAAGGGAACCTGCCGTATATTCGATTTCCCAGGCTCTGAAGTCCTTAAAAACATAATCAGGGGGATAAAGTTTTTAGTATTTTCAATACATTTTTCAAGAAGGCTATTTTACATTTAGAGTTTGGAAATCTCTGGGGTGAGCTGTCCCCTTGCCCCCGCCCCAGCAGGCTACGGTCCTGTTCAATGCATGAAACTATGTGGTATCCGTGATATGTTTTCTACATTCCGTCCCAAGAGACAGACCGATTAATTCTGATTTGTTTGCATTGTCAGCAAAGAATTAGCTGTGCAAGCATTTACTATTAAGAAATCATAAAAAATTAAGTAAAAAAATGGTAAATTGTGGAAAATACACTTGGAACGGTATTGTAAAACGGTTTCCTTCAAATCCCCACTCACCCCAATTTTTATAGCAGTGCCGGATCATTGCAGGTTGTTAAAATACCCATGTATTTGTTAACAATGGTGTATGGTGAGTTCTATATTACTCTTCATGTATGGCAATATTTAGTTTGAAGGAAACTTAATGTGGCGCTAAACGATTTTATTACGCATATTCTTTTCGTAATCTATTCCCGCCTCAAAGGTTAATCTAGAAAGATTAAAGTTCATTTACCTAAATAAATTTTATCTGTATATCTGTCTTCTTTGTTTGATTTATCAAGCAAACATATGATAAAAACTGGCTTGCCTTCTATCCACAATTTTTGCATATCTTAGTGCAAGTGTAACACCAAAGAACAAAAGATATTTTATCTCACCACTATAATTAGCTACGTAAATTAATTTCTGTCAAGTATCTGCTATACCAGGGAGCTGATGAGTGGCAGCTCCCTGGCTATACCACCACGTTATTTACCATTAAGTTGAATTCTCATTACTTTTTAAAGCCCTCGTGACAGATTGAGCTCTACTTAGCTAACAAGTAGATAGGTGTTAGCATGGAGCTAACACTTGGACGTAGTAGGTAGTAGCTCCATGGTGTTAGGCCCTACTTTGAAAACTGTCATGAAGTTTTAGGAGATGGACATGCTATGCTTCGGTGCTTTGGATTTCACTTAAAGTACATAACAGGAAATAATGAGAAAAATCAGTGGCGTAGCTAGACGGGGGACAGGGGCGACCGCCCCCCTCCCACAAAGCCTCCGAAGGCCTCTGTCGGAAATTTCTAGTCTCTGTCGGAAATTTTTACCTCCTTAATTAAAAATTCTTACAACGGAAATTAGTAGCTAATATTATATTCTTAGGGGTTTACTTACAACACTTCTTATGTTTTTAAGCAGAATTACACATCGAAATGGTTACTGCATACCTCCCAAGTGACCCGCATTTCGCGGGTTTGGCCCGCACTGAACACCCAAACCCGCTGACCCGCCCAACCCTTTGAAAAACCCGCATTTCAATACATGATAGAGCCACAAAATAAAACCCTGCCTTCGGAAGTATCATACCTCCAAACTAAACCACAAATTTAGCAAATTACGGTACCAATCACATCTTAGTGCATTCCGCTGCTTGCCTTGCGAAAGGCACTCTTGTTACGTAGACTGTAGCAACATAGCTAACCTCCATAGCAGGTATCGAAAATATTCTAATGGGAGCAATCGAGTCTAATAGCCGCGCGACGCAACAAACCAAAAACAAATGCCAGTTTTGCGGGTTAAAGGCAGGGCTTGTCTCAGAAATTTCAACCCAGCGAACGAACAAAATGTTTTAGCCGACTTTGTCATAACCACTCAGTCCTATGCAAAAATACGTAATTACCGTTGCACTATCAGGGCCGCATAAACATTCATTCAACTTACACTCATCCTGTGGTAATTCCTTTAAGATATGTACATATTTTTGTGAAAGAAACTAATTCAAGAAAAATCCCCATTTTGGAAAGTGTGTGATACCATTTCGGTGTGAATTTAACACAGGCCCGCTTCCCTTGGTATATCACTTAGCAGCAACACGGTGTCGTTTACGCCGAACGTGCTATGTGCTATGTGATTCCTGAACTGTGCTGCATCAGAAATTAAGGGTAACAATAAACAACCAATGATCGCTATCATTTGGAAAGCTTTAAGTTTTGCGAGCTTGTGAGTAGCAGTGCAAATAGTTTTGGCGGCAAATTAATGAAATTACCCTCACTGATTTGCCAAAAAAGTGCTACCATTTTGCGTGTAGACACCTATAAAATTCCAAAATTTTCCAAAAGGGAGGGGGAACCCCCCGTTATACCCCCAGGCCGGCGGTCCACCAACGGACAGGTCAGAGGTGGATCAGCATCTAGCTTTTTGGAACTTGGGAGCTATGTTACTGACAAGGCCTGGGAAGTTTCATTTAAGGCAATCTCGGAGATATTTTAATCTAATTTTTTTCCGCGCACTACACGCCAGATGATGATGGCACTACGCTAAGATGGTACATCATTACTTCAAGATAATAATCTGTCGGAATTTTTTTCTTCCCCCCCCCCCCCCACACACACACAAAATATCTAGCTACGCCACTGAGAAAAATGACCAAGGTAGACGCTCACTAGCAATTTTTAAGGCGTTTTAGTGATATTTTACAGCTTTAATATTGCAAATATTACCCATTATGGTAAATCATAACGTCCACCGTAAATGGAATCCATATATGTTATATAATGTGTATGAGATAAAGGGGTCATGAGACTAAAGCTTGGCTAAGGCACCTAACTACAGCTACAAAGCCTTCGGGACATTTGATTTTTCACCATCCTCCGAACGGTGAATGTCCCCACTCAATTGACCTCCTGCGTAATCAGATCTGGTACTTTAAAAACGGCACGGCAGTTACAGAAAACGCAAACAAACGAAACGTTACCTTTGTTGGGCAGAGCAAAGGTTCATCAAAATCCCAATTAGTCCGCTTACTTCCAACTGGCTCCATCTATAATAAGGAATTATTGCAAGTTACAATGATTGCATTGTTTTTGGCCGACATATGCATAAAGGACGCTGCAGTGGACATAAATGAGACTGCTATAACAACTGAAATTATGGTGTGAATAATTTCACTGTTTTGCTTCTTCTCCCTATCCAAGTTAAAGGCCTGAGTTGGGCAGTTTTTCTAAAAAGGGGAACTACAACATAGTGCAGGCTTTCTCCTGCCAGTTAGTTCTATTGATGGTAAAACGTAGGACGATATCAGTAGAATTGTAATCTGAATGTTCCCTGAAAACTAATACCGCCACTCCAAAGGAATTCCTCCTACGGTTTCACATTGGCAATTTACACAGCTGTTCACAAGAAACAAAACGACCTTTCATGTGGCGTACTTAGGGGGAGGGCACAGGACCATTACCCTCTCTCTGGGGCCTCTCACTGATGCAGATTATTTTGTACTTTCATTAACTAAAATACATAAATTTGTTAACACTAATTTCACTTCAAAGGTAGCATATGTAGCGCCAGATTACATGTTAGGAGTACTTTTAGAAACATTGTGTCCCCCTCCCCTAAGACCCTCCCTTAGGCCCCACCTGGTGAGAGAAATCCTGGCTACACCACTGGACATTTCCTACTTAAATACGGGAATTGATAAGTTTTACACACGACAACCATAAAACTTAGTAGAACGACAATTCTTTATCACCAAAGTTGAGAATAAGTTACTTGTGTCTACGACTTTACCGTTATCTTATTCATCTAACCAGGGAGTTGTTATTCGGATAAAAACTCCCTGATCTAACATCCTTACCATGTTGTTCCAAAGTTCCTTAGCGGCGATTGCGTGACCTTTAATCCCCAAATGGAAACAGTCTGGTGCAAAATAGGTTTTATCGGGCTCTCCAAACTAAAAAGGAATAAAACAGCCGTTCAGCAAAAGAGATCTACATGGTAACGGAACATAAGGCTAACAGTTTAACAGTGTCAGAAAACGAAACCATTCCATAAGATTAGTATAGGAGTATGGCTTGACTACTTGGGTGTGTATGTGAGTGTGCGGGTATAGGGATGTAAGGTCATTTAGCTAACTGCTATCATGAATAACCATGAAAAAAGAAACTCCATGATAAGACATGTAGTATATGGTCCATTTTATTGTTGTAATGAACATAGCTGTGACTATCAGAAATAATTTGTATATATATATATGTATATAATGAGTAAGTAGAGTGACGTAGCGACTTTATATGAATGGGTGAATCAACGCTGTGTTGAATAGTCGCATGAAGACCTTAGGTCATTATACCTCTAACATAGGCATAGCCCTATACTGAAAGAGTATATATATATATATATATATATATATATATATATATATATATA
This sequence comes from Holothuria leucospilota, assembly GCA_029531755.1. Lineage (NCBI taxonomy): Eukaryota > Metazoa > Echinodermata > Holothuroidea > Aspidochirotida > Holothuriidae > Holothuria > Holothuria leucospilota. Next base: position 15,380,331 of record CM055963.1, read on the forward strand.
TATATAAAACACATATATATATATATATATATATATATATATATATATATATATATATATATATATATATATATATATATATATATATATATATATATAGAAACTGAAGAATGAAGGGAAGCGGACACAGTCGCATAATTTTTTTAAACCTGTGGAATATGCACTTCCGTGTATATATATATATATATAATATAAATATATATGATGTACACGGAGCTGATGTGAATGGCGGCCTGGTGGACTGACTAAAGTTTTGCTGACACCCGAACCTGTCTTAAAGGGAAAAACTTGATCGCAAGCGCACAAACGTGAAGTTTACCGAATTTTCGTATTCGATCGTTGGAACAAGACCAACAACTAACATATGATACCAGAAAGAAATTAATGTGGCATTTTTTTGTTTTGTCCTATGATTTGGTTACAAAAGATATGTTCGACACAAGGACCAGACTAACGCCACGTGACTTAACGTGAAGAAACGCTGTGGCCAATCATGTTTTTTTTTTTTTTTTGGACTTCCTTAAAGTGTACCTAAGTTGTAAAATTTCAAAAATATATTAAACAAAGCTTGAAAAGAAGAATCCAAATGTTCCAACTCCCATCTTCTCAGGATATTCCTGAGCTGAGATATAAAATGTTGAAGCTAATTCACTTAATATAAAATGGTGTATAGATTGCGCAATAATTTATGGTGTCACGGTCATTCTTGTACTACTCAAATTACCGTCTTTGTTTTTCTTTTTTTTTTCGGTAGCCACTGCACCTTGTGCCAAAATGTGATCACTGTCTCACTGTTGTAGGGTGACTTGACTATACAAACTCTCTCCGTACAACATGCTACGCAAGAAACAGTAATCTTTTCAAGGTCACATAAACATTTTAATTTCAAAAGGGACAAGAGCTTGTAATGTGAGTTGTACAAGACGAACATCACAAATTATTGCGCAATCGACTATTTCAAATTAAGTGAATAAATTTCAACATTTTTATCTCTCAGCAATTGGGGTATATCGAGGATTCAAGCAATAACAAGGGCATCGTGGAATGTGCAGTGGTATCGCGAGACTTTTCGAGAAGGGGAACTAAGGGAACAACGTTCCGCAGGTGGACCACCCCAAGGAAATTACTTAGCGTTGATGGAGGGGGTCGTGGTGACGCGAAACGCTCCCCGCAGGCGCTGAGGCCCACTGTAGAGCTTCTGGTGAGGGACAACGCTCCAGAGAGGACCAGGGTTAAAGCTCCCAGAGGCTCTGGGGTATTTAAAAAATTGTGACTATTAGAATGAAGCACTCACCTATCTCCAAATGGCATTGGATGCTCACTTATCAAACCACAAAAATAAGAATCACAATTTGACTATTTTGTTACACTTACTTGCACTACCGATTTAATGATGGGGGTGTGAGTGGGGATAACGGATCTTTTTGAGGTTTACATGGGGCTTAAAAATAAATCTTCTCATGATGCCCAATAGGAATTCATGTCCAGACAACTACCTTCCAGGTATGCCACTGATCGGAAAGCCTTCACAATAGAACATCAAAGGTGCATCTACGTCTGTGGATCCGAGGCTAGCCAAAAAATTTGGAATAAGAAGCCCTTGAATGTGGTTCACTGGGTTTGGGTGTCTTTAAATTATAATTACGACAAATTTATTTGTTGCATTTTCTTCAGCAATAATGAAAAAAGGTTGACTAGTGCCCGTTGAGACCACCCCTGGTGCCAGCGAGAAGCAAGCAGAAAATTCTGGTATTAATTATTTATGAAAATTCCTTGCAATAAAGCTACTTAAACTCCTTTCTCAAGTATCACCACTTTAAGATCCCTATAGTGTGGTACTTTGCTCCACGTCGGCGAGGATTCAGGAGTGTAAAGTTTTCCTTGTAAATATTAAGGCATCGGTATTTAAAATAAATCAACATTAGTCTATTAAAGTGAAGCTATTTAATTATCCTCATATTTAGTGGATACGCGTTGAAATGGGCAACCGAATTGCAATTTTTACAATTTTCGAACATAAAATCTGACCAAAGATAATCGATGTGGGAATAGTATTAAAGAGAGAGGGCTCACGGCCGCAGTACTCCCAAAGCAGTTGAAAAGAGATGTTGAAATGATAACTGATGATTTTCTATCCCAATAAGGCAGTGCTTCAAATGGCCCAACGAATAGATGCGCCCGAAGTGCGCCGCAAACGTGTAATTTTGCAAACATTTTGTACAATTTTAGCTTCATGATTAACTGAAAGTGACAGTGGTTCCTCATGTTCATATCGATATATAAACTGTGTAGTTTTGCATATATTTAATACCAAAAATCTCATGGTGGAACACCGGGGGGGGGACACAGCCAACGTTTTGGGGCATGTCCCCCTTGACGACGTCCCTGGGAATGCGTGTGTTTAATCAATGAATAGCGGCACCAAGCTTCACTCGAAGCACACAAGTTAAGATTATTTTCACTGCACTTTTTCCGAATTTTCCAGTTGCTAGTGCCAAAGGGGGTAAACCAAATATTTCCCCTGCTCCCCCGAAGGAGCAACCTCTCCTGATGGGACAATAGTACTTTTAAGGACCACATATCAGCCATTAGACCCTTTCATATATAGTGTTAATCTCCGGCTGTTAGCTGTCAGTGAAGTGTAAAGATATAAAATCTTCTGGATATTTCGATTAAGCGGTATATGCAAAATATATTATTGTTTTGGTTAGAGTGAAGCTTCTTTCCATTCACGCTTTCCATTGACTTCAAAATAAAAAAAAATTGTCAGCTGCGTTGTTTCAAGACTTCATGTTTACACAGTATAAGGTGTCCATGGAACTCATTGAGGGAGCTGTAAGCGAGGGAAATCACATACTAAAATCTCCTTGACTTTGTTGTGTTAAGCAAACAGTAAAATAATATGCTTCAGTCGATTTCTGTTGAAATGATTGTGATAGTGCTTTACATGGTTAAATGTTCATAGCGTAAAATCTGATCCCAAATAGACGAGCAGACGGAGATTCCTTGAGAAATTTCGCCGATTACTAGGTGCACGAATAATACGCGTCCGCCTCCGCCAATCAGGCACTGAGAAAGCAAACTAAGTGCGGTCGTTCAAGCCAAATTGTCTTCAACAGCTTCAACCAAGGGAGTAAATAACAACTCCTTGGTTACATGAAGGAGGAAACAAACCATACTATCAGTAACTTAAGTCTGTATCCATCAGTGAAGGAATTATTTATGAAATGTGCATAACTGACCTCGTCTTTTGGTAAATCTGTTTCTGTTAGAAACGGTTGGTATACCACTGTGAAGTCTTCTCGTTTGTCATATCGTCCACTTAGTATCAATGCTTCTAAGAGGACCTAATGAAAAGGAAATGAATTGCATCGTGTATTAGCAATGTTTCACTTTCTCTTACAATATCTTTTATAAACGTGACTTGTGGACAAATAGTAGCTGAGGGAGTGTTCCTCTTTCGATAAAGGACTGCTCTGCATTTAATAAAAGGGCCTAGTAGCCTCCTTTTAGTAAACCGACATAAACAATCACTCCAACATTAGTTTCAAAATCAGCCGACTCGGGATATTTACATATATCCTCGTTCGTCCCTTCCAAATACCTTCTCACAGCCTAGATATTCCACATTATACAAGTAAACTAATGAGTTACCGTATGATCGTGCAGGGAGTTCACAACGTAGAAACAAAGATGTAGGCCTACATGAATTAGTATATGGGATATACTAGTTCAATTTGCGGTAACTGAATTTTCCGTTCGGGCAAACTAGTTTAAGCTGTTCAAGTAACCAGAATGGGGAAATTTGAAAGTCGCTGATCTAGTCATTTAAGATTTCCTTAAAGGGGTCCAACAGGACGGGGAAAGACAAGGACAATGATACAGCCGCATGCCAGAATGTCGAAAAATTGATACTGTGATAGCTATTGATAGCTGTAAAACTTAAAGGCAGTAGGCAGTCACCCCAATCGGAGTGAGTATGCCCTGTCACTCTAGTTCATGGTTGGCATATTTTGATCATGTAACAATATTTCTGTTTGTGAATTATGAAATTCAAGGAGAATTTCTCCTTGCTTTACCCATTGCTTGTAATAGTTTTGTTCAAAACATCTTCAGAGGTGCTTGTAATGCAATAAGAGGAGATTTGCAAGAGTTTGCTGATATTTCAAAGAAAATTTTGGGGTGACTGCCTATTGCCTTTAAGGGACTTCGGGGTCATATGCCCTTGCTGGATCGGATCCTGTAAGTTGTTTATGGTGATACACCAAAACGTGGATATGGAAAGTTTTATTTGAAGCAATTTTACTTTAACCCTGGGAGAAAGTAATATACAACGAATGCTTGATGAAGGGCGAAACGGAGGCATGAAAATGATCAGACTGAAGTGAAAGGCTCATTAAGTTAGCCAATATCTTACATGACTCACAGAGATTTCTTTCTGTCTAAATTCAGCAGTTACATCAAACAGAATTCAAAGAGGTGTTATATTTGTGGTAAAAAGTAAGTATGGAATACTTTATCAAAACAGAGAACATAATCACTGTACTGTATATCTCTTAGAAGATATAACTAAAGTTAAAATGACCTCACCTGGTATTCAAGGGTGAGCTCCACAAATTCAAACTCTTCTTCAGGCGTGATGTCGGTCGAACACGGACAAAGAATCCTTTATTAAAATTGTAAATGATCAAGAAAACATCCCTTAATTAGCTTCGATGTCAATAGAATGTATTACGGGCTTTGAGACATGCTTTTATTTAAATAAAAGCAGTGTTTCTGGTAAGACGTATACATGAGTGTTATTTCGCCATAATATTCCCCATCATATATAGTATCCCCATCATCATTAACAGTTCTCGTAACACGTGTTACAGTTTCTGTAACACAGATCAGTTTAAACTGGACATGCTATGTGTATCGGGTACAGCCTAGTATACGCTTTGCAGAAGAGAGGGAAAGCATTAAACTAAAGGCACAATGTATGGCTGTTGATAGTCACTGGTGGATTCGTTCATGCAAAGTAAAATACTTAAAGGTCAAAAGCAGTCGCCCCAATCTTATTTTAAAACAATAGCTAAATGTCACAAATTTCTTCTTATTTCTCTTCCAAGTATCTTTCATAATATGTTAGGATATAAATATTGCATATTCAAGGTAAACTAAGCAGTTGCTCCTGCAATTGAGTGAGAAAAATACTGTCACATGATTCTCAAGATCCATTCAGGAAACAGGATAGTCTACTATACAATTCCTTATTGGGGTGACTGCATTCTCCCTTTAACATCGAGGACGGAGAAAAGAATGGGAGAGAGCAGTGAAGAGAAAGTAAGTTAATGCAGCTGATTATTTCAAATGTTGTGCTATAGGGCCTAAAGACATGTTCTCACAAAATCAAGAAGAGGTATTAATTGCGAATGAATCATAAACTTACGAGTGTATCAAGTTGCATTTCACAGATACTAATGAGACTATCTCAGGTACTCGCATCACACCAACAACATTTACAATTGTCCGAGGTAGCTATGAGAAGAAACGTCGAATGTAAATGAGCTATACGTTTGTTATTAACATCTCAGAGTGAAATTTAAATTCTTTCAAATATGTAGAATGTGCCAAACAAATTGAAGGGGGCAACAAGTAAGTTATAAATGTGTTGAGTTAGTGAGGATTTAACTATGTCTTCAAGTATCAAAGTTGTTTTCATTACAGTTTTAATGTTAAATGTCATGTTGTAAAAAGACATTGTTCAATAGCATTACCATACACCCACTCTTGTGTTGTGACGTGAATCGACAGAATGAAGTTCATATTGGGGTTGTAAACAATTTGAATGTAACAGGCATATCAGTTTAATCTGGTGTTTGAAAAAAGGAGAGAGGTTTTGGGTGCACCGAAAGGAAAACAGCTTTACATACTTGTTTTTCTTTATCGTTTTTAATGCTTTTATTTTAGCTTAACATGTTACCAGCTCTTCATACTAGAACTGTTCATTAAAGTGAAGAGTTATGCCTTCAGAAAATAAATTCTAACCTGATCCATCATTATGTCCAAGGCATCTCTGATTTTCGACACATAGTTTTCAGCCTTTGATCTCTCCCTGTCCTTACAGTACTGACACAGATCATTTCCTCCAACAAACAACGTAATCAGTTTCCAATCTTTCTCGAAATCTATCTCCGTGCTGCTGCGCAAACGATCGATTAAGTTCCCTGTTTGTTCTGGCATTTTCCTGGAAAAAACATTTACTAAATTTCATTTATCTCTTCTATCTGAAGGACAAGAAAGCATCATCAGGGTTAGTATTTAACATCAGTGAAGAATATAGAGGTTCTTCACTGACGTCACAAATGATATACATGTGCCAGATGAAAGTCAGCGAAATTGGACGTCAAACTTATTGCGCGCGCAACACGTACCGATATTCTGTGAACACAAAGTATCGATCAAAGCGTAAATACTTAAAAAGAAAAACAAGCACATCCCTAAACCCTGTTAAAATCTTTTTTTTTTCTTTATTTAAGGCATTGTTGAACCCATATGGTTTTGAATATCTTCGGGAGAGACTACTATTGAACGTGTACTCTGCAACATATCACGTACAGGTATGTACTATGTATCATCGATCGCTAAGTTTTGTTACAGGGGGCCCACTGAAGATTTGACGTTAAGAAGAATCATTGACTTATGGATCGGATTGTGTCAGGGTGACGTACAAAAAGAGATTTGGGCCAAATAATGACTTAAATTTAAGTTTATCAGGTATTTTAATTGTATTTTAGGGCTGTGTTTGTTTTTCTTTCTAAACATTCAATGTGCAAACGTCAATTCACTGACCTCCACTTATATCCCTGTCACAACAAGAATTCCTATAGAAATCTAAAACATCGTTCGGTTAATGTTTTTAACTCTCTGCCATCAAGAAATCAAACCTTTTGTACAATAACAAGTTTTAAGTACAACCTTAAGAAGTACCTCCTTAGCAATTACTAGCTAGTGCTCACTTATCCTTGTTTAGTTAGGTTTATTTACTCCGGTATTTGGGGTTGGGGGTTGGGGTGGGAGTTAACTTCCTTAAGTTAAAATAGCAAACTGTGTTTAAAAATGTAGCTTGTATCCATATTAGTTAATCGTGTGTGTATATTATTATTATTAGTAGTATTAGTATTATTATTGTGTTGTCATTACTTTTTTCTTCTTTTGCCTCAAGGGTTGCCTAGTTAAGCTCTTAAGAGTTTTTGCAATTACTCCCTTTCCCAACTTGCCAGTGTGACTATTATACCCTTTCTGCTTTCTTTGAATACCATCCATATATGTTCAACATTATTTTGCACAGTACGTCGTGCAATTTCCGATTTATAGTAGTGCTGTTATTGTTTAATCATATTTTAAGGGTAACAATTAATGTATATATTCTACTTCAAGTTGTGGAAGAATCAATAAATGAAATGAAATAAATTAAATGAAATTAAATTTTAAGCTTTTACCGTTGATTCCTTTACACAGCACATACAGTTCGACTTGGGGAGGGGGGGGGGGAGGGGCTGAACGTATTAGACTTCCGGCAGATGGGTCTAATGGAAAAAGTTTTGGAATATTTGAGGGTCTTTAGATGCAATTTTCATGCATTATTTGGACATGTTTTGAAGTACATTTATTGAGAGATTATTGCTATTTTATTGGGAAAAAAAATAAATTTAGACAATTGAATACGTAAGGGGTTTGCATCCTTTAAAAAAGGGGACGTAAGTACATATAGATCAGTGGCGAGAAGACAGAGAATACTTCGCAGACTGGGAGGACAGAATAGGGCGCGATAAATGCTGTTGTCGGTAGTGTTCAGCGCGGGGTTACTCGTCACTCAAAGAGTTTTGACGGTGTAGAAGTAATAAGGCCTACATATGTACATCAGTGCTTCTCGCCTTTGAGTGATAGGTAGGGCTCGTTACTGAGTCTGCACTTCGTACGGGCTTTTGTGAGTGCCATGTAACGGGTTTATTACTGCTTGTTCTGTCTGCGCAGACTACAACGAAGCACGCGCATGTTTGACAGAAGCTCTAAACTACACTCAGAGTACCGTATACGTACATTGGACGTTATATCATTTCGAAGCACCACACATTTTCATAGCAAGTTATAGCAATTTCCCGTTTTTAAATTTGACCTCTGGCATTTCTTCTCCAAAAGCTTGGGTAGGCAAACTTTCTTCCCCGTGGGCATCGTTCGACCAAGTCTGACGAAAATCGGGGCCATATAAGAGGACTTTTCACACAATTTTTTTAAAGTATACTTTAGACCTTTTGTCATGTGACCTTTGACCTTGGTTTCCATGTCAATCACATATTTTAGTAGGACTAGACATCTCCATAATACGTGTGAAGTTTCATATGTCTATGCAATGTCTATGCTCTTGGAATAAGAGCCTACTGGCAGTTCTCACAAAATTTTTGATATATATCCCCTGAACTTTGACGTTTACCTCTGGAAGAAGGCGAGATACAAAGATTTAGGCCTACCCTGGGTTACCATCCTTTCAAATTTGCATTATAATCGCTTGAGCCATTTGAGAGATATCTGTAAAACAGTACTGGACTATGGAACGCCACAGCAGACAAAACGCACTCCAGTTACATCTCGCATGTCGAGGTCGCACTCGCACGTCCAGATACCCAAATGAGCACGGTGAGCAAAAAGGTCTTTGGGCAATGGATGACAATGTCGAACAATTTTGCGCCAATCTCTCTACTCACCATTTCATTTTCATTCTAGATGTGCTAGTGTCCCGATGGCATATCGACGTGTGAGTTCAACCCGTTCCATATGGGCGGGACAGCCGTGACATCACAATAAGGGTAACAACAAACTGCGCGTATATACAGCAAACATTATCCGACCGGGTTTGATTTCATCGGCAACGTGACCTTTGACCCAAATGACGTTATGACCGCCCCGCTAATTGGACACACACACACACACACCAACCCTCTCAGCCACTGGGGGTCGTGGACATCTGACCACTTTTGGATAAGCCATAGTAACAGTTGCTATGGCGACTGGCATTGGTGTATATTGCTCAACTGGAAAGGTAACTACAATATCTCATCCTCCCCACGGAGTGATGAGATAAGAAATGAACCGTAACAACCCGGTAGTGTAAAATACAGCAACCACACAACCACATACCAGCGGCACATGACAATTATTCAGCGTATGAGAGAATTATCTTTTACTCTGTATCTCTCAATATTGGCTTTAAAAATATGAAAAATTTTGTGTAAACCAAAAGCAATACTTCCCTTTAATGTAAATGGTAAGCATCTGGATGAAATGAACTTACTCAGAACGAGCTGCAGGCACAGCACAGTTAAAGTGAGACCCCTTACTGTTTACATTTCCATATCCAGTGGAATATCCTCGTAGTTGGGGATTGAACTTCTTCAGGATATCTTAAACCAATAGAGTTATTAAATTCATTACTTTTTATTATATAGAAAATGCCATTGCAAAAAACTTTTTCGCTAGAGATCTAAAGGCGATCTCCTCAGAACCAGACAACAGGATGACGCCAGGTGAGAGGGGAGGGCTGGTAGGTGGCCCCTGTCGGGGAAGGCTACCACCGCATGCACTCATCTGGAAAATATCCCAATAAGGTACGATAAAGGATGTACCCTCCGACGTCTACCATGCAGTCGCCCTGACGGTTTACTTGAATTTGCTCTCAAAAAGGTCAGAACTTTCAATAAAACCCCAAACTTCAAATGATGTTTAATAAAAGCCCAAACGTTCAAATATTCTTCACTGAAATCCAAAATATTCAATTTTTCTCAATAAAAGTCAGGTGCGTATCCAGGGGCGAGCGTTGCCCCCTCCCTCTCTGGTTGGGGAAAAATACGAAATTTGTTACACGCTCTCGTAGGTCACCACACTCGGCGTTTCTCAAAGTTGAAGTAAACACGCCCCAACCCCAACCGGTTAAAAAATCTTTCATATAAGAGTAAAAGAACCCAAATTTTCAAATTTTCTCCGATAAAATCCCAAAATCTTCAAATTGTCTTCAAAAATGCCCCAAACTTTACAGGGCGCGAACGCGTAGAAAAAGTTTGCGTTCACCACCCTTCCGGCAACGCATCGCAAGCTTTGTCAGGTCTCCAGGTCGCCCCTGCAGCCCCTGTCCAAAGATAAAACCAGTATATTGTGTTAAAGGTATCTTCGTGGAATATATATGCTTAGTTACTAAAACCTACTAATTGTTTACTTGTCACCACTTCGCAAATTCTCATAGGCCTATATGATCAAAATATGATGTATACCGTTGAACAGTTGGAAGTGGCAATGCAAAGTTACATGTCTATATACTGCAACTCAAACCAACATATGTATCAAGAACAGTTTCAAACATCCTGTTGATTTAAAGAAGACGTCGGTATAATCATTTGTTTTTAGAAAGTTGTAGTTTACTTCTTTTAAAAAAACGTGTGGGATATCCCTTTCAATAATTCAAATGAATGACTTACTTGGCAATGTTAAGGCCTCTTCATATTCGTCATTTCCTCCTGCACTGTTAAACAAAGAGGCAAATAAGTGCTGCTGTAATGTGATCGACGTTACTTATCAGCATCTAAGCACAAAGTGTACTTCTTCTACATAGATGTCTTTTACGTGTCTTTGCCTAGAGATGGTGAGAATCGAAACTAATTTCATGGAATTAGGGTAAGAGGTAACTCAGCTTAATGTTCTGTGCAGGGTGGCGCCTGGTGGGGGTAGGAGGGGGACCTCTGGTCCCGGTCGGGGAATTTTACCAATTTGTGGGAGTGTCGGAGTGTGGGAGTGTGACACCCCCATTCACGAATTCAGTGGGCAAAATTCGGCACCAGTCGGCAACAAGAAAGAAAAGAGAAAGGAAAAGGAGGGAAAGAGATAGGAAATGAGGAAAGAGAAAGAAGGGAAAGGAAAGAGGGGAAAAAGGAAGTAAAGAAGAGGAGAGAGGGAAAGAGAAAAAAGGAAAGATGAAAAAGCGTGTGTGTATAAGGGGTAGGGGCTCAGGGAGGAGAAATTGGAATGTATGTAGGCTGTAGACAATTCATGTCATAATATTTGAGGAAAGCGATCAAAATGTATGAAACGTAAACATATTCCTTTGGCAGAACTGCACTACAATAGCTTCTTTGACATGCCAAAAGTTGTTCATGGCAGTGTGATGTCGTGTGACAGACGGCAAAATTATACGCTGGTCGGCAAAATGAAGGAAAGGTTGAAGGATGGAGGAAAAAGAGAGAAAAAAGGCAGGCAAAACGAATAGAGTGGCACCCGAGCATGGTATGAGGGAGGGGGCATTCATTTTAGGCACGGCTTTCCACCATTCTGGGGTCTCGAATTTTAGAGACGCCCCATTTGGGCTCCAGTCAAGTTATTGAATCCTTAGAAAATGGCCTATATGAGTCAACTGAATCGTGGGAGATAGCAACTCGAGTCATGATTTGCACCATCTCGCTGCCACTGGCTTCCCTTTGCTTGATAATAGACAAAAAAGACGCTGAATCGCAGTGACAAATTTGTGTTTCCGAGTGCAATGTTACGCAATTTACATTTTTGGGATTATAGGGATGGCGCCATGTGAGGAACAGGGGCAGCTGCGCCGGCACGGAGGCACGGGGCACATGGCCCCAAACTATTTTCGAAAATCCTCGATTTTTTTTAAAGGAATCCAAAAGGCGTTTAAGGTATAGATTTCTGTAGGGGTAGGATAAGGTGTGATTTCGACTGAGTGATGGATCTATTTAAATCGTTTTCTATCAATAACAAGTTCGCAAACTATCACACTTTTCGTAAATCCTTCCCAACCTATCAAACTTTTCGGGCTATCCGAACGCTCTAACCCTCAAGTTTTGTTCCATCTTTAATACCACCGTAAACGTATGTGTTCAAAGTTATGCTGGTGAGTTTTATAACAATTACGATTAAAATTTACGGCGCTATTCGCGTGCAATTGCCATCCCATGCCTGATGACCATTATTAGGACGATAATGCACGGGATTATTCTATCAAGAACTATTTCCCGAACTTTAAGTCCAACCAGACTTGCATCAAGAGGCAATTATGTGGCAATCTTGTATTATGGGCAACATTTGTAGCTTCCAGGAGGCCCTGTGCCGATCTAATGTACCACCATTGGAGGTGTACCATGCCACAACCAAACTATTACTAAACAATGACAATTTCTTAACATGAAGTCGATTCAAAGCTTTTAGTCCAAAGTGTTATCACCGACGTTTTTGCTCTCATGGAGGACAGGTTCTTCTATACAACGTTAGACACTTTTGGCACGCTTTGCGGGCGTTTCAGTGCCGTTGTTCCATAATAGTTCCGCGCAACTGTACTCTTATTTATCCCACAGTACGGTAAAGCGGCGAATACCGGTTTGACTATCACCAGGAAAGAGGGGGCCCGGTGCAAAGTATGTCCCCGATTTGGACCAGCCGCCCTTACAGCCGATACATTTAACTCTTATTGAGAACCGTGAGCGTTTGAGATGCCAAGTTTTCGTCATTTTCTCGCCTCTTGTGGAAGATTCATAAGTAAAGTGACAATAATATGAGTTGCTTTCAAAGTGGTATGTGAAGAGTGGTGGCGCTAAGGGGAAACTTCCCTTCCGCATTTCCCGTCCCCAGCTTTCTCCAACTAAATCTGGCACTTGAAAATGTAGACTTATCGTTCGTGTAAGCAAAAGTCCTCTAAACAATGTATTAAACTCTTTACTTCTAACTGTCTTGAAAATGCAATATTTTTGGCGAGCTTCCCGCGCATCTGTCACTGCTACTTGGCATAATTATGCCTACTTCCTGTGTGACAGCTTGACGGTGATGACACTTCTCCAAAACCACATATAATCCCTACAATCACCCGTTCTGCCCATTACAATTCCCTGCATCAACAACTTGACCGGTTGTTAGTTCGAGTTAAGGAATTATAAAAAAAATGTTCTAATTGTGTTTTAGTTGTCTATTTATTGTCCATAAGATAGTTAAGTGCTTCATTTTAATGGCCATAATTTTGAAAATGGTCCAAAATTTCCGGGGCCTTTGCCCTTGGTCCCTCTCTTTTCGTTGCCTCTGGGCCTGAACCGGGGTCCTGAGGAGAGGTCCCTGGAACCCGCATACACTTACCACGCGCTATGTGGGTCATTGTTTCTGTCGGCGCGGCATCTTCTTCCCTTTAGTTGGCAAAACATGGCACCCCCATTGAGAATACCCTGGCCACGATCCTGGATGAAGTATGTTGCCCCGAAGACGGCCACTAATACCCCGACGGTTTCCCTGTGTTTGCCCACAATAGGTCAGTTTCTTCAATAGTAGAGAAAATTACAGAAACATTTCGGCATGTTTCGCGCGCTCTAGAGTTATTCTTTCATTTTTTTCATACACCCTTACCATATAGTTAAATAGAAGAAGCCCTTTCTTTTCCCCGCTTGTCAAGTAATCTAAAGGTAAACTACATAATTTTATGTTAAGGTTTGCAACTTCATCCAATATCGCACTGCCTACTTGTTCTATTGTCTTTGTCATAGGGTAGGGTGAGCGACTCGCCGAGGATGGTCTATTTCATCGGGTAGACGAGGTGGATATACGATGCAGTGTAATATGTCACTTTCGATAGGGGTCAACCACCCCGACAGTCACGATCTATATATTTTTGCTTTGAATGAGTTAAGAGTTTTTATGTGTACCAAAAATCTTCGCACGCTTTGTGCGCTATACAATTCCACAGTTCAGATATACCATTCAACCCAAAACCAGCACCAACTTGGCGTTTTAATTATGTACGGACGTTATGTAAAACATTCCCTACAGTGGATGATATAGTACGGTACAAAGTTCAATCTCCCCCTCACCCCGTCAACATCTTTCTTGCAACCCATCATACTTGTGGGGGCTTCAGGTTGCTGGTCCCCCATCGGGGAGCCTGTCCCCCCCCCCCGTCGGGCAAATTCTAACACCACCCCCTGATTCTGTGGCAAAATAGGATAAATCCTTGTCATTTAAAGCAAAACACTCTTAGCAAACTACCGTATATAAGCAAAATTTATATGCGATTAAAAACTGGAGAGCAGCTGTAAAAGGTGATAGCGTTAAGTAATAATGCAAAGTAGACGTGAGATAAGCATTTATTCAAGAAATTGATTAGCAGGAGTGACGAAACCTTTTTTACTTCCTTGTTCTCATAACAAATTATGAATACGCTTACCTCCACGATACTCCACGGTATTGTCTTATAACTGCAGGAAGAAAACATGCCCCGGCTCCGTTTGCGGCCTGAAGTTGAAAAAAAAAGTGGGTAAAAAAGTCGGACCCTCGTAAAGAGTTTAAATCAGAACTCTTAAATTGGTTAATAGTTGTTGAAACCACATTTCCTCTTTAATAGAACTGTTTTGAGATAATTCGTTTTAGGTAGGTCATTGGATGTAAAAATAATTACAATTAGACCTGGTAACTGGTTGTACGTTATCCAGCAGCAGTCCAGGGTTTAAGGCTGTTATGTTAAGTAAATCCCACTATTACTTTTTGAGTTGTCAAATCTATAGCATTTAGTGCTGTTTGTTTGTATTTTGGGAATTTACCAGAACTTGAGACCATCTTATTTTAAGTTTCCGTTCTTACCGTAAGAGAATCACCAACTGCTCCTATAACGTCAATATCTCCTGGTCTAACCTTATGAGCTATGAGAGATGAGAGAGGCGTTCGTTTATGGATGTATTTTCTTTTTAAAAGCCCTTAGTAAACTAATGAATAAAATTGTCCTGTATATAATATTGTGATGGTACTCAATCTCTTGAAACAGTATCACAGAAATTCGGCCAGTTTGCTTATCAGTAAATATTCCCCATATTTAACAAATATGTAAAAGTGACTAAACAATTTCAGACCTGACGTAGGGGGCTCTTCCGACCGTTCTATTTCACATGTGAACTCAAATTTGTTATTCTGAGGAGAAAAAAAGATTTGGACACAACCTGGATCATGAATGTTCGATTTTAAAATATTTGTGATGGTAATCAAGTTACTTATGACGTCACCATGTTAAAGGAAAGCTCCAAGGAATCGAGAGTAAACACATTTTAAGCAAGCGTCATAATCATTTTTTTTTCGAACATCGTACAATCTATGAATAATAAAAAAGGACCGATATTCCTTAGCCTGCAGTCTGTTACTCATGTAAACAGCTTCTTTTCTATATTGACGCTTACGACTTGACACAAAATGTTCCTTCAAGGAAGTGTGTGTTGGAATCAATTTTTATTTTCTTTCATGTCGATGTCTTAGTCTTTCACAACTTTTAAGGCTTTCAATTAATTTCCTCTTGAATCCCAGCCTTTTTTTTCGTTTCCAACTTTACCTACTTTTGATTGTCTTTACTTTACTTGTGTGTTATTTTAACAATTACGCTTTGGACTATGCTTTAGGTTCTCCAAGGTTTGGCCGATATGTTCTTTAAAGCTTATTTATCACTTTGTTTTGTTTTATAACTGTTTTGAATTATTTAATGTTTTACACTTTTTACTTGATCATTCGTGTGTGTCAATAAATAACCCAAACAAATTTGAAATAAGTAAAATAAATACACATTTCGATGGACAAGTGACAAATTTTTAAGCCCTAAATCATAATAAATATCAAAAGTTAGGCCTACGATTTTCAAGTTGTTGGAAAATTAAAATTTTTACGAAAAGCTCTTTATTGCTTTGCTCTATTGGTACAGTCGTTTGCAAGGCCTGCCGACAGGACCCACTACACTCATGTTATACTTTACAGTTTCTTACTGAAGTACAAGCATCACTGCGAATAGACCTTTTTCCCAATAGCAATTACAACGGATTATGAAATACAGTTTTGGTACACAAACTTTTTTACATACAGTTAAATGCCATTGACAAAAACGACGAGTACAAAAACTCTATCCCATAATCCTTCGTACTTGCCTTTTGGAAAAGGGTCTATAGGCTAGCCTGGGGAGAAATGTAGGAAAGAAAGAAAACAAGCTGACTCACATATTTGGAGCAATCAGGAAAAGGAAATTCTTCATCAAACCTAAGATGATGGTCCTCGTTTAGCCCTCTCAGGTATTCGGTGTATTGCTCCCAAGGGTCTGAGACAATTGTAAATATAGTAGGAAATTATGTAAATCAGTCGAGCATAAACCAGTGACTGGACATTTTATGAAGAAAAATTTCCTAAAAATTGACCCGGCTTTGAACTGATTTATTCGTTATGCTAGATTTTGTCTATCTTCCTATATCAATTTATATTACAATAAACCATGCTGCTGTAATACAGGTCATAACGCTTTACTTTTCTTCTTTCAAGTAACTCGGTTCTCAGTTGAAGGTCAAACTGTCTTGCAGAGAAATTGGTTCCATTTATCTGTTTATAATCAAGGGGCTCGTTGTTGCTACATCCCTTTAATGACATTTTAGTATGATATATACTTATCTTATTTCTAAACTAAACAATGGGCATGTATCTACAATTTACTATTTATACATCACGTAACCTTCAAGCTCAAGGTTATCGTAGCCTGTGTTACTGAGAAAATAATTCCTAACTTCCCCAAAACCTTAGTATTGAGTGAGATTGGATAATTGACTTCAATTAACATAAAGATGACGTTGATCCAAGTAACTTTAATGAGCTTTCCTACCATGATAGTTCTATGGTATCCATTCTTCATTCGATGTATGAAATAGGGCCTACTTATTTGCAGATGAGGACAGTCGTAAGGATTAGTTGGTTGTATATAATTTAGTTTAATTTAGTTCAGTGAATTCAGGGTCTGGGTCAGTGGCCACTCGATTTCATCGCGTATGCCCTGCACCCAGATGAAAAAGGCAAAAGTTTTTGCCATCGCGCTCTCAAACACCGTATTTTGGTTTGTTTATGTGTGATAATGCCTGATAATACATTCAAGTACATTGCTTCAAATAAAATTTGAACGTTTCCAACGTTGGACTTGAGCTCAGTACCAGTTGAGCTGATACTGAGCTGATGTTATTGTTCATGGATGAAAAGGGAAGTTAATATGATAAACGGGTGGGGGGGGGGGGGTCCCGGACTTGGCTCCCGTAGGATGGTTTGCTCTTTTATTTTACTCGTTGAGCTATAAGCAGCAAATGTAAAATTTAGCCATAGATACTATTACCATTTCAAACCATATACTGGACAGGACATTTCTTCCCTATTTTAGTTTACATCCTTGACATGTGCTTACACTGAATTTAACCGACATGAACCTTACTAAACTACGTGACTTACCATCGTTTGGAATTGGTTCTCCTTCCACTATTACACTAATAACAGTTACTATTACAAATAGTAATATCGAGTACATCGTTACGTTTCTTTCCTCCTGTTGTAAGATTTACCGTGTTCCTGATATCACATGCACTCTGAAATTAAACCGAAGAATACTGATTTATGTTGTGTTGCGAAGAATGCACTGGAATAGAAACTCTTTGAGCATAACAATGAGCATCATAGGTCATTAAACAGTAAAATCTTGTTAAGACTGAACAAAACTTTGCCAAAGCTCTCTAAAACGAATACAACCTGTCAATAACAAGGGTATACATCAATAGGACAAGTGGGTAAGAAGGTCCAAAGTGCGCAAACTCACATGACTGAAGAATTACAACAAATCTTGCCTGTTGCCTTTGCTTAACGGAGTTTAAACAACATGCAGTCATAAAGGATAATCACCTTTGTACTTTTAACGGTTGTCAAACTTCTTTACCGAGCAAGTAGTTTAATTGTGGTAAAGTCAAAGTAGTAATGAAGACCCAATTCCCCTTATCGTTGTTCCTGGCGTAGCAGCTTACCTTGTGCTGAAAGCAATTAATCTTTATGTATGTTCTCCAGATGGAACCATTACGTTTGCCTTGATGTAAATTATGTGAAGGTCTGTCCAAGCAGTGCCAAACAACGTTGTAGCATTGTTGAATCCAGAACTCGAAACTGATACCTTAAAATGACCGACTTTTTTCAGCCTTCCTGAACAGTACACCTACGTTTGTTTAATGTATTATTTTAGAGGATCTTCATCGTTACTGTAATTGTTATCGCCATCGCCATCACCACCGCCATCGCCATCACTAGAGGTGTAGGAATATGTCAAAAAGCGTAGGGGTAGGAAATCTGAAGGACACTCTTCTGTGTTGATATATATATATATATATATATATATATATATATATATATATATATATAAGGTCAAAGTACTGCGTAGCACTTATGAAGTAGGTAGGTAAAAATGAAGTAGTAAATAGTGCTAAAAGTTTGTGAAAAATTCCACGACGTTTCGGGTTTAAACCCTTCATCAGGTGGCAAAAATGCAACTGATCGTTGACACGGCCAAACGTACAATTTAAAAAATACACAATAAAACTGGGCACGGTAAACCTCGGCTAGGAAAACAGACAGTGTTAAGTGGTTACCACAAGTCAAAAAATGCAGGAATTGCTGCGTTATAACAGTTCAAGTCTAACGTTCAGACCATGTGGGGACAGGGTTCCAAGTTTCATGATTAGGCGGTTTTCGGCAGCTAGGCGGTCATGATCGGAACCTCGACACGAGATGGCCGCCGAAACCATCAAGTCACGGATCGAGCATGTTGACGGGGGATTGAAGTGGGTGGCTACCGGGAACCCTGGGAGGTTCTGTTTGATTGATCTCAGGTGCTCGGTGACTCGGTCAGCAAGACGACGTTTTGTTTCTCCCACGTACAGTATATTACAGCGTTTACATACGAGAACGTAAACAACATTGGCTGAAGTACAGGTAAAATGCTGATGAACGTTAAACCGGTTGTTGTTGGGACCTACAATGGAAAGGTTTTTGTCATAACTGACCACCGGACAAGTATTGCATCTCCCACGGTTGCAAGGAAAAGTTCCTGGGGTGTCAGGCACTACTGCTTGAGGTTGAGAGGCACGGACCAAGTGCTTAGATATGTTCTTTTCAATTCTGAATGCCGTGATGGGGGGATCAGGGAAATGGTCACGGGTGGATGGGTCATGACGGAGGGTCTCTACATTCCTGTAAATGGCACGTACAATGGGGGTTACAGATGGGTGAAAGGATAGGACCAACGGGATACGTCTGGTGGGTGTATGGTCAGTTTTGGGGGCAAGGGCAGAGGCTCTATCAATTCCTTGTATGCGTTTAAGGGCATTAGAGAGCACTCTTTGTGGATACTGGCGTATATATATATATATATATATATATATATATATATATATATATATATATATATATTGATATAGAATTATCAATAGAGCTACTCAACCATGATAACAACATTGGTCCTCCTTTTATACCACTTTACGTACTGTTACTACTGTACTTGATTTTCTCTTCACTGACCAAGCTATTGTCTGTTAGCTTTTCTCAGCTGTTCAGCAGTGTGTGTACCTTCTGGTAGTCTTTTATCATGTGTATTGTAGTCTTATGCTGAAGATGGTCGAGGCGAGACCGAAAATTTCAAAATATAAAGGGTAAATGAAATTCATAGCGTTATTCATTTTTGTTTACGTGACGCTGTATACTATTAGAGTCGGAATGGCTAATTCTACCAGTCCGTCTGCAATTTCGACCATGACTCTATCGCAGGTCAACAGAATTCTTTGGAGTTCATATATATATATATATATATATATATATATATATATATATATATATATATATATATATATATATATATATATATATATATATATATATATGGATGCATTTTCTCACATTTCTTCTGTCCTATTTCGAATTTTGCGGGTTTTTTTTTATCTCATCTTCTTACATGTAATGTATGAGGAGATAAAAGACTGTACTTCACCTAATATCAAAGTGTGTGTGAAGGTATGTCTGTGTGTCTGAGTGTCTGACTGAGTGAGTGTGCGTTTGTGTTTGTGTGTGAATAAAAAAACTCGCAAACTTGTCTAAAAATTAGGATTCTTGCCATTATTTGCCTATCAGTATGTCAGAAAAAGTTATAAAACCACATGATATGCTAGAACTGATGAGATAATTTATTTAAATAGTGCGTTTTGGTTGCTAAGGGTGAATTCAAGGGTCAAAATGTAGTTCAAAGGTCAAATTAGCCCTAATTTTGCCAAAAAGCGTGTTGCAACTTCCTCCCAAGCTGTAGGTCTGATCAAGCTTAAAAGCAACAGGCAGTCGCCCCAAAATTTTCTTTGAAAAATCGGCAAACTCTTGCAGATCTCCTCTTATTGCATTACAAGCACCTCTGAAGATTTTTTGAACGTAACTCTTACAAACAATAGGTGAAGCAAGGAGAGATTCTCCTTGAATTTCACAATTTACAAACAAAAATATTGTCACATGATCAAAATAGGCCAATCATGAACTAGTGTGACAGGATACACTCACTCTGATTGGGGTGACTGCATACTGCCTTTAAACTTGGTGGGTAGGTATCTGACCATAAAACTTTGTACATGCGTAATTAATGCCGTCATAGGTCAAATGTCACAGGTCAAATTTGTTAAAATAAGGCTGTATGCGGTGTTCGGTAGGAGTAGTTTTTTATAAACGGGCACACCCTGTAATACTATTAAATTAATACGTTAAGTACTGGCTGTATTATAATTGTATGACATGAAAATATTTTCAAGGTCGGCGTTTAATATTTGTGAACATATAGGTGATATTTGCAAATAAATTGGCCTATGGTACACAGCATAGCAAGCACTGCATGTGGATGGTAAGTTTCAATAATGTTGAGTAGGAACAACTAATTACATCATTTAATGTCCCCAGCACGCTGTTTTCCCAAACTCAATAGTCTTTCCCTACTGTGAAATTATAGGAGTGTCCATAACCATTTCATAGAGTTACGTGGTAGCAATCTAAATACGCAACTGAAACATTCAAAGCTTCCAATAAAAGAGGAAAAATTTGACATTCAGTACAACAGTTTCAAATCACTGACAGAAATGAAAGTAGTAGCATGCTATTTTAGTGCTAGGTCATGTAACCTATTCCTCTTCAGGTTCGTAAGAGGTCAATACCTGCCTGAAGTCCTGTATGGTTTCGAAACAATCATTCGCCTAAAACTTAATGACGTTCTATGGTTCATTGATCTTTAGGATTCAACTATGGATAAAAACTGTTACGCTTAATCATGCTGATATACATATCTGTTCGGTAAAGTGTGTAGATTCAGTTCCTTCTGCCTCTATATCTATATACTACATTCCGCAACTACGCAGTTTTATTAAAATCATGGCAATAGCGTATATGTTTAATTAGATCGTGGCAAATTACGTCAGGTGATATTTGTAAACAAAGTAATAAAAGCAAATAACGTTAGTATGTCCCTTAAGAAGAGGTGGAGAACGAAACATCTAATTACGCAAGGCATTTGTGATGGTCATCAGTATCTGAAGGTAACTTATTACAGTTCGTAATTCTTCATATTTTATGACCATGGGCGTCCGCAGAAAAAAATTCAGGAGGGCAAAATTTTTTAGGGGGACAAACTTTTTTCATGGAAAATATTTTACTCCCAGAAAGAGATGCTATTTCACACAGTGTTGACAAAGGCGTAGCCAGTAATTTTTCAAGGAAGTGGGGGGGGGGGGCGAAGCCCACAGACATAATCTCAGCGCTCCGCACCACCATGGGTTGGCGCGGAGCGCAAGAAAATTTTGGCCCCAAATGCCTCCCAGATCGCTGGAAATGGCACCTCCGAGGCCTATTTACCGCATATAAAAAGGGGAAACACTAGCAATATCATAAATATAAACTTTAAAAAATACCGGTATGCTCAGTCGCGGGGGGGGGGGGGGCAGGGGCTGCTGGGGCCTGAGTGTTGATATTTTTATTAAATTCCTGTTTCAAGAGTAGAAATTCACACCGAGTGAACTGTTTAGAAATGTTGACGTTATTTTTTCTTCGTTTTTTCTTCATTTTTTCTTCGTGTTTTCAAGTTTTTGATTTTCCAGGGGGAGCAAGTGCCCCCTTGCCCCCCCTCCAGACGACCATATTTCTGACTATAAAGCCAACTTTATAAAACAATAATGAAGCTAACTTTACACATGCAAGCTTTATTTTTGGGACTACATGAAGTGTCTTATGTCTTAAATTAAATGACAAGGTAAATTTAAAGCGATTGCATGCAACTAACGAGAGCTTATAATCCTAACTGCTCTCAGACGGACTTGTGTTACCTGACACAGTTATATAACTATCTCCTGGTCAGGCAATCGGGAGTGTAGCAAGATCCTGTGGGGTCCATGGACAAGGAGCGGTGGGGGCCCTTAAACCAGTGGTACCGCAAACCCAATTGTATAACTCCTCTCCGGCATTGGCGCAAATATTTACGCATTTACAAAAACACAAAGAGTAAGTACTATTTGCGATACTTTTTATCCTCGGTTGTTTATTGGATATTAGACAAAATATTAATAATGTATGATATGACAGAGCAAAGTAGACCTAAGTACAAAAATTGAGGATCATAGCAGGACCCAACCACCCAAAAATTCGGATCTTGGTGGGGGCCAGCTGGATCCTTGGGGCCCCTGGACATTGTCCACCCTGTTCACCTGCTTGCTACGTTTTGTCAAAGTAGTAAAGACTAAAGATAGGCATTGAATTTACTGACCTTCACTGAAAATCTATTATGATTGGTAAGTGCATGTACTAATGGAAGAATACAAATAAGACAACACTTACCTTTAAATACACTGTGCCTGAAATTAACCCCACCCTTCGGAGACTGAGCTCATCGAGCGATTGATTCCATTCGAGAAAAATGTTTAACCTCATTGATGTGTCCAAGGGCGGCGATTGTCGGGGGGATGGAGGGGGGCATTGTCTCTCCACTTTTATGGTTGGAGGCGACGGACCACCTTTCGTTCCCCCTATTATTTGATCAATGACCATAATATGTGCCTATATTGTAAGTGTGCGACATAGCCCCCTCCAATAATGTGGTTGAGGAGGACGGAATACTTACGATATTTTGGCAATAATCATGATCATAATTGCTGATTTTTGCGTAATTTTAGACTTTCGCTTCGGGCGCATACTATTCAGAGTGCATGTTTGATGACCAACAAAACAGTCGTAGACACACATGTGCATTTCCTCTATAATTTGTTAGGAACGTGATACCTTTGTGAAATGTTCTTGTAGAAATGGTCAACTGCAGTACGGTAGTTTTTGCTAAAATTTGTGTATGTGAATTCCCCTCCAATAATTTGGACAGAGTACCTTTATTATATTTTGGCAAAACCTGCAACATTGCTTATACTGATATGTAGGCCAATAAGGCACGATCCCTAGTATTTTGATTGAGAAGGACGGAATGCCTTCTTCCAACCCAACCCCCCTACCATGAAAGACAAAGTTTTCGAGGCGCTTCGTTCGTCTAGTGCAATACACATGCCTGGTGATTACTGAGACTCTTAGACACACACGCAAATATTCTATCCAATTCCATATTCAGGGTATTCAAATTGGCACACTTAAGTGGGATATCCCCATGCATCCATGGGAGTTGCCCTAGAACTCTAAAACAATCTAATCCTTAGGGAATCCTGTCAAAAACATTGCTTCACTGATTCAAAATTTACGAAATTTGGTTAAAAATGAAACACCTCGGTTCATTTTTAGGCTATTTTTTTTTGGAACACCTCCGTTCATTTTTAGTTTAATCCATAGTTTAATATTTGAACAGATTTCTGTTCTTACCCCTATTAGACCGGCAGCCCAGAGCCTTGGGGCAGATGAACCAGGTACCAATATCGAAGTATATGACCATAAAGGGAGTCACCTGGGATGTTCAGATATGGAAGTCTGCCGTGGACCATCCATTGCTTGTGGGCCTGGAGGCCATTTTCCAAAATGGCTGACATGTGATGTCTAAGTTGTCATGATGACCTTTGAAGATAAACGTTTGATAGAACCTTCTGTCAACACGTGTAAAAGTGTCATATGATAGATAATAAAATTTTCCATCAAAATTTAATGATACCACATGTAAGGAGCTTGGTGGTGAATTCAAAATTCATTTTTGAGCCAAAAGTGTGAAACCATACACGTGTTGACAGGAGGTCCTATCAATTTATTCTTTTTATTATGGGGGGGGGGGCACGGTGAATGGTCCGCAAGGGAGGCACGCCCCCGGTGACCCCGCCTTGCTACGAGCCTGTCTATGATGAGATTGTTTTCAACGTTCAATGGGAACTTTTTAGATGAATGTTCCTTCACTTCAAGAAAATGGCGTTATACTTATGTCAACTATTGGGTGGATAATGTTATATTAATTTTTTTTTTTTTTTGCCTTTTCGTATCCGGCCACGTGTTTCCAATCTTTTTTATTGATACATCAAACTAAATGGCAACAAATCCACAGTAAGATCGCCAATGGAGACCTAAATTTTGTCGTCTATCTCCATGCCCCCAACCCAAATGGATCTGGGTAACTTTGATATAGTGTTTTGTCAGCGCACTCCGCGGTTGTTGATACCTAAGAGCAATACTGGAGAAAACGCAAGAAGTTTATGTTCCGAAAGCTAACTGTAAGGTCCATGGAATCCCTCTTTTAAGGTCCATGGAGGCTTCGTTTCATTAATCCTCTCCATTGAACACACTTTGTTCGTTCTCTACAGTAGTGAACAGCGTTAGCCTGATATCTTTTTAAAACAGGTAAAACGACTTTTTGCTTGTACTTTGCACCACTTGTTGACAACTTTTTTTAATACGGGCCTCTGGACTCTAAACCCTAACTGGACATGGCCTAGTTTATCACACTATGAACGTATACTACTTCGGATTTTCTAAACTCGCACAATGTTGTAATTTTCTTCAGCACGCGAAATTTCTGCGAGCTTCGCGCGCACGTGTAGCTTTTTCTTATCATTGTCAGGAACCTTCTCGTTACTTCTTTTATCCTCATTGTCAACCACTCAAATCAAGGAGCTGTAAGAGCCAAATCTCTGTTCAAATCAAGCGGCTGTTGGACATAAAGCTGCGTGGTAAATGTTGGTTGATACTGACTTCTGAACGCTCTCGAAACGCTACTTGCGACTAGGAAAAAGGAAGATTTGTGCTTCTTCGGCTCCACCGTAGAGCGCACATTTCGTTACCAGCATTACAAAAACATATCCATATACTTACATATACTGTACATCAAGGTCTATGCATACGTTTACATGTACATTTGCGTATACGTGTACTTGCAGTTATATACCTAAGCCGTATGTACATATAAGGTTGAAAAAAGGCTGAAAAACTTGATACAGCGCACATTACTGTGTACCACGCTCAATGGCGCTGAAATACACACATATGGATTATTTTGAGGTTTCCAACCCACGCTCACCGCTCCATGTCCAACACCAATAGCCGCCCTTGGAGGTGTCCGTTGTTTGTAAATTAACCTTCACTGTACATTTTGCGCTAAAGAAGGACGCAGGGTGTCCGAAATATACGATGTTTTGTTGCCATATCTGGCTCTAATATTGTTATCTTTGTTGTGGTTTCTACTTATTTATATATATATATATATATATACATACATATACATACATATATATATATATATATATATATATATATATATATATATATTACTTCTTCGTGAAGGCTATACATCCATAAGGACATTTATTCACCATGCCGTCGAGAGCATGGTGAATAAACCACCACATGCGTCGAGAGACTTAAGAAGACTAAATTTGCTTAGCTTAGCAGCAAAAGTGACAGCCTTTAACAATCTAAAAAGATACACTAAATTCAGGAACTAAAATTGGCCGGGCTGAAAATGGTGTAAAGCTAAAAACAAAATTATATGTAAGGAGTTACTGTGTAGCATTGAGGAATTCAGGTGTAACTTATTATGGATGATTTAAAGGCATGCACAACAGAACCACAGAAATTTTGTTACGCACTCCACCTTTAAACTGACCATAAAGGTACATATGATATGATCCTCCTCGCATTATTGAATTCTTTCATATAAAAATTTGTAAACAAGTCCTCAAGTTAAGTAAATTCACAGCCAACTGTATGGTATATGGGGAAACGGTCGTCATCAATCGATTAAACTGGTCGAAATGAGAACGATATCCTTATGGTAGAGAATTACCAATGATAGGAAGCACAATCTCCCATTTGCTGTGCATCCGTAGCGTAACTGAAGGGGGACAGGGGGCGGTCGCCCCCCACTTAGCTTCCTGGGGTGGTCTGTCGGTACATTTGCTGATCTTGTCTGTACATCCGCCCGGTGTGAACGACGACTAGCCTCCCCGACGGTTTACCAGTCTTTGCTCTCAAGAGGACAGTTTCTCTAATAAGAACCCAAAATTTTCGGCGCGCTACGCGCGCTGTAGGGTCACTCCAGTTTCTTCAATAGTTCCTTTCCATATAGCTAGATAGCATAAGTCCTGTCACCCTAACCAAGTAACATGTGGGCAGAGCACACAGGTTATGTAGAGGTCGTAAATTTCATCTCATATCGCAAAGCTATTTGCTGTTCTCTCGTGTGTGTCATGCGGTAGGGTTAGTTGGTGGGCGACTAACGGAGCAAAGTTTGGGCTATTCCATCGGGCAGTACAGGTGCTTTCGACACAATTATGTTATCCCTCATATATGGTCTAAAAACCCCTACAGTTTTTATTTTTTCTTTATTGTTCTTAATAATTACATATGTTTTTAGTGTAAGCCTACTAAAAATTTTCGCGCTCTTCGCGCGCTTGGCAATTTTACAATTCATACTCAAAAGAACACTATCAGCGGGCAAGTCGGCTCTTGGATTAATAAGTGATATTGTGCAAAATATGCCCTGCAATGGCATGGGATAGTCAGGCACCTTCATAACTACTTCTCACCACCCCCTCGGTAAATAAAGGAGCTGACGAAACTTGGGGTCGCTGGCAAGGCCCGGCCCCTTTTTGCTTTCCAAAAAGGTTTTACAAGTATCTTCATAAGTAGAATACATAGAATTATGTAAATGTGGGGAATTTCATCAAGTTTCGCTAGACTAAGTCAATGTTCTCTTGTCTGTTTGTATCTGTCTTGTGGTACGGCTAGTGACTCGAAGAGGCAAGTAAAATGTAAGTTGTGCCCAACTGCCAGGACAATTGACCTATGTAAGCTTGAAATAAACACAAATTCCTTTTAGTGTGTAGGCTCACCCAAAATAATTTCGCGTGCTTCGCGCACTTTTTCACAGCTAAGAGTCCGGCAAAAACATTAAATCGGTGGGGAACTATTTTCCTCTAGTAAATGCAAATTTTATGCAAAATATGCCCCGCAATGACATGGTATAGTACACAGGTTTTCTTCAAATTCTCACTCACCAACCTCTCGACGGGATCGGAGCTGTCCGAGGCTTCGGGTTTTTGGCCTTCCCTTTCGGGGAGTCTGTCCCTCCGTCGGGCAAATCCTGGCGCCACCCCTGGGTGGATGGGGGGTTACGGGTGCGGAGGTGACTTGTTAAGTAATAACCCTTTGACACTAAGTGTCGGTACATTGACTATATGCTGTCGGTACATTTACCTTATTTTCATCCCTTCCCCCCCCCCCGCCCCCACCTCAAGCACCTTAAGTACGCTACTGCTGTGCATAAATTAATGCGGACAATGCATGAGAAAGGTATTTACAGCTCAAAGTGAATACTAAAGATAAAAAAATACTTTGGATAAATCTGGATTGTCCTGTGTCTGGGATTCACCCAAAAATGTTAACACCTGTTGTTTCGAGAAAACCCTGGATAGACGTCTACATTCTTTCTGTGTATTAATGAGGTACTAGGCTACAGATTTCAGGAAGAAGAGAGCATCTTGTATGATACTTATAGAAATATTACTGCTCAAAAATGCTCCCAAACCCATATTTTTCTAAGAAAAATGAAGAAAATCGCAATATTTGGGTGTCCTTAATTTCATGCCCAATCTGATTTTGCGAGTCGAAATTCTTTCTTTGAACTACAGTACTGACAGACTGAGGCACTTGAGTACCAATTTTGTGAAGATAGAAGATCTTATGTAGCACTAAGAGGTCATCATATTGTTCAAAACTTGTCTTGTAGTGCCAAAACTTGTATTTTTTAATGAAACTAAAATGAAAATATTGATGTTTTAGTAGTTTAGGGTTTATTGCCTGCTTTTAAAATTTTCAGAATTGAGTGTGTCTTAACAATCTACTTTCTTTTAATAGCAGAGAGACCAGTAGATCTATTTATTCAATTGAAGGCAATATTAGGCATAAAACAAGATCCCAGAGGCAAAAATCCCAGAGGCCAAAAAAAAAAAAAAAGAAAAAAATGCCAAAATTCTCGGGTTTTGGCTAAAATGGCCACATTCGACAGGTCCCCCTAAGAAAGGACCAATATTTTGGGAAAAATTTTAGTATATTGTGGGAGACAGACTTAATTGTACCACTTTTTCTCCTAAAAAAGTAAAAAATTTTGAAAAATGTATGACCGCAAACTCGTACTTTCAACCTTCCACATCATGCTACAAATTAGATTGAAAGATCCGGCCATATTGATGCGAGGTTGGAGATGTGCCTCTGTTTTTTAGTTAAGTATTGTGGTCAGAATAGCTGGTCATGAGATGACTAAAGTGCAAACCGTGACGACTGAGCGCGAAGCGCGCTGAAATTTTTCATTTAAATAATATTTACATGACAAAACCTGCATTCAGGCTCTGCTTCGAGACACGTCCATTTCCAATTTCCCAAAAAACCTACTATATGCCAATCACAAAGTCAGTACCTATATGCCAATCACACTAGTCTGATTCCGCAGTCTTTAACTGAGAAATCGTAAACAGCTTTTAACTTTTGCTGTTGTGCCTCTCCGGAAGTTTCTACGAGCAGGGAGCTGGAAGACGAGTAATAGTAGTCTATTATTACTCCAAGTTGCTACCGGACTGAAGATTTTGATAATACAAGAACAACACTGAGGTAAGATTCGAAGAGCGCGGCGAGCGCCCGAAAATTTTGATAGTTTGCGAAGTATTTGCGAAAATTCTGATAACATATGAGAACCATTTGTGATAGAAAAATGATTACAATAGGTCCATCACTCGGTCGAAAACACACTTCACTCTACCCTCTACAGAAATTTATAGCTGAAACGTCTTTTGGGATCATTTTCAAATTTTCGAAAAAATTTAATTCTGTAATCGACCCCCGGCGGCATTATGTTTTTTTCAAAGGACGAACGTGGGCGAATCGAGTTTTTAAAAAATTTTAAATTTGTTTCAAAATGAAGGTTAGGGTCAAAATTGAAGGTAGGGTTACCTTGATTGCGGTTACTTGGCCCGTTCTTTCATAATCCGGCGTCAGAATTACAAAAAAGGGTCGAAAGGCTGTCATTTTGGAATTAGAGGTGTGGCCTATTTCCAAGAAGCTGATTGGTCCATTGGCCAGATTTGGCCTGACTCGTCCTGGGAAAAAACTGCGCCCCCCCCCCCCCCGGCGGCCGGCCATTCCTCCACCAGTGCCCACGTACGCCACTGAACGTAGTTGGCAATAAAATGAACAGGGTATTTAGGATTTAACAATTACAGAAGCAGGGAGGCTATTCCAGTCTTTGACCGTATTTTGGACCGGAAACTAAATTCGGTAGCTCAGTGTGTCCTGGTCCTAGCTTACTTACAAGGTGACTGAATTGTAGCTGTATCATTCTAGTGAGGACTAAGTTCTAGACTGCGCAACGGACATTTCTTCGCGTGTAGTCATGTGGAAAATCTCCACGAAGAGTGACGCACAACGTAAAACCAACAGCTGCCCTGCATCGTTTACGACCACACTTGCAAGTGGCACTGGACTGGTGTGGTTTGCCTAGCTCCTCTACCTAGTATCGAGAATGAGCCTCTTTCCAAGTGCCAAGGCAACACCTCAGACTGTTGAGACAAACAGCGGTAGGCTAAATATTCAAAAAATTACTTATAACGTGTGAAGTTTAAGTTGATGTGTGTAGCCTATTGTAGGTTCTGCTATGTTATTGTAGTTAGGCCTGAAGTGATTTCAAGGTCTGGTTACGCGAAACAACATTGAATTGGTTTCAAGCACAGGCGTTCCGATTTATATGTACAAATATAATACACTATAGATATATATATACTGGGCGTATCATGAGTCGATCACCTAACCAACATTGTGACCATAAAAATATTAAAACATTTACAAAAATTAATAAAACTTTGCAGTAATATTTTGTTATATGTCTTCCTCATTGTGCTATATTTTGGTGTTGTTCAGATTGGGTAATCCGTAGAAAATGAATTTTGAAATGTAGGTGGGAGTACATGTAACAATGCTTATGAAGGAATCTTGAGCTCAATCGCTACAAAAAACAACCAAATAAAATCCTATGAATTACCACATTCAGGAACAGTTATGCAAATAATCTTAGAGAAAAATGTCTTTTCTATCAAAATTTTTAATCAGAGCTTCATCAAAGACACTTTGGTCACCATTTTTGGTAGTTTTTGCATATTCCTATTTCATACTTGTGCCGAAACTTGAAAATTTGGCTATGAGAAACATTTTTGCCTTGGACATCAAAAATAATAAGGCAAATAATTCTTTTTGATACCGTTTGGAGAAAATGCATTGGAGGTCATCCATACATTGCAATCACATTGGGCCTGCACTCAGTACTGGCATTTAGAATGCAGTGATCGACTCATGATACTGATCAACTCATGATTACTTACTATACTAACAAGGTACGACAATTTTCTGGACGAAGCTTACAACTTGGCCTATTTTTACACTCTTATGCTCACTGTGAACCTCTCTGATTTCTTTCAATCAAGTCCTTCGATGAGAAAGAACATTCAACATCCCTTCGGGCACAACTGCAGGCATAAAATCACTTCTCATCAGAATTATTCATAAAAAGAGGGTGTGTACAAAACTAAGACCTAAGACCCAAGACTCTACCAGGTACAAAACTAAGACCCCACTAGGTACAAAACTAAGACCCTACCAGGTACAAAACTAAGACCCTACCAGGTACAAAACTAAGACCCTACCAGGTACAAAACTAAGACCCTACTAGGTACAAAACTAAGACCCTACTAGGTACAAAACTAAGACCCTACTAGGTACAAAACTAAGACCCTACCAGGTACAAAACTAAGACCCTACCAGGTAAAAAACTAAGACCCTACTAGGTACAAAACTAAGACCCTACCAGGTACAAAACTAAGACCCTACCAGGTACAAAACTAAGACCCTACCAGGTACAAAACTAAGACCCGACTAGGTACAAAACTAAGACCCTACTAGGTACAAAACTAAGACCCCACTAGGTACAAAACTAAGACCCCACTAGGTACAAAACTAAGACCCTGCCAGGTACAAAACTAAGACCCTACCAGGTACAAAACTAAGACCCTACTAGGTACAAAACTAAGACCCTACCAGGTACAAAACTAAGACCCTACCAGGTACAAAACTAAGACCCTACTAGGTACAAAACTAAGACCCCACTAGGTACAAAACTCAGACCCTACCAGGTACAAAACTAAGACCCTACCAGGTACAAAACTAAGACCCTACCAGGTACAAAACTAAGACCCTACTAGGTACAAAACTAAGACCCTACTAGGTACAAAACTAAGACCCCACTAGGTACAAAACTAAGACCCTACCAGGTACAAAACTAAGTCCCTACTAGGTACAAAATTAAGACCCTACCAGGTACAAAACGCGTGACAGGATGCGCTTCTCTTGTGTGGTTGAACTGTAATATACTTATCAAAATTGATTGTAGACGAGCTGTTGCATGCCAAGATGATGCCACAGAACTGACAGTCAGCAGAGTTGGCAATGAATTGGGGAAGTCTGGCAACGAATTGGGAGATTTGTCCTTCACTGCTGCTTTATTTTATGGACTTCTCAAGTTTGAGTTGTAGTGGGAGTATTATAACACAGAAAACCTGTTGGACTAGATTTATAACGAGGCTGCTGGGTTTTATTGCACTGTACGACCGTGTGTTCTGTGGGATCAACCTCTCATGTGATTTGTATCCTTGACATAGAGTGATTGAACCGTTCTCCAATCAATAATAATGACCAATGCAATTCATGCACATAATCAATTCTCTGATGGGTTTATACCACACGCTACGCAGAGGAAAAGAGGAAAGAAAGTCCAAAAATATCTCATATGAAATATCTATTTATTTTTACGAAAACCATCAATCATCTCTTCCCTTCCAGTACTCCAGTATGGAGTAATTTTTGTATCACATTCAGCCTAACTTAATAAAAGAATGCTATATTTAAATCAGACTTGAAACATGACTTTAAACACAGGACAGAAATCGTGAGGTTAGTACAGTGAAGATATGCAAATCTCGATTCAAATTTCTATTTTCCATGATCGAGATTGTCAAACGAGAAGTACCAAGAAATAGTACAGCTGAGATATTGAAAACAGGATAGTGCATTTTCGGAGTACATCTGTAATTTAAGCCATAGAAAGTAAACGGAGAGTTAAGTTGTGTCCTCTTTAAAATGTTAGGGTTACTCAGAATATACGAGGCAGATCTCGAATCGGGGTGGGGGGGGGGCTTGCGGGGTGGGGGGAGGCTTGATTTTGAAGCATGGCTAACCTGGACTGCTGGAAGCAATTACAAGCATAGTCAACACAACTAAATCGTGACTAAACCATGGAAGGAAAAATTTAATTAACTAGAAACATTTTTTTTTTGGCAAAATTTGCTCAGACCATGTGACACCTGATTTCAACTAAATCTAACAATATGACCGTTTTACGGTATGAGTCCGTAACAACACATACGGTAGTGAGTCCCGCATGCCGGCGACAGATAAATGTGCTTTTGTGCGTGCTGTTCGCCTGCTGTTTGACAAATCCTATTTAACGTAGGTTGTGATTGGCATATAGGTAAGTCAAATTATTTCCACGCCAATCACAACGCACGTTACCTGGATTTGTCAAATGAGGCGCTACACGTATCTATCTGCATAGCGAACATACGTTCTTTTGATTTGCTTTACCTTGCGCTGCGTGTTTTCGCTTTATACAAGACGGCATAGATGGCTGCGCAGGTTATAATCATACCTCATCTGTCTGTGTAACCACCAACTTGCGGACAGTCCATCTTTTTAACGAATAATTCTGATTAGAAGTGATTTTATGCCCGCAGTTGTGGCCGAAGGGATGCTGAATGTTCTTTCTCATCGAATTACGTGATTGAAAGAAATCAGAGAGGTTCACAGTGAGCATAAGAGTGTAAAAATAGGCCAAGTTATAAGCTTCGTCCAGAAAATTGTCGTACCTTGTTAGTATGTATATGTATAGTGTATTATATGTACATATAAATCAGAACGCCTGTGGTTTCAAGTGCAGAATACCCTGCCCCTAAAGCTTTCCCACTGGGACACCCAGGTCGTGGTCGTTGTCCTACTGTACAACCCAATGTTATGTGTTTATTGTCATTCTCAAAAGATTTTCTCTTGCACGATGACATCCATCATGCTCTCTTCACTGAGCAACAGTATCCTGACTCCAGTTACAGTAGTTGGGATACCCCACTGCAAAAGAATGAATTGATACTTGATAGTGTATTGTTTTTCTCAAAATAATTATGGCAGACACGATGACATCACATTCATGTGTTGTCCCAACCAGTGACCAGGGCCTTCACACTGGATGAGGTTACTGGCAAAGTTGAGATACCAAACTAGGCTTTACACAATTGTGCCTTTATTATACAGCATGCAGTAACGTCACAGTTACATGTTCTCATCGAGAACCACGACTGTGACCCATACTGGAAAGTTCAACAGTTTTCACGCAGATTTGTGGCGTATAAAACTGTACGCCAGACTTTTTGGCATATGGTGTGATCGTCAAATTCTATAAACTTTGCCATACTGGCGTGGCGCTCAATGACAATATTATTGTGGCATAACACTAACGATAGCCTACACCCTAAACCAATACACAGTACACCTGCAGTAACGAACAGTAACCCATTGTAGGACTGATTCTGTCTGAGACTTGGCTGTAATTAAGTTGGCGTGGCGTAGTCCCTCATTGCAAGACATAATTTGGTACAATTTTGTGGCGTACGGCATACAAACTTTCCAGTATGGACCGTGCCTCCATGCAGGACATGGACACCAGCGAAGCGGCCATGCAAATCACACAAACTGACCTTACACTGGGTACAAATATAGAATGCAGGTCCACTGTGTATCTCTTCACAGTATCCAGAATCAAGGGTTGATTCTATTAAGTATTTGGGGGTGACTGTTACCATGAATCTCAACTGGGTTAAACATACCTAGTATGTTTGTAATAAAGAAATAAGCTTCTTGGCTTATTACGCAGGAACCTTTCATTTTGTTCCAAAGAAGTCAAGTTGGCTGCCTACAAGGGCTTACTTAGGCCCTTGTTGGAATATGCTTGTGCCGTTTCAAATGTCACTTCGTGAAAGATTGGAGGGGGTTCAAAGAAGATCTGCTAGGGTTCATAGCCTGTGAGTACTCCTATGATGTTGGCTCGATGACTGCTCTCCTGAAAGATCTTGGTCTGAGTACTTTGTCTGACTGCCGAAGGCATTATAGACTTTTATTATGCTAAAGTTATTTATGGTCAAGCTAACGTTCCTTTGTCTGATCTTTGTAAACCAACACGTACTACTCATAATATGCATGCTTTGCATTACCCCCTCTGTTAGAACTAATTGCTATAAATAAAGTATCGTTCCCAATACAACTAGGGACTGGAATAACTGCCCTAACAGTCTTATTGAGGGGGCTATTAGTCACCCTAAACCAGTGGAATTTATTACAAATTCTCTGAGAGTTTGACTGACCACATGGCGTGTACGTGGTTTGATAATGTCTTTAACTGTATGTGTAGCCTTTAAACCTTGCTACATATTTTCTGGAACATCTCAGCTGGGCCAAATTGCCTCTATTCAATGACGAAGGATTGTTTGCGGCCAAACGAGGCCACATCCACCGACCCTGGTCAATACTTGCCAACGTTAGCACACAAGTTCCCACAAAAGGTGCACGCAATACAGCAGTGCATCGTTGCGACTCGGGCTCTCATGTCACGGCTGTTACTGTTAGTGTCAAAGGTTACACGTTACATCCAATAAATGCAGACTACAGTTCAAAGTTCTCGTTTGCTGATATGATATATTTGATTAAGAGTAAGAAAACGTACAGTACATAGATACCGTTCTGGTTCCAAACAGATGGTGAAACGTTCTAACAGCACATACGTGAGGAAAATTAGGATACAAATTACAAAACAACGACGACGAGTCTACAACTGTGTCAACACCACGTACCACACCTTACACTCTCCAGCCCTCCTCGACAAGTGACCATGCTCGATATACATACAATTAATGCATAAGCGTGCGTCCCTGAACCTCAGGGCAGAAACCCGTCACTGACCTTTGGCCTGGACCTGACATGTACTCATACATATTCAAACACAGAACCCATAGGTAATACTAACCAAACCGTTGCCGTTACAGTATGTCTCACCATTATCCAAAAGAAGAAGGAAGAAGAAGATTCGATGATTCGATCTCACCATTTCATTCTCAAATAGCCTAGTCTGTGGATGCAAGATCGAATCCACGAATCCATGAATCCACTCCAAGATTCCTTCCCTGGACTTTGAAATATTTTGTCTTTAAACCCAATGTTGTGTGTGTCATTCTCAAATAGCTCAGGGTGTGGAAGCAAGATGGAATCCGTGAATCCACTGCAAGATCCCTTCCCTGGACTTTGAAATATTTTGTATTTAAACCCAGTGTGTTGTTTGTCATTCACAAATAGCTCAGGGTGTGGAGGCAGGTCGTATCCATGAATCAGTGAATCCACTCCGAGATTCCTTCCCTGGACTTAGCAATATTTTGTCTTTAAACCCAATGTGTTGTGTGTCTTTCTCAAATAGCCTAGCATGTGGAAGCAAGATCAAATCCACGAATCCGTGAATCCACTCTAAGAATATTGCCACATGTGGACCTGCATTCTACAGTATAATTACTCCTTATGCTGTTTACAATTATGTCACTGTTGCATCACTGAGCCTGGGACCATGACGACTCCACTCAGGGTGTGGATAACAACAAAGCTCCCATACCAGTCTTAAATAGTAGTGTTTGCACCGGGTACCCGACCGACGATGTCAGGACCCGGTTCTGAAATTTCTACCTGGATCCAAAGTTTCACTAACATAGATTGCACGTGTGACAGAACACCTAACATGTTACTTTTTCCTGGCAAGATTTATCACACACACACCTAAGAACACTTGTCATGCCCATATGTAAGATACGTTGGTGTTATATTGTATCAATGTGCAAAGCAAAATTTCTTATTATGACTTTACAACAAACTTGTAGCCTAACAGAACTTATATTTTCAGGTACCCGGGTACCCGACCGACCATCGACTTCGGGTACCCGGTTCCGAATTTTGGACCGGGTGCAAACACTATTAAATAGACCCACAGGCTTATGCCTACAATGAAACTTGTCACTGTGTTCTCATTACTGAGGATTGCAACCACTACTCCACTCAGGATGTGCATGATAATGGCAAAGCTGCCATGTATTCCAGTCAGACAAGGAGACCTTACTGTATGCCATATGCAGGGTTTCCCCTGGCATTCTTTTTGTGAGGCGGCCACCTCACAGTTTTTGGCCACCACCTCACAGAAATTTGCTATAATTGCCACCTGTACTGTACTAGCTACAGTATGGAAGTATTGATAGTTCTCCCTCACTGTTGGTGCTAAAGCTGGCACATACGACCTCCATGGACTAATACCACCTCACATTCTCTAAAACCCAGGGGAAACCCTGCATATGGTACTCAATGGTATGTACACCATAGGCAGAATGTTGCAAAAATACAAGTTCCAAACCAAAAGATTGTTTTAAATACAGATTATTGCATGGGTGGAGTTGGCTGGTGGTTTGAGTGTACAGCCCAGGATACAGATGTCCCTGGATAAAATCCCAGTGGAACATCTTGGAAATTTTCTGGGTACTAAAATTTACTTGTTCAGCATATAGGTAGCTGTTCACAGTGATGCTGAGGTGGTTTAAATTGGTGACTTTTAATTGGGCATCTGATTGTCCCTTTCAGGAAGTTGTCCGACTCAGGATGTTGTCTGATTCAGAAACTTGTCCGCTTGCTCAGTTCAGCTGTCGAGCAGTGGTGCAGAGCGAGCTAGAACCTCCACCCTTCCCAGCCTTTGGGAAGGCGGCTAAAGACTGGGAATACCCTCATGTCCATTGGATGGGGATGCTAAATGGCAGTCCTGGGAGCAGGATTGGGAGTGATTAGTACATGCCTGCCTTGTAAACCTCTGAGCACAAGTCAAAAAGAGAAGGCGAATCTCGCCGGGTATTCATCCATGCTCATTCTGGTATAGGGTCTTCAATGAGCCCATTAGCTTCCTGACCCTGGAAACATTAAAGGTAAAAAGCAGTCGTCCCAAACTTATTTTGAAACAATAGCTAAATGTCACAAATTTCTTCTCACTTCTCTTCCAAGTATCTTTCATAATATTTTAGGACATAAATATTGCATATTCACGTAAACCAAGCAGTTGCTCCTTGTAAATTTTACAATTGAGTGAGAAAAATTCTGTCACATGATTCTCAAGAGCCATTCAGGAAATAGTATAGTCTACTATACAATTCTTTGTTGGGGTGACTGCATTCTTCCTTTAAACTTAAACTATTGTAAGGCTAATGTATAGTTAGCATTATAACTTGAAAGAAGACTGTGCCATACATATTATTGCAAATGTTGTCCATCCACAGTGACTCTGATTTCCTCAGTGTTCATTGAGGAAATTTCCTAATTTTTGACACTGCAGTACAGTATTTTAAAGAAATTTGCATGGCTGACCATTTTATTTATGATAACAAGTTTTCCCAAAACAGAAGTCAACTATTACTGTACAGTGTTTTGGCATACAGTAAGTAATTCCACATCTTTGTCATTATAGGCTTTATGTGTAAGTACTCATTGGTAGGCTACTGTAAAGTATACTCACACTTGAGCTGATACCTTTGGCTTCTTTAACATCTTTGCAGTGGTTGCGACACCATTCCGAGTTGGAATTTCCTTGCAAAAAGGCAAGTTTAGTACTGTACCTTTAATAAAAGCATTGCCATCGGGGGTGTAGTGGCAGAGGAGATGCAGTTGGTTAATTTTGTTGGTGCAAGTTCTCTCTTTTTCTTTTCTCCCAACAGACAGCAGTTTACAATGGTTACATAATTCTAGCTATAAAGGTCAGCAGGGGTATAAATCTGAAGGAAGCTCTATTGGTAATGTCCTCTTAAAAACAGAGAAATGTCAATCAGGAAATACTGAAGGTAGCACTGCAAAAAAGGAAACCTTAGAAACAAAATTTGATTGTACTCACTCACACAGAAGCAGACATCGAAAGAGAGCACACAGTCCAAATGATTCTTCTAGCAAATCAGAGGTTAAAAGAGAAGTGGGAAGAAACAACAAAAAACATAAGAAACATCACAGGAAAGATGAAGATGAGAAAAGCAGCAGAGAAAAGCATGTAAAGAAGAAGCATCGATCAAGGTCCAGGAGCCCAAAGGACAGAACTCACTCCAGAAGGAGGTAAAAATAAAGAACTGTCACAATAATTTCTGTAGGTAAAGTAAATTACAGGGTTCTTTGTCTTTTATGAAACTTAATACAGTAATAGTGCAGTACAGTATTTGTCTGGTTCAGAGTTGCATGTACTGTAGGGTTCATACTGGAACTTGAATCTTTTCCTCATGACGCTTATTTCAGTGTCCTGCATGCCCAATTTTCAGTTTGTCCAAGTAGAGGCACTGATTTTTGCAGTAAGAGGTGTCAAGATATCAAGATATTCCATTGAATCATGTCTGGAATGAGCTTTCAAAGAATGATCATAGATTCCTAAAATTAAACAAACTTTAGTGCTGCTGTGTAGACCTCATTTTTTCCAAGTAAATGTCCACATCAGTATCCACTAGACTCCAATAGAGAGGGTTTCAAGACACTTCTTCTTTGTCCAACTGTCTTGTTTTGTAGAAACACTGGGTGGGACGTAACCCCGATCATGCATGCATATAACTCAGTAGAATCCCAATCAAACTTCAGTAAAGTTCATTTAATTTTAAAAGGATTCTATCTCATCAATATGCATTGCATTCCAGGGATTACGTGAGACTTCAAAGCAGCTGATATGGGCAAGTGAAAAAAAGACATCCACAATTGCAACATTCAAGTTAACATTTTATTTCATAATAGCACTTGCAACTGAGATGCACAATTTGACTTTGTAATTTCTTTATTGTAGAAAAGAGCAAATGCTCTCTCATTTGACCACCCAGTTGTCTGTAGAAAAACATCGATTGGTAGATTCCTGTCAAAGGCTGCAGAAGCTGAAGCCACATGAGTACTATGTGCCTGAAATATGTCTGTGTTCAGATCCGATGCCCCAAGAACTGATTTAATCCACCAACTTATAGTCTCGTTAGTAACAGCCTTATGCGGCTTCAAGTAACTTAGAATGAAAAACTTGTTATCCATTCTTACAGTAATTGTCTTGTCATCACTAAATATGAATGGATTGCTGAATAAACACAGATATGTTCATCCTTTGCAAACTTTGAAAAGGAATGTTTGATGCCCATCTTTCCTGGTGGGCATGATTGCTTCAGTTTTTCATCAACAAAGAAAATAAACTGGTGTGGAGTCCTCTCCATTGAATCAGTGTTCAAATACTGTAATATAAAGTTTGGCATACTGTATCTGAGCTTAGGGAAAAAAAAAAAAAAAATACTGTATCTGAGCAGAAACTAAGGCTGTAAGTGTAGCAACCTTGAAGGTTAAATTCTTCCATGATAATTGTTTCTTCAAACCGAGATCTTTCAGGTATCTGAAAACAATAAATATATCAGATGTACGTTGGTTTGGGTGTTTTCAACTCAAAAACACCTTTCAAAATCGTTTAATCAAATTATCTCTACCTGCATCTGCAGGGGTTAATAATAAAGATGAAAGCATACTTCTTGCGGTATTTATATGGCACTATAACTAAGACCATCCTGGAAAAGTTCGGTTAAAAATTCTACTATCTCTGGAACTGCAGACTGAAAGGGATCACTGTGTCTGTTGCGACAGAAAATAATCCACTTGGAAATGTAGACTGCATACTGGTGTCAAGCCTTCCATTAAGTGGCCAAGGACCAGGAGGCAGTAAATCCCACTTTTGGCTCCTGGTCACAGGGATTTTGGTGAAACTAGGAGCTGTTTTTCCAGGACCAGGAGCCATTCTGTAAAATCAAGAAAAGTTGAAAGTATAATGCTTTGATTGTCAAATCATCAAATGAATAAAGGGTTATTCTATAAAGGGAAAATTATATCAGTTGCACAGTTTTTGCATCCAAGATTTTGATCTGGTGCTGTATAGGAAACTAAGGGGTCGCCTGGCCATGCAGCGTGCAGGCGTACCAGGCGCAAAATCACGAAGACCATGGGGCAAAAATCGCCTGGCTCCCAATTACGTGAAGCCTTGACTGGCATTGTGTGGCAGGTCTCCATGCAGACAAAATGACTCCACAGCTCTTTCTGAAATCTTTTGCCGTCGCAATGATTCCCTGAAATGTGACATACTGTACCAGCAGTCTGAGATTATTGCATAGAGGGTGGGGTGCATTGTGATGAGGAAGTGTTAGAGTGTTCTCCTTTACTGGTATTACTACTGGGGGGATCTATTAATAGTTCCATGACTTTGACATACCATGTTTGCATGGTCCACAAGGGAACAATAATTATGCCTTTTGCTTTCTCTTCCTCAGTTTTGCAAAGGCACTGCCCGATGAGGCTGAAAGGGGAAAAACTTAAAAATAGTATTTTCCCCAATTTAAGCTAAAGGCATTGACTCCAGATGCTAATGGATCAGAAGCCCATGAAATGAACTTGTCAGGCTGACCTTTATTTCTGGAAGCAGACAGATCGTTATCTGTTTGACCCCACAATTTCGTTATTTTACAAAAGAGATCCTCATTTAGAGTCCATTCAATATTTGCTTGCACATGTCTGGACAGTAATTCGGCCTCTCTATGAACCCTGCCTGGAGTATGGTCTGCCGAAATCCATATCTTTCTATCTATACACCATAGCCAAAGTCGTTTTGCAAGGACATCAAAAACATGAGATTTCATGCCTCCTATATTATTTAGATATGCTACAGCTATCGAACTGTCACATAGTACTTGAATATAAAACCAAAAATTTATGACATAACGACTTTACCAAACTCTGTGGCTAAAAGTTCCAAAACATTAATATAAAGTTCTTTCCCTTTGGTGTTCCATACACCACTGGCTTTGATCTCTCGTAGACAGGCTCCAAAGTCTGACATACGTAGATGCATGACAAGTTAGTGTCACATGGCATCGGCCATGACTAATGGATTTGAAAGAGCCATTTATATTCTTCAACCACCAAGATAACTACTTGGCTTTCATTTGATAAAACCATCGTACTGTACCATCAAATCATCCCTAGAGTTTTTTTAAAGCTCGAATTTTGTCTCTTTCTAATGACTGGTTATATAAAGGTCCGCACTCAACCTGTGGGAAATTTGCAACTAATATGCCAATGACCTCAGCTAAACTACCAATCTTCACAAAGGGAAGGTTTATAAACATCTCTTGCATTTTGCTTTTTGTCTTCAATCTCTTTTCCTTGGACACAGTTACTGTCATTGCCTTTGAATTTAATATGAAGCCCCCAAATTTTTGTTTCCTACTCGGTGTCATTTCTGACTTTGGATTAAAAGTCCCAAATCTGAGAATAGATTAACCGTAGCAGTAACTGGTACAAGGCACTCCAATTGTGTGTCCCCTTAAATGTAAATGTCATCCTTGTATCCATTTATGTTATGACCTATATTTCAGAGGATTGAAAGGACTGGCTTGAGTAACTTTGTAAATGTTCGTGGAACGGATGCGAGACCATTGGGCAAACGTGTATCCATAAAAAATTTTCTTCCACATGAATCTGAGAAGTTTTCTATGATCTGTAGAAATTGGAACTGTGTAGTAGGCGTCTTTTAAATCCACGTACGTAGCCCTGAAACAACATGGCAGCATCAAACTTTTGATCAAATGTAAGCCATCCATTTTAAAGTGGCGGTACTGGACAGACTCGTTAAATTTCTTCGGGTTCAGAATTATTCTTTGTGATCGATCTTTCTTGGGAATGAAGAAAGAAGTTTTTGTTTTTCCATATCATTGTGTCAATCCATATTTGAACTCTCCTAACTGGACAAGTTAATGCATAATCGTTGGGGCAAAAGATTGTTAGATTCGATCTTTTACCATCTGTAAAATTTGATCTTTTACCATTTGTAAAATTTCTCTATCAAAAGTTGTCTCAGTCCAGTTAGGGAAAAAGAATTTGAGGCGGCCAGCCACATTCTGATTCTGAGTATTATTACCCGTGTGAAATGTAGAACATACACCAGTCGCAGTAGTATCTTCTTTTATCTTTTCTGCACTTGATCTGGTCGTAAGCTCTCTCTATATAATTTGGGCCTGGTCTGCCTCGACATAGAAAAGGGCGACTCATTCTACCTTCATGGGTTCTTCTGCGGTCAGGTTGGTACTGGTTAGTGGAACCTCCACATACTATTTTCCAGCTCATTTTACTGCTTTCACATATGTCTTTGAAGTACTTAGTGATATCATCACTGAAGTGCTGTGATGGGCTCAGCATTAGAGCATAAATGCTGAAATTGTCTGCTCAAGTCGGGTTTAATGAACTCCCTGCATGTCAAATTTAGTTCCATGCTGCCTTGCGCCGTGAAGGCTATAGCGTCAAAAGCTCATGCACAACTTTCTTATCCAAACCAGGAAAATTTACAACCTAGTGTCCTCCTTTTCCTAAGGCAGTTATGCCTTTCATTATCAGCTACTGAACTCACTGGAGCTTCATATCCTTGCTTCTAGTGGCAAGTCTGACCTTATCCCAAATGAGCTGGTTTACACGAGTGGGTTTTAGGACTTCTACATTTTCTGGGCAGGGGTATTTTTGATATTTAGCCTTCAATATTGCCTCTGCCATTTTACTCTTCAACATTTTGGTGACAACTTCTGCAATTTTAGCAGCAAACAGTGGTCCCTTTTCCTCACTCTCAAATTCAAGGGCTAAGTTGTCAAGTACAGTACATCATTGAAGTTATTATCAGCCTGGTTGGCTTGTCTGAAAATTTCAGAAATTTTATCATCGAAATCAAAACAACTCTGATTTGAAAAGGCCCCCTGATTTGCAACTGTGTCCGACACAGTTGCCAAGCCTTCTGGTGGTCGAGAACCAGAAGTGCCAGCTAAGCCCTCTACAGACTCATTAGCCTTTTGGGTTGCTTCATGTATAGCTTTTTTGATAAACTCAGATTTCTTAGGGGTGATACCAGCCAGTGACGACTCTGATTCAACTTGCTCACTTGATGCAAGATGCAATTCATCCAAATAATCAAGTTCTTCTTCCATAGTTGCTAACTCTAACACATGTATGTGCAAAACTGCAAATATGCTATATCTGTATTATGCAATTATGCAATTACCAACATGCAAGCTTCTTAGATGGTTAAAGAACTCTGACAATTATGTATAGTTCTGTGCTTATTGGTAATGGTGTATTTATACACAAATAGGCAAGTTTTTAGCCATTATGCTCTTATTACCAATTTGAGTATATGTTCGAAGCAGTTATGCTATGGTTGTGTCGAAGTGGTTAGAGAATCCGACTTGCAGCCGGAAGGTCTGGGGTTCGACTCCTGGCCAGGTCATACCAAAGACTTTATAAATGGAACCTACTGCCATTGTGCTGGGTGCTCAGCATAAGCAATGGAGTAGGGAAAACAAGCCAGTGAGCCACAACTGGAAAAAAGGCCATGGCTGGCCTGACTTAAACCAATTGGTTAGAAACTGAGCCGTAAAACCTCATCTAACTCTAACACTTCACAG
This sequence comes from Holothuria leucospilota, assembly GCA_029531755.1. Classification (NCBI taxonomy): domain Eukaryota; kingdom Metazoa; phylum Echinodermata; class Holothuroidea; order Aspidochirotida; family Holothuriidae; genus Holothuria; species Holothuria leucospilota. The sequence continues at coordinate 15,424,400 of CM055963.1, forward strand.
TAGCGCTAATTGTGGATTTTTTCAATGCTGAGAGAAATTCTATCAGTAGTTTACATGAACAGTAGTTGAATCTCTCTCAAATGTCAATATTGCTTTTATAATCAGTATGTAACATCAGAAACATTTGGTGGCATGTTATTCTTCTAAGATGATGAGCCCTTATATGGCTTTATACAGTATATTGAGTACTGTATCTCTCAAAAAAAGAAATTCAAAATACAGCAGAAAATGAGTATTGGAAAAAAAAGAATCTCGATGAAGAGATCAGCACAACACTGAATTAAAGTATGTGTTCAAGATGGGCCATATTCAGTGTCTCACCTGACCATGAAGGAGGTACTGTACATAAGGTACAACAGATTTTGTGAACATTAACATTAGCCTTGTCTCCTTCCTTGATGAAAATTTCAAATCTGTGGATAATTGTCCAAGGGGTCAATGAGCTCTCCAAAGGAGGGCCCCTTTTTGAAAATTTTCCCTGAAACATGTTCAGACCTCTGCCAGATCTTTATTTGTGTATCAATCTGGCAATGCTTACTCAGAATTAAGCCAGCTGCTCCTGATGTGATACCATATTATGATTTATAGTCTTCAGGCACCACACGTATGAAATTTGGGCCTTTTACCTTTTTTATGTGAAAAGATATCAGCATCCAAAGTCATGAAAAATCACAAAAGCAACATTTGGCATGAAAATATGGTATTGCACAATACTTTTTAGAAGGCTGTTAATTCAAAACTGCATGAGCTATCAGCCTCAAAATTTCAGTGCACATTCGTTTTGTCTATGCAGCAACATTCTGAGGGAAAATCATCACACTCAGAGATGGTCATCTTGGGACCATGCTGAGCTTCTCCCCATTAGATTTAGGTAGCTCCCAAACATCCGCCTGATTGCCTGCCTGGGCGGGTGTTTCCAGTTGACTAGCTCAGCAAACAGTTCATGTCCTCTCACACCTCAGTCAGGCTGTTGAGCTGCTGTTCTGTTTGCCTATTGTGTAACTAATAATACAGTTGACTCAGCAAGGTAGAACCTTCTTTGTGTTAGTAGATAAACTTTCACAGTTCAATGAGCTTGGTGTATTTGCAGATGAGATAAACCACTGAGCTCAGTGTGTTCGCACAGGAGGGCAGGAGAGATACAGTTACAGTGAGATGAAGACTAGGAGAGCTTAAATTTGCTACCTAAATGTAATGGGGGAAAGTTTCTCATGACCATTTGTTATCAATTTGGCATGAAATGACCCTTTAGCACTTCAGCATCCACCTGAAACAATATTTGCAAAAGTATCTTTGGTACTGTACTGTAGAATGGTGCTATGCATGATGTGAGAGTCTGATGGTTGAGGCAGGGTGACAATAAGTCATAGTTTTCCATCAGGGGATGTATTTCCTTTTGAGAGCAGAACCCCCTTGGGGGTAATGTTTGGTTTTTGCCATGTGGCATCCAGCAAAAAAGAACTTTCAAATTAGTTTTCTGTAATATGAAATTTTTGGTTTGTGCCCTTTTACTTTCAGTCACAGGGACTTTTAGAAAAAAGCTAAAGGAAGGCTGTCTCTTAGCTTCTCATGAAGTTTTGTGTCATTTTAAGGTCATTACTTCTTCTTGGAGTAAGTTTCAGGTTTGTGCCTGCAGTGGGAGAAAGTCTGCAGGATTATTCTGAAGAACCACTTGTTTATCAAACTGTGTAAATTTGACAGTTATAGTACTGAACTTAAAAATATCTTCAGAGGTAAGGAATCACTATGCCTTTTGGCTGTCTTGTTGATTTAAAATTATGACGCTCATATGAGGCTGCAGTGTTCAGGAGGAACTAAAGGGCTGTGGGAGTAGCAAAAGGATCTTACTTTCCTTAAGACGAAGTTCTACTTAAAATGAGTATTGTATTTGATGTTTTAACTGTTTCAGCCTCATTTTCTTTCTCTGATCTTAGGCCTTCCTCTATTTGGCTTGATGACCAGAAAAACACTTCTGATAGTCTATTTTTCATAGATGAAAAACCTGACAGAGACAACCTCAGTTTGGAAAGCCTTCATTTTAAGGATGCAGCATTCTACAAGCGACTTGGTAAAACATGTCTTGGAGGATCAGGAATATACTGGACTGACAAACAGAAAATGAAGGGGCAGATTAAACAGTGGAAAAAAGACCGGTACTTTAGCCCATCATCCTCTGCTAACCTAAATGATGAAACAGTTGACATGTCAAAGGTCGAGAATGATTTGGCTGGTGAACCTGAAAAAGTCTCTGGGTTTACAAATCGTGTTGAACCAAAGGAGACAAAAGCTGCTGTATTTATTCCTGTGGAAACAATGTCAACCAAAATACCATCAAAATCATCTGAGGTTGACCCTTTGGGACTTTATGATGATGCAACAAAGCAGTATTTGGGACTAGGAGTAGGGGGACAGAAGTTAGACAAGGCTAACGATAGCAGATCTGACTCCCAAAATACATTGAGGAACCCTTTGACTGAGAGAGTGGCCTCTTATAACAGACATTTATCAGAAAACCCCAGTGATACTGCCAAGTGGGTAGAATTCATTCATTTCCAGGGGGAGCTGTTAAGCCATTTCACCTCAAGTGCTTCCAACCAAGAAAGTTACAAAAGTGAAGAAAAATTGCTTACAGAAAGGAAACTCACTATTTTAACAAGTGCATTGGAAAAGAATCCTGGCAGCTTGGAATTGAGACTTGAACAAGTTGAACTTTGTAAAAATCTCTGGGAACATGGAAAAGTGGATGAATTATGGCAAAAAATGTTAAAGGATCACTCCAAAAGTGTTGATTTGTGGAAGCATTACCTGTTGTACTCCCAGTCTGCATACTCAACATTCAGTGTGTCAAAGATTGCTTCACTGTATGGTGAATGCATTCAAAGTCTTCAGGAGGATCTGTGCAAGGATGATGGTAATTCCAACATCATAGAGGAATTATTAGGTAAGTTATCAGGGAAATGGAATTTTACATTATCGTTTTCTCTCTCATCCACCATTTCAATGGAAATAAATGCACAATATTTCCAAAGGGTTAGGTCTTCTCAGTAGTAAAAAGTAAAACAAGTGTAAAACTTAAATACAGATTTCCTTGGTTTTTTTTTACTTTCAATTAAAACCACAAGCCTCATGCTAACCTTTTCTTTTCAGAAATTTTTGTCCAACTGTGCCACTTTTGGCATCAAGCTGGTCACACAGAGAAAGCTGTAGCCGCCTTCCAGGCCATGATTGAACTTAACCTGTTTTGTCCACCCAATCTTGAGGACTCCACATCACTTTCTGCTCAGGTGAGAGATAGTAAGGTTAACATAGATCATTCTTTTGACTTTTTATGCTTAAAAATGCACATTGTAAATTATTAGAGGAACATTCACTCAGAAAAACTCATAGTGGATTAATCATTTCGGTGAATAAAGAGCCTATGAAGTGACAAAGTACAGCCATTTGATGTCATTCTCTGACCATATCTATCACCAAAAATAGCCCTTATGTTCAAAAATCCTGCTCCATGAAAGAAAAATGCTAAAACGAAATGTACCCCTTCCAACACAACAGCTCAAAAAGTGAAAGTACATTGACCCAAGAATGATGTCAGCTCCGGAACTCAACTTCACAGTGTGTGTATGCACAATGCACTTCCCTTGTAATGTTCATATCACGTCAATATCGATTTTCTACAGAAACTTGCCCTAATTTGCCCATGTTTGACTGAGATAATACAAGAATGATAACAAAGGGCCACATGAAGAGCCAGTCTGTGGAATTTAGCCCAACTATCTTAAGTCGCTGGCCTAAGAACAAGAAAAAGTTTGGCAGTGTGACGAAGAACTTGCGGCCGGTGGGGACGGCGAACGAGTAGTTCAGAGAGACTCCATACTTCTAGTAATGTTTGCTGACAGATTGTGTAGCTTGAGTCTGTTACTGGGCCATATAATTTCGTAAAAACATATCTGAAAAATGTGCCAGTATCAAGCAAAAATATATGTACTGTAACATAAAAATTTGAAATTCTTACTACCCAAAAGGGGATGTTCGTCACTCCTCGCTCGAGCTTACATCCAGACCCTGTAGGCCTACATAGAAGACATACACTGAATCTTGCTAGCCCATTGGTGTCCGATTGTCTCCAGTTTTTCAAGAATTGGTACATTGAAATGGGATATTAAAAGTCTGAAATGCTCGTAAGCATAGAAGCGCAAGTTAAGGCAGCAAACGGAAGCCATTTTCTCTCTTCTTCATCCGTATTTCTAAGTTACATTTTAAGCCCATCAGTTTGACTTTGCAGACTACTTAACTGAACTTCAACTAGACAGCACCCCTTTGCAAAGAAAAAGAAAACATGTAACTCACGTTTAAATCAGATTGTTGGGTAAGATGGCTGATCTATCTCCCGATATTCCTTTGAAATGCTTCCTTTCCAAGTTGTCACAAACATTAGTTTGAATATCGAACAATGGATCTCGTACTAGACTCAGTTTGAAATGCTTGAAACTCAAATAGTAACTTAATGTCAACTTCTGAGAAAAATACAGAATACTTCCTTAGACAACCACAATTTTGGTCTCCCTTCACACTAAAATTACCTCTGTTTTATGTTCCTTTAACTTTCGGTACCGTTTTCCCGTTTTGTACGAAGTATACCCGAAGTTGTTTTCCACTATGTAGAATAGTACAGTTGTATATGGGCCTGTGTATTGATGAACCCCCATATAAACACAGTGAACGAAGCAACGAAGCGCTACTTCTCACCCCAATAATAATAATAACGGTTACGTAACCCTGGAGGAGAAATGGATGCAGTTACGTATCCCCAGGGGTATTGTTCTGTGTGTATAACCTTTTACCAGGGAACTTCCATTTGCTTGTATACCAGAGAGTCCGTGACAACTCTCTGCTTGTACCAAACCAGATGACTCAATGAAGATTGTCTTGTGAGCCAAACGAAGATTTCGTAGAGATATAACTTTGATGATTACATCAATTATTTTCTTTGCAAGAGCAGTAAGCTATGCATCATCTTTATAAAAGTTTCTGATACATACATATCATGGAAAATTCCGTAATATCAACAGTACGAGGTATGTTCAAAGCGCATTACTTACACACACTACGAAGTTGAGTGCCGGAGCTGACGTCATTCTTGGGTCAATGTACTTTCACTTTTTGAGCTGTTGTGTTGGAAGGGGTACCATTTTGTTGTAGCATTTCTCTTTCATGGGGTGGTATTTTTAAACATAAGGGCTATTTTTGGTGATAGATGGGGTCAGAGAATGAGATTAAATGGCTGTACTTTGTCACTTCATAGGCTCTTTAATACTGCAATCTACAATATACAGTACTGTATGTAATGAGAGACACCATTTTCTCCAATGAGATGCAGCAGCCAAAACAAACATGCAAAGCCAAACACTGACATTACTGAGGTAGGTTTGTACATATGTTAGCTTTCCTGGAACATAGCAACTGACTAGTATTAGTCTGGTCATTTTGCCTGAAAAAATATGAATACTGTATATTGATTTCACAGTACCATGCCAAACATCATGCACAATTATGAAGTCCAGCTTGGGATTTTGTGAAAATGAAGACCCCATTCTAGTCAGAGTTTCATCATTTTAAGTCCAAAACAGAAGCTTAAATCATTTTCTTATCAGTACTTGGCAAATAAGGGTGAGTTATTGGGGCTATCACTTGTCATTGCACTTTTAAGTCATTGCACCATAATGATTCCTAGCACAAGTTGTTAGTGTGGTTACCAGTGCATCACACACCGAAATTTGCAATAAGTTTTAATAATACAACACGATAAACTGAAGTTGATTACCCTCAGACCATATCACATTTGCAATTCAGTAGGCTTCAGTTTTAGATAAGATTTTTTACAGTTCAAAGTGACTTTGAAAAGTAATACAATGCATTATAGTACAAGTTGCTTTTAGCTGTGTATGGTTGAGCAGACTCATGAGTACATACTTGTACTCATGCTACTGTAGGGCACATTGCCTTTGTTTACTAAGTATTACCTTGTACTTCTAAATATCGAAACATAAGTACAGTAGAGGATTTTAATGTAAAAAAGGATACTTATGCTTATAGAAACATTATGTCCATACTCAAATGTATGACTAGAGATAACATAATTGTACTCACTCTATATTCTGCAGTTGAATTTATCCTTAAAGGTAAACTCTCCTTTTGCCAAGTTAATTTCCAATGGACACCAGGAAATGCCTCATTCTTTATAACCTTTGATAAAATTTACATTTCCATTTACTTATTTAATGGGTTTACAGGAATAGTTCTCTCATATTGTAGCATGGTATTGAGTTGAAAGTATATATTGTATCACAAAGTAACCTGGTGGACATTGGAACTTCTGAAGGCTGGTGGACATTGATCAGAAGGTTGCAGTTTATCCTTTCAAATTGTTGTTGGGATGTTTAGATTCAAACAAATGAACCTTTTAAATAATAGAGAGACAAGTATATTATTAACTTGCCTGAGTTTGGTCTTTTGATTGTGGCTGACATAAAATTTCGTTTTTGCAGATTGCCTTTTTAGAGACATTGTGGGATGCAGATGTGCCCAAATTTGGTGAAACTGGTGCTCAGGGTTGGAACAAGTGGATGCTATTCAAAGAAAAAGGAGGTTGGCAACAAACAAATCCGAGAGGTACAAAATTAAAATGAGTTTTGGTTTTCTGGAACATTTACGTAATATGATTAGATAGTACAATGCCTATATTATGCATTGCTATGTGGATTAGCTACATAGGCAATACTCCTGTCCCAAATGATAACTCCCCCTTCTGGCTTTCTTCCATTTCATATTTGGAGCTTCCCTATTTTCTCAGTGAATAATGATTTCTCCATTCCACACAAGTGTCCTGCTTCCAACCCACGCACCCACCCATTCCAGGCAAAAAAGTGTGTTTTATTCACAGACTGTAAACTGGGAGGAGGCAGTATGCAAAAAGCAGTTGCAAGATACTGTACCAATATCAAGCACTATAAAACGTAAGAAATGAAAGCATTTGTAAAAATGACACTACTGTATGCATTAATTGGTTTCGATGATAAGAGAAACCTATGCAGTCATGATGGCGTGTGTATGTATGTGTGTATGTGGTACATAGATGCCCCATATTGAGAGGAAGAACCCTATTGTTTTTGGTAGGGGTCATCACCTGGGGTCACCAGGGGTCAAACTCTGAAAACCGTTAACACAATATCTCAAGGTAGGAAGCTTGGATGAATTTCATACTTTGTATGTAGATGCGTTATGGTGAGAAAGGGAAGCTCTGATGGTTCTCAAACTTGGTACATAGATGCCCCATATTGAGAGGAAGAACCCTATTGTTTTTGGTAGGGGTCAAAGGTCACCTGGGACACCGGGGCAAACTCTGCATACTTTGTATGTAGATGCGTTGTGGTGAGAGGAAGAACCCTATCATTTTTGGTGGAGGTGAAAGGTCATCTGGGGTCAGAGGAAGAACCCTATTGTTTTTGGTAGGGGTCAAAGGTCACCTGGGTCACCTTCATACTTTGTATGTAGATGCGTTATGGTAAGAGAAAGAACCCTATCATTTTTGGTGGAGGTGAAAGGTCATCTGGGGTCACCGGGGGTCAAACCCTGAAAACTTTGTTAACACGATATCTCAAGAAGGGAAGCTCTGACAGTTCTCAAACTTGGTACATAGATGCCCCATATTTAGAGGAAGAACCCTATTGTTTTTGGTAGGGGTCAAAGGTCACCTGGGGTCACCGGGGGACAAACCATGAAAACCTTGTTTGCCTTATAGTAAGAGGAAGAATCCTATCATTTTTGGTGGGGTTCAAAGGTCATCTAAGGTCATTTGGGGTCACTGGGGGTTAAGCTCTGAAAATGTTATAGTGAGAAGATGTAACCCACTGTTTTTGGTGGAGTTCAAAGGTCATTTAGGGTGGCTGAGGGTCAAACACTGAAAACCTTGTTAACACATATCTCCAGGTAGGAAGCTTGGATAGATTTCATACTTACAGTACTATGTGGATGTGTAATGTTGAAAAGATGGACCCTATTGTTTTTGGTGGAGGTCAAAGGTCGTCAGGGGTCACCAGAGGTCAAAAAGCAAAAAAGAATTCCCAAGAGAGTGTTATTTTTAAATAGGAACACAAAACTGTAAGATAAAAGACATTCAAAAAAGAAATTGGTGCACCTGGCATAGCAGTTCATGTAATGCTCATTTTAATGATGTGGCAGTAGTATTATCATAAAAAAAGCAAAAAAAAAAACTTTTTAAATAAGGAAGGAAGTTGATATTTGTAAGATTTTGGTAGGATGTTTTAAAGTAAGGTGGGGTGATTGCTTATTTCCTTTTAAGGTTACTTCTTTGTATTATATCTGTGTGGGCATTCCTGTGAAGTTTATCCTTAAAGGCTTAAGAAATTCTTTTACTATGAATAGAGAAAGAAAATACCATACCTTGTGGTAGTTTATATCATGTCCTTACATTGGTCATTGGTGTGGCAGATTGTTTCACTTCAAGAATCTTGCTATTCGAGAACCTTTTTGGCAGTACTGCTTTATGAGCTACAAATACTAGCTCAAATGAAGTTCTGTTTTTTTTTTTTTTAATATGCATTCTGTATTCTAGAGAATGACGACAATGAAGATGATGAACATTCCATCGATTCAACGTATAGAGGGCATTCCTGGTTGATGGAAGAAACATGGCGGGCTCGTTCTCACTTTTTACCATGGCACCCTGATATGTCCAAAGGTCAGACAACTGATTACTGTGAAGACCCAGACAGGCTAGTTCTGTTTGATGACATAAGCAAAGTACTCTTCAAGCTCAATACTCCAGGTCTCAAATTTCAGCTTATTTTACGGTTTTTAGAGTTGTTAGGAGTCAGCATAGAGGCCTCATCGACCACTAATAGCTCACACAGTCATCACTTTTGCCATACAGTTCTACAGTGCACCAGGCAATTATCATGTATCAAGTTTGCTGTTAGTGTAGGAGACAGCAGTCAGAGTCATGATGAATCTAGTTTACCATCCTCATGGCATTCATTGTGGCAAAGATTTTGTCCTGGGGTTTATCAAAGTTTTGATACAGTTAGTGATGCTGCATGCTCAGAACATGAAGATGCGACACTTGATCTTCCGGAAGAGGAAGAGTCGGACTTTCAAGCTATTAGCAAATTTATTGATAGCAGTGTAGAACAACTTCTTTCAAAGTTTAGTGAAGAAGAACAGTCCTATCTGCGGATGTTGAACCTTAGATTTCATCTGACCAAGATGAAATTCTCAAAAGATACAAAGATAAGGAAAGGTCAGATAAAACATGTTCAAAAGATTGCGAAAAAAGTTTTGTCAATGGAAAGCAATAGAAATAATTTAACTTTGTGGGAAACTTATGCTTTGTGGGAATGGGGCATGGGAAATCATAAAGAAGCCCAAAGGATCTTAGAGACAGCTTTATCATTTGCTGGTGTCCCCAAGAGGGAAGTAGAGATACAAAAGTACACAAGGGTTATCCACACATATGCAACACTTAAACTACAGCTAGTATACAGTACTAAAGGCAGGTCACAGACTCAAATTGAGCAGTCAGAGGAGGCAAGGTGTCAGCTTTTTACAAAAGAAGTTGTCAATGCTCTCACCACTCTTGGTGAGGGGGTAAAGTTTATCCCCCTATCCCAGTATCATGAGAGCTCAGTATCATCTGGAAGAATTTTGAAAGCAAGGAAGAGGTTTGTTGAACTGCTTGATGAGTGTAAGATGGAGTATTCACCAATTGTTGGGCCTTCCCCTGCCCCAGGGACAGAAGATGCTGTGTCACCATCTGGAAGTTACCTCTTTCACTTAAGTTGTTGCTATGCTCTGTTCCAGTACCTTACAGTCAGCTTGCAAGGTGCAAATATAGCATTTCAGGATGCCATATCTTTCATAGAAAAAGTACCCTCAAATTCAGTTATGATGTCATCACTTACATCATCTCAGAAGGACCTTGATCATGAACTACTCACAGTGTCTCACATTCAAATACTGTCATACCACACTGCTGTTAACCCAGTGTCAATAGTAAGTCTCCGCAGCATGCTACAGAGGGCGCTGTTAAAGTACCCTTCCAACTCAACTTTGCTGGAGGTTCTTATCCAAACAGAAAGCAAGGCCTATGTGATGGGGAGGCTAAGAAGGCACTTTGATCATGTGACTGAGACTTGCACAAGCCCATTGCCAATGTTTTTTGCCATCCTTTGTGAACTTCGAAGGCAGGATACCATCAAAGAAGCCACCAAGGAAAGGTCATTGACCTTTGATATCAAAGGTAGGTTTGTTTCTTTCCTGTATTCTTACCTTAGAAATCAGCTGCTTTCAATTCAAACTATGTGGAAAAGTGGAGTAAAGAGGGGTGAATGAGAACATACCTGTAGTAAAAGTTAGCATATAACTTGTCGAATTAGAGTGTTTATATTTTAGTTGAGGTGCAATATGGTATATAGTGAGGTTGCTTGATCCAAAGGAGCTAGTAGCTACTCTGTTCAGTGAAGTTGATTAGTAAATAGTTAACCCTGTTTCTTTTTTCTTTTATGTTTTCTTTTTTGTGCAACTGGTTTTCTATGTAAAAGTAATTGTTACACTTTAATAAAGATGTGATGTTCAATGATTAGTAAAAATGATATTTTAATTTAGAAGTGTTTAAATTAAAAAGTGGAACCAAAAGAAGATTTTAAATGCAAAATAGCAATTTGTCTCTTGTGGTTTGGTTTGATGAAAAATTGTTTGCCTACTGTTAGTTTTCACAAAAATATATATATCATTTATCCAAGCTGTTTGTTTATTTCAAGATACAGTCATCTCAGAGACAGGTGTATCTCATCGTATACGGTCTTTGTTTGAGAAGGCAGTAAGCTCTAGGCATACCAGACACTGTATCCTCTTTTGGAGAATGTTCCTGGAATTTGAAGTGAGTTCATAAGTACAGTACTTGTTAATCATTTCTTGCAGTAGTCTAAGATTTCAATTTATCAAGTGTAAAATATGACTGAGAAGAGTTTAGCAATATTCTCTGAACGTGCAAATCAGGCCCAAACTGACCGTGCCTTTCGATCATTGCTTTGATAAGAGGAGCTAAAGTCTGATATTTATGCAAAAGAATAGATTGTGAAGGAGTTGAGATTAGACAATCATTTCTGTATATGTCACAATGCATTGGGGGAAAACAGTGCATATACTGTAGTGTTTACTTTGCACATGATGTACCTAGACCAGCAGAGTTACGGTATTATACTTCATTGCTTTAGATTCCAATGGGCTGGTGACCTAAGATCATGAATCACAAACTCAACACATAGCAGTAGGATAATTTAATGATTTTACAGAATATAGCACACAACAACATTGTATAAAAGGCAGTGCAAAAATTGATCATTTATAAGTGTCCTCTTTTCCATGGGGGGAGGGGGAGGACTCTGACTCAGAGCTTGTGACTTGGACTTGGTCTTGGACTCAAATGCCAGTGACTTGGTCTCAGACTTGGACTCAACATTTGAGGACTCAGACTCAGACTCTGAAGGTGGGGACTTGACTACAGCACTGAAACCAGTGCATATACTGTAGTACTTTGCACATGATGTACCTAGGCCATTAGAGTTATTACACTTCAGTGCTTTAGATTGCAATGGGCTGGTACCAAAAACCATGGCTAATTGAGTATAGTTTCATATGCTGCAGTGATGTAGATTCCATGGGGATAGCAGGGTCAAAGGTTGAATTCCATCTGTCTGTGCAAAATCAAATCTTTGGGTCATCCATGGGGGCTTTCTAATATTTCTGGTTAGTGCCATGAAACATCTGAAAATTCAAGAATTTATTGACTGGTGTGTACATCCTCAGTTTGATTTAGCAGAACCTATTGTTTTCAAAGTGAAAACCTTTCTTTGAAAAATATAAATCGTGGTGTTGGCAGTTTTAGATCAGCTCTAGGGAGGAGGTGTTAGGAAGGAGACCCAACATTCTGCAGACACTTTGAAGCAATGTTCATTTCCGATGGTAAGCTTGAATTTCTCCTCGAAATGTCTATCACAGTTACCATGATCAACTAGATTTAGTGACCTATTGTTAAAATGACAAGAATAGATCTACTCTTTGCATTGAATGGTTAACTTTTTGCTGCCAGTCATCACACAAACTTATAAAATTTTACTCTGTCATTGTTGGTCATGAATGTCAATTCACTGAAGACTTTCCACACAACTTACATTTTGAGTTTGTTTCTAAGGAATGAGGAAATTTGAAAAAATTGTGAAAAGTGATTTAGGCTTGAACGATGCATCAAATTCGTAGGTACACAGAGGAAGTACATTATTCAAACATTCATTGGCAGTCATTTCACTTAAAATATTGATTAAAGCTTGGCTTACCCAGAATGGAATTATTAGTACTCAAAAAAATTATAAAATCTACCCTACTGTAGGTCATTAATATCTCACTTGATTTGAGGCCCCTTGTGTAGCCAGGGGTAGCCAAAGTGGCTAAAGCCACCCCAACCATATCACAAGCAAACAAAAGAAAAAAATGACAACATATGGAAATACATAGCCAATCCAATTAAAAGAAAGAAATATGTAGAAAGGCAGAAAAACAGCTTCACAAACTGCACACTGCACCCTCTACCAGTTAATAGTGAACATCAAAATATATATTAAGACATGTTCGTACATTTGACAATCCCTAATCAAAAGTCTTGGCTGTGTCACAGCTTTGAGCCCCAAGATAGTGAGGGTGAATGGGGAGGGAAAGTGGGAAGGATGAGGGGACAGAGATTAAAATAGGATTTTTCCACCCACTGCTGCGGCCCTTGGTGTAACATTCAAAAATGTACATTACGAAGTTCAAAGTCCACATAAAGATTACTTGTAATTGTTTGGTGGTACCAATTTTTTTTCACAAATTTTTACGAGGTTTAACTTCAGGAAGTGTAACTTGTAAAAGTCTGTAGCATCAAAATGTTGTTCCACTTCTTTTGTTAGTATTAGCTTAAAATGGAATAAACAGTTACCCCAATGGTATACATCACCAGGACCTTTCAAATCTCTTTTGGGCTTTGAAGAATTCTATTTTCATTACTTGTCTGTCAGGCTGACTGTTCTCTGAAATGCTTTGCATACATGAATATCTACTTGTCTAGTTCAAATCTGCCTAGGCCTAGACCTAATAGGCTTTGAACTCATTTTGTGGAAAGACTTTGCTGGAGTAGTTGCTTGGCAGGCTACAATATTGAACTGTGCAATTACACAAGTGATTTTTTCTTTGCCATGACTGTCAGGAGGGAGATTTGTTGAGCCCTGTCTCTTTCCTTACAAGTGTTGTTCAACACAGATATTGAATATTACAGACATAGGCATATGAGATGGGGAAGGGGGTAGGGGGAACTCTTGTCTCCAGATTTTTGTACAACCCAAAATGCAGAAGAATCTAGAATTTAGAAATATGTCTGCAAAATCCTTCTAAAAAGCCCAGAGATTCAGGCCAAAAAGTTGTGCCTGGCCTGCCCCCCTCCCCCCCCCAAAAAAAAGAAAGGTCATCCCACACACCTAGGAATTGACTTTAACAGGTATTTTGATAACCAAAGCATTTATCTAGTTGAAAATTGTAATCTGTGGATAGAAGAATTGTCATATGTGTAATTAAAGAGAAACACAGATGATTTCCATAACTTTTTTCAATTAGGCATGACTACATGTGCCCTTTAGTTTTATGGATTTGTTCAATTTAAAAGAATGTGAAAATATGCAAACTCAACATTAATGGACTTGTTTGCAGTGAGTACTTGATTCGACAAGGAATACAGGCACTGTGTAGTCTAAGAACTTGACTGTATATCAAGTAATCAGAGCAGGTCTAGTACATTACAGTATCTAAAGAACAATGCTTACTTGATTGCTGCCCTCACATCTATGCCTAACAAAGATAAAATGTTAGCTGTCATCAAGCATACTCCAATTAAAATTGCATTTTAATTTTTGACCCCTGCTTTTACGTCCCTTCCCCCATATCTTCTCCTATTACATTTAATTTGTTCTCAAATTTATTAAGCAGAAGTTATTGTGAAAAGATGACTTTTGTGGGAAGTAAACAAAGTTATAAAAGATGTACAAACAAAAAAGATGAAAAGATCATACCTTTAACATTTGCTGCCATCATAAAATTTCTTCATAGTTAATGGAAGGCCAGAGCATTATTTCTTTTGTTCACAGATCAGTTTTTTTATAGTGACACCATTATATGTAGGATTTAATGGGAACATTCTTCAGGGGACTCTTATCCTTCTTTTTGCTACTAGTAATCAATAAATGTCTTTTCTCGTTCACGTATCACATCTTGATAATATGCTGATGGAGAAAATCTCTCTTTGAAGTTTTCTAATTATCACATTGGGTAGCATGTTCTCAAGTTACTTACAGAATGTTGTCCAATATGAAAAGAAAATTCATGCAACATTTGGATGGTGAAATATGAAATTGAAGTTTCCCTATTTTTACATTACTGTACATGCTCAGTCAAAATGTCATTCATTAGTGAGTGCTTTTGGTTCTTCGTGGAGTTTCTTGACAGTTTGTGTCTGGATTCTGTCAGGGTGTTAACTGTTGATCACATTCATGAATCTTACAAATATCAAAATTGAATAATAGAAGAGGATTTTTCACCATTTGCACAGAAAATTACTGTAACTTTGATTTAAATTGGGAATTAATGCAGTCACAGCCATAACTTTATTTTTAACTCACAAATAATATTCTGTAGAGCAGCAAGATGCAAAATAAAAGCTTTGCCAGAATGTAGGAAATATCATTTTCTAATTTCATTCTGAACAAGCTGTGTCAGATTTCTGTATTGTAGGGATGACAGGGCTCGATTTTTAATAACAGTTGTCCGGTTGCCTGTGACTACCAAAATTTGTGACAGACAACCAAAAAATGGTGGGTTGGTTGTCCATTTGACAACCAAACTTCATGCAACAAGTTAACAGGCTGCTTCTAGGCCTAGAGTGACTATGTCTTTCTATGTGGACTACTAAATTTTCCTTTGGACAACCAAAAAAGGCAGACAGGTTGGACAACCATAAAATTTCCTTAAAGTCGAGGCCTGGATGGACAGGCAATAGGTTCATGAGTACTTACTTTTAAATATGGGTGGAAGAAAGGTTACTTTAACTAGGATTCTGAGCATCTTAATAATGTTCACTTGGTTTAACTCAGTTAATTTTGTTAGATGTATATTTAACTCTTATTTCTTATTGGAGGGTATTTTAAATGGTCCTTGCCTTACTTTAAAGTGAAAATATTGTCATTTCAATTTGAGTATACCCTGGTAACCTAATTCTTCAATACCTCTATTGTTGGATATTTTCTTACTAAATGATTTAAACAATGCAGAGTAACTCCTTGGTTCACCTTTTTGTGTATGTGATTCTTTGTTCCAAAACATACTGAATGTAGACATGTAGGAAATTA
Source organism: Holothuria leucospilota (assembly GCA_029531755.1). Lineage (NCBI taxonomy): Eukaryota > Metazoa > Echinodermata > Holothuroidea > Aspidochirotida > Holothuriidae > Holothuria > Holothuria leucospilota. The sequence continues at coordinate 15,439,903 of CM055963.1, forward strand.
CAGTAGAGGAGTTATGTTGTAAAGGTTATTGTAAGCTTCAAAATGACATGTGGTGACTACTGTAAATATTCTGTTAAAGACATCAGTTGGACCCATGAAATCTTTAAATGCCATGAAACCCCAGACCAGCCTTATAGTGTGTATGAACTTGTTCAGTGTCTGTTTTGACAAGTATGCTTGAACTTGCAGGGATTAATTTATCTGGTATTGTATCATATTTGGTATTCAAGGTGGTACTGTACATAACCCTCTCAGGGTTCTTGATTTTATAATAAATAGCCAGTAAAAACCATAATATGCAAACTTTAAAAAACAAAATTAACAACACTTCACTGTCTTTGGTGGTTCCATTTGTACATGTAGACTGCTGTCCTGGGCAGAAGTCTAATGGGAGGGGTTGTTCCCCTTCCCTTTGGGAAAATTTTTGAATATTTGATCTCCTTATAGATGCAGTTTGACACAACATTTTTAGTATTCTTGAAGTACATATGGTATGCTGGTAAACTTAAATGTTTGTAGAATTGATACATTCACAGAGGAGATAAATAAGGGGTTTTCATACTTGAAAGTGGGGGAGAAGGAGGGGTGGGAATGAGTGGAAGCCCCTCCTCCAACCCATTTGCTTCCTAAACCTACTGTATGTTTGACCAGCAATTTGTGTGTCTTGTGTAGCAACTTGCTGTTCTATACCAAGTATCATTAATGGAAGCCTTTGATTACAGGGTTTGCTTCTTTACTGGTGCATGTATTTGTTGAATAACACTGGCCCAGTGCAATGCATGTGTAAAATCCACAACAGTTATGCAGATAAACAACCCATCCCTCTGTAACATTCAGAAATTATGAAGCTTGCAGTCAATAGTGCATACCTATTCTGCATGTTGAAGGTAATTTTAAGCAATTACACAGGTAGTTATCTAATTTACATGGTAAGAAGAAAGTAAAACATTCAGTTAGAGTAAGTACATCCATTAAACCAAGATTAAGAGTGAGTGAGGTGACAAGGATTTAAGGCCTTGTTTAAAGATGTAAAATGGATCTCAGATTTTATTTTCGTAATGTCCACCATAAACATGCCGTGTTGATCCCGCTAAAAATGTTAGGTTGCCAACCCCAAAATATTGGACTTTTGTGGGGTACGATGGTATGTCACAATCTAACGCCTAAGACTATCTCCATCGCCAAGCCTAGATCCCCTTTCATCTCTTCTTTCGAAGAGTTACACGCTTGATTAGATATGAAGTAAACAATGTCTTCAGGCTTCACTATGCCTTGTTAGGGATGGAAAGGCATGAATGGAACTCGACATAGTGACTTCCTGTCCCATGGTTGTGTGCCTGAACAACTTACTCATCTCTCTGAAAGTAGTTCTGGCTTGTGTCAGTCAATTATCTATCTTTCTCACAAGCTGTTTCGCATGTCATGATCTGGACAATGAAACATTCACCTTTGAGGCAATTGATGTAATAGAGAAAGGGAGAGAGATTTTTAGTAGTTTTACCGAGACAAATACCTCATGAAGAAGGGGAAAAAAATCATGAGGGAAGCAGTCTTCCATTCTTAATTCCATTTCTTAATTGTGGAAACATTTTCTTGAGTATTAAACTTTGTCACAATTCTAAACATGATTTGAACAGTGAACAGAGGTTGAAAGCAAAACAAACATGCAGTATAAAGGTATACTGTATTTGTTGAATTTGCTTTTAAATAACAGCAGGTCTAGGATGTATCATAGATGTAGAATGATCTAAGACATTTATTCTTGTGGTTCAAGTCAGTTCATAGCCTCATTTCACAAGCAAGTTCACCACAGTGTCAAAAGCCCTTGCACTGCTTTTGCAGCATGATGTTAGTGTTAGTAGGCATATTCTCAGTGTTGCAGTTGTAGTATCTTGTGATAATAACCTACACATCCCTGTTTATGTAGTATTACTGTACAGCCCAGTCAACCATTCTCTTCAGGTCTTCAGTCCAGTCTTTATATCGTTTCCAATGGAAATTCACAAATTGTTCATCTTCACATTCATGGGCTTCCATTTGTACTTCCCTACAAACAAGTCTAGTGCCCTTACTTGTACTTACACTCAGAATGCTTTAATTATAGCTACATTAGAACAGTTAATAGTGCAACCTATCTTCTGTCAAAACTAGGGTTGGTACACCAAATTGCTTGGGCTACTTTATGTATTCAGGCCTAATGTGGTGTAGACATTTAAAGTTTTCGTGGGGAAGGAAGCACCTTGGGCCAGAAAGGTTGATAAATGCTGCACTGGAAGACTGCACGTACTGTATGTATGTCAGACAAGTCACAACATTACAGCATGTTGAACAATGGAATTCATAAAAATAATGCCATCTTTAAATAATAAAGTGGTATTGGCTTTTCCTTGTGACAAGTTCTATTTATAATAGAATGTTGTATGGTTGCAAACTTTTACTAGAATACTTTATTTTGATGTTTCATTACTGACCTTAACCACAGGGTGAAAATATCAAAAGTTTGAAAGATATTTTCCTCAATATCACAGGAAACTTGATGAAGCTAAGCTTTCATACCAGAAAAGAGTCAGAATCCATATTTAACCCCTGAATTGTGAATAGTATTGTTATTACAAGGAATTGCATACTGCTAATGTGTTTATTTAACCATTGACAGTGTTGACACAAATAACTTTAGCAAGCTGCATCTTGGTAAAACTGAAGGTTAAGGTAGAAAGAAATTGTGAATATATTGATCTTTCTTTGAAGGTTTCAAAATTCAGATGTGTGAGGATATAGCTGGTGGACTGAACTTAAAGGGTGACTGTGTTTAGTTTTAGAATACTCTTAAACTAACTTTTAAGCATCATGTGATTGCTGAACATGAGTTTCAGTTGAATTTTTTTCCACCGTAGTTAAACTTCCATGTATCAATAGTATGTCATTTCAGGAAAAACACTGAAGCTAACTATACAGGTTATGTAATTAAAAGTTTTGTGACAAAATTTGAATGTAGTTGGGGAGTTGGAAGTAGGTGGAGTTTTCCTAGTATTATTTTTATTACTTTTCCTTGCATTCTATGTTTCTGAGGTCCACCCACACAAATTCACAGGAAAAGAATGATTGTTAAGGTTAAGATTCATTAGTATTTGATATATTTTGTCCTTTTGAAGGTTGTATCATAAATGCCTTATGAACTGCCAAAAACATGACATCACAGTGGATGCCAAGTGTTTCTTTGGATGGATAAGTTACATTTAATAACATGCATATTGAGAGAGTGACCTTTAAATCGTTCTTAAAGTTTGATGCAATGTGACTTCCATGGCTGTACGGGACTGTTTTTCTCAGGAAGGACGGTGATTTTTGTCCGACTCCAGACCTAATTTAACTGCCCAATTTTTCGCCCGACTGAGACAAATTATCTGCCTGATTGAGTGAGGTTTCTGACATTTGGTGGGGGGCAGCTGCCCCCAGCACCCCCGGCCCATACGGCCATGATGACTGCCAATAAAAGTTGCACAATCATTTCAGCGATGTAACTGTTTGCAGCAGATACCATCACCATGTACCTGGTTCTCAATATATTATCATTACCCTCAAGGAGTAGTAAACTTGAGAAACCCTTCCCATGGAAAAGACAAAAATATGCATTTGTATCTCATGTTTATTCATACAGTGGGTAGAGAACCAAATGTATTAGCAACATAGCCATCTGTCCTATTAAATGTACAGTAATGGAAACTATGACTGTTTCCCAAATTTTCAGAATTCTTTGTAATGTTAACATGGTAATACATTTTCTTTGCACCTGAAATCTATGTAGGTATAAATCCTAATCAAAGGAATAACATTTATTACTCTTGCCAAATGATACTGCAACTTGTCCCAGAAGGGAGAGACATTCTCTCTACTGTGGCAGCTGCTCTAACAGTGTACCCGATGAAGTTACCTCACAGGTACCCATTGAATCCGTGGGTGGCTAGAGGCAACAGAGTAAAATAATCTTGCCAAAGGACATTGCACCAGGTGGGATTGGAACTAGGAATCCTTGGATCACAAGTCCAATGCCTTATTCACCAAAGTCGACTAACCTCTCTGCCCTTGAAGCAGATCAATACTTTCAGTGGGTGATATGAGATTAAATGTCACTTAGCTTTAAAAGCAGTTTTGGTTGTGTATGGTTGCCCTTTAACTTACTGCTAATATCGATCTTAATGGAATCAGAAATTCAAAAGTAGGAGGAAGTCCTGTTTGATTCCACTCTAGTTTAATAGAGCTTTGAATGTAAGAGGCCTCAGTGCTGCAGTTCATAATTTCCTCAATTTCCTATTATAAAAACAAGACATAAATAAATTTGACAAGAGTTGGTCAATAAATTGTGTAGGTTACCATAGTTTTGGACAAGTTTCCCATATGTAACAGTCTGTGATTACTTGATGAAGTCTGAAGGTCTTGACTCAGCAAGAGCAAGAAAACATGAGTGGGAAGAATAAGTTTAATCAATTCTGTAAATACAGTGGGTGGTAAGCTTCTCTCACTGATTTATTAAGTGACCACTCTCTGCTGCAAATAGAGAATTATTAAAGAGAGTAAAGTTGGATGTGTAGTGCTTAATTGGATATGATAAATGGACCATGAAGGACTTTAAACTGTAGAAAGGCAAGGGGATTGGTAGAAAGCATGGTTGTTTTAAATGTCACTGTAAGAAGTCAGGGTTAAGTGTAATCATATTGTTGGCTTCAATTATTGGTAGTGTATTAGGGTAATTTTGTGATTTAGATTACCAGGGAGCTTTCTGACATGTTTTGAGGAAAGAGGCAGAGGATTCAAGAAGTGTAGAAATTTAAGTAATCAGTCAAGCAGTGACCTAATGCTTTCATACAATATGCACTCATCAAGTGAAAATGCTCTGGAAAATGAGGAAGTTTATGTGGTAAATTTGACTTTTGACAGTTCATAGTTTTTTTCTTTCATCACAATCAATCAAAGGATTCCTCCCTTTGAAGGATCTCAGAAGTGGATGAATCTGATGTTGCTTAGCATTTTGTAGTCTTCAAATTTTAGGCCCATTTGTGGCTAATTGCTAGTAAATATACCAAAAAATTTAATGTTAAGTGGGCAAGACTGTAGGCTGTTGAAGAAAACTAGTATTTTTCAAGAAGTAAGTTTCTGAAATAGTAGAATTGCAGGCTTGTTGAGGTGGATATGCAGTCTAAAGTTAAAACAAACTAAATAAAATAAAAATGTTTAAAAGGAAGCTCATTGAACTAACTTCCATCATAACTGGACATTTTGCTTGGAGATGTAAAATGCAAAAGTTGACTCCATTCAATGGTTGATTGTACATTAATGTTTTATGTCACTCTCATACTGTCCAGATTACTGTCGTTGAACCTTGTTTTTCATTGGCCTTCTTTTCCTGTAAATCCACTACACAATGTGCAGAAATGAGATCACTTTCTTGTTATCATAGAATGTAGAGTGACATTACTGTACACAGGTTCTTCACAGACAAGAGTCATGTCAAAGTTTATGTAAACATTTTTATTACTGTAAAAGCAGGCATATATTGTTTATAGTACAAGATCAACTTCACACATTATGATTGTGCCGTAAACTGTTTCAAATGAAATGAATAAATTTTATCAGTTTACTTCCCAGAAAAGGAATATGCCGTATTAATATGTTATGTTTATAATAGATGGATTAATTTTGTTTTACAACATCTTAAATACATTATATGGTATTGTAAGTTTTGAATTTAGGTACTCTTACATTCATATATTAAGAAACGGGCTGTTCTCACTAGCCACAGTACCTATAACCACTTTTTAATACTTTACTGTAGGTTTATACTTTCCTGGTTAGGGTCTTCGCATTGGTGTTAATGTTATTGTTCTTTTAATAGTTGGTGATGTAACTGTAAATATGATGTAATGAATCATCAATGAAAATCTCTGAAAGCAAAACAGGTCAAATCAAAAGGCAAATTGGAAAAGGTACAACCTGACTTTCAGGGGCGTATATACATGAATTCACGGGGGGGGGGGGGGGGGGGGGAATTATTTTGGACCGACTACATTTCTTGGAGACCAACTCCCTCTGACACAGTTGTACGACCCGAATTTTGAAAGACCCCTTTTTTTGGCTTTTTTGCACTTCGAATGTTGTTCATGTCTGGTCTACTGTTACAAGGGCACACTGAACTGGATTTGAGACCAACTTTTTGGCGCTCAGAGACTGACTTTTCATTTTCATGGGGAGAGGGAGCCACACCTTTCCACCCACCCCACCCACATATTTACGCCCCTGCTGACTTTAAATGCTCTATCAGTGTACTTCCATCCATATTTTTATGTTGTTGAGAGAAAGACATGGTATACAGTATTACAGCTCTTGTGAATTTCATTGCAAGTTTGTAGAAAAGTCATGTTGTGGAATTCTGTATACCCCCATATTAGCTATTCAGTTATAGCCTTTCTTTTTGAAACTGTTTCAGGTCACACAGAGAAATATGAAGAGAGCCAAATCAGTATTTTACAGATCTCTACAAAACTGTCCATGGGCAAAGGTGAGTATCTTGATGTTAAGTGTTAACATTCTCATTTTTGATTCCATATTTCAAAAAGAAAAAAAAAAGGAAGAAGGAAGATCTTTGTCTGATTATTCTTCACCCATGATGTTTACAACATGCATTTTGAAGCAGCTTGTCTAAACTGGAAAGTGGTGGAATGCTGGCCCTGCAAGTACCAACCCCTGTAGTATGTATTCTGCCACCACCCCTGTGTATACTGCATGATATAACTGTATCTCTTTAAGGTTCTACTTTAGAAGTTGTGGAACATTTCCACCCCCCTAGAAATGAAAAACAAAACTTGAAAATAGAACAGAACTGGTCAGCCTTAGGCTGATCTAGTTCTGTTTATTTGCTTCACTGAATGCCCTTTACACATTTGATTTTAATACCAATTGTTGGTTAAATGCAGACACTGCCCTTTGGATCAATCATACTCCCCTAGTTTCGAAAGTATAAACATTTGAAATACGGCACTCAAAATCCTAGAATTTAGATGAAAATAAACATTGGTGTACAGGTAAAAGAAACATTATTACCCTGGTTATCTTGAAAATATTATGGTTGAATGGTGAAGTCCTTTGGAATACAGTTTAAAACCTAATGTGAATTTATGGTTGGCTGAGTTTGAATTATTCTGTATGTACATCAGAATTGGATGAAGTTTTTAGAGTTAATGTATATTGAAGTCATGGTAACTGTACATAGTGGCTTGGTAGAGCATATCAGATGAGGGAGAGATAGCAGTTTAATTTATTATGCTGTTCATTATGTAAATGTATATTTCAAAGCAAGCTTTAAAGGTAGTATATAAAAGTTAAGGCATATAATACTTCAAGTGCCATAAGACTTGAATGTATTGTAAATTATACAGAGAGGTTCCATAGAATTATATACAAACTTCAAAGGTTGATTACAAAGACTTAGTTCAACTTGGAAGCTGCAGTAGAAAATTGCTGAAGGGAAGTGAGGGTAGGGGTTGTGTTAAGTTGTCATAAGATCCTCCCCGGGCCCTTTCCACAGCACTATAAGCACTGTATGCATAGTATACAAAGAACTATTATGGAATATCAGTAGTATAGAGTGTAAGTTTTGCAATCTAGTGCACTTGAGATTACAACTTAGTTTTACATGTTAGCCCCAAAAATGGTGGAGCTGAGGTCAGCTTTGGACCATACGGTGCTTTTCTTTAGAAACAGCTCCCCCTATGAAAACTTCATTGATCCACCACACATAATCATCTTTAAATATTCTCACAAATGCCTCTAGTTGAAGACATGTATAGTGACATGCAAAAAGAAAACAGCTGTTCTTGCTCAACAGTTGAAGAAAATATCCCGAATGAAAGATGTGTCTCAGATGTATCTTTTAGCAGTTTCAAGATATACCTCTTTTAAGTTTGACAATTTCTGAAGTAATTCTTAACCTATAGCAAAGGATGATGTGGAGTGTTGCATGGTATTGGTACAGTATTTCTTGTTACAGTAAGCCAGTATAAATTACCTCATAATTACCAGCTAGTTAACAAGTTAACAATTTGGTGAGTGAAACTGAGATTTTTGAAAGTAGACAACCATCTTCCTAGAAAGTCCTCAGAGCATAAATCAGTATTACTACTGTCCACAAAATGGAGGTCAAGAAACAAAGGATAACGTAAGAATGTCTAGTCAGTCCCTCCTACGATGGCACAGATTTGCATATTGCTAATTTTTTTCATGATGGTGGTAGGTGAAAAACTCCTGTAAAATTATGGTCAAGTTTGATGGTTTTGATGGCAATTGTGGCTACAGTAGTTTTTATGTTTTTAATGTTTTGACATCATACAGCCATAGTTGACATTTTCATGTCACCAGACTTTAGTAAATACTATAGCACCAGTGACATTGGGTAATTGATTATTCTTCCTAATTTCAGGGAAAGCTAGGGAAAAGAAACAAGGAGAAGAAAGAAAAATGAGAAAAATGGAATTCAAATTAAATGGCGCTGCTGCTTCTTTGTCAGCAGTTATTTTGTCTTTCAGAAGTATGCTTTCACTATGAGCCAGGTCTAAATAAATGTAACATACACACAAATACATAAATACTTTTGATATCATTCTGTTCTCTTGTCCCTTCTCTTTGTGTAAGATCCTACGTAGAATATGTTGTATTAGAACCAGTATTGTACAGGAACTGAGCAACTTGGTGTAATCCTGAGTTTTTTTTCAAGTCATACATCAAGACTACAGTCATATCAAGTTACATACTCACAGGGTACGGAGTGAACTTGGGTGGGTTACAGGTCCTGACAGCCTGATTCTACTTCAGAGTCTTGCCTCTTGGCCAGGAGATGGGTAGCAACTCTACTTTCCTTGGAACTGTAAGAGTCGGGACCAACAGGGCCACTGGTACCCAACTCCAAAAATATTAGTTACCAAAGCCTAGTATGGAGACTATAGTTATGTCAATATACCCTCACTGGGTATAGAGACTCCAGTCATTTTATGTGTACAGAATCCCTGGGTATAGAGTCTAGTCATTTTAAGTGTACAGACTCACTGGGTATAGAGACTAGTCATTTTAAGTGCACAGACCCACTGGGTATAGAGTCTAGTCATTTTAAGTGAACACTGACTCACTGGGTATAGAGACAAGTCATTTTAAGTGTACAGACTCACTGGGTATAGAGACTAGTCGTTTTAAGTGTACAGACTCACTGGGTATAGAGACTAGTCATTTTAAGTGTACAGACCTCACTGGGTATAGAGTCCAGTCATTTTAAGTGTACAGACTCACTGGGGATAGAGTCTAGTCATTTTAAGTGTACAGACTCATTGGGTAGAGACTAGTCATTTGAAGTCTTCAGGCTCACTGGCTATAGAGACTAGTTATTTTAAGTGTACAGACTCACTGGGTATAGAGACTAGTCATTTTAAGTGTACAGACTCACTGGGTATAGAGACTTGTCATTTTAAGTGTACAGACTCACTGGGTATAGAGACTAGTCATTTTAAGTGTACAGACTCACTGGGTATAGAGACTAGTCATTTTAAGTGTACAGACTCACTGGGTATAGAGACTAGTCATTTTAAGTGTACAGACTCACTGGGTATAGAGACTAGTCATTTTAAGTGTATAGACTCACTGGGTATAGAGACTTGTCATTTTAAGTGTACAGACTCACTGGGTATAGAGACTCCAGTTGAGTCAAGTGACGGTCTTCATAAATTTTCAGCTTGAGTCCTTTGGAGTCTCTGTTTTTATGTTTTAGACACTTTGAGTATCTGTAAATTTAGGTTCAGCCACCCAGTTATGTAAAATGAGTCATCTGGAGTCCCTTATCATGTGAGTTGGGTCAGTTCATGTTCATAATCAAGGATTGAGTATTAAGTTCTAGATTAGATACTAATCATGTGGTTTCCTACTGTTGGGGCATGGCACAAGCTGAGTCGCTGTGATAGGGGTCCAAGTCAATTTGAGTTTCAAAATTTTGAGACTTAAGTCATAGCCTGTCTGTACATTTCCTAATTAGAGATTAGAGTCTTAAGCAAGACATGAGTCAAGTACCTTGAGTCTGGGACTTTGGGCTGACTGGAGTCATTACATTCAAGACTTGAGTCATACTCGAGTTGCCTTACTGAATTGTGTTCTTACAAGAGTGGTTAGAACCTTTGTGTCTTCTTGAATTGAGTCTAATCATGTTTATTGTAATGATTATTTCATTAGGTTATATACATGGACATGATCAGATATTTTCCAGCAGAAGAGGATTTGTTAGAGGAGATGGTTGATCTGATGACGGAGAAAGAAATCCGCATACGTTGCCCACTTGAGGAACTAGATATGATTATAATGAATGTGATCAAGGATGTTTAATCCCTACATGAATGATCAGGATGCTTACAGATTCATAATTTGATACAGAAAATAGTTTAAGTGTAATTAGTGGTTCTACCTAGGGAACCTGAAGTTAGTCATCCCGGATGTGTTAAAACTAAAGTATGAAAGAAAATTCTTTGAATGAGGAATAGTCTGGGTAACTCTTATTGTGATTGGCAGGGTGGCTTTTTGGCTTGCCACTTATCCCTCACCGTCATGTAGCAGACTGTTCAGTGAAAATGGGTTTCAACAAAGGTAGAGCATAGAAAGTGAGACATAAATATTCTTTAGTTGAAGTAAGTTTTGCTATTAAGACTGGATACAGTCAGATGTTAAGCATTGCCAATGTCCCATTCATATATGTAAAGTATGGTGTAATATTTTAGCTTAGCATGCAGTGTGAATATCCAGGATATTTTCACCACATCCCCTTTCAGTCATGTATGCTTTCCCAAGCCGGTAGCCAAAGGGGGCAGGGGTGGCACCCCCTTGAAAAATTTCACCCCCTAGAAAATTAAAGTCCCAATACAACTTTGTATACGAATTTGGATAAGAGAAATGAGTGGTGCTTAAGGTTACTTAAACCCAAACATAACCAGAGAAATGATTTGTTGGAGAAAAAAGACATTTACGAAAGTGAAAGGTTGTTTTAAACAATCGTGACTGTAAATGTAATGGCTGTTCCAATATGGTTCATCACGGTGGGAAGTTCAGTTGGCAATCCGAATTCAACATATGCATTTCGGACAAAGATTACTCCCGAAAGAAGCTAAGACTGTTCTCCTTAGGATGTGAGAACCTCTTAAACTGTTACCAACTTCATATATCTGGCTCTCGTGCTATATGACGATTTTTGGCGGTTTAAGTATTTCTTTATACAAAGTCGTATTGGGAGTTTAAGTTATCCTTGCTTTAATGCATTTTAGTGTGTATCTTCCCGCAAAGTATTTTGCCCCCACCTTTAAGCTATCTTTTCCCCTTCACCACCTTGTCTGGCTGCAAGCCTGATGCTGTCTTACTAGAAATACAAAAGGAGAGAAAACTTGCCTTAACTACTGGGGATATGGACAACATTAGTGTATTACAAGAAAGGTCATAATCTTTTGAGTCAGACAAGTTTGCTTCTGGTATTCATTAGTGACTATTAAACACAGAATAGTATTAATATCCATACATATATTTGGGCTTTCTTATCCCTGATTTTTTAACTAAACTCTCACGATTACTGAAATAACTTGAACAGTCTGTTCCCTGATGCAGGGCTGGTCATGAAAATTTTTCAGGAGGGCAAGCAACTGCCCGCCTTACTTGAGATGTTGTGCTTCTAGGCGGGCAATTAGTTGCCCACCTAAGATTTCAGGCGGGCAGTTGTGTAAATATACAAGTTTCATTTAAATTTATCATTCTTTTTGGTTTACGCTCTGTGTCCCCCCCCCCCCCCCCCGTGTCCCTCCCTGTGTTCTACCCAGTTCCCAACAGGGCATATATGCGACACACTGCCAACAAACAGTGGGGCCATATGTTTTCTGACATCATATAAATCAGTGAAGAAATAAAAATGACTGCATCTCAACTTGCCACAAAACCCCCATCAGCAACATCATGGTGCCCTTCAGGGTAGAGTTGGCGCTCTATTCCCTTCTACCATATGCACCACTGTGGACACAAAGCAGGCCAAGTCCAGGGTAACATATGGCGGAGCCACTCCATGGATGCATGCCAATAGGGGTCCAAGGAACCATTAACTGACATCCATGTACCAATATTCCTTCTTCCATGGCACATAGTTGGGCCGAAGCCAACAGTCGGGAAAATGGCAGTGACAAGTTAAATGTCAAAGCTTTTTTTGTCCTTCTGTTGAGTTATGCCTCAGGGTCTGAATTTAAGTATTGGGGATCAGGGGTGAAATAAAAAAAAAATGCCACTCCAGGCGCACAGGATTTTGCTGGTGAGCCTTATTCTGAAGGACCCAGGAAAATTTTGAATTGGTGAAATGCAGTTTGTTTGCCTAATATAAAACTTGTGTTTGCAAGGGTACAAAAACGTAGTAACCCGGGTACCCGATCACCATATCCATTTGATACCGATAACCGATATAATAAAGTAAAGCAGCAATTTTGTAAGGCACGTAATGACACTTGCCTGATTTTTCACCTGTCTCGGAGTGGTAGTTACCACATGTTCAAGAAGACTAAAATTCTCACAACGAAATCGTGTCGTTTCAAACAGAAAATTAACAATATGAGAAACCTGATAAAAACAGCCAATTAATAAATGCAGTACTTCGTAAACCCTCTATCTATCTACTGCATTGAATTTTGGGGCGTTTTCCGACTCAAAAAACAAGCTTAACTCGAAGCTGTCTAGGTTATACCAATTTAAACATGTCAACCAATCAGAGCCGTCAGAAGTAAGTATTCTCTGGCACGTCCGAAATTACAGAATGTAATCAAATGACGTCACGTTAGTTATATTTGATAATAGAGGGTGTACACATTATCACTGACAGCTTCGTGCGTTTTTTACGTAGCTATCCTTGTGTTGACATCCGGGCTACTCACATTAGCTTGCAACATGGAGTTTTGCAATTTTTACGATCGTCATTTTGGTGCAAAAACTAACGTTAGATACAATAGCACAGTTAATTTTTGAAACTTTTCTTTAATATTTACAGCGTTATTATAGTCGTATCTAGGTAGTTAACACATGGCGGGAAGATGTTGATTTGCACAATAGTGACACGTTTGAACGTTGGCGAAGTTTTTTATTTTCTTTTTGGCATACTCAAGGAGGCATGCCGTATTGAACTGAAGGAATAGCATTGTGTAGTATAATATGTACTGTACATGCAGGGCCCTGTAGCACGCCCGGCCGAACATTATCGCAACTTGCAATGGGTCGGGGCGGCGTGTCTAGTATGCAAGCTACTGTAGCCTGCTACTACGTAATTTACTGTGTACAGTACAATGATCGTAAGAAACAACGTTGCTTCGAACTCGACGATTCGTGTTCATGAGGCTGTCAGTGCAGCACGCGCTAAGTTGCCGAATATTATCGGGGAAAAAATTCTTAATTTTTGGAGGTCTTTTAAATGTACTAATGTAAATATATTCGGATGTTTTTAGCAATGTTCTTTCACACGGGCGATCTATTTCTCAAGGTGGGCTATTTGTTGCCCACCACACAATTTAAGGCGGGCATTTTGATGCCCGCCTTGGGAAGTATTTTTGCTTCCAAGCCGGGCGATAAGGCGGGCCCGGGCGATCGCCCGGGTCATATGACCAGCCCTGCCCTGATGCCAAGGGCAAGTGACAATCCGAAAATGACACATGGCCCATTGTGGAAGGTTTACCGTGACTGGTTAAGTCACACCTTCTATAGGCCTACATCCAACCAGGAACCATTTATACCAAGCACTATCGTATGTGCAAGCAAATCAGGGAGTTTAGCAAAGTATGCAATATTTTGAAAGAAAAGTTTTTCAATTTGCCAAGTAGCATGACAGTATTTTGATAATTACATACTTGGCTTGGGTGAGGAAGAAGTTCACATGCAGACTTAGATAGCATGAAAAATTTGCAATTACGGTCGTGTGACATGCCAAAAAAAGAGCTGGTTCAATTGTAAGTTAAAGAATTAAGTCCTTCAATGAAAGATCAGTTGGAATTATGTCAACATCCTTTACCATTCTTAAAATATGTCTTCAAAATTTGATGGTTTCTCAAGAAACTCAGTGCCTATGCAAAAATAATGGTGTGAAGTGTTGCACAGTGTTAAGTTTTCCTTTGTTAACCCTATATAAATTATCTCTTAATCACTGATCAGATAGAGTACAGTTTGGTGAGTGATATCAATTTTTCTGAAGGAAATAATTTCAACTTTCATAATAAAACCAGTGTCCTTGAAATTAAGGTTGAAAAAACAAAGGCTAACATGGGCCATATATGGTATGTCCATCTTTCGATGCCACATATTTGCATATTTAGCTCATGCTTATTCATGATACAAGTTTGAAACAGAAAATAGCCTGTAAAATGGTCAATATTTGTTGGATTTTAGTGGGAATTGTGGCTTTTTTCTGGATATTTAATGCTTTCTACATCAAATATCCAACTTCGTAATTTTCATGTAACACGACCTTTAACCTTATTTTTACATGAGTGACATACGTATTATGCAATTATCAGGAAGAAGGCATTTGTTCTGTAAGATGATATTTTAAAAGGCTCTCTGTTTTGTACTTACTAAAACAAAGAATTATTAATTTGTAATTTGAAGATTTTTACATCCTTTCTGTCCCCACCTGCATCTACAAACTGCAGTTGGGCTAAAAGGCCTAAACTTAGCAAAAAATCTTTAACACGTGTAAATTTACATACAGCGACAACTAAATCAATATCATCTGCCACTTTGGTGCTCCAAGAAGTTTCCCTTCTTGAAAGAAAAGGAAAGTGTGTGTCAAGGTTGTTGCCATTTTCTTTACCAGGAAGGAAAGGATTTTGTAAAAAATTGCTGTAGGAAAGGAACATGAGACATTAAACAAAATTTCAGGAGTTGCCAGTGATAGAAACATCTGAGAAAAAGCATTTCCACCTTCCAGTAAGTCAAATATGAAAAATTTTTTCCTTCAGCAAGTCTTTGGTTTATGTGAGTGTTACTGTTGGTCTCTAGACTGGCTTTGCATACTGTAGAGGCTTTTTTCAGCCTTGGCCTCAGTAGGTCATAATTTGGTCTTGGCCTGGTATAGGAAGTCTAATGGAAACTTGTTTAAGGCCATTTGGAGGCCTGCTATTAAATTTAGACGAATTTTCCAAATGTCAAACAAAAATATGATTTTTCTGTCTCAGTTATTTTCATATTTAACTTTTAATCATCCTTTGAATCATCAGTACACACAGCATGGATGTCAAACACTTGTTTTCTTACTTGTTATGGACGACTTACAATCTTTCATTTATCAGTCAGCTTTGGCCTGAAGGATGAGGGATGGTTGTGTGGCCTTAAGAGCTAGGGATGGGATGTAGCTTAGTCTTAGCATCAAGGTCAATGGCCCTGACACTGCATTAGATAGAACTTATTCTATTGTAACAACAATTTTACAGTGCAATAGTGAGGAACTTGTAAATTGTATGAAGGGCTTTACATGTTTCATGGGTGTGGTGGAGGGGGGGGGGGTTGTTGATGGGAACTGAGCAAAAGGAACAAATCCAAGACTTTATCAGATGAATTCAATATTGGATAGCCAATCAAGAATAGTGAATGAAGGTTTATTACAGTAGTAAAAGATTTGGCCTTTTACGAAAGTAACTTTGCAAATCCCCACACTATATGGGATGATATTTTAAGTACTATTGTATGGACCCATTTGCAGCCAAGGAGAGGGGTAGGGTTGGGTTGGGTAATTGGGTGAGGGTTTGAGAGTTTAAGCCTTGCTATGAAGGACATGTCACAGTCAGCATAATATAACTAGTCATATTGTATGGATGTGCAAACTGGCCATTAAAAGTCTGTTTAAGTCTTATTGTAATATTTCCATCCACAAGAAGTGATCACAGAACACCATGTGCCTTTGTGTTAAATATGAATGTACATAAAGAAATGGTTGTAATGAGATTATTTGTAAAATAAAGGAAATGTTGACAATCCTTTAAATGAAAGTGTTTTGACATGTGTTCAGTTTGTTCAATGTACAGTACCTTCATTGGATCTCCATATCATGAGAACTGCATGTTTGTGCAAGGATGCAGAATTGTTATAGTTGGATGGTAAGCAAACTTTTTGCCATCTTGATGGCACTGTGTGTCAGTCTTTGCATGTGTGCATGTGTTTTTTTTTTTTTGGGGGGGGGGGAGAGACATGTTTACTGTCTGGTGTCTCACTAATGATAACCTACAATAGAATCTCATAATCAAGTGTGGAGTTTCGCTACCTCCTGTTGAGTAAAAGTTCCCTGTTGCTTGTGGTCACAACCCAAGAATAATTTGGTATTATCCTGTTGGTGTTTAAGGGGAGGGTGAGCAAAGTATATGAAAAGTGTTAGCACTGAATGCAAATTTGTAGAAAGTACAAGACCTGTTAGGGAGCTGCAGCTTAAGTGGCTCCTCTATTGGCTATTTTCTTACTGGTAGCATAAGTCAAAGTGTAAACCATTGCTCATAATATCTGATGGAGGGTTCATACTGTATGATAGACCTCATATATGACATAAGGATAAAACTATTGAGCAAAACACCCCTTTGCCGTCAGGGGAGTTGAAGATAATCTGATGTTAGCATTTGGCAAAAGCTATAGAAACCTTGTTTTATTTCAAGAAATTTGCATTCCTGGCTTGATCTCATACTTGATAAGAGTGTATTGAAAAGAGTTCTTAGTCTTTAGGGGGTGGGGATGGGGGGTTGGCATTGCATTTAATGATGATGAAGGACGCTAAGATTGCAAGTGTGATGGAATCAGCACACTTTTGTTACAGGATAGGTTTGCCAAGATTTGGTCATCAAAAATTTTGATTATCCATCAAAATATGGTCACAGTAGTAATTTTTTGCCAGAATGTGGCCAAATGACAAAAATATTATCACTCTGGTCAATAACACTGCCCAGTTTGAAATAAGCATTCTAATGAATCAACATGAAATGGGCATGCAAGGAATTCCTAGGCCAGAGGTTCTCAAGTGTTTGTCTTTCAGGCCTAAGGCAACTTTTTACTTAAGTTTTCACTTTAATTTTTTTTACAGTAGCTAGGACCTCATCAAGTAGTTGTTTCCTTAATAAAACTTGGAATCTCCAGCCAGGCCCGTAGCCAGAAATTTGCCAAGGAGGGGGGGGGGGGCAGTGAAGCCTGTAGGCAAACTATCTAAGTGTAGCACCTACATAGATTGGCCTGAAGATTACCAGAAAATTTGGCTGAAAATACCTCCTGCATCGCTTGAAAATCGCACTTCCCAGGCCTTGTAAATTGCATCTAAACATTTATTTTGAGTTACTAGCAATATCATAAAAAAATCATTAAAAAATACCAAAAATATGCTCAAGGAGGGGGGAGTGGCACATTGTGGACTACAAATGACCCACAGCCAGCAATTGAGGACCTAGAACCTAGGCATTGGGTACTATTTATACTATCAAGAAGGGGTGCATTGAGTCAGAGAAATTGAGACCTCATTACATATTGCTTTTAATGAAGTTTTTCACATTGCCTTTTTGTTATGATTCTTATGTACCACCATAGATGTGGAAAGCTGAGAAGGGGGAGGGGAACTGAAGCCCCTCAGTCAAACATGTGGTGAAGCCTAAAGTGGAAGTTTACTTCCCTGCCCCCCCCCCCTTCCTCAGTTAAGGACAAATATTTGTTCCCTCTGTAAAAGATGTTAAAAATTTTGCAGTAATTTTCCTAAAAATTTGCACAATATGTCTTTTAAAATTAAATCTAAGAAAGCCTCCCTCTTTGACCAGTCCCCTGGAACAGTGCATGGTCTGAAACCCACCACCCCCAGCTGAGAACAGCTTCCGACACGTATGTGTGTTAATATAAAGATTTGACATCCCATATTCTTGTGCTAAATGAGCCATTTTCCAACAACACAGTCAAGAGACTGTTAATACGACCTTTATGCAAATCTGATGACGGTTTCCGATGGACGTTACCTGCCGATCCCAATACCTGATTCCGATGATCGGTTGAGCCTTATTCTCATCAAAGCACTTACTCTGTTTTGCTTTGCTGATGGCCTAGCTGGTGACTCGAGGACTGCAGCCAAATCATAGTAACCTGGTCACCTGGTAATGAATGCACCCTTATATAAAACTGCGTCAAACCTCGGCAATTTATCCTCCAAAATGAGTTTAATTTCGTCATCGTCACGATCAGCAGCCGTGAAGTGTGTAACTTGTCAGCGTTTGTTTATTGTAATATGGTCGCTAAATTTATGTCACCAAAATGACCTAAACAGTATACAACGATCTGTTGATTAGAATGTGCCAGTAACAGTAACTCGGTCGGGGTAAACTTGCAATGTGGGTTGCGCTCTGTTTGAGCTTGTTAGTGTCCCTTTTTGAGTATGAACTATGAAGGTACTCTGGGACTTGTCACTTAATATTTAATAATGCAAAGACCAAAAGGAGCATGTCCTTTGGCAGGATTACCCCGACGAGAAATAACTCTGAGACAAATACTTCACGCATGAAGTGATTTTGATTCGAAAACTTGATGAAACGCATCTATGGTACCTTGATCTTACGGTTGAGCGCCCAGTCTCTTGGTTGAGGCGGGGGGGGGGGGGCGGAGAGCCTAGTGCCCTTTTTGGAATTTTCTTTGCGAAAGACACCACAATTAACAATGTCCCGATATTTGAACATTTTTGGCTTTCGGGCTCATCTTCTGACTCCCCTTCCCCCGCTGGCTCCTACCTGGAATCTCTGGATCTGCCATTGCACTGGTTGAAGAGTACGAGTATTCTTAATAGGAAGCAGGTGTGGACACAGACATAAGTAAAATGACAAAAATGTAAGAAAAAGGAATTATCACCAACGACATAAAAAAGAAAATAAAAATTGAAAAGAGGAAAAAGTTAAACTGTTCTCCACATTTAAATAATGATTGAAGAATTCTGTCAGAGCGGTGCTGTTTACATCACCCCGTTTCGTCCTTTGCTCTTGCCTTTCGCAAAGATGTAGAGTTATAGACATTGTGTATTATTATTGAATTCAAACTATTTCATCGTAAACAGCTTCGTCTTCCGTGCACATTGTTATCGTTGATCTTAGATAGAACCTAAATAGATTCTCATATCATTTCCCTGTTAATGCCCCAGGTGCCATATATTCTAGATTGATTCAGTGGTGATAATTCCGTGTATAGTGGGGAATGATATAAAGAAGCTCATTCGAAAGTAGTCAAATTATTTAGAATGCTATGTCTCACTCCAGTGTTCCCTTAATTGACGGCTGCAATAATACTTCATCCTTGTTTGACATTTTACTGTTTTCATTACACTTCCACTGCGATAAAGGGAGATACAACGTTACATTGATGGTAATTCTTTTAAAGGAAGTGTGAAAAACAAGCGATCAATCATTATGTTGCACGCCGTGTACAACTTTCAGCTTTTTGCTGAGGGGATTTTCTGATATCACGCAGAACATCAACTCTCCTTGATTTTGTGTGTTGGTTGGATCAAGGACTAACTCGATTCTTATTAGATCTGCAAATGAAAAACAAATCGTGTTTGCTTGGAATTCACCGGGGAAATCGCGTTTGGTCATAAAAGGGTGAAGTATGCATTTGAAAGAAATTTAGATGAAGCGAATCGATGTCTTTTTTCACCGCTGGGACGGAATCTGCTCTGGAAATTGATGAAAGCCTCTGTAGAGCGTTACTTACGTTTGTTTGATACCGCTAGAAAAGAAATTTTCTCAGTCTAGAATCTTGCACGAAATTTCTCTGTTGCGAGTACAGACTAAAATGCATGGATGTTTGGGAGTTTTGTAAGAGATAAGAATATTGGAGAGGTGGGGCAACCCTCTATATTCATAACGTAATGTTAAGTACGGGATATGTCGAAAGTGCACTGAGTCGCCAGAAATTCCCCGAGGAGGGGTGGGGAGGGACGGAGGGATCTTACTGGGCCATGTGTTGTAAATGAGATATATATTTTTGTTACACATAAAATTAATTCCTGGCAATTTATGTCGTGCGCAAATGTGCGTGGTTTGTGGAAAAATCTAGAAAATTTCCCTTGCAGAACGTACATCGGACTTGATTTATCTTTCCGTGTAGGCTAACGCATTCCTACTTCAATTTGATTTCGAGGTTTTGGGCGGTATCCTTGCGTCGTAAGCTATAATCACGTAACCAGTTTGTTTATGCACTGAATAAGCCATGTGGAGAAACTAAGGAAAATAAACTCGGTACGTGCTCTTTACACGAATCAACATTGATAATTACACTAAGTCTTGCGGATCTTTGAGGTAATGTTCAGATACACTTCGTGACAAAAACAATATTATCGTGACGAGAATTCGTCGACATCCACAAGCCCTCTGTTGCATGCCCAAATGACAATATACCTCTGCATATTTTATACCGTATTAGCGCATGTCATAGATAAAAGGCGTCTTAGTAGTACCCATGCTGTTGCGTATACATTACGGAATTGCGATCGATGTGATGACAAGCCGGGATTTGTTATCTACTTTATACCAGGGAGCTAAATAACAACTCCCTGTTTAGACAAACCCATAACATTCTTCATCAAGATGGAAACATTTCCCAAGTGCAGTAACGAAGTTGTTGCTGACGTTTTTTCCTAATTCATGATCTGCATCTCTGTTTCACTTGGTCACTGAAGCGGGCCTGGCGTTTTCAAGAAATTGAGTCCTTCTACATTTGTGATCGTCGTTGAGCGTCAAGCCGTCAACTATGCCGCCCATTGTGGTATGGTAATGCTTGAGTGTCTCTCACCTACTTCGAATTTCAAATAGAGGGGTAAACCAAAACTGGGTATTACACCTGGATTCATGGTGGGCAAGGCTGTTTGGGTCGAAGATTTGTCTTCTATCTACGGTACTTGTGGGCTAGTGTTCAGGACTATGCAAAACTGGCTGGGGGGGGGGGGGGTAGGAATACTAAGGCCTTTACGCTGTATGCACGAAGAACGGTCCTTGTCCTGTGACGGGTCCTTAGCATTTGTTGTAAAACGACTACTGTGTTTTTAGCTCAACAAGTTGAGCTACGTGGCAATGCGTGTGTCTGTCTACCTGTCTGTCCGTCAACATTGGTTAAAAGGCTGCTGTCTGCAGGTTCTTTGACTTTTTTTGTCAAAGATAGTAAGGAAATAACAGATATCAAGGGCTTGATAATTATGGTATCAGGAAGTACGCCAAAGGTCATTTGGCGTGAGAGGTCAGTGAAATCAAGCAAAAGTCTTCAACTCCTAATGGTTATGTCTGAATTTTATCAAATTTGGCAAGTGTTCAGAAGATGGTAGGTCAGCAAAGGTGCATGGGCGTCAATCCTGGGGGGACGGGGGGACAAGTCCCCCCACATTTTCGATGGGTGGGGGACAATATAAAATGTCTCCCCCCCTCCCCACATTTGCGTAAAAAGAGTAGTGCCGTGGCTCTATTTGACTGGCTTTTTGAGTGGTATGTAGGTTTGTTGGGCAATTGTTAAGTGTCTCGATGCAGATTCTGATTGCATATTTCGTCAGGGAAATCTTATTTAATGACAAAATTTCGGCGCGCTTGGCGCGCATGCGTCACGGTTTGCACTCCTTCTCATGACCATTAAAAAGGTAAATACATGGAACTATTCTGATCACAACACTCTCCGAAAACAGACATACATCTCCAAACATCTGAAGGGGCCTCTCATCATTATGGGATCATTCAATCAGTGGCGTATTCAGAGGGGAGGGCCATTCGGCCATGCCCCCTCACTTATTCCGATTTTTTTTAAGTTCCTAAAAATACGTAAATTTTTTAACACAAATTTTACTTCTAAAGGTAGCATATTTGGCACCAGATTGCATGTAAGGACACCTTATTTTTCAAAAATTTTCAAAGGGAAGGGGGACACCCTTCCCCTTAGGTGTCCTCCTCCCCTTAGACCCCTCCCCCAGGCCGGCGGTCACACAACATACTGCATGCCCCGCCCCCTTGAGAAAAATCTTGGGTACGCCATCGCATTCAGTCTAATTTGTAGCATGATGTGGAAGGTTAAAAGTACTTTGTTGCCGTTAAACATTTTTCAAAAATTTTTACAGAGCGCTTCGCCGATGCCATTATCGGTATAGATGGTGATTGTTAATACACTTACGACCTAAAAGCATTCTGAAAACGCCCTTGCTATTCCTTCACAACTTTGCTATACTACGATCAGCTCCAAAAATATCCCAAAGATAGCACCATTTTGCATCTAAGCAACCTTAAATTAACAAAAAAATTTCTCAAAGGGGAGGGGGGCTCCCCCTCCCCCAGGATGACACCTTTATATAGTGACAAAGGAAGGATCCCCACTGCTGTATACAAACGCAGGGGGCATAAAAAGGTGCAATTTACTCGCCGCCACTGCAGTTAGTAAAAACATCTAGCCAGTCGGGAAATTTAGAATTCACTAAATTATGAACATTTTCCAGCCATATACGATCAGCTCCAAAAATATCCCAAAGATAGCACCGTTTTGCACCTAAGCAGCCTTAAATTAACAAAAATTTCTCAAAGGGGAGGGGACGCCCCCTCTCCTTAGACTCCTGCCCCAGGACGACACATTTATGTAGTGACAAAGGAAGGATCCCCACTGCTGTATATACAAAACGCAGAGCGCTCATAAACAAAGTGCAGTTTACACGTCTCCACTAAGTTGGGAAAACATCAAGCCAGTCGGAATTTGGGACGGTCACTTTCACTCCCCAAAACATGTCACCCTAGCAACGGGTCTGGTCGGGTCCATGATCTCCGACAATAATCCACGCTGCGAAGCGTGGTTTCAGCTATTTTGGGACATGGTTAAATGTATTTCACCTGGCAGATCTCAATGATGGTCATGTTAACTTTGAAATGATAATTCTTATTAGACAGGCCCGTAGCCAGACCGGGGCACGAGGGGGCCGTTCCCCCCCCCCCGTGCGGACCACTGTGCCCCCCTATACGGAAAATCGATCGAAAATAAAATTTTAGTACATGTTAACGGTGCCCCTGGTATGACACCAAGCGATTTGTAACCAAAAATGATCCCAAAAGGAGTTTAATAATGAACGTATTTTGTTGTCTGTAACATTTTTGTTCTAAAATCACAAAAATTTTCGCGCGCTACGCGCGCTTTTATCTTTAGTTACATATAGCTTTAACACCCGTTTCAGATATGTTGGCTTAATTTATAAATGTACAGGTTCCACATTTAAGCTATTGTTCTTTCGTGTAGGTGTGATTCCCGGAAAAACACAAAACTGAATCCATGAAAAGTTCCATCCTCTTTCGCTTACGATCGAGAAAATTCTTAATTCAGACTCAACATCATGATAATCATTTTGTATGAAACGTAGTGTCTCAATGTCCAGGGGTGGTGGAAGGGGGCATCCCCTCGCGATCAGTCGCCTGGCCTCTTGGTTTTGTTCATAAAGACAGACACTCATTACCCCAAATACATTTTGGTTGGGAGAAAGCAAAATTCTCAATTGGTCGTAGGTGAATGCTTTTTGGTTAACATCAAAGCTCACAACACACAGCATGCGCAGAGAATGTTCTGGTTACATATTATGGCCTTGTACGCCCAACAGGATATGCCCTTAAGCAATAAACTAGGTTTGTTTCTGCACAAGGAGGGGTTTAACACAGTTTTGGAAGGAGTAACTTAGTCGGGAGAATTGGAACTGTCTAGGACGAAGAGGGCAGATTCTTCCATGGAAGCTCAAATTTTCTAACTTTCCTTAATAAGAACAAAATATTTTCAATTTTTCTTCAACAGAACCCCAAATTTTTCGCCGGTCGCCCACAATTTCGCTTTCGGTATCCAATCTGTAACCCATTGCTTCTGACGGGGCTTCGGGTTGCTGGACCTCTTAGGGGAGCTCGGTCAATTCGTCGGGCTTATCTTTCCACCACCTCTTGCTGAGTCTGTATGTAGGTTTTACCGTGGTAAATAATTTTCCTGCAAAATTTCGGCGCGCTTCGCGCGCAATTCTCACAAACGCAGTAATATCATCCATGAACGTTATTAGTACAAAAATTCAAGTGAACTCTTCCAGCCAAAGCTAGGTGAAGTCTTAAAGTTAGATCCCGGACATCAAGGGGCTTTCATGTAGTAATCTAGTACCTTGAGTAACATTCGCTCCGCGACGACCATACGGTTTGAAGCTAAATTTACTCGTACCAAAAATTTATTTCAAAATTGACTTTTTCTCATGTTTTTTTTTTCATGTAAAATTTCGTTCAAAGTAGAAAAACGATAATGACCATCCGAAGTGTGAACTGTGAAGACATTGGTGTGCTCTCACTGTCATTCAAAGTCCTGCTCAAAGCTCCATGCTAGTGTTCCCATATTGTTAATTCGCCACATATTCGGGGAATTTCCCTCTGGGTCCTAACAAAATCATACTGGATCAGTGGTCCAAGTTATAAATCACAAGGCCCAAAAATGTGTTGAAAATGTCAATTACTAGACTAGTTATATTTCTTTTTGATGACACAGCTTTGAGTAATTGCCTGTAAGATTGGGCATATGTAACAAACTCAGAACATGTCATATAAAAGTTACAATTTGCAGTTCTGATTTCATAAGGGAGACACTACAACTATTTCTGCAGGCTACATGCGACTATATGACAGGCGCCAGTGTTATGCGGGACTAAACTGCGGAACTGACTACGAACCTCGACACTATCCCACGTTGGCCCACAATTGTAATACATAAACACGTGTGGGTGAGCACGCTTTGAAAAGCTGCTAACGCACTCTACAGTAGATTTCAAGGTTCCTTGCAGTATCCGTCCATTATACCAGAGTTGTGTCTCCTTTTTTGTGTCTATTTTGTAAGGAACCCCCTTCAGCAACATGGAAATAAGGGACAAATAGGTGTCCCGGGGAGGTTCAATACGGGACGCGGGACAAATGAACCAAATACGGGACAATCCCATATTTTACGGGACGTCTGGTCACCCTGCCCACATTTGAATACGGATTGACGCCCCTGCAAAGGTGTACTTTTGTTTTGCATGATTCAATTGTTCAACCATTTATGACGCCATATGACCTTTGGCCTCCTTCGAAAGTGCAACTATGAAGACCCATCATCTACTGACCACTCTGGCCAACTTTGATAAGATTTGCATATAACCAACACGAGTTGAAAGCTTTTGCGTGATTCCAGTGTTTGACCTCTCTATGACCCCACATGACCTTCGACCTACTTCAAAATTACATCTTGGAATGGCCCATCATCTACTGAACACTGTGGCCAAGTTTGATAAGATTTGGATATAACCCCCTTGGAGGTAAAGGCTTTTGGGTAATTTCACAGTTTGACCTCTCTATGAACCCAAATGACCTTTGACCTACTTCAAAAGTACAACTTTGATGATCCATCGGCTGCTGGACACTCTGGCCAACGTTGATGAGATTTGGATATAACTCCTCGGAGTTGAAGGCTTTTGTGTGATTCCAGTGTTTGATCTCTCTTTGACTCCAAATAACCTTTGACCTACTTCAAAAGTACAACTTTGATGACTTGTCATCTACTGAACACTCTGGCCAACTTTGCTAAAATTTGGGTATAACCCCTATAGGTTGAAGGATTTTGAGTGATTTCACGTTTGACCTCTCTTTGATCCCCAAATGACCTTTGACCTACTTCGAAAGTACAAATGCCATGACCCATCATCTACTGAACACTCTGGTCACATTTGATAAAATTTGCAGATAACTTCTAGGAGTTGAAGGCTTTTGCATGATTACACTGTTTTACGTCCTTTGATCAACTTTTGTGGGTTGTGTCTGAATGTTATCAATGTTGGCAAGAGTAGTAGGTGATATGTCATCAAAGTTGTACTTTTCAAGAAGGTCAAAGGTCGTTTGGGGTCAAAGAAATGTCAAACAGGAGAATCAAGCAAAAACCTTTAAATTTTAGAGGTTGAGTCGGAACCTTATCAGAGTTGGCCAGTGTTCAGGGAATGATGGGTCACCATAGGTGTACTTTTACTTTGTGTTGATGTAAAATGCCATTTGGGGTCACAAAAGGTCCGATGGTGATATCCATGCCAATGCTTTTCCATAAGAGTTTTGGTTTTGTATTTTGCCATAGGAATCATTTTTGATGGACTTGACCAATTGAGGTATAAATTGCACTTCATTTTTGTTCGCAGAATTACCGGTATTGTGCCGACAAACATTAAAAAAGTCCTAATCTGGGCAACTCTGATATGCTACTGCTTGACCATTTTCATCTGTAGCACTGAAGGTGCTAGATCATGTCTGTTCATGACTCCTTGGGCTTGGGTCCCTAATGAGACTATATAATAGTAACTGGGTGAGGGAAATAGTTGTTGAGCTACAGCATTATTGATGCTCAGTTTTTTTATTATTTTTTACTTTTTATTTTTTTTTTTAATTTTTACATTTTTTAAGCGCTCTGAGCAGTTAAACTTGCTGGCCTTGGGCTGTATAGAAACTCCTTACTTCGACGAGGATGAGATGACGATAACAGCAACGACTAAGACGACGCCCACCACTCTCACTAGCGTGAGCAATGACACTACAACTGTCATAACCATTACTATTGGACAAGCCAGGTGGTCTGTCTAAAAAATTACATATGCTTCTATTTATGAAGATTGAAGGCTTCGAAGACAAAAGTCATCATATTATATATTGTATAAATACAACGACGGTGCTGAACGTCCTACCTTCACCTTTCTTTGAATAAGGGGCGGGGTTTGATGTCTTAAAGTGGGGGGGGGGGCAAACTCGGGCGGAATACCAAAAAGCGTCGGAGGCGTCACGGGAGCGCGAAGCGTTCCCTTTAAGGCGTGGGGACCAGGACCCTCCGTATGGCCCCTGGTGAGGTTCAGGGGCAACGCCCTGGGAAGCCCTGAGGTACTTAAAGAAGTAAAACCATTAAAATGAAGCATTTTGCTATCTTAAAACTAATCGGATGTGCACTGAACAGGTCACAAAAATCACATTTTCAACAAATTAATAATAGTCTTACTCAGAATAACAGGTCATTTTCATGATGAAGGGGGTTTGGTTTGTAGGTGGTAAAAACAGTTATGATGGAAGAGCATGCAAGATGTTCTACAGGAAGGAACCACGAAACATTTCAAACGGATGCACGGGAAGCGCGTGTAAGAAAACAGGGTTTCTTAGGACATTTTATTGTAGTATATTGTTTTTCTTTATCTTTAAATGCAATATTACCCATTAGATAAAAGATTCACCTACTTTCCCCAGTCACCTATCCTTTCTTCGGTTTCATTTTTGTCGATGGTCTGGGACAAGGGACCCCATAAGTTTTATATAACTGTGAAAACTAAGCATATTGTAAGGACGTTCAAAGTTTGAGGGTTATTGGTATATAATACTCAGTTTCCAAAATCAATGAATTTTTTTTGACCATCTCATTTATTTATAATCAATTCATGCAATACGTAAGTTACAATATTTCGATAACATACATGCAGTGTTCACGATACTATAAAACACAGTTTCCAATTAAACATACGACACATAATATATACATAACATGCTTTGTACACATAACACCCATTTTATACGAAAAGAAATAGATTGTATGTACACAGTATACGTAATGTGGCATATACACAAACTCCAAAACAAAGCAATGCTCTCGTATTATACACAGTTTTAAATAGGCCTATATATATATATATATATATATATATATATATATATATATATATATATATATATATGTATATGGCACATAATATATACATAAGATACTTTCTATACCTAACACACATTATGTAAAAAAATGACATTGTATACACATTGTACATAATTATAGTAAACATGGTAACATAATATACCAAAATACTAGAGAGATACTTAAGTCTTTAAATCGTCGATACAGTGCGAGAGACTTCGCTTTAAAGTTTCATAGTTGTTCCTGCAGGACTTTGAAGTATTACTTTTAAGGGCTATATGCTTTTCGACTTTAATAATGAATTTCATCTTATGGGAAAAGTGTTACAGTCGGGTACAGAATTATTCAGTTTACAATTGTAAATATTTGCAATGTTGAACGAAGAAGTTTAGCATAAATACGACCAAAGAAAAGGTCCTTTCTGGAGGAAATAAACTGACGCCCAAAGAATTAAATTTACAATCCAAAACAACACTAGAGGTGACATGGCATGACCAGAACAGATGCGCTGAAGACTCGGTGTCAATATGACAAAAGGTGCAGAGAGAGGTTTGCCTTACCCCGAAATACAACAGCCTACTTGTTCCTAAGATACGGTGAACGAATTTGAATTGAAAGTATTTTATCTTCGCTTCCAATACAATACAAAAAGGCATCTTAAAAATAGTAGCCCAATCGTCTGGCGTAAGGTTGAATCTAAATTTACTTTCCCACTTAGCACAAGCTTTGGGCGGACTAGTAATATGATTAATCAAGAAAGGGTACACTACATGGGAAATCTTAGTATTACTACCGATAGAACCAACAATGTGGTCACTGTTGTGATGATCCGAGTGATGAACAGAGTGGACCCAGTGATTTGGAATTGCTAAAAGCAATCCGAAAAATCTAGTCAATGGATAGTTCAAAATTTTATATTTATTCCTAAAGGTATCATAAGACATTTTACTATGCATCAGCCAAGAACAAGTCCTTAACGAAAGTAACACCGACCAAATGAAGTCTTTTGTCATAAACAATAGCATTATCAATTTTAATATGGGAGTTGTTCCAAAGTATCTGAGATCCATAATTGTCATTCGGGGTGGTAAAAGAAGCACCACTCCAACCTTTACATATATATATATATATATATATATATATATATATATATATATATATATATATATATATATATATATAATATATATATATATATATATATATATATATATATATATATATATATATATATATATATATATATATATATATATATATATATATATATATATATATATATATATATTACAATAATGAAGTTGCTCTCAATACATTCAACATCTTTAGCAAGAAAGTTACAATGGAATATAAAGTCATTACCAAACTGAGAGAGAAAGTAATCGAAAAACAGTTTCCAGTAGCCCGTATTACTAGGATCCTTGTATCTCCCAACCCAAGTGGGTTTCAATGCATATGCAAAAACTCTGGAAATGAATAACCTTTAAGCCCCCTCTATTGATATTGTTATACATTGTGCTTCTTTAAACTTTGTTGGGGTTACCACTCCAAGTAAAATCAAAAATTGAACTCTGTAAATTCCTAAAAAAACTCTGTTGGGGGATTTGGAAGCACTTGGAACAAAAATACAAGCTGACTAATGCCATAAGCTTTAACAATAGTGTTTCTACCAAGTGGGGTAAGATCCCTGATATTCCAAATTTTAAGTTGATTTTTTAACCTAGAAAGCTTCTTCAGGTAGTTTAAGCGAAATAAGTCATTACCGTCAGTTGGACCATTACTAATAGTGATGCTGAAATCCATAATATAACATGGATGATTGTCAACAAAGGAATCAAGTGGGAAAAGATGTGATTTACCATAAATGATTTTAAGACCCGAAACGGAGGCAAAATTATCAAGAACATTAATTACATTAACAAGAGAATCACGCGTATCATCCAGAAAAAAAGTAGTGTCGTCAGCAAAATGTAAAATTTTTATGTTCTTTCCAAAGATATGGGTACCATTAAATACATTGTCGTAAATTATCTTCCTAGCCAAGGTTTCTGCAACAAGAGTAAAAAGGTAAGGACTTAGTGGACACCCCTGTCCGTACTCCTCTTTCAATAGGAAAGAAACACGTTAGATGGCCATTATTCAAAACACATGCAGTGCTGCCTTTGTAAAGAGTCTTACGGGCCCGTAGTCAAGGGGGGCAGGGGGACGAAGCCCCCCTTGAATAATTTTTCGCCCCCTAGAAGATCAAAAATTAGCATTTTAGTATGTTTCGCCCCCTCTGGAAAATTTTTCGCCCCCCCCCGAAGCTTTTTCGCCCCCCTTCAGCATCTTTTCTGGCTAAGGGCCTGGAGTCTTCCGCGAACGAAAGCTACCCCAGAATTAAAGTAATTCAACGTACAGTCGATATAATCCCAATCAACACGATTAAAAGCCTTCTCAAAGTCTACAAAGAAAAGGAAACCAGGAATATTATGCTTATTTGTGTAGTGAATGACATCTAATACAAAACGAATATTTTCTCCTATAAAGCGATTCTTAATAAAACCCGTTTGGTTTTCACCAATTATATCAGCAATAACATTCTTTAATCGGTTAGCAAGAGACTTAGTACAAATTTTATAATCGGTATTCAGAAGGCTTATCGGTCTATAGTTACTTAATTTATCATGATTTTTATCTGGCTTTCGAATAAGGGTAATTATACCTCTATTTTGCTATGGGGATGAGAAGTGGCGATTGTAAGCATAATTCAGAGGATTTATATACAACATACTGTCCAATAACAGACAAAATATGCTCATTGAAATCAGTAGACAACCCATCAGTACCAGGAGATTTCCCATTCGGCATGGAAGATAATGCTTGATAACATTCTTCGAGGGTGAGAGGACCATTATAAATGTCAGTATTAAAGTCAAAACCAAAGTCAATGAAATTTTGTTGTGAGTACTTCTTACAGAGACATGGGCATGGAAGTCCGCACTAAAACTGCCGAGGAAGCAATTTTTATTGGCGACTGGATCTTCGTAAGGTGTGACCGGCGAAGACTTTAACCGCGAGCTCAGAAAGGCACGAAGCCGGAGGCCGGGGTCCGAGGGTGCTCCCTGAGAATTTTTCGTAAATCTGATGGCTTTTGCGGCCATTCTGGCCCATTTCTAGAGAAAAATCCTGCGTCCCCAGGTATAATTTGAAATGCTAATGAAATATTTTTCTTAAGTAATGATTGCAAAGTTAAGATGGTAACTGTCGGTCAATTTGGTGAGGATTGAGATAGTTGGTGGGGAAAGTGACTAGTGGGAGGGGTTACAAGGGTTTTGAAAGTAGTAATTTACTCAAGTTATCTCACAGGATCTGATAACGAGGCACTTTCACAAAAGTTTCATACAAAAAGCAGGCCTAACGTGACGCCTATTTATATTGGGTTCACGCTAAGCACGCCGAAAAATGTTTTGAGAAACACGACTTCCTACACACGAGGTTTCTGTACAGTGTATGCAAGGATCATTGTGCACATTCAGTACTATCAGTACTATCACTGAATACTATCAGTGAATTTATTTCAGGGCTTCAAGGGCTTCAAGTCACAAAAGTATGGCGGGGAGCCGACGCCCATGCTGTGGAAGAAATTTATTTCAGGTACCAAACAAAATCTTTGAACAACAATTGCCCCTTGCCTCCACTTTTGAGTTCCGCCACTGTATTAGTTACAGTGGCGTAGCCAGGGGGGACGGGGGGGGGCGAGTTGCCCCCTCTGGAAAATCTTGTGGGAAATTTTGAAAGTGAATATATGGTGAAATTTGCGCATGATCTGGTAAAATTTTAAATTTCTCAACCAGTACACTTTACTTATTTAAAAGTATATGCCACACTAGCACAACCAGTCCTTATTCAGGTTTTCAGAGATGGAATGATGATGACACCATGCTTATAGTTGTACTAGTTATGTTTTACAATCTGTTTTATACAGCATGGAATCTCTGGACTTCTGACAAGGGACTCTGTCCGTTTACTGTATACTTCCAATGTTTCTTGATAATTAAAGCAGCAGCATTGTGGTATATGCAGTTTGTTAGAATGGGTCAGTGGTCAAGTGCTATACTCTGCTACAAGGGCAGGTCCTCGTAAAATTTGGACTGATTGTGGTGAATGTGGTGAACTGATAAAGGGAAAGGTGTACCAGGGTTCACTTAATTACTGTACTTCACCCATTGTGATTCTGATCTACCAGTAGGACTCAAGAAAAATTCACCAAGACCTGGAGACAAGCAAGATAAAAAAGCTTCCTAAAAAAATAGGAATTCTTGGTGATGAATTCAGTTTATATTTAGCACCAAATGTGGCACCATTTTGCATCTAGCCTACCTTATATGAGCAAAAATTTTCCAAAGGGGACGGGGACACCCCCTCCCCTTAGACCCCTCCCCCAGGACGGCGACCAGTCACATCAGCCAGGTCAGAGGAAAGCACCCGCTCAAAATTGGGACCTGCGGAGAACACTGACTATTAGGAAAGCAGATCACTAAATTGGGGGAAATCTTGGTGCTCTTGCCCCCTCTGACAAACAACCTGGCTACGCCACTGATTAGTTAGTCTTCATTAAGGGTGCGTCCGAGGCGCGCCGAGAAAAAAATGTCTGGCATCTTTATGGTATTTGATAGGCCTGTTAATCTTTTCTTTCGTTTTACACTGCAAAATTTACCATAGTATTGATAATACCCTCAAAATTTCTCTGGTCTTGCTTCCTTTCCTTTATTTAGTTTTCATTATTTGTATTATTTTTATGGTCTGGGAAAAAGCGGGAAAATACCCCCTTCCCCCTTACTCCTTGGTAATTCCACCTATGCTTTGAATATTGCACTCTAGTATGTGTCAATGAACTGAACTATCTTTAAAACAAAAAGAAAAACAAATTCCTGCGATGCTTGATCAGCTGCGTACTCACAACACCACTTATGAAAATTTTATTTAGTATCTGTTAGTATTGTGAATGTCAACTCGTTTAGTGCTGTAAAATTAATCCCGATGAAGGAAACACTGACTTCCTGTCGACTATGAAAAGCATTCCGGAAACCCACTTTTCTTTGTCCTTGCGCTGGAGCTCACTCGAACAATGATAATCGTGCGCTGTCTTCATCACCGAATTCTTTCTGGTCAGCAAACAGGCGCGGATCGAGAGGGGTAATTTTCCGGCTTCACCCCCATTTTTATCGGCATCACTTCATTTTTTGAGACGGTTTCAAAGCTGCACAGCAAACTTTATGTATGCTAATTTTGATTGCTTGATGCCAGGAAAATACTATTAAATAATGTCTCATTTAAATTTCCCCAGAACTCCCTTTCCCTTTCGAGGCTCGTAAATTGACTCTCGTAACTTTGCCCTCACAGAATAAGTCCCACTTTTGCTAAATCCTGGATCCGTCCCTGGCAAAGGCAATCGGGAATTTAATAATGAAAAGAGCATAAGATGAAATTCGGCATCATTCAACTACAACTAAATTGCTTATACTGTTCTTTATAAAGGCAAAGCAAAGAAGCACAAGGTTATCCCCTGTCGTTTATTTTAACATAAGAGCATTCTGTTGATTAATCATTTATCTTTCATTGAAAAGAAGTTTTATAGTCTCAAACCCCAGACTGCTGGCCACCCCTTTCCCCTTCCTTCAGCTCTGCAGCAAGACCAGTGACAGTGGTGTCGCCAGACTTTTCGAAGTCGAAGAGGGGGAAGGCACTGGGGGAGCAACATTCCACATGAACGACTGAGCGGCGTTGGAAGCTTCGTGGTGACGCAAAGCCTCCCCTGAAGGCGTTGGGGTCCCGGGGCCCACCGAAAGGTCCTTAGCGAGTGGAATCCAGGGACAAACCCCCGGTCTGATCGAAGGAGGAAAACCGGAAGCTCTTGGGGATTTACAAAATTGTAATCTTAGAATGAAACATTTATGTATCTCCAAATTGCATTGAATGCACACTAAGAAGACCACAAAAATGAAAAACACAATTTGAAATTTTTGTAGCCTCGTGTCTAAATCGATATATAAACCGTTTTCCAGCGCGTAAATTTTTAATACCCAAAATCTATTTGGTGGAAACGGGGGCACAGCAAAAATTTGGATGAACGTGCTCCCTGCCCCTCCCCCTTCCCGGTGACGCCACTGGTGACATTCCGTCTTGAAAAAGGTGGTTGGTCTCAAAACCAAATGTCACCCATGCTGTATGTACGCACAGCCCTGCACTTGACACTGATTCCAACCGTATACCGGACTGGTCCAACGGTTCGTCATACTCAGCAAAGTTGTGATGGATTATTGTCAGGTTTGTAAGAAGATATGAATATTTCATGGACAGTCGGTATATTATGAACGTATACTATGTGATTATGCAACTGCATCTTTTATTACATACCACAGCAGATATAAACTCTTTTCAGGGTGGCACAAATTTTTTAGAATTTGGCATGGGGTCTGGTAAGGATCCGCATTGGTCCCTGGTGGGGCGGTTAGTGTTCAAATGCTCTTGAGCAGCCCATGAAGAAAGTGCTCCTAGCAGCGCTAGGTATCTAGGCCTATAACCCTGTGTTTCAAAAGGAATTCATTCAAAAGGAAATTCAACAGTGTTGTGATAGTTTTGATAAGAGATGATGTCACTAGTCGGTAATGAGCTATATACTGACCGGATCTTATTACCGTAACCTGCGGTCGACTCCTTACATTTCATCATTGTCTAGGATCCCCACTAAATCTAAGTTTCCTTTTCTTGCATTGTTAAAATGTATGATCGTGGTCAAGTAACACACGTTTAACTGGGCATTTTCTTTGGCCGCACAAGTTTATCTTAAAGAATCTTAGTATAATTTACATAGTGTAAACTCCCCTAACTGCCATTGAAGCAAAAGTTATTATACAAACTATTAACTGGTTAATACATAACATTTACTTGGTATCACAACTTAATATTTTTATTACAAATTATTACAACATAGTAATCTATAGTAACAAATTTGCAAATTAATAATTTGTAATTTGTAATAACAAATTCATTGATTTTTAATGATATTATATCAACAGGCGTTGGTGACTTTGTGAGGCCAGGGAAGCTATAGTGCTTGCAATTTCTTGGGCTGTGAATAGGTTATGTAACTCATTAACTGTTTCAAACTGGTTGCGTAATACTAGCAGTGCTTCATTGCATATGCAGATGATAGTGCATGGCCGTAATAGAATTAAATTAACAGTTTATGAGTTTTTGAGCACGGAAGTACCATGAAAGTACTATCTCGGAGGTATTACCTCCATGCTTATGCTTTGAAGGAGCAAGCTGACAAACGACGCATAGAACCCGCGGCGTGAATTCTAGGACCACTTTATGTGCTTTCTTGCTCCAAAATTTATCGACTAACTTATGTGGTATCATTATGCGAGTCTGCAAATTAGATTGCGACAGATCGGAAATAAGGAGAGTGCACAATAGAATTCTGTATGGGGTCATAAAACTTCAGAGTGCTCTCTAGCCTGATCGAAAATAGCCTGTCTCAAACAATGACCTACCAGTCATCAATATTTCATACAGAATCTGCATTTTCCCTTTTAAGTGTTTTTTCGTGCAAGACAGCACGTCATTTTAGATTCTTAGAGACCCCCTTCAATTTCCCATATAGGGTTCGTTTGTTCAAAAGTAACCGTTCAATTTGCTTTATGGAAGTCCTGCAAACTTCATCCCACACCCGTCTAACCAGAGAGTTGCTATCCGAATAACAATAGCTGTTATTCGGATAACACCTTAGTCTAACTAAACACTTCAGATTTCAGGCTTTCGCCTACAATGGGAGACCCTCATACATTTTCCTACAAAGCATGAACAGCACTCTGCATGGTGGAATTTTGCGGGCTCCGTCACAGATTGGCATTTCAGATATGTCCTTCTCTAGGATGATTCTGCTGGTCAAATCTTTTCATAGACATATTGTTACACAAAGAGAGATAAGCAGAGAAGGATAAGCGAATTGATTTCTACAAAATATTTTTGTAGCCCAGGTTGATCCTCCATGGTTGTTCATTCAAGAGACGTCAACCAAGGCTGACGGTCAGTTTTCCCGCCTTCTTTGTGACAAGCTCAGACCTTACAGACACCATGAAGTGCCTTGCTATTTC
This sequence comes from Holothuria leucospilota, assembly GCA_029531755.1. Lineage (NCBI taxonomy): Eukaryota > Metazoa > Echinodermata > Holothuroidea > Aspidochirotida > Holothuriidae > Holothuria > Holothuria leucospilota. The sequence goes on from CM055963.1 coordinate 15,475,836, forward strand.
CTTTTGTGGACTCGTTTTTCTCGCATTTCTTTGCGAAGCTTTGAGAGTAAGTAATTGATGTTATGTATTTGCAGTTCTGGTCAACTTTCGTAGCCCACAGGCATGGGGCACCAGCGTTTTTAAAGTGTGGGAATACAGGGAATGTTGGAAAGCGGGAGGGGGGAGGGATTATTGGACTCGAAGCCAAAAGTATGGTAGTTGCATGATTGTGTTATGTTGGAGAATGGCTGGGAGCATTTGAGGCCAAGATTTCTCACGCCGGAGGGCAAGTGCCCGCCATACCCCCTCCCCAACTCTGCGCCCCAACTGCAAACAGACAAGATATTTCTTTCAAAAATAAAAAAAACACACCTTGATTTATGTAAAAAGCATTGTTCTCAATTTAGTGTCGGTCCCACTCTAAATAAGGTATTAGGCTATGGTCAGGATAGAAAGTCATATGAGATGAAGTGTATACTTGCATCAATTCCTAGCACTGACTCTAAATCTGTAGGCTACCAAGCGTTGCATAGCCTAACTGAAGACCTTTGAAATTAATAAAATTTATCACTACATTACATGCCGACCTAACTCATCAGTTTTAGGGAAAAAAACGTACAGTTTGGTTAAGAGACAGGGGAAAAATAAGAGTATAGGTACTGTATATATGGGGTAGTACAATGTACACATATAGTAGAACACAAGTTGTAACGCAGGAGAATAGTCATAACCAAAGAGGGTGCTTGGTGGGGAATGAGGAATGCAGTCCCCCACCCGGTGGGGCAGAATACCTATTAAGCTATTTTCGGCCCAGCAGGCCCTTTAAAATTGGGTAGAAGTGTTCAGCCCCTACTTGAAAGTAGGATACTTGTACCCATGAAATGTGGGAGAACGCCCACCCCTTTTGCAAGTTTCCCCAAGGTTAAGCCGATTACATCTTAGTCACCTTTCAGAGTTTAAAGGCAGTAGGCAGTCACCCCAATCAGAGTGAGTGTGCCCTGTCACTCCAGTTCATGAATAGCCAATTTTGATCATGTAACAATATTTTTGTCAGAGAATTGTGAAATTCAAGGAGAATTTCTCCATAATTTACCTGTTGTTTCTAGTTATGTTCAAAACATCTTCAGAGGTGCTTGTAATGCAATAAGACTGGAGATTTGCAAGAATTTGCAGGCTGATTTTTCAAAGAAAATTTTGGGGCGACTGCCTGTTGCCTTTAAGTTTGAATGCTTAACGATCGGTCAAGATCCTATAGGCCAAAACGTTGAAATATAAACATGTTAATAGTTTCAACAATTATGTTACTTTATTGAACCAGAAACTGCAGTAAATGAATTCATAAGTAGGTCCAGTTTGGTATAAATTTTGTTCCGAGAACTGGGATGCTATTATATGACGGTGGTGTTACTGTTAGTACTTGCCAAGACACGATGGGAAGAAGGGGGGTGACACCAGGGGAGTGAACAAGCGTGAAATGGGGCCATGTTACATCATACCATTTGTAACTTCCCACATTTCCAAGAGCCCTACGGAAAATTACTAGGCATTTGTTTGATTTTATAGCTTAAAAAGGCACATAGAATCAAATTTGGTTGGGCCCCAGACCCACGCTGCTAGGGCTTCGAGCTTCGCGCCTGCACGCGTTCCCATTTGTTCTGGTCAAAGTTGTGTCCTATCCGCCCCAAACTTTTGAGAAGCTGTTGAACGCCCTAGAGTGACACCACTGAAATTTCCCCTATAACCCATGCAAAGATTTCGGATAGACTAATATGACTCCACTTGTTTCGATCTGCAAACTGCAATTTTCACCATGCATGGGTCAAGTTGGGAGTGTAATTGGAATATTTGATTCCTTACCGAAGGCGAAAAGAATCTATACAATCGCGCTGGCGAGTGTATGTTATGTATGTATGTATGTGTATTGTATGTATGTATGTGTGTATGTGTATATGTATGTATGAAATGTTTGTATGTATGTATGTGTGTATGTATGTTTGTATATGTGTTTGTGACGCTTAGCTTGTAAACACGATATCTCAAGATAGCAAAGATGGATACTTTTCATACTTAAATATAAAGATTTATCTAGTGAAGGTCAAAGTTTATTTTAGGTCACTAGGGTTAAAAACGTAAAACCTTGTAAATACGATACCTCAAGGTGGAGAGCACGGATACTTTTCTTACTTAGAATGTGGATAAGCAATGGTCAGTAAACGAATCCTATTGCTTTGGAAGGCCGGGGGCAAAGGTTATCCGAGGTCACCGGAGGTGAAACTACGAAAACCGAGAAATTGCTTGTAAAGACGTATTCTCAAGATAGGAATAAGGAATACTTTTCAGATCTGGTGTATGGATTTGTAATATTGAGAGAAAGAACCGTATTGTTTTCAGGGAAAGTCAGAGGTTATTTGAAACCACAAGAGGTAAAAAGCGATAACCTTGTGAACACGATATTTCAAGGTAGGAATGATGGACGCTTATCATACTGGGTGTAAAGATTTTTCATATTACGAGAAAGGACCGTAATGTTTTTGGTGAAGATCAATGGTCATCTCAGGTTACCAGAGTTGAAACTACAAAAACTTGTAAACCGCTATCTCAAGACAGCAGTCATGGATAACTTTCATACTGGATATATAGATTTGTAATATTGCGAGGAAGTTTCGTATTGTTTTTGATGGAGGTCAGAGGTCATTAGAGGTCACCAGAGACACAAAAAACGAAAAAATTGTAAAAACGATATCTCAAGACAGGAACAATAGATACTTTTCAGACTTGGTGAATAGATTTGTCATATTTTGAGAAAGATCCCTATTGGGCTTGGTGGAGGTTATCTGAGGTCACCAGGGGTAAAACTACGAAAAGCTTGTAAATTGCTAGTAAACACGATATCTCCAGAACAGACAGTGGGCCGTACCACCAAATTGTTGTCGTTTTGTTATCACCGAAGAAGGAGGGCTGAATGTTTGTACAGTTCCAAGGCTAAAGTTATAGAGAAGAACAGTTTTCACTTTTTACAAGCATAACTCTGGTAACTCTTTGTGACCATACTATACATAGAAGACAGCTTATGATGAACGTGTATGTTGATGGTGTGGAAAGTGCTCGGTTTCCCATTCTCGCGGCGGCCGGTTTCGAATCAAACATTTATTTTTCACTTTTTGTTATTCAGTGTTTGTCCTCTGTTACTTATCTTACTTGGGATATTGATTTTGATATTGAGAGGAAGAAGCCTATTGTTTTGGTGGAGGTCAAAGGTCATCTGAAGTCACCAGAGGTCAAAAACGGAAAACCTCTTAAAACACCACAGCTCAAGCTATTGATCACGAATGCTTTTCATACTTGAAATGTGATTTTGTACACTGAAGTATCTCATACTTGGATGCCACTTTTTAATTACAAGAACGCTTTTGTTCTTGGTAGAGGTGAAAGTTCATTTGGCGTCACTAGAGGTCGTATGGCGAAAACCGCGTAAACGTTATAGATCATAAAAGGTAATCTTGTTGGATCTCATATTTGGCATGTGGATGCCCTCATACTGCATTAAATAATTCAATTGATTGTGGTGGCGGTCAAAGGTCATTTGAGGTCAAAAGAGGTCAAACTGAGAAAACAGATGTGTAACTGTTAGGGATCTAATACTCAGCAGGTGGACGACCCATGTTGTTTACAAAAACCCTACTATCTTGGTGGAGGTCAAAGGACATGTTAGGTCACCAGAGGTCAAATTGTGAAAACATCGCAAAACATGATATCTCAAGAACTCGAACTATTTCCTTCCCGGCAAGGAATTACTAAGCCTTTTGGGCTTTCTGGTTTTTAACCTACACATGCGTGAAAAGATTTTGCACGTAAAAATCACTGTTGCTTTTGCAGAGCAATTTAGAACGAAAGAGCACAGACAATAACATTTACGTACGAGATGAGGCCTCGAACCAACAAGCCAGCGACGCAAGGGCCGGTGCTTCTCTAGCCGTGGTGTACTACGGTCGGACAAAATAGTAAGTTTTTGTTTCAGTTCACACCCCCACCATTTCCGAATAAGAAGTAGGCCTATCATTTGGTTGATTATTCTGTTTGGTGCTATGTTTATTGTGCATTTCCGAAAGGGAGACGTTTCCATGATCTGCAGACGCAGAAAGGCAATTTTAAATCACATATATGGAAAGGGTGCAAGTTTGTAGCAGGTTTCTCTGCGTACCACGTTACCGGCATGACTAGGAAAATTCAAACTGCCACCCCCAAAATGAAACATCGGTTTGAAGCGCATTTGGATAGCATACAGTTTCTTACTATTGTATTGACATACTTTGAAATTGCTGGTTTGCACGTAACGGCTACAGCGGTATTCCTCTCACTGACCTCTCGTTGTTTATCATGCGTAAGAAGAACACAGTATAACTTTTTCGATGTAGGTAGGCTATTCACTGATTTGTGAGAAGCGAGCGTTATTAACTGCGACGATACAAACACAAAATCCAGCCAGCATATTTATGTCATTCAAATGGTTAAACAATATGCAAAAGTGTATCCAGAGGTGTAGGCTCTATTTGCTCAGCAACACGTTAATGGATGTGAATTGTGAAGAATACGCTGTGTCCCATGCTACCTGCTAAGCTGCCTAGTGAGAGCTATAGGCGTGCATTAGAGGTACCTCTATGACTAGATCTTTGTCGCTGTGTCATGAGGACTTTTCCATCTGCCCTCAGAAAAATCTTCTTAACTAAGCTGTAAAGACAGTCGTGAAAGTTTAGGTAGACCATAAAAATTGTTTTGCAATGTACATTTTTGCATTATTTAGCATCAAACAACCATAAGGACTATCCAAAACAGAAACCCAGTTTCGAGCTGTGATAGATTGAACATCAGATTAACTTATTTGACACACATTTCGATCGCACATAGCAAGGGGACGATAGCGGCACCTACGTCGTCTGCTGCCGAAAAAGTTTCCCTCTCTAAAACGTGGAGAGGTAAATTACCACTACATTGTGTTAATATGACAGGAAACTTACTAAAAATGACTTGAATCTTGGCAAAAACACTCGAAGGGTTTCTCATGAGCGATCGTCTGTCAACAACAACCCGAAGTGTACTGCACCCTTGCCACAGTGTTACCAGCAGGGCGGACGTGCATGATACTTCTGCATTGATCGGCTACGCTCAAAAGACAGTACTTTAGAAAATGGTGCATAATATATTCAGTATTCACACATGCTGGATAGGTTAGCCACAGTGTAGCTAGCAAGTGTGGCTGCAGAAGTCCAATTTGAAAAGCCCAGCTGACTCATCCTAGACAGTTGTAGTTCCTCCAACTCGGCCTACCTTTAGCTCCTCCCTTTTTAAACTCTACTACACCTCCCAGACAAAGACACTCTTCTAACCTGTACTGAGTTTTAGTTGCTCAAGGTCATACTCTGCTGAGCACGCTACTTTGTGATTTTAATATAATCTAACCTGTCTGCTACAGCAGTATGCTATTGTGGGCTTCACCACATCACATTCCACTAAACTGCGTAAGTCATCATAGAACAATCAGAAGCTATTGTTCAAAGGTATCAATAAAAGCGCAGCCACCATAGATTCCCGGGTAGTTTCTTAACATATCTGAGGTGGCGTAACAGCCCCTTTAAACTAGACACTTCCGTCGAACAGTGGTCAAAGAAAAACAATACTGTTACCATGCATTCGGAAAATTGGTCAGTTTAAGGTGTCCTCATGAAATTTATGGTCACCAATGCAAACGTGACGACCTCAGTTGACAAGGTTTCGTAGAAAGTAACATACTTACAAAAGGTGAAGTTTATGAATTAATATCTGAGCGTTAATTTCATTTGTGTAACAGTCAAATTTCCTGGTACCCTCTTGTCTACGTAGCCATGTAGCCTGCTTTACGGCATATTTCTTCTTCAGTCATATGCTGTACGACATGTTCTTAGTTCAGTAATATCCCTGTTTGGGAAGCCTTGAAGAGAGACTAGACAAGCAGAATCCGCTACGTGGGGTAGATAACGTCCCAAGAATGAAATAGAATTCCAGTCCTAGCCCTACCCCGGTTTAGAAAACTCTGTTAGCTCAGTCCCTCCTTTAAGGCTTCGGCATAAGACTGAACAAGGAGTATACCGTACGGCCTGCTACCTAGGCAAACCCAGCCTTGGAGTGTCGTATGTAGGCTTTCAAACGCTACAGTATATGTAATATAGCCTCATATAGGCCCCGTTGGCACGATTCGGACTTGGCCATGCGCATACCCTTAGCCCCTCAACTTAAAGTTAACCGACCGTCGCTGAAATACTCAACAGCTTTAGATAACTGACTGCTGAGTGGATATCCAACACGTATTAGTCCTGCGGAGAGTCAGGAAGCCAACCTCTAGGATCTTATCCTTCAGCTTTCACAAAGTCACCGTGAAGATGATGATGAATATGAAACAAAAAGGCATAGCAGTATGAATAAATAAACCTTACCCAATTTCCCGAAACTTTTGACATCTTCCAACCAATTTTATTTATGTTCCCGAGACCGGCTCTTAACCCCTTCCCCAACTACAATTTGGTTGGGTCTGTTTTCATATTGAGTAAGAATTAATTAACTTTTGAAAGCTATATTTTTCTTTGCAATTCGGATGGCCATGCATATTCCATGCGCCAGATGACTTAATTACTGGTCTCTTACATGCTCAACAGGTGCATAATCTAGTTTTCCTGTAACCAAAGTAATGACAGTACTACTCCATACTCTGAATAGAAAAACACGGCAATCAAACGGATCGCTTTATTTTACAGCTTCGGGTGGACTATTGGGAAATCCAACATGAAGAAAGCTGCCGAGAAAAACCCCGATGTTCTCTTCGTTACTTACAAGATGTCATCGGATGTAAGCTTTTTAAAATGTGTTAATCATTTATATATTAAAGAAAATGAATTTCCTTTATATCAGACCAATGTTACTTCGGAGTTCGGAGGTAGCATCGCGGAGGTATTTTAGAGAAATATGGTGTGGGACGGTCGACCGGTTGGCATCCCCCACTACCATTATGAGAGGGCTCCTCAGATCAAAGGGCAACTCATTCACCCCACTTGTGTAAGGATACCCCTTGTGTGCATATCGTGTACAGAAGTTTTAATATTTGATTGATAGTTTTTGTTTGGCCGAATGCTTGAAAATATGACTGGGTGGTGCAAACCCTTCGATTAGCTCCTCTCCTTGCATTTATTATTATCTATACTCATAGTGCAAGCCTACAATACTCATTTTATTGCAAAAAAAAACCCTTACTTTTATGTTTGCGAAAATTCGTTTCTCCTTTCTTTCTTTCACGACAGGACGCTTGGGGTTTAGACGTTCCCAAGGATAAAGTATATCAATTCTTTAAGAATGGGGAAATTGTGCATGAAGAGAATCGATATTACTATCTCACTTCGAGTAAATTGCAAGAAATAATTGATGAAATATAGGCCTACGGTAACAAAGAAAATTAGACAAATAGATGGCAACTTGATGACATAGGATGGATACGAAAGAAGAAATTACTCCCAAGATTTACAAGATAAAGGACGTTCTCAATATGAGTATTTACCCCTCATAGAACAACTTTGAAATTGATAGATACAGGAACCCTTAGACCACATCGACGGGTGGAATTCAACTTGAAGACGGAAATGACGAAACTGCGAAAGACCATAAGTGCTACTCAAGTAAAATTATTAATTTGTAATAACAAATTGATAATTTTTACTTACAGATCAATTTTCAATTTGTAATAAGAAATTAAATTTGAAATAACAAAATAATTTATAATAACAAATTAATAACTTTTATTTGAATGGTACTGATGGAATTCCGTAACAAAAATGACTCGAGTAAGGTCTATATGTAAAATGCATGTTTAAATCAGTGTTTAATATTTGGGTGTCTGGACTTAAATATAACGACGAGAATGGCGGTGGTGGTCCTCGCATGGTTATCTATATAACTGTAAACGAAGTGAGCTTAAAGTTCCTTTCTGATTTGCGTTTAGTCTATTAGTTATAGATCAATTTCTTCCAGTAGACTAATGAATGTGATTTGCTATCGGAGGAATGGCTTTAAATAAATTACCCCGCGGAGCAGACGATCGTTTGTCATTCAAATCATTGCTAAGAAAAAACACGAAAAAAGATAGCTGCCATGCAGGCTATTAGGAGGGAAATTTTGCATTGTGTGGTTAACAGGGGAGTCGTGCAAAAATATATTGGCGGCGTGAGAAGAGGTGACTGGGTAAGGCATAAGAAGGTGTCTTGCGAAAAGCGTATTTGGAGGGGGAACAGTAGCGGTGGTGTGTGTCACGGACTGGGTGCGAACATTCGAATGTATCGCAAGAAAAGACGATCTGGGGCAATTTCCGACAGTTTATTTCAGTGTTTTTTTTTACGTAGTCCGTGGTAAAAATGTAGAACGTCCTATACTGGAGAGCATGACAACTGGCCAGCAACGATTGAGCATTGGAGATTAGGAGGTTGTCCTTGACTGGAAGACTGTCCTATAACCGCCGTCTTGGGAGAGAGGTGTAAAGAGACGGGTATTCTATTTTGGGAATTTTCACTATTTGGAGGTCTCTAGATGCAATTTGTTGCAACCATTGTATGCACGTTTTGAAAGAACATCTTGGCAACTTGAACTAACCATGCTAGTGGGGTTAACATAACTCCAGCTATATATTTTTTTTCGAAAACATTTAATACTCACTTTTACTCGGCATGTGAAGAGTTTTCAAACGCATTTGAGTTGAGACAAATCATATGGCACCCTTGAAAAAATTTGGGGACTGCCCTGGGCCCCATTGGGCACGACGCCTCCGGTGGTAAAGAAAAATTTTCGTATCTTTGAAACCATGATTTAGCGGTGAAGAATGGTAGGTAAATTACAACGAGTTAGCTGACTAGCTTTACTTTCAAGAAAGAAGGCTCTCAAAGAAAGAAATTAGTTACTGCTTTATAGCTCATGAATGATTTTCTGGCCCAAACCGTTTGGATGCAACATGGGTACCTCTTGCAATATGTCAACTTTTTGAAAAGAGAAGCTATTGCTCGAGTTTAACTTTGAGAGTGAATGGTTTTGTATTAAGTTCTGTCTGTGCAATGATGGTGCATTTCCCTTTAAAGCTAGAAGCTAGAAGAGAATTTTACTTCCTTTTGGATTTGTGGTCCTGAGTCGTTTTATATTTGCCTACCTGACTTGGAAAGTTACCCTATCTCTATTCTACTTAGAACTGCAGCTGAATTACAAATCTTGGTTCAGCTATAGAGTTGCACGCATAAAAGGTATACTCGCGATATATAATGTTGCGCACCACATAATGTTGCACACCCCTAAAAAATGCACGATTTCACCTTCGCAAGAGAATTCCATAAACCTACACACACGGTGACTCATTTTCAGTCAAAGTGAATAGAAACAAGCTAGTTGTGGCAAAACTATGACCTTTGTCATGAAGTTCTACTGTGTTGCTTTTTATATGCATATAAAAGGGCACGACCAAAACGGTAACGAATAAAATACTCTTGGCCTAAATTTCGAATTTCTGACGCATTTGCTTCAAAATCGCAAAATTGTTCGTTCTTGAATCACTTTATTATATTTACCGACAGACGCAAGTTGTTGAAAGTTTATTGGCAAAGTTTTTTTACTCTATTTCGCAACATGAAGACACTCATGATTCGGAATCGCATGAAGGTACCTCTAAAATACGGGGCAATGTTTCAGAAAAAACGTTTGCTGATCACCAGAAAGTAGGTTATAGGAAAGAATTACAAGAATTTGTATAATATTTTAGATTATTTTTGCTACTTTGTCCCTACAATCGCAGATTTACTGCTTAGGTGCGCAACATTCCAACCCACCCTGCTACAAGATATACATTTTTAGGACATTTTTGTGTGAAGGGATCGACTTTGTTTTGACTGCATGTTCTGGGAAAAAATATCGTATACGCGTGGAATTGATCAAAGCCCGCGTGGCGAGTGGAAGATATAAACTACAGCCTAAACGTTCTGATAACTGTGTAAGAAGTGAGTATGGATAATCTTGCCTTGCAGTTTAGTAAAAGAAAAAAGTTTCGTTAATGGATATGCCCGTTAATGTTGGTGTACCTTACTCTAATCAGCCAAAACTGGCGTAAAATCATGTACAGTTATCAATCCTGGGAAGAAAAGGAAAGCTGAATGTAATGAATTGATGCAGTTGGGGCATGTGTGACGCAGGTTAAGTTACAGGAAGATTGCGATTTGCACTTTCTCAAAGATAAACTACCGTAACTGGCTAAAATCGCGATTGCGATTACTGTTGTTTCACTTGCAATTGATCAATGCCTTTGCGACGAGTAAAAGAGACACTGTAGTGTAGCCTCTCTAAGTAACGCCTTAACATATTTTACACTATACTGCGAAAAAGTTTCAACTGAATACAGAATCTTGCCCCAGAGTTTAGTTAGAGGATAGGCATCATGCTGGTGTACCATACTATACTTTAAAAACTTTTTAAAGACTCTAAAAGTCTTTGGTATGAATCCTGGAAGTGTCATACCGAAGACTTTTAAAAATGGAACCTACGGGTGCTTAGCATAAGCAATGAAAACAAGCCAGTAAGCCAGAACTGGAAAAAGGCCGTGGTCGGCCGGACTTAAACCAATTGGTTAGAAACTGAGCCGTAAAACCTCATCTAACTCTAAGTACCAATCAGTCAAAAACATTAATTCATGTAAAGTGATCAATCCTGAGTACATATGGAAAGCTGAAACTCCTGTACTGACGCAGAGGGTGCAAAAATGTGCCACTCGCAAGTCTTTATGACAAATCCATCGTAAGTGAAAGACCCATCCGTTCATTCATTGGGTTGGAGAGAGTGCCTCGTTAGGCTGACACTAATACCAAGGAAGTAAGCCCATAACAAAATTACAATTACTTTCATCCCCTAATCATAAAACTGACAGGACAGACCACAGAAAAACAAAACTTGCAAAAATTAGTACATTTGATACACTACGTAAGTTCGTCTTGTATAAGCCATATTCCTATGAGTGGCCCACATTTCGAGTGAAATTTGATATGCGACATGCAACAATCCATTTAAAGAAAACTTATTTTCTTTTGTCACCAAAACGTTGCATCTTCCTCATCACTTTCGGAGTCTGCGGCAATTTCTTCAGCTCTTCGAATTGAGTCGAGAATACCGCCATCTTTTGGCATAGTACTGGCGCTCCATTCTTTATCCAAAGAAGAGTCGATCTGACTAAGAAATTTTTCTAATGTGTTAAGATTCTTGTCCAGGTGCAACATTGTTGATTGTGCGTGTTTGAGATGATACTCGTCTTCTTCTGTCAGTGATGCTGATTGGTCCTCCTCCTCGTCCTCCTCCTCTTCCTCGAATGCCGATGCACGCATGCGGTCTCGAATAATCTGCAAAGCGCGAAAATGTTCTGAACAGATGGCATTTGAATCGATTGATCTCCTGCGGGTAATCTTTTGTGGACTTCTACCAAAACTTCTCGACCGCACTTGTTTAACGCTTTTTCCCCCAAGAAGAGGGATTTTCTTCCTTGCGAGGTCCCACCCCCTTGAAACTCCAGAGTTGCTCGTCGAGGATAAGCTCATCCTTTTAAACATTGGGACCTTTAGCTTATCGTCCACTGTGTTTTCTCCGATGTCAACAGGTTCGTTTTCATCTTCTTCGTCTGAAGACAAAGATGCATGCAGGAGTGGGAAAACATTCAATTTTATATCCTGAGACGGTGAGAGCCCCTGCAAGTGTATTTTTCCCGAGTGGTAATCCGTGCTGACTACAGACTTCCGACGTGTCTCCGTTTGTACTTTGGTAACGTCTTTATCTTCTGCCTCTGAGCTTCTTGTCATCAACAACGGGAAACAGTCTGCATAGCTCATAGGACCTGAAGTTGACATGACCGTACTAAATGGCTTATCTGCAAACTCCTCATAGCAAATTGACTGTGCACAGATTTCATCTGATGTTACTGATGGACTCAGGGGTCTTCTAAGCCCAAATGCTCTTCTTCTCTCAGTAAAATGGTCTCTTTTCTTTTGTTTTCCGGTGAGTGAGTCGGTAACTGTCTGACTAGGAGTATGGGTTCGACCATCATTTTCACTATTGCTTGTGCTATACGAGTCTTCTTCGTCCCTTTTACTCTTTCTTCTTTGTATGTAGTCTAGATTCTCGTAATGTTCCGAGTCAAAATACTTCGATACCGACTCCTGGTGTAAAAAATGAGCGTTCGATCGAGGAATGGGTGAGCGAAACATTTTTCCATATCAAAGAATGCGATTACATATCACAAACTGTCACCACAACACAAGCAACGCATACGACGGTCTAAAATGTAGATTGCATGCATTGATACACGTTTAGAGACTCATTTTGACGTAATAGTGGTGATGAAACACAACTGCGCAAAAATGCAATGTAATTATTTCCTAGAGACATTGTGCACGCACGCGTATGAACTAGCACAGAGGAGGTGGAGATACATGATCTGCTATGGACCTTACGCGTTGGCGTCAAGCGACATCATTTTAGAGGAAAAACAACAAAGCGAGGTAAATAAGGTATGGGACTTTTATAGACCTTATGCATATGATGTCACAAAGCAAAGATATTATAAGCATAGATTCCAAACTCCTATACCTACACTGTTACGCTCAGTGACTCCTCAAGGAGACGCTACTATCGGGGCGGAAGTGTGAATTTGACATGCGCGCCCTTATATTCCGCGATCTGCGCACAAAAATAAGAACGCGTCACAGAAAATTTCATTGTTAAAAGAGGTTAGCGTGCGTGCACTTTTACAACACGTTCTATACGCGCAGAATACATACCTCTGTGTATTATCCGGAATACTTGACGCACAGTTCTGCGCGTTCTGGAAACAAACACGCTAGTTGCTTTCCCGTTGTGAGCGCGTAAGTAATTGAACGCGCATATAAAAGTGCGTCACTTGAAGATACCATAGAAATTGACCAATGAATGTCCATGAACTTGCAATACCAGTCATTGTGCGTTCATGTTCAAGTGTAAATACGTGGAATGCCGCGTTGAAGAAATAAGTTATTCTTGTTTAAGTGGAATTTATTGAGACGTAGTACTTCTTCAGTCAACAACATTCCGAAATAACAAGTATTAATACTTTTGTATAAGACATTCATTTGCCTGTTTGTTTTAAAACGACTGAGCAGTGATCAGCACTTCCGCCCCGATATATTGGCCTCCATGAGGAGTCAACGCGCCATTTTAAGTTTGGAATCTATGCTTGTAATATCTTTGTCACAAAGGAGAAAGTGCGCCATCCTTTGGAGGAAGATGGCGGAAAAGCGCGTATCATTGCAAGTTACACCAATAAATGCAGACATCTGATTTGTCAATCAATCGTATACGCGCGTAAGTATACTACACGTGGGGCGGAATCCACGCCGTTCGTGCACGTGTGCTTCATTGTTTTCACCCAAAATGACATCAGTGTGATGTCAATGCGTAAGGTCTGTACAAATATTGCACACACAAAGAAGCCTTCACACGCGCACTTAGACCTTGGGGCGCGCATATCCGACTGGTAAAAAATGAGCTGCCTACGTCACTGATCTATACGTAGATCGATCAGTCTGCATTTCTGTTCGTTATGTTGTAATGCTACGCGCCTACCTCATCCCAGGGCGGATTTTCCGTTCTGTGATGTCATATGCATGTGTAGGAGGCATCTCTTCGCGTCATAGACCATATGCATTGACGTCCCATGACGTCAATTTGGAAGGCAAACATTAATGAAGCACAGTACACGCACGACGAAAGACTTCGCACGCGCACGTACTAGACGTACCGTGCGTATGCGACCGCGGCGGTACACAAATCAGATGTCTGCATTTGTTAGTGTAAATTGCAATGACAGGGCGCCACTGAAGTGGCTTCACGAAAACTACTTATGCAGTTTGTAAAGATAAGCAGCGTAGCTGCTGCGCTAAATGTACAAGCAGTGGCGGATCCAGGGGGGGGGTCGCCGGCGTCCGGACCCCCCCCCCCTCAAATTTTCCAATGTGCCCTTTTTCAAAAAATGTTTTTTTTTTCACACTAGCAAAAAAAAAAAAAAAGGAGACAGTTTCACAGGTATGACAGTGTTGTCCAATTCCGAGGAGATTTTGGTTACCCCCATCCAGTATCGATAAATCCACTCGTAATAGTCTAGCAATGTATCGCAGAAACTTTCGCCAATATATTTGACTACGGTAGCCTATATTGACTGGCCGCCCCGAAACCCGAACAGTGCAATCGTTTTACAGAGAATGTGACTACAGTATGTCTGCGTGACAATCAAGCATTCTAATCACTTTTCGCTTGGAACCACGTGTGGCGTGCTTGGGCATTCAGAGTAATACAAAACACGCAGATATTACGTCATACTCACTAGCTATATGCAACGTATTACTATTGGGTTTTAATATTGATTCCAAAAGGTCCCTGCTAGTCTTTTGGTCTTACAAAATAATGATCTGTTCACACTCCCTAAACGCTACATCTACGAAACCTTCCCTCCACCCTCTAGTATCCATCCTCTCGTAAACAAGAGAGAGTAGGTAGGCTAAATACGTTTCGCTATGATATTTATAGTCTGGAATTACTCTCTTCTTTTAAAGTGTTGCCCTAGTGATGGGAATAAAAAGCCAGTCTTAGGTAAAGTCCACAGCCAAGAGTTTGGTCAGAAGTTACAATAGACAATCGGGGACAAATCGGTGTTTGTTTCATTTTAAAATTACTATATATAATCACCACCAGGTCAAATAACGCAATGTCAGTCGGTTCAATTTTTTGACGTCTTTGGACCGATGACCGGTCTGCTGTCGCAAATGAAAAGCAAACATTCGACTTTAGTCATCTATTCTGACAGAGTGTTTTTGATAGTCGCGCCGCAACTATATAGGGAACACAACATACAGTATTTTAACCTCATCCCCCAGTCGAGATAGCGGTAGCGCCAGGTGGGGGAAGGGTTCATGCCCCCCGTCGGGGAAGGCTGGCCCCCTGTCGGAGAAGTTTTACAGTTTCGTAGGGGAGTCTTAGTCGAAAGTAAGCAGTCCCTGACGACAACTAATCGACGGTTTACCTGTTTTTTGCTCTCAAGAGGATAATTTCTGTAACAAGAACCCAAAATTTTCGGCGCGCTACGCGCGCTGTAGGGTCACTCTATTTTTTCAATAGTTCCATTCCACATAGCAGGATAGCACAAGTCCTGTCCACCTTACCAAGTAACATATGGGCAGAATACATAGTTTATGTAAAGGTCGTAACTTTCATTCCATATCGCAAAGCCTAGTTGGTGTTCTCTTGTGTGTGTCATGCGGTACAGTCAGTTGGTGAGCGACTTACGGAGCAAAGTTTGGCTATTTCATCGTGTAGTCCAGGTGGTTTCGATACAATGTATGTTACACCCGATACGGTCTACAAACCCTAAAGTTCTTTTTTTCGTTTCGTCATATATTTTATGTGTAAGCCTATCAAAAAATTTCGCCCGCTTCGCGAGCTTTTCAATTTCACGATCCAGATTCAAAGAACACTAACAGTGCGCAACTCGGATCATGAAGTATTAAGTGATATAATGCAAAATATGCCTGCAATTGCATGGAATAATGAGGCTCCCACATTTGCCCTTCTCATCATACCCTCGAAATAGGGAATGTCGGAACTTGGGGTAGCTGGCATGGCCCGGCCCCCTGTTGGAAAAATTCTGCCGCCACCCATGGTTAGTTTACTTCTTTTGGCTTTCATAAGGGTAATTTCTGGGATAAAACCCAAAATTTTGGGTACGCTTTGTCCACTCTTCCTCAGTTCAGTTATACTTATAGCTAAATATAGTACAAAACCTTTCCACCTTTTCAAGTTAATAAGTAGAATACATGGATTTATGTAAATGTCGGGAATTGAATCGCATTTCGCTAAACCTGGTTAACGTTCACTTGTGTCTGTCGTACGGTACGACTAGTGACTCGAGGAGGAAAGTAGGCCTACAATAAAGTTATGCCCGATAGGGCCCAACTTTCCGCTCAATTGTTATAAGCTTTAAATTAGTACAAATTCTTATAAGTGTAGGCTTACCCAAAAAATTTCGCGCGCTTTGTAATTTCACCGTTTAGATTCCAGGTTTTGATTCCAGTTTTTGCATGTCTCTTGGTTTATCCTTTCTTTGTCAATATGCGGTAAGTTGTGTAATCGCTGACGTTTATGGGAACCAAAATTTAAAAAAAAATTAATGTGCCCTTTTTATGTTGGACCCCCCCTCAGAAAAGACCCTAGATCCGCCCCTGACAAGAGCCAATCGTGTGTGCGGTTGCATCTTGTTTATCACATTTTGAGCCAATGGCAGAACGGCTCTCTGCGGTTACACCGCCTACCTATAGACGTTATGCATTGACGTCACGCGACGACAGTTTGGAGGAAAGCAATGAAGCACACTTGCACGAAGGGCGTAAATTTCGCAAACGCGTGTAGTAGACTTACGAGCGTATATGATTGGTTGACAAAGCTGTCTGTATTTGTTGGTGTAACTTGCAATGATACGCGCTTTTCCTCCAAACGAGGGAACACTTTCTGCTCTGAGACATCATATGCATAAGGTCTAAACGCCAAACTGACACTTGCTGATGTCACGTTGAAAACCTCTATAAGCGGGGCGCTCATACGGGCATTTTGGGTCAAAGGTCGCATTGCAGATGAAAAAAAAACCTCCGGAGTACGACACTGCATATATTCGTAATAATATTATAATACTTGTTTTCATCAGTTTGTTCGGTGCTACCCTATGGGTGTCTCGAAAACACAGACCTCGAAAACACAGACCCCAGACTTCAGACCTCGAAAACACAGACGTAGAAAACACAGACCTCGAAAATACAGACCTTCCATTGCGGACGGAACCCGCTGTCAATCGATGCACAGCATGTTTACCCATGCAACATTACATTTCTAGCGAACGTGAAGTTAGCTGATAAGCCTTGATAATTTTCTCGAACGAAGATCTGAGGTGTCTCGAAAAGACAGACCTCGAAAACACAGACCTTCCTTGCGGACGAAGCCGTTGTCAATCAATACACAACATGTTTAGCCAGAATTGAATTTCTTGGGAAGGTGTAGTCAGCTGATAAGCCTTGATAATTTTCTCGAAAGATGATGTACCAATTATTGGTGTAACAGTTTCAATTCTTCTCCCAAGCAGGGAGCTGTTATTCGGATAACAGCTCCCTGTCCCAAGTATAATCTCCGACCTGATGAGAATTGAATCTACTACACTTGTCAAATACACTCAAGTATGTTGCAGGCGCTGATCCAAGGGGTGGGGACTTCCTCAGGCTCAGCCCCTCCCCCTTTTCGCCACATAAGCAATAACAAATACGCGAAAGTTAGCATAATGTTAATCTAGAATATTCAAGGGGGCTTTCAGCCCCCCCCCCTTTTCGAAAGGTCTGGATCCGCGCCTGTACCTGTACCGCCATTTTGGACGTCAAATTTAGTGCACGCGCAAGACCTAAACTGTGTACATACAGTATCGGCTAAAGCGTGAAATGATGTGTTCCTCTTTTTCAAAGAATATTTACTTCACTACTCTATGTCGGGATGCGATTGGGATTGTCCGGCAGTGCAAGGCAAAGCTTACGGGCAGTAAGCGTATTTTCAGGACACACAATACTACTGTGATACAATGGCAACGTTTGACGACGAAAATGTGTAACAACCAGAGAGACGCACGATCTCGTGATGATATCAGTAAAACACCTCTGTAAGCCCTCCCCCGTATCTGACGCCAAACAGGCGTGAGGCGTAAGCTGACCTCATATTAAATGACAACTCGCCCAGATAACCGGATGTGAATCTGTCGCTTCTACAGGCGATAAACGGTAGTGTATTTGACCAGTGTAATTCTCATCGGAGATTCTACTTGGGCGGAGAATTGAAACTGTTACACAGGCAATACCCATAATTGTTACTCACATCTTTTTTCGAGAAATTATCAAGGCTTATCAGCTAACTACACCTTTGCTAGAAATGTGATGCTGGGTAAACATGCTGTGCATCGATATACAGAGGGTTCGTCCGCAATGGAAGGTCTGTGTTTTCGAGGTCTGTCTTTTCGAGGTCTGACTATTCGAGGTCTGTCTTTTCGAGGTCTGTGTTTTCGAGGTCTGAGGTCTCTGGTCTGTGTTTTCGAGGTCTGTGTTTTCGAGACACCCGCTACCCTATTGTAACTTCCACAGGCCGCCCGCTCATAGACCCTATGCATTGACGTCGGACGCTGTCATGTTATAGGACAAACCACCGATATACATGTATGACTGGATGTAACATGTGCGTCTAAAAGGGGGAACCACTCCGCTCACAGCAACTACTCGTAAAACGCCTAGCCACGTACAAGCTCAATGGAGAGACGCTATGAGAGCGGCGTATTTTTAGAATTTCTACAAAATGTCAGCATATGCAGCCATCAATGGCACTAACCGTCAATGCACAACTCGTCGTCAAACGCTACCTGAGGTAAACGTGAGCAATACGAGTTTAAAAACTATTTTTTTTTTTAAAAAAAAAAGATTTAGCCTAACCGGACAATATATGATGACGTCACGGTTGACAAAACCCATACCATGATAAGTATGTGTGCGTGTAAAGTATACTGCGCGTGTTAAACGCTGGTACCTTTATGCGCAGGAAGAGACGAATAAGGATTAAGTTGTACATTACGGAGTTTTCGATTTCAGGGGCCGGATCACGGACTTCAATACATGGACAGAGGATTGCGCAATCAATACGGTCGCCACCGTTCGAGCAAATTTCGGCTAACCAAGATGGCCGCCGGGCTACTACCATTTGCCCAATTTGATGATGAATCTGCAACATTTCAGACAAAATATCAGTATGAATGGAAGAACAATATCACAGTCCTCCATTCTGTTTGATGAATTTGACCTGAGCTTGCGTTCTTTCGAAAATATTACAAGTTTTTCACACAATTTGTCGATACCGAGCCACTTGAGCAAGTCCAAACTTTTACACACAAGAGTATAGCAGGCAGCCATATTGGTAAGCCTATTCGTGTACGTACGGTGTAGACAATTTACGCATAGGACGTTAGTGCAATATGCTCTGTCCATGTATATAAGAAGTACGTGGGCCGGATTCACAAAGAATACTTACGCACAAAAATTGTTACAACTTACCGGTGAGTGCGGATGATAACAAAGCATTGCAACTTAGTTCATAAATGAGCGCGTCATTGTTTGTTTGTCATTCTACCGCACCGTCGACTTTAAATTAGAGACATTAGCGACTTTTCGATTTCAGGACGGTAGACAAAGAGAACGGAACGCGCAGCAAAAAAACTGGACTGCGCATGAGTAGAAGCGAGCATCGCTCCGTCCTGTTGATTTTCAGGACGGTCGTCGACCGATTTAACGTTCTGTTAGAAACAGGACGGTACAGGGGTTGCCATGGTAATTTCCCTCGTCCATAACGTACGTGTTTCTGTGACGTTGAATTTGAAGTTAGATGTATGCAATTGTACATCATTTGTTCATGTAGCATGCAAGCTGCTGACAAAAATGAACATGACAAACAAGAAGAGTGCATATCTGGAAAGCCATTTTACGAACGATTCCGTGCTAAGCCAAGGAAAGCTATCTTGAGGTAGAAACTTTCAAATTTTTGTAAAATGCCCAGTAATGATGGCGCCTCTATAATCCTGTGTAGGTTCGAGGTTCGTCATTGTTACAACTTAGCGATGAGTGTGGATGCTAACAAAGCACTGCAACTTAGTTAATAAATGAGCGGCGCGTCATTGTTTTGTGGGCATTCTACCGCATCGTCGTCTTTAAAACCGAAACGCCTTAAATGTCAGGACAGAACGCCGGGCGCGCGTGCGTTTAACCCTCCGTCCTGTTGCTCTACCGTCTTGAAATCGAAAAGTCGCTATTGTCCCAGTACGACTTTGTATACGAATTTGGATAAGAGAAATGAGTTGTGGTTAAGGTTACTTAAACCCAAGCATAACCAGAGAAATGATTTGTTGGAGAAAAAAGACATTTACGAAAGTGAAAGCTTTAGGTTGTTTTAAACAAATGGTGGTTGTAAATACAACGGCTGTTTCAATATGCACAAGGTTTATCACGGTGGGAAGTTCTAGATCATTATGAGTATTCATTATTCAGCTGCTTCGAGATCACATCATTTCGACGACTGTGCATGCAGCACGATGCAGCCAGTGTACTGCGGCTGTACATGTTCGTACAGCCTGCCAGTATTTTGCCTCGCTGTGCCAGGCAACGTTATCTTGTTTAGGATTTCAGGTGAGGTTTCCTCCTTTTTTTATGTTATAGTTGTGCTGCAATTTTGTTGGCGTGAGTAATTATTTCTAACTCCAATTCTAAGCCTACACTAACCTGAGTATAGTTCTAGGCTGTTTGTGTAGTCCATCCGTTCGAATTACAAGCAAATGCCCTGGGGCGGGATTCACTAACATTTGCGTAAGTTCTTGCGTAAGTCAAAATATTTACGAACTGCGGAAGTACTTTCTTAAGTGGTATTCACTAAAACAACTTACGCAGTTCGTAAAGATACGCAGCGTAACTACAATAAATGCACAAGAGCCAATCGTGTATGCGGTTGAATCTTGCTTTGTTACATTTTGAGCCAATCACATTGATTGTTATTGTTAAAACGACGCACGCGGTCTTCTGTGGCTACACACGCGGTCCTATGCTCTAACAACCGTGTGTTAAACGCGTACTTCTGTATGTGTTACTATGGCTATTTTGTACTTACGACAACTCTGAAGCTTGCGTAAAGTTACGCAAAATATTTAAGAACTTTTCTCTTCGTGAATACCGACTAAGCAAGATACGCTTCGTAAGTCTGACTTACGCAAATTTTTGTGCGTAAGTATTCTTTGTGAATCCGGCCCCTGAACTGTTTACGTGCGTACATTTCACTACAGTTGAGCATTGTAGGCAAGACAATAGTTATTTATTCATGAATAATCATAAACAAAGAGACTTTCATTGGTTCATACTCCTGACTGATAAGCCATACAAATAAAAGTAAGGGAGAACGCTTACACAATGCATCCAAGCATGTTTAACTGGTGAAGCCACGAAAATTGTGAGGGAGCTTTCGTTGTACGGCAAAAGACCGGTTGATTGATGTCTCTCCGTACGTACAGTGTGCATTCTGCTGCAGAAGTTATAGCTTATTTTATGCATTTTTCGAAAGATTTGGAGTAATTTTCACAACAGAAATAAGTCATGGTGCCTTAAGTATTTTGTTTTATACTCCTAACTTGAAAACTTGTAGTTTCTTTGCCAATACTTGAGGCAAAAGCAATGACGTGATATTTGCATTACGCGCCGGTGCTCTGTTGCCGTACAGACTGGCCAAATCCATGGTTTCAGTCCAGATCGGCTGACGTCATTCTCCCTTACTTTTATTTCTATGTTTTATTTCTATGCTGATAAGCTCATTACGAGGAGAGAACTCGAATTTCAGTTGGCAAGCCGAATTCAACATCTGCATTTCGGACAAAGATTACTCCCGAAAGAAGCTAAGACTGTTCTTCAAGGTACGATTTTTGGCGGCTTAAGTTTTCCTTTATACAAAATCGTACTGGGACTTTAAAATCGAAGCGCATTAAATGTCAGGACAGAACGCCGGGCGCGCGTGCATTTAACTCTCCGTCCTGTTGCTCTACCGTCCTGAAATCGAAAAGTCCCTATGTTACGATAGGACGGCGAGCAATGTCTGATTATTTTGAAACAGGCTGCGCGTTCTTTTGCCAACGAGTGAAGACGTTGAGCATTTGCTGGTAAAACACATAGGCCTACGATACTATGGTAGTACGATATTATTGTAAAGAAGTCAGTGCTCCAGTTCTCACTGGCAGTTTAGGCGTAATCGTACTGTTCTATGTTTCTAAGGGCCAAGTTCTCAATGCTATATGCTCTAAGGGCCATGTGATGGCATGATTTTGACATAAATGCATGGGTGCTGGAAAGCAGAGAAACATCTCTCCCCCTTGACTCGTTTTATTTCGTAAGTTACTTCACTTGACATGTAAGGACAGTCGAGGTGTAGATAAACTGAAATAACAAAGGCTATAAAACAGGTCTGTCATAAAAAGAGAAATTTAGGGAGTAAAGAACGAAGAAAATTATGAATAAAGGAATATGTTCAAATATGTACAATGTCCCAATATACCGTACGAGAAGGGTGAAAATGAGAAAGGCATTGCCGGCGAGCAACATAACAAGGCTGAGGTTAGGTTAGGTTAGGTTAGATGAGGTTTAACGTCCCAGTTTCCAACCAATTGGTTCAAGTCGAGCCGGCCACGGCCTTTTTTCCAGTTGTGGCTCACTGGCTTGTTTTCTCTTACTCCATTGCTTATGCGGAGCATCACGCACAACGGCAGTAGGTTCCATTTTTAAAGTCTTTGGTATGACAACAAGCCTGAAAGACCAAATAGATCTCCGCTATCAATAAATCCCATAAATGTTTCTTAATCTGGTAAGGTAAAGTTAGTAGGGTCTAATAGATGAAAAAAGTACAGGTATTTTTAAAAATTTTCTACACTACTGACACTAGTTGATAACAGGGGTGGCTCAAGAATTTGCCCGACAGTGGGTCCATGCTCCCCGGGGGCCAGCAGCCCAATTAAAGCCCCAACAAAAGCGATGTTGATAAAAGGATGCGGAACACAAAATTTTGGGAGCCGAAAAATATTTGGCTTTTTTTACAAAAATTTGAAAATTTGGGAGTTTTATTGCAAAAATTTTGAAAAAATTGGATTTTATGGAAGAAAATTTGAGAAGCTTGAGTTTTTAAGGAAAAATGGAAAACTTTGGGGTCTTTAAGAATATGCCCTTTCTATGAGCAAAATCAAGCAGATCGTCCGGGCAACTGAAGGTTATTGGAATCACATTTTATCGTACGGATTAAGGCCCCCCAAAGAACTGGAAAATTTCCCCGAAGGGGGCAGCCTTCCCCGACGGGGGCCCCTGACCCCCGGGCGCCACCCTTGATTGATAATCTTGCTACCTTTACCTGTAATCAGCATACTTAAACTTGTGAATACCAAGTGGTTCCCCGCCACTGTAATGCTAAACAATAGCGCGTGTTACAGCCAGTCCTACATTAAGATCGGTGGGACAAACAATGAAGCTAGCTAGATAAGGTAGGCTACATGACTGTGGTATATACACATACTTAACGCAAGTGCCCGACGCATTTTTCCCACGAGCACGTAGACTTAGTCTCGTATCCGACCGGAACAAAAAAGACCTGCCTGCGCTGTTGGTGTAAGTTGCAATGCTACGCACTAACTTCAGCCGACTGGTGCATTACGTCTATAGACTTAAGGCATATGACGTCACAGACCCTGAAGTGAGCCCTCTAATGGAGGCAAGCACGTATCATTGCAACGAACAACAACGAATGAAGACAGCTGATTTGTGTACCGGTCAGATACTCACGTAAATCTACCACTCGAGCGTGCGTTCAGTGTGCACCAAATCTTAAAAAGAAAACAGGTTGTTTGACCTGGCTACTATAGTAAATAAAAATGCAAAAATCAGCAAAAGTTGCCCTCGGGCGGAAATACTTGAGAAGCCCAGGAAGAAAACTTGCGAAAATGGATACTACTACGTGTGTAAGAGTGGTCTAAATAGTTTAATAACTGTGGCAGGGAGATATGTCTTAAGTATACCTTTTAAAGGTCCACATGATCCTTAACCAGACATCTTCACATAATTATCTTCACATAATTACAGCTGCTAGAATGCTGGAAATAACAACAACACAGTAACTTGACAAGGCTATAGAGATATATCCCATGCCAATGCTCAGCTGGTTAATGTTGTCGTTTGCGTCATACCTTTACATGTTTGTTTACTGACTAAATTATACGAGACGAGCAGCTGACAAAGGCATTTCAATACTTGCCCTTCACATATCAATAATTGCACATGGGACTTAAGTGTTACATAGTTGAGCTTGGTGACGTCAGACGTCAAGTAATACCTCTCACCATATCCACGGAAAATAAGCTCTTTGCAATTTTAGGTGACAAATCGGCCTGCTTACTTTATTACCAATTAACCAAATATAAACAGGAGACGAATCCGGAAAGCTGTGTGGTTTACATTACTGTGCGAAATTGCGGTTGACATAACAACACGGTAAGTCCCTATTTGCTTCATGTTTTCGAAACTTTAGGAGCATTTCCTTGCATGTGTTGAAAATTTTCCGCAAACAATTTTCATAAACGGAGTTCCATATCTTACTTCCTTTCTTTCTTTTTTAAAGAAAATTATTAGGTCTTTCAGATTGCTTGCGAAAATCTGAACCTACCGTCCCCCGAAAGAGCTAGGGGTCCAAAGGGACACTAGCGTTTGCCTTCAAACAACGTTTCGTTTTTGCAAGCCTGCAGGAACCTTCTTGGGCAGCTTCAGTGAGGTTTAAGTTACTGATACACAATGTTCCTATGCAATGCATGATATGACGTGAGGAGTGCTTATCACATTTTATCATGCGTAATAGGTCTATTTACTCACTCATCATTTCTGACGTCAGTAACTTCGGTAATGGTGGAACACCGAACGGGCAAATGGGAAGGCTAAGTAATCTCCTTGGTCCCTCTCCGTCTATGTCTCCGTCTTTCAAAAACAGCGTAAAAGGATAACTGTATGGCTATATAGATTTTTTTAATACACTGAAAGAAAATGCTCACAGGGAAATTTTTGCAAACTGCGCAATTCTGGCGCGATCTCCGCGCACATGTTGCTTCCTATAAATATGAAGATAGCCTGCAAAGAATTTTTGTTCTGGAACTTTTACGTTCTGAACGTTGATAGCCCTCTGGAAGGCAGCGCTGCCGTTTGTTACACTCTGTAGTATGCGTATAGCAGGGACGTAGCCTGCGGGGGACAATGGAAACTACCCCCCTTTCGATTTCCAAACCGTAAATGACAGTTGGCTTACTTGAGAAGAATTACTGAAAGACTGAAAATTTCACTGTCCAAATTTGATTTCAAGGCCCCCAAAACTTGGCAAATTGCATGTAAGTGTTCCTTTTTCCTCCAAATTTCCCGGGGAGGTCCTCGGACCCCGCCATGGACGCGTTTTTGTTTTGGTTCCTCTTCCTAACGAATAACCTATCTTCCTCCTACAAGATACAGAACAAAGAAACATATTGTAACATAATGATTCCCAAGAGTCATTCATGAAATAGAACACTCTGGTAAACTCATTCAATTACCGTGAAAATTTTCCATTTAAATTAACTTTTCTTCTCGAATTTTAATTGTTGCTAAAGCATGAAATCTCAAAGTTTAGAATGTTTAGATACAACTTTAAGGTCTTAAATTTGTCATTCCTCCACCTGGAAGACATTTCGACCGAACATTTTCTTGCTGGCCTACGCAACGGCTACGCACCAACCGATGGCGGTTCCCCCATTGACGGGGAACAGCCTTGTAGCGGTGCCATGTATGCCACAGCCGAAAAATTGAGTAGAAAAAAGTTCAGATCATGTTATCAGTCCAAAAGCTTTATCAAAGAGGAGCATTTAGATCTAGGAAATCTAAGAACAAGAAAATTTCTCAAAGAGTAGAGGTGTCATCCCTCCCCTAGGCAACATCCCCGTATATTACACCCCATCAGCATCCCCGTATATCACACCCCATCAAAGCAGAAAAAAATCACTAAATTATGAGGATTCCTAAACATATAATCAATTCAACGCTTTACGAAACTTAAAGATACGCACCATTTTGCATCCAAGCCACCTCACAAAGACAAGAATTTCCCAAAGAGTGTAGATATCGTCCCCTTCTCTTAGACAGCATCTCTTGCCATACGCCCAGCCAAAAAATAGGAAAAATATCACTAAATAATGACGTTTTGTAAAGATGTAATCACTCCAAAGCTTTGGCAACGATAGTTCAATTTTGCACCCAAGTCAGGTCTTACAGGTACGCCTCCCGTCAGCACCCTCCCCCCTCCCATGACACCCATGTGGTGAAAAAGGAAGGGTTCGCCCGGTATCAATAAATGTAGGCACGCCACTTGGTACTCCGCTTAGATAGTGCCATGAACTCCCCCCTAGAGATTTCGCACAGGCTGCCTCTCTGCCTAGGGGTCCGGGTATACTGACCAACGATTATGCTTTATAAAGCATGTCACGTGCCTAACCCACTGTCACAATTTGGAGGACACAACTTTGAGACAAACATTAAACGTTTTTGAGCGCATCGACAACATTCAATAATCGTATTTTGTATAAACTAATGTTCCAAAAACTGATTTACGATGCTGACAACCTTCTCCTTCTACTCCTCCCAACTGGACTATTGTTTCTACCACCCTTTCAACCTTTCCTTCTGAAACTGACGAATATCCGTTCGTCGTTCCAAATTTTGGAAAGTCTGCGCGACTTTGTAACATAGCCTCCTTGATTTTGCTGTGAGGTGAAGTTTCTTATACCTTTTACAGTTTACTGAGTTTTGTTCAGATAAGATTTAGGGGAGAGCCTCTCTCCTACCTTCACACTTGTCCATACATACGATTACAAAGCGTCAAGGCCAGCAGAACTTCCGTTACGAAAAGTGTATAAACTGTGTTCATATCAGATCAGTATAGGCAGATAGGTTTATTGTGTGAACGCAGAATGTAATACATTAATTTTCATCGAAGGCCTATGGTTATTGCTCAATCACAAACTTGTTGATATCGCCAGCTTCACGCTTTATTAATGGTAGTATCGTCTACGAAACGATCTTTAGTTAGTAGAATTTGCCGTAATATTTGATCAGCTGTGTTTTTGCAACGTGTCTCTCCTTGCCCGAATACCACATTTACCATGCTGTCAGTGGTATGAAGTTCCTCTTCAATATATTTTAAATTTAACAAATTTGGTGACGAAGCCACTGACTTCCTGACGACAGAAAACATTCGCGTCGCTCGTTTTGCTTTTTCCTTTCAACGACCAGTGATGATCGCGCGCTCTCCGCATCAACCGACTCTTTCCGCTCAGCCAAGTTCGATCGAGAATTTAATAGGCAGGTTACCATGGTAGCTGATTAGAGAAATTTGGCACCAGTGGTGAGTAAATTGCTTCATATTCACTTTAAAGACAAAGCAAAGAGGCACGGGCTAATCTCCTCTCATCGGTTTGACATAAGAGCTTTTTATTGATCAAACGTTTATCACTCATAAAAAAAGAAAGGCACTGTAAAAAAGAATCCCATTCCTGTCTGCGTATATTTGGTTGTCATGATAACAGCAAGAATACTATACGCTCAATAACTCGACTAGCCTACATATCTCACACGGCATGTAAGTCATGATGTTTGAGATTTACAGTTAGCACGACTTATATTTTACGATCAAAAAGGAAGTGTATCTTTTGGACAAAGAAGAAGGAAGTGCTGGTAGGGAATATACACGTCAATTGTAAGTATATATTTTGTACAATTTCCGTAAACAGTATATTAACTCTTGTTATTCTGTATCTGTGGCCATACATAATTTAGCTTTGAATCAACAAGCCTACAAGACTGTATGTAAAGATTGGCTAGTTGAAGAAGAAAAACTTGGAACGTCGCTGCTTAAACTTACAGAACATTGGCTGTATTTTTATGGCAGTGTTTGCCTGGTTCTCACTTTGTGCGATGCGTGTCGAATTGCCATGATAAAGAGAAAAATAATCAAGAATATGATTGGCCTATAGCTTTGTATAATGAGCATGAAATTAATATTGTAAACATGCAGTTTACAATGTTCTAGCTGATGTGCAGGATGGATTATAGAGATAAGCCGTTCATATATGGTAAGCAAAAAGCCATTCCGGGATTTTCATTCTAAAGATGTTAAAACTGTCGTTTTGACGTGACGTCTAATGTTTCAAGAATTCATTCAAGTTTGAACACTCTTCAGTTGTCGTTTATGTGTCCCATAATTACCCTTTAAAACTGAACTCAAGGGCGGATCCAGATGGGGGTGGGGGCGACCGCGCCCCCCCCCCTTAGGGCGACCGAAAAAAAAATTAAAAAATGTAATGTAAAAAAAAAATAAAAATAATACTACAAAATAAGAACTAACTCACACATTTTGTGGTACATTTCCGGCATATAGGTTATAGTGAGGCCCAAGTTTTTTACAATTTTGAAGATTCTTAAATAAGACTCACAGTCATGGTAAACATGCTATCATACATGTAAGAAACTCACAGAGCCTCGAAGCTGAGTCCAGGGGTCGCGGAAATGGAAATTCCCCGTGACCAGTCGCCCAGGGTCTTGATTTTGCTCTTACACACAGACACCCATCACCCTAACATTTCTGGTTCTGAGAAAGCAAAATTCTCAGTTGGTGAATGCGCTCTTTGATTGACATCAAAGGCAAAAGATACAGAGCAGCTCACATTACCCAGCATGCACAGAGAGTGTTCTGATTACATTTGGCCTTATATGCCCATCAGGACATAGTCTTAAGCAATAAAACTAGGTTTGTGTCTGCTCAAGAGGAAGGGTTCATGACAGTTTTTGGAGTGGCTAGGAGTACCTAAGTTGGGGAAATTGGAACTGTCTTGGGATGATAAGAAAGGGAGCGGATTCTTCTATAGAAACCCAAATGTTCTAAAATTTCTCAGTAAGAATAAATTATTTCAATTTTTCTTCAACAAACCCACATTTTTCGGCGCGCTTCGCGCTTCCCAAATTTTGAGTTCCGCATCGATCATTCTTTTGGGCATTCCGTTGCTTTTGGCCGGGGTTTTGGGTTGCAGAACCCGTTTGGCATATCCTTTTTACCACCCCTTGTTGAGTCTGCATGCAGGTATTACCATCGTAAATCATTTTCCTGCAAGATTTTGGCGCTTCGCGTTCATTTATCACAATCGAAGTAGTATCACCAATGAACATCATAAGCCCCACAATTTCAGTGAATTATTCTAGCCAACGCTAGGTGAAGGCTCGTAGTTAGATGTCAGACATCAAGAGGATTTCATGTGGCATTCTAATACCTTGAATAACATTCGTATCGAGATGGGTACATGGCTTGAAACTAAATTGACTAGTACCATAAATTCACTCAAAAATTTACTCTTTCTCTTCATGCAAAATTTCGTTCAAAGTGAAATACAATAACGACCATCTCAGTTGTGAACTGTGAAGAGCTTGGTGTGTTCTGCCTTTCAAATTCCTGCTGAAGCTCCATGCTAGTGTTCCCAGTTTGTTAATTTCTCGGACATTCGGGGAATTTCACTACGGATCCTATCCAAAATTATGCTGGACCACACCAAGCCTGCCATATGACAGTTATGACAGTACCTGCTTTGGTCCCCTCTATGTTCGCAAAGTACTCAAGTCATCACTTGCTCTTGCGGAGCTGAAGAACTATCATCGTAATCATGATCATAGCCGTATTCCCTTCACTGGTGGCGTCTCTGCATTGCAAAAGGAGGCAAAATTCCCACCAGAGCAGCGAAATTTTCGGGCGCTTCGCGCGCATGTGCTCACTTTAAGCTATCTTTGGTAGGCTCAAGGTATGACCCCTTGTGGTTTCCGCAAACTTTTATCATATGGCGTCACCACTGACTACAAACGTATAATCTTCTTTAGTTCCCCGTATACGGTGCCGGTGCCCCCTATCAGAATTCTGGCATACGGGCCTGACTGACAAGAGCTGCAGATAGGCCTAGCTGGCTGACTTGAGGCGAAAGGGGGTCTTTAAGGTAAATTACTTAAGTTAGATCCAAAAATATGCCAACCTGTCTCCATGAGAGATTGATTCTACAAGGCACGTTCAAATAATTTACTGATAGTCCTTGAATTATTATCTCAAAAGTCGTAAGTCAGAGCTCGCTTTAGGGGTGTTAATACAAATTTTATAACCTTTTGAAGGCTTTATTTTGACAAAATTGATCTCCTTTGTCAAATTAGTTGTACTTTTCATTTTTGCACTACACTGGCGTTTTTCATATGATTTTGTAAATAACTTTTGTATAAATTCGAGTAACATCCTCCTCTTTCGTTGGGTTGTTCATAATCGTAAAACTCTGTCCATTGACTGGAAAGCACTCTCACTGCCTTGCAAAGAGCCTCCCGGATCATTATAAGGTAAAACTGAAGGGATTGCTGCTCATTTCTTCTCGACTCTTCGGGCATTTTAAACTAATTTTCTTTGTTCAAATTGTCTTATATTGCGAGAGCTTCCGGGGGCTTCGCCCCCTGGACCCCGCCAGGGGCCCTAACGCGGGCCCCTGGACCCCACGCGATTATACTTGCGCTTCGCGCTCGTGGTGCACCTTCGGTGCAGTTCGTCCGCCCCCACTTACAGCAACTTCTGGATCCGCCCTTGACTGAACTTAAAGTGTGCCTAAAGTCTAGAATTACACAAATTTATATTTTAGCATGCTGAAAAGTTGATTTCTTTGATCCAACTCCCATTTTCATAGCTTAGTCCATTGCTGAGATGTAAAATATTGAAATTTGTTCACTTCATTTGAAGTAATCCATTGCGCACTAATTTATGAAGTCCTTCTTGTACAACTCACAACACCTGCTTTTGCTTCCTTTTGAAATTAAAATGTTTATATGACCTTGAAACAATTACTGTTTCCTTGCATAGCATGGTGTACGGAGAGACTTTGTTTAGTGAAGTCACCCTAAAACAGTAAAGCAGTGATCAAATTTCGACACAAGGTGCAGTCGTTTTCTAAGACAACGAAGAAATGTAAAGACGGGTAATTTGAGTAGTACAAGAATGACATCACAAATTATTGCGCAATCTATCATTTTACATTGAGTGAATGCGGGTCAATATTTTATATCTCAGCTCAGGAATGTCCTGTAAAGATGGGAGTTGAACCATTTGAATTCATTTTTCAAGCTTAGTAACATATCTTTTTGACATTTTAGGCTTTAGGTACACTTTAACAAATCTTAATAACAAATACAAATACTTTATGTGTTAAAGAAATAAATAACTTGTTTCGGTGGCTGGTTGTGGAACTGTACTTCTACAAGGCAAGGCCAAATATTATACTTAAGGATAGAAAGCAAGGAGAATTAAAATCGTCTACTTACTAGAATCATTGATATTATGAGAACTTTGCAGACTTAAAGTCATTGACCATAAATGTTTCTGGTAATTTTAAATCATAAAATATGAATTACTGAAATAATTTGAGAAAGTAATCTGTGTGAATACTGTGTTGCCGATCGTCATGCTAGGGTGTCAATGTCTTTCATTCTTTACAACCTATCTTTTCTTTGGCTCTCTCGTATATGGCAAGACATTTTGACATCTAAGCCTACCTTGTAATTTCATTGTAGTGGAATAAATTTTAATTAAGGAAACCTATGATTAAATTTAGGTGTAATAGTGTGTCACTTCAGTAAAATTTCAATAACGAGTGAAATTGTATTTGTCTGAATTGAATTGTATTTGAATAAGTTGAACAACGTTTCACTAAAGTGAAATTGCGTTTTACTTAAGTCATAGGGCCTGCTAAAATAAAATACCGTACAATTTCACTTAGGTAAAAATCAATTCCACATATATGAAATAGAATTCCACGTAAGTGAAATAGAATTGAACTCAGTAAATACAGCTCAGTCAAATACGGTGAAAAGTTAGGCTTAAGAAAAATGAAATATCACTGACTATTAGAACTAAGCCCTTTGAGAAGCTGTTTGATCTTTACCTTCATAGGCGTAGGAAGCTTTTCGAGACTGGAGGGGGTGCTGAACTTTGTTTCGAATCGCCGGCCTGGGGGAGGGGTCTAAGGGGAGGAGTGTCCCCCTCCCCTTTGGAAAATTTTTGGGTATTTTAGGGTCCTCAGATGCAATTTGGTGCAATATTTTGGACAAATTTTGAGGAAAATTACTGCAAATTTTTGACATTTCTTACAGAAGAGACAAATAAGGGGTTTTTGGCCTTGGTGGGGGGGGCGGAAGCATACTTCAGCCCCCCCACATTTTTACTAGGGGTAAAGGCCCCTGCCCCCCCCCTCCGCTTCCTACGCCTATGTTTTTCTTCAATTTTTACAGCAATGGAATACAATTTTACTTAAGTGAAATGGAATCTCACTTAGGTGAAGTAGAATCTACCTTAACCTACTCACACTGACCCGGTAATGAATTTAGCTTAGGTAAAACACAATTTCACATAGTTGCTATTCAGCTCCACCTATGTGAAGATGTGAAGTTGAAATTGAATTCCAGTCAAGAATATTTTCCATATAAGTAAAATAACGCGATAAATGTTAGAACGGCTTGTTGTATGATTTCCACGAATGCCTCTATCATCACATGTAAACGAGTGATATGTGAAACTTGTGCGCATCACACCTACGGTCTGATTCTTGTGAGTACGACTAGTGCAACAGCGTACACGTGTATATATATTAAAGAGGCTCATTGAGTTGATATCAATAATTTTGTGTCGAGTTCAAAGTGAATCATTACATGGCATCGCTTCTAATTAGCGTCATTTTTCATGTGTCACCACCTATAGTTACCGAAAACGTGAAAAATTTTAATTTTTTTTTTTATGTGAGTTTGTAGTTTGTGTTGCTTGTCCAAGCCCTTGAAAGACCCTCCTGTCTTGAATACACAACATATATACAGTATACAGCTGAAAGTCTGATCACAGCAGCTGTTCGTACGAGGAGTTGATAGCCTGTGAATCAACGTTTATAAGCTTAACTCACTGGCCGTCTTTGAACAGGGGTTGCATATGGTTAGTTTAAAGCAGGCCCGTAGCCAGGGGGTTCAGGAGGTTCGCACTACCCCGCCCAGACCAAATTTTTTTTTATTTTCTTATTTGGAGTTGTTGGCGTTTTTCAGGGCAAAATGTTAATTCCGCTGGTTTAGCCAATGTAAGCGGTAGGCCTATGAGTTAGGGTTGCCAGACGGGCGGGTTTGTAAAATTGCCTACAATGTCCGGATTTCATGTATTTCTCACATGATCTAAATTTGCTTTGCGGGCTAAATATTTTGAAAGCTTGATTGGTCGTATTATTTTGTCTGACCAAGTAATAGGCTATACCGATGCCGTGAATAGTGAATAAAACTAACGGTATCCTATACATTAGCGGCTCGCCATAGGGGCACGGGGGGGCATTTGCCCCCCCCCCCAAAAAAAGTTTGCAAAGCATGGTCTTCAATTTTCAAAAATAAAAATGATAAATAAAAAAACATGTAATTCGAGATGGGTTAGGCCCTCCCTTTTTCTTGAGTGGGCTTAAAATTAAAGAAGTGAATAACTTTCCAATGCAATGTGAAGGTTAAACATTAACAAACTGCTTTCAAAACGACATTTTTTTCGGCGCGCTTCGCGCGCGTTTTCTCAGTTGCCTGTTTGCTACTATATATACTTCAGACATCACAAATGGACCTGCCGTTAGTGCAAGCTAAGGTAATTAATCAAAACAAATGATCACGCTGTGATATTTGTAATCTAATTAGCTTAGGCATCATAATGTCATTTACAGAGTGTAACGGTAATGCTGGAGTGAAATGCCCATAGTTCTGCAGACACTTCAGAGCTTTCGGGGTCATTAGATACACAACCCATTAGTCGTGTTGATTATCATCCACGACTAAAAGCAGTTTTGCCCGGGTGTCACCTGGCCAGATTAGCATAGGTATATGTCTACAAAAAGTTGCAACGGGCATGTTGTCTAAAAGTATTGTGTTTCCCATAGAAAGACAGGTTTCCCTTCCTTTGTCCAAAACTGACAGCGCCGTTGGCCCACGAGCGGTCTTATGACTGTCAAATGGCCTGTTATAAGCAAAAGGTTCTCCGCCTCTGTGCTAAAGTATACCGTAGTTTCAATTGATTTAAAATAAACACACTGGTCAAACAGTCAATCTAAGCTCAGTGTGATGAGACTTTTGACTAGTGGTCTAGCTATTTGTACATAGGATGAGACGTCGTTCTGAGTTAGGGGAATTCCCCCCCCCCTTAAAAAAAATTGTTTCGGAACGGTACTGAGATCCAAAATACTAGTGCTATCACTTCATCGTTTTCAAGTGTCTTCATGCTCGAAATTTTCGTTAGTTTAAGAGAACAATCCAGAAAACCAGCATTTTATGGCTTCTTGGCAAAGCTGAAACATATTGTGACACAATGAAATGAAACAGTAAAATATTTAAAGGTGGGGCTCATTTTATACAAATGGATCAAGCCGCATTGCCCATTTCACCAGGCTCTTACTCCACCCGTATGGTAGTACGGTAGCGATCGGTTGATATGGTTGTATTTATTTTTAAAGTAGTCAGCTCATGACTTACTGGCTGAAATGGTTTTTGAAGAGCTTTTGAAAACTACATGTGGCATCGCTGTAATACATAATAATAACCGTAGGCCTACTCCCATAGGCGTAGGAGGCGGGGCGGGGGGCTGCAGCTCCCCCAACAAAATATTTTTGTGAAAATTCGGGCAATATTCTGAGAATTTTTCGGGAACCCACTGAAAAAAATAATGCAATAATGTAGCTTAACGGAAATCGATACTTTAAAAAACTTCCTTGGTAATTAAAATATAGGTCTGATTTGGATTGCACCATCATCTAGGCCTATATATTCGGTATTTATTCACCAGTGTGTTTTTAATGGTTAAACTCATATATTATGATTATCAGTGGTGTATTTGAGGAGCCATTAGGGCATGCCCCCGTCACTGACGCCGATTTTTTTAGTACCTAAAATAAAACAAAATTTTACTTCAAAGGTAGCATATGTGGCACCAGATTGCATGTAAGGACACCTAACTTTTCAAAAAATTTCAAAGGGTAGGGGGTGATGCCTATTTTTTCTTTTAGTACTAAAATACGTACGGTAAATTTTTTCACACAAATTTTACTTCAAAGGTAGCATATGTGGCACCAGATTGCATGTATGGACACCTAATTTTTCAAAAAATTTTCAATGAGGGGGGGGTCACCCCTCCCCTTAGACCCCTCCCCAGGCCGGCGATCATACATCATAGTGCCTGCCCCACCCCCATGAGAGAAATCTTGGCTACACCACTGATTATTATCATCATTATTGTAACGACTTTCCCAGAATTATAACCAATATGGAATAGGTAGTAACGTGGTAAATTATTGTATGTAATTGGCATGCGGTGTGATAACGGATGCATGCCTATATGATATGTACATTAACATTTTGAACGCGCGCGGAGCGCGCGGTAATTTTTGTTTTTATATTTCTGGCAGATCGTTACAGCCCCCCCCCCTTAACTTGGGCCCCTACGCCTATGCATACTCCCATTGAGGCTATTGTACTATCCGGAGCTGACCATTAATATTGCTGGGGGGGGGTCTTCCGAAACTCCCTAAATACGGACTTAAGTTTGCCCCCCCAAACAAAATTTCTTAGAGCCGCCCATGATCCTATACCTCGTATTTACAAATACAACGTCTATAGATTCCCCGTACCCACGTCCCGCATATGTAAGGTGAAGTAATTCACTTGTAGCGACCGCAAAATACATCGCACTAACTTATCAAATACTGTTGTACTGTACAATGAGTACGGCGTTACCGAACAGCATGGTCTGACAGCCACATTCCGAGACAGGGGAGACGAACACCAAACGAGGTATGACAACAGTGTGCATAATTTAAGTCAACGGTAGCATGGACCCGCCCCAAGTGACCCTACCATGAGAAGTTCTTTTGTTTCATTGCAACACAATTCCTTCCCGAGGGCCAGCCCCGGCCCCATTGACTCGTTCGGTAACTCTCAACAGCGACACACTAACTCTCAAGGGAATAAAGAAAACATTGATACAAGGCTTAAACCTTCTATTTAGGCCCAAATTAGGCACAAATGTTCAGGAATAATTCTAGATAACAACTGCTCATTCATTTTACCCTAGGCCTCTTATTTTTCCGTAATTACAAGAAACAAATCATTGTAGGATGAATTTACTCCGTTGTTGGCCCTATTTTACAATTTTTGTGGCAAAGGTTTTTTCATGTTTTCATTTGATCGAAAATATCCAAAAATTTCAGCTTAGGTGTTCAACAGATCGCTCAATTTTTATGTAAAAATTGCAAAAACTCCCTGAGGTGGCTGAGGGGGAGAACCACACCCTTTCCCCTCTCGGTTGCTAAGCTCCTCGCTTGGGCGTTTCGCGCCCTGAAGAAAATGCCGAACCGCAGTGGCGGCGACGAAAAAGTGAAAAAGTGGGGGCTGAAGGTATGTTCAGCCCCCCAATATTTGTCAAGTGCTCCAAGAAGCGGGGAGAATTTCAGAGTGGGGGTTGAACATATTCTTGCTTAGAACACTCGGGAAGTGCCGTTTCTGGCCATCTGGGGGTTTGTAAAGCCGAAAATTTTGTGGTACGCTCCGCGCCAACCGATGGTGGCGCTCCGCTTATAAATATATATTAACTTTTTTCATAGATCGATTTTTTTTTGGCATTAATTGAGAAATTGCAGACATGAGAACCATATGTCAGGGCTGGGTACATGCAGCTTAAAAAATTCGGGAAGTGCCGTTTCCGGCCATCTGAGGGTTTGTAAAGCTTAAAATTTTCTTGTACGCTCCGCGCCAACCGATGGTGGCACTCCGCTCAGATAGTCCTGCCTCGCATACGCATGACACCCCCCCCCCCCCACCAGGTAAAAGCCAGCTACGGGCCTGTTTAAACAAAGTGTCTAGTCACAAATTTTTAATATATGACTTTAAATGGTTAACTGCCCGATCATTCCAGTTGTATGGTAGATGTGCACAATCTCTTAGTTTGACCATTTACCATCAAGATGTGAGTAAAACTCAACAGATGAAACAAACAATCATGAAATTCATGAAGCATCTCAGTAAGCCCCTTTCAAACTTTGATACCGGCACTTACCAAGATTACAAAGATTTCGCATTGTCCTCAACGTTTTGTCCTAAGAACATATCGGTGAAAGTGAAACTTTCAACAGTCGACCTACAGACTTAACATCAGACACATGCAGACTGGCAAATCACGTTAATAAATCCTCTTAATACAGGCTGAGTAGGATGAAGAGATTCCTTGAAAGTGCCACCATCTTGTTCGTTATAAGTAATGCTTGTGCCCCTTTGGGCACAAGGGTTATTTATCTCGTAACATACAGTTCAAAATTCTCCCAATTAGATTTACTTCTGGCGGGTCCCCCTCATCGGACAGACCTCTCAGGCACCAGAAACAATTTAGTGTCAATGCAACTTAAAGTTAACCCAGGTGTTTAACTCCTTGCATTAGTGAAAGCATGGAGCTACTAATATATATATATATATATATATATATATATATATATATATATATATATATATATATATATATATATATATATATATATATATATATATATATATATCCGGTATAGGCTCAATTGGTCGCGTAATGCCGTTTCTGGTGTAGTACACACCTCACAGGTTGCACAATGTAGCGTCATGCATCCATTGTAAATAAGCATGCCTTTACACATAAACCAAACTCATGGGAAACTATGCAAGATTTTATTTCTTTCGCACCGTATCAGTCTCGGTGGATTCCATTGGTAAAACCTCCTCCGGCTCCCTTGAGAGGGTTTAAAATTAAAGGAGTGAATAACTTTTCAATGTAATGCGAAGATTAAACATTAATAAAGTGCATTCAAAACTATATTTTTTCGCCGCGTTTCGCGCTCTTTTTCTTAGTTGCTTGTTTGTTATTATGTATACTTCAGACATCACAAATGGACCTGCCATAAGTGCTAGCTAAGATAGTTAAAACAAATGATCACGTTGTGATATTTGTAATCTGATTAGCTTCGAGCATCATAATGTCATTTACAGAGTGTTAAGGTAATGCTGGATTTAAATCCCCATGATTTTGCACTTCAGAGCTTTCGGGGGTCATTAGGTACACAACCAATTAGCCGTGCTGATTATCACCCACCACTAAAAGCAATTTTACTCGGGTGTCACTTAACCATCTTAGCATATCTGTCTACAAAGAGCTGTAACTGACATGTAGCCTAAACGTATATTGTGTTTCTCACAGGAGGGGAGGTTTCCCTTCCCTTGACCAAATTGACGGTGCCGTTGGCCAACGAGCGATCTTATGATTGTCAAATGGCCCGTTTTAAGCAAAAGGTTCTCCACCTCTGTTTTCAAGTATACCGTTTAAGTAAATTTAAAATGAACACACTAAACAGTAAACCAAAGCTGTAGTGAGACTTCTGGCTAGTGGCCTATTTGTATAGGGAATGAACTGTCGTTCTGAGTTAGGGGAAGTCCCTTTCCCTTCTAAAAACAACGGTACCGAGATCCAAAATTATGCTATCATTTCATCGTTTTCAAGTGTCACCATGCTCGAAATTTTCGTTATTTTAAGAAAGCAATGAAAACCAGCATTTTATGGCTTCTTGGCAAAGCTTAAATATATTGTGGCACAATGAAAGAAACAATTAAATATTTAAAGGTGGAGTTCATTTTATACAAACCCCTTTGCCTGTTTCCCCTGCCTTTTACTTCGCCCTTATGGAGACGGTAGCGATTGGCTGATACGGTTGTATTTATATTTAAAGGTAGTCAGCTCATGACTGACTGTTTTTGAAGAGCTTTTGAAAACTATATGGGGCATCACTGTAATACATCATAATAACCATACTCCTACTGTACTATCCGGAGCGTACCATTGATATTACCAAGGAGAGGGGAGTCGTCCGAACCTCCTTGAATACGGACTTGATTTCGCCCCCCCCCCCCAAACAAAACTTCTTAGAACCGCCCATACACAGGATCATGTGACCAAAACTATCGCTATCTTTGGAGTGAATTTATGCCTACCAAAATGGCCGCCCTGCTACTGTCATCTGCGTATTTTTATGATAAATCTACAACATTTTAAACAAAATCCAATCAACTTCTCCTGTCTCAAATTATGGCATATCAGTTTATGCCAAACCACTATACTAAGGTAAGTCCAAATTTAACGCAGAAGACATTAGGTCGCAGCCATCATGGTAGGAGTAAAGCGTGCACGTATGATGTGGCGACTGGACATTCTAAGTATATAACGTTAGGCTATGATCCTCTGTCCATATAGTAATGTCATTTGTGCGTTGGCCTACTCACTACAAATCTGCAAAGGATCAAGCGGCACTCTGCATACATCTTACAAAATTTTCTCATGACCGTTTATCGGGAGTGGGACAGTTGAAGGAAGACGGCAGGTAATGTGCTTGGACACGCAACCAAAACACTAGATTTAGATCCACAGAGGAAAAATGTGGTGGAATTATTTGAATATTTTTTACAGTTTTCGAGATATTCGGTATTTCTCTACGAAGTTTGACCAAATCTGAGATTTTTTATTAGCCATGCAAAACTTGTGATTTGGAGTTTTGTAGGCCTACATTGTCTGTATTTCTTTTGTTAATACTTTATAAATTATTTATTTACTAACCAGCTACTTTATAGTCTGGTGTGTAATGCAGATATTTCCAAGTTGTCAGGGCATACCAATACTACAACTGTCCTTGAAATGATGGTTACACAAACGAAGGAAAACATAAGACGCTATCTCATGGTACCTCTTTCCCTGCTCTATGTCACAAATTTTCATTTGTAGCTTATGTTTATTCGTGATAGGTCCAAAGCAGTATGTCGTGTAAAATAGTCAATATTTGATGAATTTTGATGGGAATTGTGGCTTTTTTTAACGTTTTCTATGTTTTTAACATCAAATGGGCAGGTATGCCATTCATAGGCGTAGAAAGAGGGGGAATGGGGGAGCTTTAGCCCCAGTCAAAAATGTGGGGGTTGAAGTATGCTTCCGCCCCCCAAGATCCAAGGGCAAAAACCCCTTAGTTGTCTCTTCTGTAAGAAATGTCAAAAATTTGCAGTCATTTTCCTCAAAGTTTGTCCAAAATGTTGCACCAAATTGCATCTGAGGACCCTCAAATACCCAAAAATTTTCCAAAGGGGCAGGAGACACACCCCTCCCTTTAGACCCCTCCCCCAGGACGGCGATCCGAAACAAGGTTCAGCCCCCCAGTATCGAAAAGCTTCCTACGCTTATGATGCCATTTACATAACTACAGGCCCTGAAGGCTGTACACTGTTTAATGCTTCCTTAGACGGATACAACAATTATGAGGTGATAATATCCACTACAGTAGCAATTTAAATTTTAATCACGAATGCTTCAAACTAATAAATCGTTTGCATGGGCGGATTTAGGGGGGGGGGCCCAGGGGGCCCGGGCCCCCCCTTCCAAAAATTTTTGAAGTTTTTTCAACAAATGACTAGGCCCTATTTCCAATTAAATAGGCCTTTGTGATGTGTCAGAGTGAAATTCAAATTTGTTCATTATTTAAATTTCTACCTCAGAAAATCAGTCTTATGTTAATAATTCTGTTACTGACCTCCGGCTGATAACATTTTGGCTTATATTGGTCACAATAACGTTTTCCGGGCATTGCAAGGGGTTACTCATGAGCGCTGCATTGGACTGCTAACTTCAGTCTATTACCGGCCGGGCCCACATCCATGGGCGTCAATCTTTACTCGAATGTGGGGGGAACATGGCCACTTCTGTCAAAAATTTACTGTGTAAAAATCTTAAGTCAATGGGCGTTTTCCCAAAATGTGGGGGGACGTGTCCCCCTGTCCCCCCAGGATTGACGCCCATGCCCACATCATTGGGAACACTGCTTCTACCTTCAAGGGAAATTCAGAATTCTTTAATATTTAGAGGAATATTTTCAACAACCTCAGGCTCTTAAGTTAACTATAACTTGCTGCATCTTCTTTAAGCTTTGTAATTTACTTTAATGAAATATACTTCGAATTTAGGGTAATATAAGGGAAAAGGAGACTTCAATTCGGGAAACTGCCATCCTAATATGTGGACAACAAAGGCAACTTACTCTCCTCTTTCAACCAACCAAAATTTAAATTTCACTAAATTATGAGCATTTTCCAGCCATATATGATCAGTTTCAAAAATATACTAAAGACATCACCATTTTGCATCTAAGCAATCTTAAATTAACAAAATTTTCTTAAAGGGGAGGGGACACCCCTCCCCTTAGACCCCTTCCCAGAAAAGCATCTTCCACATAACCAAAAATTAAAATTGACTGAATTATGAACACTTTCCAGTCATGTATGATCAGTCCAAAAAATATACCAAAGGCATCACCATTTTGCATCTGAGCAACCTTAAATTAACAAAAATTTCTCAAAGGGGAGGGGGCAC
Source organism: Holothuria leucospilota (assembly GCA_029531755.1). Taxonomy (NCBI): domain Eukaryota; kingdom Metazoa; phylum Echinodermata; class Holothuroidea; order Aspidochirotida; family Holothuriidae; genus Holothuria; species Holothuria leucospilota. Next base: position 15,517,116 of record CM055963.1, read on the forward strand.
CCCCTCCCCTTAGACCCCTCCCCCAGGACGGTGATCACTCATCACATACTTTACCTCCTATGAAAATACCCTGGCACCACCCCTGGCGCACCGCCTCCCCCCTTAGATCCCTCCCCCAGATCGGACTTTTATACAAACCACTATGACCTGGGCCCCCCCTTCTGCCAAATCCTGGATCCGCCACTGGTTTGTATATGGACAAATCAATTACAAAGCATCAGATCAATTCTTTCCGTTCTCTCTAAATGACGCAAGTTTGGGGTAAAACTTAGTAAAAAGAGAACAACATTGTTTTAGGCAACAATTATCTGATTGTCTACCAGGCCATAAACGAACAGGACCCCTTTTCATTGGTGGTTGAGAACTTGTACGCAAAATTGCATGCATGTTTGCCTGATCGGAGGTTACCTTTGTTAAATACCCCCCTCCCCCAGCCCCCCCCCACCCCGAAGCAATTACTGTTTTTCACCATCATCTTGAACAAACCTGAGTTCAATATACAACTTCGTGACGTACAAGATGAAATATGTCTTATGTTATGAGGGGCGGATCTAGGATTTTTCGTTGGGGGGGGGGGGCGGGCTGACGGTCGATCATCTGCCCGAACGAATATCTAAGCGGAGCGCCACCATCAGTTGGCGCGGAGCGTACAGAAAATTTTGAAAAATTGCGACCCCTCAGATAGCCGGAAATGGCATTTCCCAGGCTTGTAAGTAGAACTTTAGCAGTCGTTATTTTGAGCTTTTGTTTGCCAAAAAAATGTTCCCTTCAATTAAAAGTGAGAAAATTGCAAAAACTTGCTTCATGAACTAAACCAAAATTTACTTGATCTTGATTTAAGAAAATCACTCTTTAAACACTTTTGATGAAATATCTTTCCAAAAATATGTCGTAATGTTATAGGTCCGGAAAAAGTGGTCTAAAGATAAGGGAGATCCTCACACAAGGTGCAGAGTGGAGAATCTTTCCTTTTTAATTTTGAATAAAAATTCGTTACAACCTATAATTCTATGAACGTAAAAAAAAAACTGAAAGAATTGAATTTTGGGGTTTCCAACAGCTTCAAAGACGATGGTGAAAATATCTGACCAAGAATACGGATGCACTGCTGTAAGATTCATATTTGAGATCGCAGTAGCTTTTAACGTCTTTTCTTTTGCTTGATGAAATATACCACTTTATTGTAATGTGCATGAGAGATAAACATTTTTAAACGCTTTGCGTTATCATTGCTTTCATTGGTGGCATGTAGATTCAGTCTCCACTCCCTCGGGATAGCAGAATTTTTCCATAATACAATGTAAAAGGAAAAATACTAGTAAAATTACATTTATGGCAGAAATCATTCTAATTAAGCACTCAGTCGACTCTCTCATTAAAAAATTACTGTATAAGTTTTAGTGACGATGAGAGCTCTGGCATAGATAAGTTTATTGTCAATTTTAATAAGAATTATTCAAAATATATTGATTAGCATACACATCCGGAGGGCGTAAAATAAGATCAAGTGCAGCAGACGTCATAAATACTTGTTTTTAATGATAACATAATCATTGGAAAGGTTACATTAAAACACATATATTCCGCCATATTTCTTGAGCTTACTATCAAACAAAACTTTCCAAAAAGCAAAGCCATCCTGAAAATAATTTTTCCCTCATTTACACTTTAAGCTATAAGCAAAAGGGCATAATTCGACCATTCCTAAACCACCCTTCACATTTTGATAACATCAACGAGGATTTCCGTTGATTAAAAAACTCTACATCTGATGAACCCAAATAGCAGATGGATTGTAAGAAAAAGTTTAGTGTTCTACATAAAGCGTGGTCCGAAATAGGGTTGAGACCTTCGATATTACTCTATTGACATTTTATCGGAAAACTTGAAACTGTGTGCTCTAAATTGCTATTAGTTTGCAACAATTATAATTACATAGTTTGAAAATTATAAGATAATACAACATTATGTAGAAACAAGTAGGCTAAATGATCTATTTAGTGAACGTAAAAATAAGCTATGGAAAATTTTAGGGGGGGGGGGGTGCGCGCCGGGTGCGCCCCGCCTAAATCCGCCACTGGTTATGGTTTCTTTGGACAGTTGTAATATTGAAATGCCCTTAGAGGTATATTTTGAAATTGCCTGTTAACCACTTAGAAACCGTCCACATTACACACCAAACTAGAAACTAGCAAGCAAGTAATAAACAGGTAACTTCTGTAGGATTAATGAAGAAAGAAATACAGACACTGTGCAACATCATATTTTTACCTGGGTAACGAGAAATCATAGAAAATTAGAAATGATCAATATTGAGAAAGGTGAATATTCAAATGATAATAAGAGTCTTTTTCGGTGACAACACGACCAGACTCAGTGACCAGATATCTCAGCATTATCACCTTAGGTTGGTGTGTAACAAAGGCACATGGAACTTGGTCAGGATCTGCATTTTGCAAGTGGAAGCAGGACATATACGGAAGAGACGCGGATAGGGCGGGGTGGCCGGGGTAAAGGGATCCGAGGTCTGAGCGGGATACCAGTAGTCTTGGTCAAGACGTTAGTGTATTTTTACTTCTCACACGTTCCAAAAATTAGGGCGCTTGTCAACTGAACTGTCAGTGCTCGAGTATTTCTTTCAATACTGTACTATCAAACTGAGCTCTCAAGATAAATAGAGGGCGTATTCACAGTATTTCTTAATTCACGTTGTACCCTGTAGAGTGTACAACTATATTAGTAGGGTCTTCAGTGGTGGCCAGCTGTACCGGTGCTATAAAAGTAGGAAACAAGTAGCAATGGAGGCATGTGGACCAGGGACAACACTGTCGGGAACAGTAGGTGACGCCCCAAAAGTTCTGGGGTGTTTTATTACAAAACTGTGAACATGAGAATGATCTGTGTAACTATTTCAAAAGATATAGGACGCGCATTAAACAGACCACAATTTTAAATAGAGCTCACCGCAACGGTCGATCAATTTAACGATGCAGGGGGCTTTTAGTAGGCGGGATGGATGATACAGGGTGAAGGTGAGGCTTTGGACGATAAATCCACTCAAATTGTTCGACAGACGGATGATGATGAAATCAGCAGCGACGCCATCAGAATTTCAAACTTGTAGGGCAAGTGGGAGTGGGCAAGCATAATTGTATACTTATGTACAGAAGCGGACCAGGGAATTGAAAGGAGTTGCCTGGGGAGGAAATGCCCCCTCCCTTGGTGGCGCCACCGGATGTCACTAGGTACTGTTGGCCATTTCACATTGCAAAACTTATGCATTACATTGAAACCTCTTCCTTTTTGTCTGATTTTTTCCGTTACCTTTAGCTTATTTCTATATTTTGCAGACCCACTCAGGAGTAGGATTTGACATCAGAAAGTGGGGGCAAACATAGGTGGAATACCAAATGGCCCTGGGTGGTTACACATGAATGATAATGGAAGAGTTTGAACGAAGCTATGGAACACACAAGATGTTCTACAGGAAGAGAACACGAAACAATATCTAAAACGGGTGAAAGCGAAACGCGCCGAAGAAAACAGCGTCCATTTTATTATAGCATGTTGTTTTTCTTTACTTTTTAAATGCAATGTTATCCATAACCTAGAAGATTCTCCTAGTTTCTCCAACCACCTATTCTTTCCGTTATGTTTCATTTCTGTTGAAGATCTGGGCTGGGACAAAAGACCCCGAAGGTTTTTATTGCTGTGAAAAATAAGTACAATTCTGTAAGAACTATCAAAGTTTAAGGGCTATAGGTATATTATACTTTCCAAAATAATGAAATGTTACGGGCAGTTATTACAGAGACATGGTCATGGGCGTCCTCAGTAAAAATGCCTGGAAAAGAATAATTAAGGTACCAAACAAAATTTTTGAACAACAGTTGCCCCTTGTCTCCGAACCTTGGAGCTCTGCCAATATATTACTAATGCATTGTAAGTGCGCGCGAAACAAGCTAAGAAAAATCTTTCTGGTATTTTCTGGTGTTTGATATTAATGCTTTCCTTCACTTTACATTGCAAAATTTACCATGATATTAATTAAAATTTCCCTCACAATTTCTATGGTATCGCTTCTTTTCGTTCATCTTTTTAAAATTTGTCTTATTTTAACAAAGTTTGGAAAAAGTGAGGGGGCAGCCCCCCACAATCCCGCCTATGGACCCATGGATGGGGCAGTGGGATTGGTAACTGTCAGTATGTGGAAAAATATTGAGGCAGTGGCCCAGGCGCAGGGGCGTCCCTAAAGATTGATGGGTGCTGGACCATTTTCTAACAACCACACAAATATGTTTTCATTTCCGACAAAATATCTATATCAAGAACCGTAAACTAATAACTTTCATTTTAAGTTAATATTTGCAAAAGTATACGGAATGGAAATTTGAAGTACATACGGGAGGACAACGTAAGCCAAAAAGAAAAAAGTAAATAAAACATACCGGAAAACACAGTTTAACATTCGGCAATGTTAATTGCCCTTGGCGCACCCATCGTCATTTGTCTGCTACGACATCAAGGTCGATGGGTCTTGCAAGTACCAGCTCCGAGGTATAGTACTTTCATGGTAGGAGCAAAAGATCGTCTTTGCCGTGGGGTTCAGTTGCCCTCCTTATGGCCCATCTCGGTAATGTCCCTCTGTGAGGACCGGGGGTAAATCCCCAGAAGCTCTGGAACATTTACACAACTGTATGCACCAGAATAAGCATTTAACCGTCTACAAATGGCATTGAAAATGCATTGAACAGAACATAAAATAACAGTTTATCTATATCTTTTCAAAATAGGGTAATTCAGTCAGTCCACTGGTCGATTTCTTCAAGATGCAACGGGATTGATGGTGGAGAGGGTGGAGGGTCATGTAGGTTCTAAGGAGTTTTGCAATAATTACACTAACCTTTACTTTGAAAGGTTTAGTCTTAAAACATTTTTATTTAATGAAGCGTTTTACAAGGTTTAGTTTTTACTTTTTATTCTCTTTTTGTTTCTTGTCTTTCTTTTCTTTTGTTTTGTTCGCTGTTTGACTGTTTTATTTTTTTTTATTGCTTTAACCATAGTACCTTAGCGCCTTAGCTTTGATTACTTTGTGTAGAACTTGTGCGCTTTATAAATTAATTGTATTATTAAGTTATGAAAGTTCAACAAGAGTAAATGATGAAAGCGCGCGAAGAGCGCCGAAAAGTAACTCTTTCACGAACATTTTAGTAATGTTTGCCTTCATTTTACATATCAATGACCTGTCTACAAATTGCACTGAATACGCACTAAACAGACCTAAAAATTGCAGTTTGCCCCTTTGTTCATAACAGCCAGGACTCATGGCCATACGATTTCTGTACGATGCAGTAGGTTTGGGTGTCGGGAGTTAGGATGGGCAATTTGCGAAGGTTGCACGGGATTGTACAATAATGCCAAACACGCCTGTCCTTCTTGAAATAAAATGGACAATTACCGCATGTGAAGGATTCTCGGGAAGCGCGTCGAAAGTAGCATTTTAAAGGCAGTTTAGTAACGTTTTTAGGCACTGCATATACAGAAGGAGCCGGAAAGCTAGCCGTTTTCACGACCATTGCAAAATAAATTGCACATACTTTCAAGCGTTGACAGCAAACACGACTGCGCTCCGACTTTACGATTTGACATGAGCGTAGAAGAGCCCAAGAAGATTTGGGGGGCTCTAACGACTTGCCCGAAAAATATAAACAAAAATTTCTGAGCACTCCACACGCGTTCAACATGTAAATGTACAAATCATATGGGCATGTATCGGTTATCACACCGCATGTCAATTACATACAATCATTTGCCGTGTTACTATCCTTCCATATTGGATATAATTTTGGGGAAAGTCGTTACAATGATAGTTCCCTCATGGGGGTGGGGGCATGTATTATGTTGTGTGATCGTCTGCCTGCGGAGGGGTCTAAGGGGACAGTGTCATCCATCCCCCTTTGAAAATATTTGAAAAATTAAGTGTCGTTACATGCAATCTGGTGCCACATATGCTACCTTTGAAGTTAAATTTGTGCTCAAAATTAACGTATTTTAGGTAGTAAAAAATCGGCATCAGTGGGGGCATCAATGGCCCTCCTAAATACACCACTGATAATCATAATATAACTTTAACCATTAAAAAACACACTGGTGAATTAATACCGAATATATAGGTGCTGGTGCATTCAAATCAGAACTTTATTTGAATTACCAAGGAAGTTTTTTAAACTATTAATTACCATTAGCGATACATCATTGCATTATTTTCTTTCAGTAGGTGCCCGAAAAGACCTCAGCATATTGCCCGAATTTTCATAAAAAATATTTGGATGGGGGTCTGCAGCCCCGCCTTCCACGCTTACGCGATTTAAGTAAGTGGAAAATCGGCCCACACTGTACCTACCCGACTGCAAAGCGACATGAGGAAATCAGTCGCGTGGCAGACGGGTCCGTTAAGTCTGTGCCAAATTTTGTTCTGGACCCGACCGTTAGTCCTGATTACGATACAACAGTCTTCATCGTTACCACATCGGAAATACCAAACTCTTTGATATTCGTAGTGGACGTTGTGGGGAGGGAGCGGGGATATCACCTCGCAGTTGAGTGGTCGTGGCAGTGTGCAGCTGTCATCGAACCAACTGCAACTGCGATCTATTTTGCTTTTTTGTATGAACTGTCCGATTAAAGAAGCGTTTGCGAAGTCAGACGACGGTTGCAGAGCGTCAGTGTGCTAGCCCCATGTGTGATCGATGAACAAGTAGCTAGACTTACATCCATCTCGGCAGCGCGCTGGGCAGTTAACCTACAATCCGACTGCGACCCGACAGACCGCGAATACCTACAACTCAACCCCGAGGGGCAGTCGAGTTGAGTTGCATCAAATTCCCTTAGGCTTTTATTTCGCAGTGTCGGACATGGGGTGTCCATTTCATGTCAGACAATTATTCAATACGTTAATTCTATTTTCCCGACAGTCTGAATTTCCTCAAAAGACAATGGAGTCCCGAATAGTGTAGTAGAAATCACTAACACAGGACTCCTAAGTCCTAATTTGTGATTACTCTCCCAACAAATTTCTTGATAAACAGAATACTTTCCCAATACAGCTCAATCTGGGAGCGGTTAGGTCTCTGGTTAAATCAGGGACTTGCTATTTAGAAGGAGATACATCGGAAACTTTAATTTATGGTAATCTGATTAGATCCACCTCATCGTTTACATTAGGGGTGGGGAACCTCCGGCCCACGGACCGTATGCGGCCCGCGGGACCATTTCATCCGGCCTGCAAGGCAATTCATAAATATTCATTAATTCAGAATCAGTTGAAAAGAAATTGATAATAAAGTTTTAGCCAGTTTGCTCACCGTTTATCCTGCTTAGGCTATTCCACTTTCCGGATGCTTAGGCCTAAGACCCTTGTATGCACAATGTAACATGCCAGCCGTATCGTTAGACATAAGCCAGGTGCAGAATCCTTGTACTTATGGAAGTAACAGAAATAGTCTACATAATATTGTATACAGACTTGCATCACCGCACGTGCAGGTCTTTCTACTACAGTACGAAACCCAGTGGGCATTGTTTCTATTACAGTACATTCGGAAAGGGGAGGGGGTAAAACTGTCCTCGAAAAGTGAAATAAATGTTGAGAAGGGGCAATTTTGCAATATTAAGTACGGAAAGATAAAAAGTTGGTTTAAAAATTCGCACTTTTTGGACGCGCTTCGCGCGTACTATTCCTTATGTGCTCATGCACTATTCATACATAATAAAAAAAAACTACAAATGGCCATATTGTGATAATTGTCTGGGCCCTGTTTCATAAAGAGTTAAGATTGATCTTAAGTTTGATTTTAGTAGCACGATTGCATGATAGATCAAACTTAATTGATCAATCTTAAGTCTTATGAAACAAGACCCTGGTCTCTGTAGCTTTGCACATTCTACGTCATTTAAAGCAACTGAATGAATTTTTTTTACTTTTTTACTTTTTGTAGAACTTGTGGGCTTTATAAATAATTGTATTATATTAACTTTCGCAATTTCCGAATGGTAAGTGCATGATCAACATGTTACATAAAATTTAACAAGCCTATTGTGATAAGCGTTGCATTGCGTTGGAAGCTCAAATTAATTTTGAAGGAAAGCGACTGGTAATGCTTTAGCATATAGACAAAATTTGTTGACATTTCTTTCAACGTAGCACTGAGACGACATGAACCTTTTGTTAAATTCTAACAATACCTTTAAGCCTATATTGCATCTTCAAGTGCTATACAAAGCAAGTGACCTTGGCGACAACTAGGTGGGTACAAAGGGGAGTGCTGTCGTTTTATCTCCTTCTAAATAGCATCTCCCTGGTTAAATGTATCCAAATCAATATGTGATCATAAAATTTCCCGACATTTCTGTAGTCCCAATAAAAAGAGTTTTTTTTTTTCTGACAAAATAAATTGCAAAGAAAGTGAGAATTTTTTCCCTACGGACAGCAAATTTTTCCCGACAAACGTCACTTTGAAAAATTCGAGGGTGTCAACACCCCCGGTAGTGAAGCCCCTGCCTAGGCGTTTCCGAGACTGTCTTTCTGGTTTCTTGACTTTGTCAAGAAAAGTTAGGACACCGTATTTACTCTTTTTGCATTGTAATGAAACGGAAGTGACGCCTGCCAGAGGTGTGGGGAAACATCACAACGTCGTTCTCTATCCCGCATATGATTATGAATGTTTTTTAAATGTTAAGTCTGACGGCAATAAGTCATATGAAAAGTACACCCACTGCCAAGTGACATGCGGGTATATAGAAGTCATTGTGAACCTTCCGCCGTCTCATAGACAATCAGTGCTCATCACATAATATGAGCCGCTAAATTGGGCCTTTGTAGCCTATTGTGCATGGCAAGAGAAAGTAGGACATTGTCAGTTGATTGGAAGGGAAGACAACAGTGTTTCACGTCAATACACTTTTTACTATAGTGCTTAGTGTTAGGGACTCTTGTTTTGATTCACGTGATTGATACAATGCATATGCAACATATTTACGGAACGATTATACTTCATTGAACTTCTTTTCCAGATCATCACGTGACTTTCTGAACGAAGGAGCTAACTCGTACGTTGGATTTAACAAGGCTCGCAACGATCCCAATGGATGGTTCACATCTGTAAACGGATGTGCAACATTTTCACGAGCAAGACGAAAGTAAAACAGCAGGCTGTAAAATGTCTACTTCTCGTCGCTCTACTTTGTTGTTGGTTTTGATGGTGTTTCTGGATGTAAACAGTGGCAGCCACTGGTCCGAGAGGAAGCCGGATTGGACCCGTGAATGGGTAAGACTTTCTACTTTTGGAAATTATGCAGCAATATTTTAGCTCCAGGGATCGAGCCCAACATAGAAACGAAGGTAAGTTGATCGAGAACAGTATGAAGACATAGGTGGCTCGCCATAGGGGAAAGAGGAAACCCCCACCGAGAAAAAATTGTAATGCACGGTCTCCTGTCATAAGAGATTGTTTTGGTATGATAATGCAAAATGTTTTAAATTTCAAAATGACTTTTTCCATCTCTCAAATATCATATATTCTGCACTGGACCACACGACGACGACCGGCCGTGTAGATTCATAATGTGGGAGGTGTCTTAACTTCAAGTTATTCTGCCCCATACGGTCTTAACCCCCCCCTCCCAAATCTTGCTGCTGTTATTGGGCTTGGTGGTCAGGAAGGCAAAAAAAAAAACTCCAGTTTGTGAAAATTTTAAAATACCAAATACCACGAGGCATTTACTCATCTTGAATTTGAAAGAGAAAGTGTAAAAGAGACGCATTTTTCCTGAATGGATGGACGCCGAATTGGTGAAGGGTGAGGCAACTCCCCTGGTTTGTCGGCTATCCGTCTTTGAGTTCTTATGATCTCAACAGGTTTAGACAAGTTCCTACTCTAAAATGTATTGTTTGGCCTGGAGTCATGAATCAGTATGTTTTTTTTCTTGTGATTATGGCTGTATTTTTTTTTTGTTTTGCTCTTATGACCACACCGAGAGTAGGCCTGCAACCGACAAAGGAGGTGTCCACTCCGGGTGAAAGGTATCGTACATGATCGCGCTCCCTGGGGTGGGATTACGGCATCATCTTCTATGTTGCCCCATCCCCCATCATCAAATTCTGGCGGCGCTATACTATGTAATAATATTCGGTTTTTACATAGGGCTTTATCACCGAGGTATCAAAGCGCTTCACAAATATTACCTGGTTAGCAAGAGCCCATCCTAGAGATAATCCCTCCATACGGCTGCAACTACAATCCGCGTCAATGACAAGTTACCTCACAATTACCCTATTACAGGCGCGGCGGAACGAAAAAAAAAACATTGAGGGGATGAGTGTCACCAAGACTATCTATGCGGAGCGCCACCATCAGTTGGCGGGGAGCGAACAAGAAAATTTGTTGGCTTTACAAACCCTCCAGATGGCCGGAAACGGCACTTTCCGAGTGTTCTTAGCTGCATGTACCCAGCCTTGAAACATGGATCTCATCATGTCTGCAATCTTCCTGCTGTTCCCACTTCTTAGAACACTCGGCAAATATTGGGGGGCTTTGCCCCTCACCTTTTTCATTGGGGGATGAGCCCCCAAGCCCCCCGGTTCCGTCGCCACTGCCCATTTAACTCCTTGGTGGAGAGAGGGAACTGAGATAAAACATCTTGCCCAAGGACACAACATAATGAACCCGGCAGGACTTGAACCAGCAACCTTTGGATCACAGGTCAGACGCCTTAGCCAATAGTCCTCCAGTTCATTTCGTTTATACATACAATGTCATGCATTTACATACATACAATAAAACAAGATGCAATTGTATAATGTAGTTGTATAAACAGGACACTAGAAAAAATATTTATCGCAGCTAGCGACCTTATTAAAAGAAAAAAAAAGGATACCAGAAACACAAAGCACATAAGCGAGAAGGAAACAAGTAAGAAAAAAGAGAGGTGGGGTCGAATATGGCATGGGGTTTAGACGGAGTTATTGTATAAGTTGGAAGTTACGCCGCTATTCACGCAGCAGAAAGCTCATGGAGAGGAAAACCTGGAAAAAGATGAGAGCTGTATATACGTTAGCAATATAGTCTAGAGGGAGAGTGCATTTCACTGAGAATGAACAGGGAGGAAAATGTTTGTCAAGTTTATCTGACAAGATGGTCATCAAATTTTAGGCTCCCACAGGAAAGACTGTACGAGTTCCAGGCCAATTAGGCTTAATTCTGTGACAGGAGATGTCGTCATAACGTCACCTAAGTTACAGATGAGCACACAATGGGAAAGTCTTCTCTTTTTTGATGTCCTGGTAACTGGAAGGACAGGCGCATGAGACCGGGGGGACCGTGGTGCCATCCATTCCAAAATTACTGTTAATTGGTAAATTTCGCACCTACTCTGATGTAGCGTGTTGTGGATGCGGGAGAATGGCGCTGAAGATGAATGATGGTAGGGGCTGCACACTGGGTTTTGGCAAAGTGCTTCCACTTAAGATGTCCAGCAGGAACTGCTATGTGAGATGTGGGATGACAGCCATGTGAGATATATTTTAAGACATCACAGTAGTATCTTACTCTATTTTACGTTGCAAAAATTATCTAGTAAACGAAACCGTTCTCTTGTTTCCCTAGCCTCATTTCCTCCAAGTCTCCCACCTTCTTCTATTTTGTTCACTTTCAAAGGAAAAGTGGGGGAGCAATTTTGATCATTTCGGCGGTTTTTGGGACTTAGCAAAACCAGTTCCTTTTCGGTGGCAATGAACATCATGTGCAGTATCTGTTCTTTTTAGCCAGTCTACTACGTCATATATGACAGACCTATAATGGAAAGATCTGAAGGTTGAGATGTAGGTCATTTTATGTTTGGTGTTCCATCAGGGGACATGGCTTCTTCACTGAGAACGTCACTCTTTCGGGGGTATTGTTCGGTTTCGCCCTCCTGATTTGATCATTTCTATTGATAGATTCTCGGCCTTTAGGCTAGAATCATGTGGGATATCTGGTCTTTTAGCAAGTCTAGAATGGAGCTGCCTGTGTTACAGCCTGCTTAGCGCCCCTATGGCTGCCGCCCCTTAAGCTGCCCGTTTGTTGGCTTTTTCGTAGCCATGGGCTGAACGGAAAAAGTTCGTCAGCTCCGCGGAATACTTGTATTAGAGCAGAGAGCTGTTACGAAGCCAAGATGGAGAGGTCTGGAGGCTAAGCGGCTGGCGTTCACGTTCAGTTTGATTTCGACTCTAGAGTAATTTCGTTGGTTCCCGCCCTTTAGTCTCTGTTGTAAGGACTTATAAAGTTTTTCTTACCATTTCAAAACGTGGAGGACATTTACCCAGGATTGGCACCTATTTTATACCAGCCCGCTAAGTGGCTAAGGGAATAACTTGACTATCGTTGCAGTTTCATCTTCCAGACCAATGACTCTAAAACTTTTTCAGCCTGGGATAAGGGCCAAATAGAGAGGTAGGGATGAGATCGAGGACCGCATTCGAAGGACGTATTCAGTAAAAAAAATCCAGACATCAACGTGGTGCCAGTTCAGTGGAACGAAGTTGAAAGGGAGGAATCAACTGCAGGGTGGATCCATGGTTGGAGAAAAGCTAATTCGCAAACGCGTAGTCAGGATTTGTCGAGAGGGGCAAGGACTTACCTAAAGGCCCCAGAGGGGCTGCCGAAGCTTGATGAGCTATAAAGGGTGTGGAGGTACGGGAACCCGCGTTAGGGCCCAGTGGGAGGTGACCTGGAAGCTCTGGGGAAATAAGAAAAAAATTGCAGGGCAAAATCGATGAATTTTTCAACCGTGTTGTTTTTTATCTAGTAAGTGCCGTAACCTCGAGCTTAAAGAAAAAACATTGCTTTTAAGAGACTGTATAAATCACAGTTTGGCATTTTGAAATGGTATATTTGGACTACCGTCCGGTAGCTTTGATGATGGGTAAGGACGATGGCTGATGGTGATGGTATCAGGGCAATATGGATATTTTAAACAATCACTCAACTCAAGCTGTTCTACAGGAACGAACCATGAGAAAATTCGGCTGACAGGGGTCCGTGCTTTCTTATGTTTTCCAAATTACAAGAATATACATTATAGATTATCAATCTCGTCTGTCCAACTTCCATCTTCATAGATTATTCAGTGGCTGAAGTTTATTCTTTTAATTCGAAATACCGGTAGTCGATTGCACAATAGTTTGTAATGTCCTTGTTGTAAAACTCACATTAACTGTTTCTGTTTTCTTTAAAAATCAGAATGGTTTTGACCTTGACAAAGTTACTCTTCCTTTGGAAAAATACTCTTTTGTTGGAAACATGTTGTGAGGAAAGGGTTTAGTCAGCTCACAATATAGACCCTACGCATTTGCGTCACCATATAGTTGACGACAAACCCCGACGTCATATTAGAGGACAATGTAATGAATGAATTGTATTCGGTAGTTAGGGGCTTGCCTCAGTCGAGAGCGCACTTTAATTTTTGTAGTCGTGTGATGTCATGTGCATGCCGTCGATTGGGATGAAAACAGATTACTTCTTGATTCACTGTGCAGTGCCTTTCAAAATATAAAGAAAATAAAACATTGTGATTTGAGTGGTACAAGAGTTACATCGCAAATTATTGCGCAGTTTACGATTTCCAGTTGAGTGATTAAACTTCAACAGCTTTTGATTCCTTGCCAAAGGGAAAAAGGAATCTATGCAATCACGATGACTTGTGTATGATGTGTGTGCAGGGAGGTGTTTTAAGCTAAATAACACCTCCCTGGTGCAGCTACATAAGATCCCCGGTTCTCCTCACAAGGCCCGTCTCGCCGTTAATGGCCCACACCACTTACGACCGGAAAATTAAACCAACAGAACCAAACGCTGTGGAACGACACAGGTCCAAATAAGTGTTCAGATTTCTTTCCCATGTTACACTCCATAGATATGCTTTGCAAACTTCTTTCCCATTGCCCCTATGGAGTTAGTCACCATTCAATATTTCTTTAGTTCAATTATCACACGGCTTCTAATCTTCCTAGCTTTCCCATTATGCCATGCACTTTGCATCCCCTAAATTCACGTATTTAAGTATTTCTCCTTGCAATATCCCCGTTTTAGTTCCACTTGTCTATGTTGTAGTCAAAGAAAATTATACACCGTACTCACAGGCTAGTCTGCTGCACTAAACCTGGTCCGATGACAAGAAATAGGTGACCCTCAACGGTCCCGTCATTACGCCAGGTAGTTACTGTGTCCTCAGCGGCCTGCACTACGGTCCCTCTACACGTGGAGGCTACGGACATTAGCGGTATGGCACTCCCTACTCGACGACGGGCTAATTCCAAGTGAAGTACCTCCCTTGCGACTGTATTATACGTGACCCACCTGCCTTTTACTAATCCTCTCAACTATTTCAAGATCCTTTCCGCCATTCAAAGCTTCTCTTGAGTTTAAAGTCTGCGGATACAAGCCTTGATTAAATAGTTTAAAGAAACGTCAGACAATGAGAATGTTCTCGTTGTCACCCATGACAGAGTGTAGACCTACATTTGGCTCCAAGTACAAAAATTCGAGGCATAAAGCTTTGTGACCGTAACGTTGTCTGGAAAATCTGACACACATGGTACGCGCACAGTATGCGCAGTGCGCCAGGTGTTTTAAGAAATCGTATGAAAGTATCTATGCCCAATTTAGAAGAAAAACACACTTGTCGGGCAGCTGCCCACTATTTGGGAATATCACGCATTGTGTCATATCCAACTGTCCGCCTGATTAAGTGGCTCACCCTCCCTTAACTATGAATTGCTTAGGCTAAGGAAGGCACAGGTTACGTACTAAAGGGGAGGCTAAACATACTCCACGGCGCGGAGAGCGCGTCGAAATTTTTCCGTTGAAAGACCTTATGCATATGACGTCACAGAACAGGAAGTACGCCTCCTCTAGAGGTAAGCGCACATCATTGCAACTTACACCAACAAATGCAGACAGCTGATTTGCATACCGATCAGATAAGGGCGTAACTACTTGCGTGCGGTGTGCTTCATTGTTTATCCTCCAGAATAACCTCACGTGCCGTATATGCACAAGGTCTATAAAGAGAGGCCCGCCGAGAGCTGATAAGGGCTCAGATAAAGAATCTAGTATTGTAATGGTCCCTCCTTCAAACAACCCGTCGGGGACCGGGTTCTAATGACAAAGCAAAGCGTAAAGTAAGTCACATACTCTTACGGTATGAGGTCTACCTACCCTGATTCAGTGGCGTTTTTGGAGAGACGCCAAATGTGGTGAATGCGTCTGGGAAACATCATACTGATCCAGCTCGAATTTATTAACTTCCTAGGCACTTCAATATTAACTGGCATCAAGGGACCCAGCTAGGACTTGGACATGGAAGTTAAAGACAGACAGTAATCACCCCAAAGTATATTTTTAGTGTGGGGGTATCAAAATTCTCAGTTGGTGACTGCTCTTTGATTGACATCAAAGTTTGAAAATTTGAAAGATGCAGAGTAGCTCACTTTCCACACAAGACAGAGAGAGTGCTTTTATTACATTTTATAGCCTTGTATGCTCACCAGGACATGGCCTTAAGCAATAAAACAGGTTTATTCCTGCACAAGGAAGAGCTTCATACAGTTATGGGAGGAGCTAGGAGTTGCATAGTTGGGAGAACTGAAACTGTCTGGGATCATGAAAATTCCCCTTTAAGGTTTGAATCATCGAACATACGAAACAGACTGAGGAACTCGAGCCGTACCGAAGGTTTTTTGGGTCAAGGAGACCACCGTATTAATCCCCTGTTAGCTTCCCCGTGAGAAAGCAGAGGGCAAAGCCGTAGAAGCTCTGGCTACAATGTTGTTGGTATTACGATGAAGCGAGTGTTTTTCTGTTAAATGGCATTGCGCAGCACTTGGAGCACGCCAAATAGTTTACTGACTGACGCTCATTAATTAAGAGGAGAACAAAGCTGACCTTTTTTTTTCGAAATAACACGCACTTCATTTTGTACACCCCACCCCTGGGAATGATCAGACCCCAGACACGTTTACCATACCTACAACAAATTCAAGGGAAGAAATAGAAAGAAGAATCGACAGAAGTTACCTGTCTTGACAGAAAACCGTATAGCTACTTTTTGTTAATTGTTTGGTAATGGGATTGCAGGATTGTTATACTTTCTATACATGTAACCAAACAATCATCATGAAAGCGACGGAACTCTGTCGCGCATGAAGTACTGTACGCCAGTATAAAATTTTGGAGGAATTGTATTGAGAAATCTGTTCGCTTTGAGAGTGAAACTTAATTTAGACAAACCGTTGAGGTGGCTGACCGCTGTTGGGATTCTATACGTTATCTTATCCTTTCTTCTTCGACTAAATTGAATAACTATCCTGATGGGAAACCAGCACTCGGTGGAAGAAATAGAAAGAAGAATTGACAGAAGTTACCTGTCTTGACAGAAAACCGTATAGCTACTTTTTGTTAATTGTTTGGTAATGGGATTGCAGGATTGTTATACTTTCTATACATGTAACCAAACAATCATCATGAAAGCAACGGAACTCCGTCGCGCATGAAGCACGACAGTATAAAATTTTGGAGGAATTGTATTGAGAAATCTGTTCGCTTTGAGAGTGAAACTTAATTTAGACAAACCGTTGAGGTGGCTGACCGCTGTTGGGATTCTATACGTTATCTTATCCTTTCTTCTTCGACTAAATTGAATAACTATCCTGATGGGAACCGTGCAGGGGCCACCCCATGATGGGCCTTTGGAATAATTTCATTAAGGCTGCTCAGGGGGTTGTAGTGACCTCAAGTTATCAATTATGTGTGCGTGGGCAGTGCAAGCTAAAATGGAAGCATTATCACAGGTTTAATGTTTTACCTCGTCTTGTACTGCACGGGTTATCCATTGTTAAAACTTTTCAATACCTTTTCCCTTACCCGTTACCTTCCCTTCATCTTGCATTTATTAATCCGGTAGCTTGAGCTAGCCTTCTCTGTCACAACCATCCTGGGGAAGGGAGCCCCTTTTCCCTTGCTCCGTCCTCAGTTATGCTACCACCAGCATTACCATCGTGTAGGGCGTCACTAACTCTATTGTTGATTGTATAAGGTACCTACCAAATTTGATGAAAAATTAGCCATATCACAAAAAAGTCCTCGCACTTAATCTGATTTTCAAAATCCCTCCATGTTTTCCTAAACTGGATATAAATATTTAATATTCAATAGTTTTTTCGGACCCCAAATTACCACAGGCCGGGCCATATGTACTCCTTATCCACCCTGCCGGCGGCCCTGGATACAGAGATCTTATCATTTTGCTTTGGTACAAAAAGCTAAACTATAAAAGATAACAATACAATTTTATAACGTGGCAATTCTACGCCGAAAACTTGAAATAATATATTGAAAAATATGACAGGCTAAAGAGGAAACATATGTGAGCTATCAAGGTGAATACGCGGAGGTGGTTCCCTGTTGGGATGTCATGTCCCGGCTCCCCGCCATGGGACCCCATAGAGGATATTTCCCTTTGAAAATTTGCCACGGAGCGTTATATTTACATTTGGTTTATATTTTTTTTCATTTTCGTATTGAAATAGATGGGTTTCTGATCAAATTTTGTAAAGCTCTTTATTCATATTATTCACAGTGCGAAAACATCGTAGGAGACCCTTCTAACCAACTTTCGGTGATGGTAGTCTACAAATTTCCTGAAAAGTAAAATAATGCCAATGAACTGAAGGGGTAAGGGTAGTTCAAGTGACAAGGAGGTTTGCAAAGAAGAGTAGTCCTCCCAAACCTTGAAACCCAGACACCTTCCCCTCCCCGCACGAAACACACATGAAAGGGTGTTATACCTTGATTGCAGAATGAGATTTGGATAAGGACAGGCGAATTTTTACATTTTTTTGAGGAAAGTTATTCCCATGTTACCGCAGATAGCATATTAGTCAATTTGTTCACCTTTTCTTGGTGTTCAGTCCCAGAAGAACTGGGTGGGAAGCCGGAATAAGGTATAGGTGTAGGGCCGCTCAACTGACGGAGTGGTTCGGCCGGGAGACGGGGATTCGCCCAAACCCTCTGTAGGCCTACGCCTCTGGTATTTCTCGCATGTCTTAAGACGGCCGAGAAAACTCGGTGTAAGGAAAACATGTGGAAACGCTTCTCCCAACCTCCTGTTGCGTAGTTCGAGGCCGGTAAAAATGGAATACAGGCCGGTTGATCCCCCTGCCTAATACACGAACAAATTTGTGACTTCGAACTACACTAGTTCAAATTACAAATCCACATAAATTTTGTATTTTTCCTTCATTCTCTTAAGCTTTTTACGACTGAATAGGGAAGTATAGCTGTCGTATTTCAGGCTTACCTGAGTCTTTACCTCTAATATGTTGACATCTTTTATCGTATTCTGTTCTTGTTATGAAGCACCCCATAATCTTTCAATTGGATATTCCATGCCATTTAAATGTCAAATTACGGGATTTGTGACAATTTGAAGACATAAATATCTTCTACTTAAAGGCTAAGCGACTATCCTACGTCTATAACTGGCAGTGTTTTACGCATGTTATCTTTTTGAAAAAAAGATTGCTGTTCCATGCACATTCCTCCCTTTCCCACAAACGTAATACTTGGATAAACAACTGAAAAATGATCTTGAGTAACCAGTTCCAAATGACCCAGTACAAACATGAAAAGGCTGTTAAAATCAGGCGCGGATCCAAGGGGGGGGGCTTCCTCGGGCTCAGCCCCCCCCCTTTTCGCCACTTTAACAATAACAAATACGCGAAAATTAGCATAATGTTAATCTAGGAGAATACTGAAGGGGGCTTTCAGCCCCCTCCCCCCTTTTCGAAATGTCTGGATCCGCGCCTGAAAATGGAGTGATATCGGTTGCAGAAACAGGATATTCTCAGGAGCATTACGTAGGAAACTAGATTGCCCTACTTTTATGCGATGCGATGTATCCGAACAGCTTTTGCATATACAACTTACGACAGCTCATGGGCTCACAACATAATTTAAGGGAGCATTTTATATATATATATATATATTATATATATATATATATATATATAATATATATATATAATATATATATATATATATATATATAATATATATATATATATATATATAATATATATATATATGTATATAATATATGTATATATATATATTATATATATTATATATATATATATATATATATTATATATATATATATATATATATATTATATATATATATATATATATATACATATCGTCACTGTGATTGCTACAACAGAGAGCAGGTTCTCGTATCTTGCTGCGGGTGCTACTGCCATACATCATCCTCGTAATATAAGCCAGCATTCCGCGTACTTTATCATACCATGGTCATACCAGGCCGTTCTTCCAAACTGTGACGTTTCGCTACCGCCAAAAAAAGAGGTCTTAACTTTTGTACGATTCCAAATGATAGAGAGCAGAATTAATTTTTTTACGAGCATGACTCGTGTACATTTTATGCAATGGCTTATTTAAATCATCTAAAAATTGGCACGCGTGAAGCTGGCTGCAGTGAGTTAGTATAGAACATTTCAACTCTACGTTCCGTTGCGAGGGATGGTGATGCAGAGAAGAAATCACTTGACTCTGGTGCGAAAGAAAACGGCGATGGGTCGAGATCCATTGCAACTAGTGCAAAGATGATTTACGCTTTTTTCCCTTTCACTTCTTCTCAATTTTCTGTTTCTTGCTTTATCTTTATACAACAATTCATGATAGAGGTGGACCTGTATTTGGGCACATACGGGGCGAAGGAAGCTATTCTCAGTTGGGGAATGAACGTTGCTTCGGACCGCCGTCCTGGGAAGGGGTCTAAACTCTAAAGGGATGAAGCCCCTCACGTTTGGCAAATTTTTTAATATTTATGGATCCGTAGATGCTATTTGGTGCAACATAGTGTGCAACTTTTAGGGATAATTACTGCAAGTTTTTTACATTTTTTTACAGAGGGAATAAACAAGGAGTTTGAGGGTGCCCCGCTTTCTACGCCTTTGGGCTCATAAGTATCTTCTTAGTACCCACTTGGAATTTAGGTAAGCGAAAAGTAGACTTACCACACGCGACCACTGAAAATACCCTCCACTCAATACATTTTGGCACTCGCACCGAATGCCGCCCCAGCCTTCTGTTTCAACAACAAATGTAAAAATAATTTTTGTGTACATTTCTCTATGGCTATCTCTTCATTACGTTTGTTCTCCAGATTCACGAGTGTGAGTGTTTCGCATTCTGGTTTTCTAAAGTAATGGAAAATAATTCAAGAAGGGCAAAGGTACCGTACGTGTTGAGAATGACTGGCCCAGACGTTTAATGTCGACTTGCAATGTAGAGGACGCTATGAACTTAATCTCAATCTCAACATTAACAGGCGGTACAGTAGCGACTTTTCGATTTCAGGACGGTAGACAAAGAGGACGGAACACACAACAAAAACTGAACTGCACATGAGAAGAAACGAACATCACTCAGTCAAGTTGATTTTCAGAACGGTCGTCGACCGATTTAAGTTCGGTCAAGAAAGAGGAAGGTACAGTAGTGGCGTGTCCAGAGGGTCCCAGCGGGCCATGGCCCCCTTTGAAAAATGAGGAAAAATTAAAAAATGCGAAAAAGGGGAGAAAAAATGAAAATAGAAAAGAAAAAGAGGGGGGGGGGGAGAGAAAAGAGGAGAAAGGGGGATGGAGAGGAAAGGAAACATACGAAACATACGAAACTGTCCTACATATATATATCCTATATATCCTATATATATATATATATATATATATATATATATATATATATATATCACCTTTTTGGCCCATTTGCGTAGAGGAGTGTTCTGCTGCCCGTATACCTGATTGTTTGGTGGCAATAAACAGTCGTTTTGTAGTCAAGTCCATTAATTTGCTACTGACTGTGGGCAACTAGACATGCATGAAGGCTTTTTTGCCTGTCAAGTCACTTTCCCGGATGCATTTGACAAGGGAGAGGTTGCCTAGGTACCACACAAAGAGGTAAATGACTTTAAATGCAGTGGTCCCTGATTATAGGGTATTCCCCACGCGCTGAACTGGATCAAAGTTTTTCCAATGTATCTCCGGCTAATACCATCTCCCTGATCTCATCTCGGACTTTGTGTCAAATAGCAACTTCTGATTTCACCTATAGCCCGGTTACCTTTAACTGTTTTTTACCAGCGGCGCCGAAACGGGGGGGGGGGTAGCCCCTTATTGATTTCCGAAAACTTTAAAGTGAGCCAAAAAGGCGAATAAGTTATAGATTTCTGTAGGGGGTAGGGTAAGGTCTGTTTCTGACTGGTTGGAAACTGGGACGTTAAACCTCATCTAACTAACTAACCAACTCACTGATGAATCTATTTTAATTATTTTTATCCACAAGTCATTCTCATACTATCTCAATTCTCGCAAATCCTTCTATTTTTCCACCACTATTTTCATGCGCTCCGCGCCTTTAAAGCCTCACCACATGGCTGTGTTACCATCAATACCGTCTTAAACATGTTCGTGTTATTCAGTGGTGGGGTTCTACCAGGCGCGGTTCTAGACCGAGATTTTTTTTTGGGGGGGGGGGGCTGGGGGGGGGGCTTGAAACGGAAGAATAAAATTTTCTGTCATTATCAATACCGACATTGGGGAATGATGCTAAGGAGGACTCCATCAGTGGCGTACTCAGGATTTCTTTCACGGGGGGGGGGATGCAGTATGTTGTGTGATCGCCGGCCTGGGGGAAGGGTCTAAGGGGAGGGGGTGTCCCTCCCCTTTGAAAATTTTTGAAAAATTAGATGTACTTATATGCAATTTGGTGCCACATACGCTACATTTTGAAGCAGAATTTGTGTTAAAAAAATTTACGTATTTTAGGAACTAAAAAAAAATTGGCATGAGGGAGGGGGCATGGCCCCCCTGCGTACGCCACTGATAGTAATAATCATAGGCGTATGGGACTCTTACAGTTTGGGGTCCAGAAAATTTTTTGCCTGAACTTCTCAAAAAGTTGCCAGAATTCCGTTGCAGTTCAGGTGCATGAAATAGACCACTAAACCACTACAGGCGCGCGAGGCGCGCGAAAATTTTTGCACATTTTTCGGGCATTCGATCAAAAATTCGGGAACTCAGTAGAAAATTAGGGCAATCCTTTCACTTTTACTTCATCTCTGCCGGAATTTCAGTTTGAGTAAGGTATCAAATGTTGTTCATGTCTGGTCTACTGTTACAAAGGCATACTGAACTGGATTTGAGCAATCACTGGATTTGAGACCGACTTTTTGGCGCTCAGAGACCGACTTTTGATTTTCACGCCCCCCCCCCCCCACACACACACACCTGTATTTACGCCCCTGGGACTGGCGTCGAACGTAAGAATGCAGCTGGGTAAGTTAGTAGGCGCCCGCACTGTGCCTACCGTCGTAATACAGTACTAAGGCGAAGCGTGGCTGTCGTACTACAGGCAGTCAAAACAACGGTGTACGTACGTGGACGTGGATACAAGAAACGTGATCACGTGCCTATCTTGCATGACACATTTGAGAAACTAAATCCACTGGACTAAGATGTGCACAAATGTATCGGACAATTTTGTTTTTCTCAATACACGCAAATAAAGCATGAAGATAACACTCAACCTCAGAAATTTGGGGGAGGGGGGCTTGAGCGATTTTTTTTTTTGGGGGGGGGGCTTGAGTCCCCAAAGCCCCCCCCCCCGTAAAACCGCGCCTGAACCGTTCTACAATTACATAGAATGTTCTTGTGCATAGAAGTCATTATGGAGGAACACATCACTGCAAGAGTGGAATTCAGGGGAAGACACATTTTATAAATTGAAAGCTTATACGAATTACTAGGCAGAAGGCTCGCGGCCGTCTATCTGGCTGATGCATTTTGCTAGGAATTTAAAGCGTCTCAGTACAAAGTCTGCACGCAGCTTTGTTATGAAAATGATTTCAAATGCAAAACTTCGGTCCGCTTCTCGCGCACATCACGGCACACACTTCATTTCTTGAGAGTATTAGCCTACTGGCGCAAATTACTTTGACCAAACACTTGTTCGAAAAAAGTACATCTCCGGACCTCTGCAGGACCCTGCATCAATAGAGTATCTTAGAGTAACCTAGTATCATGAGTAGCATTTACGGTTGCATTCGTAGCATGTATTTTGTAGTCGCACTTTTTTATAACGAGTGCAATCTTAAAGCCAAAATGCCACTAAATAATGAGAAATTATCATTAATAATGTATAAGCACGAATTAATTGAATGATTTGCCAAAGATACCACAATTTTGCATCTAAGCCACCTTATCTAAACAAGAATTTTTCAAGGGGAGGAGCTGTTAGCCATCCACTAAGACAACACACCTTTCCTTTACAGCCAACCAAAAATAAGAATTTACTAAAATTGTGAGTTTTCCAATACATAATCAATTAAATATTTGTTCAAAATAGCATTATTTTGCATCTAAGCTATCGTAAACGAACAAAAATTTCGCAAAGGGGAGGGGCATTCCTCCCCTTAGACCTCCCGAGGACATCACCTGCACACGGTGACAAAGGAAGGATTTGCCCCGAATGCAAACTGCCACCGATGCGAATATGCACAATTTACACCGACTTTATGGGTTTATCTGGGTGGGCTTAAGGCATCATCTTCTGTAGTGCCCCCATCACCAACCTCTGCCGGCGTCACTGCTTTTACGGCATAATATCGGCAATCCCCGAGGCTAGGTTGCATCTTCTTGCTTCCATGTTCAAGAGTAATAAAGTCTTCAACTTGGAAACACAATTGTTTCCTTGTTTAATGTGTTTTTTCAGTCCATTATCATATGTTCTGAGCATTTTTAGTGACAACGATACGTTACTGTACATTTCCTTCTAACAAACTGGCAATTGGTAGTTGTGTACTACAAGTGTTTGACTTCTTCAATTTAGAGACAAATACGTAACTATTCATTCACTAATTTGTGCATTCTCTCCAAGTTGATTAAACTGAAGAAAAGAGACGGGGGTATGGGGTCGCGTGCCCCCAATCGATTTCAGAGGTTTTTTTTTGAAAATTCTAAAATGATCTTAAAAAGGCGTTTAAGCTATAGATTTCTGTAGGGGGTGGGGTGAGGTGTGTTTTCAACCGAGTGGTGGATCTATTGTAATCATTTTCTTTCACAAATGGTTCTCAAACTATCAGAGTTATCGCAAATCCTTCGCAAACTGTCAAAATGTGCGCGCGCTCGGCGCGCTTCAAACCTTACCTCAATGTTGTCCTTATTATCAGTAATTTCCGGTAGCAGCTCCCGCACGAGCACAGCAAAAAAAAAAAAAAAATGAAAGCTGTTAACGAATTCTCAGTTAAAAGACTGGCTTTGTGATTGGCATATAGGTTTGTTGGTGGAATTAAAAGTGTCTCGATCCAGAGCATGAATGCAGGTTTGTCATGGTAATCTTATTTAGTGAAAAATTTCGGCGGGCTTCTCGCGAATTCGTCACGGTTTGCACTCCATCTCATGACCATTATTATAAGGTTATAATATTTGCAACTATTCTGATCACAACACTTTTCCGAAAAAACAGAATTATATCTCCAACCTCTGCAGTGCCTACAGGATCTTTCAGTCTAATTTGTAGCATGATATGGAAGGTTGAAAGTACGTATTTGCCGTTATACATTTTTTAAAAAAATTTTACCGAGCGCTTCACGTGCAGCCATTCCTATTAGTAAGGTCTAATACATTTCTTCTGCCGTGCGCATTTTAGACCGCCTTAAACTGCCATTTCTCCCTTGAACATATTGGGCCGCTTCGATGATTACCTCCCCCCCTTTAAAATTGGCGCCGCGGTCCCTGCCTCCCTGCACCTATACTCTCCCTCCCATTTCCCATTCCTAGAAGCTGTTCGATCGTTTGGATTTTCGTTCAAAGTTAGTAAAAATACGATAGTTGTAAAGTCCTTGGCATCATACTCTATAGTATTATATGGATGTCAGGTAATAAGCATGTCAGTGCTCACATTTTATATAATTAATCCAGAGCTTCCAGGAGGCCCTTGAATGGTGTCTGTCAGCCTTAGATATCTTTTTATAATGCACAATGAAGCAAAGGAAAATTCTCGAAATAGTCCAAGAATGTTTCTGTGGATACCACGCACGTGTTTTTACGTGAAAACTTCACCGAATAGAAGGCATTAAAATAGCCATAAGGGGGGCTTCAGGAGGTTTGTTGACAACATACCCTTCTCTTAGACAACATACTCTCCTCTTTCACCTAATCAAAAATCAGAATTCACTAAATTATAGATATTTTCCAGCCATATATGATCAGTTCCTGAAATATCCCAAAAATAGCACTATTTTGCATCTTCGCAACCTTTAATTTACAAAAATTTCTCAAGTCTTCCTCTCCCCTCAGACCCTTCCCCCAGGACGGCACCTTTATGTAGTGCAAAAAAATGCACACTGCTGTGTACGATCGCAGGGACGCATACTCACCTCTTCCACCTCAAACTAAAAACTAAAATTCACTAAATTATGGATATTTTCCAGCCATATATGATCAGTTCCTAAAATATTCTAAAGATAGCACCATTTTGTATCTGAGCAACCTTAAATTAACAAACATTTCTCAAAGGGGAGGGGACACCCTCCCCTTAGACCCCTCCATCAGGACGGCACCTTCATGTAGTGCCAAAGAAAGGATTGCACACTGTTGTATACAAACGCAGGGACCCACCAAAAAGGTACAATTTACACAAACTTCGGAGGTTTAACTGAGATGGATTAC
This sequence comes from Holothuria leucospilota, assembly GCA_029531755.1. NCBI lineage: Eukaryota > Metazoa > Echinodermata > Holothuroidea > Aspidochirotida > Holothuriidae > Holothuria > Holothuria leucospilota. The sequence continues at coordinate 15,542,958 of CM055963.1, forward strand.
GACGTCATCTGTGGTGCCTCCTGTAATCACCAAATCCTGGCGGCGCCACTGATCTTGTCCGCCCACATGTATAGCTTGAGGGATCATCGCAAAAATGAAAAGAACAAAAACGGATCTTTAAAATTTACAAAATGTTACACCAAACTGCGTCTAAGGACCCTCAAATATTCAAAAATTGTCCAAAGTGAAGGGGTCCCCCTCCTCCCAGGACGGCGGTCCGAAACAACGTTCAATCCCCCACCCAGTCGAGAAAACAGCTTCCTACGCCTTTGAAAAAAATAGAAAAAGAGCTCATAAAAGGTAGTTTGAAATCCAACTTATTCTCTCAAAAAAGTAAGTTATAGTATAGAATTTTCTCACTTGTAAATTTCTAAAACATGAGATATCAAAATTTGGAATGTTAAAATGCAACTATAAATACCCAGAAAGTGTCATTTCCTGCAATCTGGGAGGCATTCTTTTGTCAAAATTTTTTTTGGTACGCTCCGCGCCAACTCATGGTGGAGCTCCGCTTAGTGTCGGAGCATATTTTGCCCCCCCCCCATAAATGCAATCCTGGACACGCCCTTGCGGTAGAGGGGTTGCCATGGTAATTTCCCTTGTCCATATGTATGTGTTTTTGTGACGTTAAATTTGCAAGCTAGCTGCATGCGCACGTATTTTTTTTTTCATTTGGCATGCCGGCAAGCTTCTAACAATATGCGGGACATAACAAACAACAACAGTGCATACCTGTTAAGCCATCTTACGAATGGTTCCGTCGCCGTGCTAAGGGAAGTAGCTGTCTTGAGATACAAACTTTCACAATTTTGTAAATCGTGCCTATTTTGTGTGTAGCTTATTCCTGAATTTGACATTTTAATTAATCCTTAATTGGTACCCTATTTTCTTACTGAAACTCAAGATCTCGACTCGGTTTGTTCATGTCGTATAAAAGTACGAGTCTTTCCCAGTGTAAGATGTCAGTAAAGAGAAAAAAAAAAAGAAAAAAAAAAGAAGAACAGTTACGGTGGCGTCTCTAATCCTGTGCATGTTCGTCGTTGTTACAATTTAGCGATGAGTGTGGATGCTAACAAGTCATAGCAACTTAGTTAAGAAATGAGAGGGTCATTGTTTTGATGTCATTCGTCTATACCGCACCGTCGTCTACAAAATCGAAACGCCTTACATGTAAGGACGGAACAGTGGCGTAGCTAGAAATTCATAACTGGGGGGAAGAGTACACTTCAGGGGGCCAAACTGTGCACGCCTAGCGTTCACCGCGAGCGCGAAGCCCAAAATGGGTGGGGTCCGGGGGAAAAGCCCCCGGAAGCTCTTGGGTTATAGTATTTCAGAAGCCTCAGGAAAACTGTTTCGAACTGAAATCTTCCAGTGTAATGCTTCTGACTTTTAGTACATTTAGACTTGTACGAAGGGCTAGTTTGAGCACAAAGTTAGGATTAACAGTTACTGATGTGCTTCCCTGCAGGGTTAAAGTTTTGCAAGAGCTGCGATGTGTTTTAAATGTAAGAAAAGCAGGGGTAAAGTTTTAAAGTTATCCGAGATGACCAGAAATTGGCTTGTTTAATTAATAATCAACTCTAAATGGTTTTTTTAAAGAACAAACAGAGAGTACAGATATTCCACTTGCAAGCAGCAGTGACTAGTTTATGTTAGCTTGTGCTTTCGTCTAGAATTGTCAACCCTACATAATGGCTCAGCCTGTAATAAACAGAGAAATCTATTTCTCGTTGTGAAAAATACATAAACTTGATAAAGGTTGGAAACAGAAACCTGTTAGAGCCTAAGAGTTAGCTAACCTGTTTTTAGATCGGGAAGTTTGATAATTTGAAGTGTGTAAGAATTTAGTAGGATAGAAATTTAAATGATAGGCCTAATTCCGTCAGTGATATTTAGACATTTAACATATAACCTTCAATTTTTTTGGGGGGGGGGGGCAGGCTGAAGTTGAGGGCCTAGGCCCCAGAGGCCCCCCATTGCTACGCCACTGGACGAAACATAACTTTAGAGTGCAATATTTCTGAAGCAAATTATCCGGCAGTTCGGCGAAATACCTGGGCAGACGGCGACGGCAGATTATCTTATTTTTATCTTATTTTACCAAGGAATCATCTATTTTGGGGACTTGTAGGGGTTCTGATAATTCTTCTTTAGTTAGTGATATTGTTTTCTCTGAAGAGTTTGTTTGCATTAAGTTGAAGAGTTTAAAAGCTAGTAAGGCCCCTGGGCCTGATGGGATCCATCCTGCCATTCTCCATGAATGCTCCGAGATTTTGTCAGTTCCTCTTTGCATTATTTTTCAGAAGTTTCTGGATTCAAACTTTGTCCCTGCTGACTGGCGAATAGCTAATGTTACTCCAATTTTCAAAAAGGGGGATCGGAGCTTGCCTTGCAATTATAGGCCAGTCAGTTTAACCAGTGTTGTGTGCAAAGTTATGGAATCTGTAATCAAGGATTGTTTGCTTAAATATCTTTTAGATAATGGGTTACTCAATCTGTCACAGCATGGTTTCTTACCGAGTAGATCTTGTGTTACTAATTTACTAAGCTTTCTTGAGGACGGATGTTTCTTTATCTCTTGATTCTGGTCACAGTGTTGATGTCATTTACCTTGATTTTCAAAAAGCCTTTGATTAAAGTTCCATTAGGTAGACTTATGGTTAAACTGCATAGGTTAGGCATCAAGGGTAGTTGTGCTGACTGGATTAATTCATGGCTCAATGGTAGATCTCAGAGAGTTGTTGTTAATGGTAATTTCTCTTCTTGGAAAGAAGTTACAAGTGGAGTTCCACAGGGTTCTGTTCTTGGCCCGCTTCTTTTCCTAATTTTCATCAGTGATATTGATAGCTCTCTCACATCTAGTATTAGTAAGTTTGCTGATGATACGAAGCTCTATAGGAAGGTTAACGATAAGGATGATGCCTCCTTACTGCAAAAAGACTTGGATAGGTTATCTTCATGGTCTCAGACTTGGCAGATGTCTTTTAATGCAGATAAGTGCAAAGTCCTTCACTTTGGTCCTAGAAATTGCAGCTATGGTTATAACATGAATGGTAGTATTCTGAGTGATGTGACTTTTGAGAATGATCTGGGTGTAGTCATTACATATATACACACATACATACATACTGACTTTTATAAAGCGCAAATTCCATATGATCAATGCGCTTACAAAAACAAGAAAAATCGATGCCAACAAAATATCCGATCAGTCAATTAAATAGGTAAGTCTTAAGTTGTTTTTTGAAAAGTGTAACAGATTTCGAATGCGATTTAAAGCCATCTAGACAGTGTGCAGCTGCTGCTGCTAAGGCTAATAGGATGCTTGGATTGATCAAGAGGAATTTCAGTAATTTTGGTAAAGAAATTGTACTAAATCTGTATAAGCAGTTGGTAAGACCTCACCTCGACTATGCAGCCCAGGCGTGGAGTCCCTTCCATGATAAGGACAAGTTTCTTTTAGAGCAGGTTCAGAGGAGAGCCACTCGCCTTATACCCGAGGTGAAACACCTACCTTATCATGTTAGACTTAAGCATCTTGGGCTTACCACCCTGGAGTTGAGAAGGATTAGGGGGGACATGCTTCAGGTGTACAAATTTCTCTCTGAAAGGAATCCTTTGTCATCTTGCAATTATTTAAAGGTTCAAAGTAATTCTCGGGTTCGAAGGCCATTGTAAGAAGCTAGTTAAGTGTTTTGCAAGGCTCGACATTAGGAAGTTCAGCTTCTTTCATAGAGTTGTTAATGAGTGGAATAGTCTGCCTGAGTGGGTAGTTAACTCCACGTACATCGGTGCACTGCTTTAAGGTTAACATCGACAAGTTCTTCCATAACTGTGGTAGAATCTAGTTGGGCTGGGCTCGTTTGGTGTTGGTTGGTTGTTTGTTTTCAGTTAAGGTTGTATGGACTTCAGGGCATCTTATGGGGCCTTAGCCCTCCTTTGCCCTTTAGTGTTATGTTATGTGAAGTCGAAGGTGGGGCCTATTCATACGAAAATTTTCGTGTGAATAAAGGGCACTGGAAGCACTATTCATACGAAAATTTTCGTGCAAAAGCTTGAAATTCCACTCTTTTTACAGGAATATGAGTCGATGATCTAAAATTGACATTTGGGTGGTTTTTTGAAAACCAGCTAGATCGGTTTCTGTTCTCTTGCTCATGTTACGGCGGAACGTCATCATTAGTAGTTTTTCAAACATTAGCTACGTTCGTCATACGATTTATAATGCAGCTAAGCGCATGTAGGCCTAGTAAAGTATTGTCGTACTGTTTCCTCCGAGTCTGCAGTAAAACTTAATTGACACAAGTAGGCTAAATCTGTTAGATTTAATGTCCTCTCATAGGCAAAAAATGGTCGGGAAACAAATGGGATTGATGCGAATGCATATGCACGCAAAACAACATCCCAGACTCCCAGTGCTTTTCAAGTTTGCTTTTAAAAATGCCTTGTTCTTACTTAGGCCTGCAGTCTGAGTATGAGTACGATCGAGTGTGTGTTTCACATGCACATATGCACCGATCATTTGTACCGTAACGTAATCATACTATCAGCGTTCACGGGCATGTGCGTACTTACGCAGACTGTACGTAAGCAGAACCATTTATATGGCTTTGTACATATGCCAGTCGGCTAAAGTTTTCTTCGTATGAATTGTGACTACAGGTAGGCTTATTCATACGAAAATTTTCGTGTGAATAGTCACAACGTAAGTCAAAATACAGTGACACTTTTGGCGTTCCATAAGTATGTTGGTTCGCCCAGCTGTATGTATAATTTTCGCGACTTCGGTCTGAATTTCAGATCTGAAATCGAAGGAACTTAGACCTCGGTAGTTTTTTATATGTCTACTGATTCGCATTTTATGGATGGGAATTGATGAAGTCAGCCGTTAGGGTTAATTAGTAGCTCACTCATGGGCGGAAATAGACGATTTAGAGGAATGAAGAACCCATCTTCAAAAGGACCTAAATATGCAAGACTTCCTCTTAGTCTTACTATGGAAGAAGACATCTCGAAGAAAAATGAACAAAGTTACGGGTTTTTGTACGTTTTGGTGATCGTGGCAGCATGTCTTGGCCTTCTAACTCTAACAGTAGTATTTTTCTTGAGAATTAGCCCATCTGGCTACTCCTCAACAAGTTATGTAAGTATAAACCCAAGCGTAGCTTCCATCATGTTATGTGGGAAAATTCAATGACAATGTAGGCTATTGGCTTGAGTTAGGAGTTATTGCAACTCAGCAATGTATTACATGTGTACCAAATGTGCGAAAGCAATTGAACTCGTTGCAGAATAAGTTGTAAGGTTGGAGCCAAAAGTATTTTCAGAGTTATTTTGTCGTATATACTTTTTTGAAATATTATTCACTTCATTGAGTCTGAACGTATTTCCAAGTTTCTTTTGTGATGTATCAATTTATTTATTTTTTCCTTCATTTTTCTTTTTGCATTCCATTATGTACCGTAACTGTTGTAGTTATAGTCTCTTACGCCTCAAGACGAGGATACAAAGAGAATAAAACTGAAACTGAAACAGTTGCACAGTAGGCCTAACATTAGGCCAAGGCCCACAGATGAAGGTGCTGGAACATGAATTGCATGATACACATTAAAAGGTAGTATAGTGACATGACCTAATAAGGCCACTTTCGAATGTCATGCATCGATACAGTCAACAAAGCGCGTCAAAAATGCTGTCACAATTAGTGCATCAATTTTTGATGCAGCACGCGCATAGCAAACACCCTTGCAAATGCGCGTGAACCTGTTTAATATCTCAAGCACGCGCAGTGCACACTAAGATATGCAGCCTCAAACTGAACGCACAAACTGTCTACACTGAACCCGTACATACAGCTCTGTACAAAAATTGTAAACAGCGCCTGCTGGCCTTATTAGGTTACTTCTGATTTTAGGCTTGAGCTGGAAATGCTGAACTTGTCGTAATGGTATCTCTTGAAAGGAAAAATCTGTGGTAAAGATTTATAGCTCTCAAATAAGGTCAAGTCCGCCAAAACTTTTTCAGGTACAAACAGATTCACATTCTTCTGTCTTGTTTTATAAAAATGAAAACTTTCTTAGAGTGGCCTTGTTAGGTCGTGCCATCATAGTAGTTTTTTTTTATTTATTTATTATTTTTTTTTTTTTGTTATGAGTAACAAACACTGTTGTATCGGTGCGCAAATCAGCAAATTTTTACAAGAACTCTTTAGGTAGATTTTGGTAAAGTTATAAAATTATGAAGTGCTCACATGCCATGATATGTGTCATACAAAAGGACCAAAAGGTTTAATATTGCTTCGTGTCAGTCAGGTCTGTGTATGGCTGGTCGCCAAGATCTCCCAACATATAAATAGTTCTTACTACTTCACAACCTTTTGAAACAGTGAGGGTGTTTGGTCTTGTGCATACATGTAGCAACAGTATGTTGAGTTGGTTGGTATCATGAGTCATTTACTGCATACAAAACATATGGCACATTCACTGCCTATAACACCTTTTAAGTGACCGACTCATGGTATCACCATGCTATCATGTATGATGGTTGAAACCAACTTTTTTCTCATACAGTAGTAAATGAGGGAATGAAAGTCAGACAAAATTGTGATTATGTAAAAAAAAATGTCATTTTTAGTCGGAAATGCATATTAACCAAACATTAAATTTACAAATCATCCCAGTTAGCAAAATAAGGTTTTAAAATAAATTCTCTGGTAACCTTACACATCTCAGCCTGCCATCATTGTGTTACACATGTTCTTCACTAGCATTCCTTTTACAATTCAATTCTTCACAAGTACGTGTTCCATTTTACTGATAATGGCTTTCCACAGGCATGGGCAGCGATCAAAGGGGGGATATGTCCCCCTATATTTGTAGTGGGGGGACATAATATCAGATGCCCCCCCCCCCAATGTTTAGAGGTATACAGAAAAAGCAAATGTTGTAACACACATTTTCGGTATGAATAATTGTGATATATTAGCCTATTTATTGCAGCTGGGGAGAAATTCAGATCAGAAATATGTGATCTGTGTCCTCTAGAATGCACCAAATCGCTTGGCTCCCAGGGGCTTCACCCCTGGACCCCAACAGGGGGTCTATGGTGGGTCTCCTGTACCAGTGGCATATGTAGGAGGGGCTTCCTCACTGATATCGATTTTTTTTAGTTCCTAAAAACACATAAATTTTTGAACACAAATTTTACTTCGAAATATATCGTATGTGGCACTAGATTGCATGTAAGGAACCTAATTTTTCAAAAATTTTCAAAAGCCTGATTGGGCCATGGTCCCTCATCACTTATGCTAATTTTTTGTTAAAGTTCTTGATACTACACAAAGGTTTCAAGACAAATTTTACTTCAAAAGGTAGCATATGTTGCACCAGATTGCATGTAAGGACACCTGATTTTTCAAATATTCTCAAAGGGAAGGGGGACACTCCATTGAGTCATGGTCTCACTGATGCTGAGTTTTTTGTTTTAGTTCCTAAAAATGCGTAAATTTTTTAACACAAATTTTACTTCAGAAGGTGACATATGTGGTAAGCCGGTAAGGAATCCTAATTTTTCAAAATTTTTCACAGGGGAGGGGGACACCTTACTGGGCCATGGCCCCCATCACTGATGCCGATTTATTTTTGTTTTAGTTCCTAAAAATACATTAAGTTTTTAACACAAATTTTACTTTAAAAGACAGCATATGTGGTACCAAATTGCATATAAGGACACCTAATTTTTCAAAAATTTTCAAAGGAGGGGGACACATCCCTCCCCTTAGACCCCTCTCCCATAATGGCGATCACACAACATACTGCATGCCCCCGTGAGAGAAATCCTGGCTACGTCACTGCCACATACCCCAAAAGTGTTCACCCAAGTAAGTGTTCCTCCCCCCCCCCCCAATAATTTTAACAGATTGCCACCCCTGTCCACAGGCCTTGAGTTTTAGATTTTCCAGGTGTGCTACAAATCGCACTCCTCAGGAAATTAAGGAGTATGGTACTGTACAGGTGTGCTGTTTTGTTAAACTTCAATAGTTCTTTATTCTGTGGGTGTGCGAAAAATTGCACTCCTCACAGTGATTTGAGGCGAGTGGTGGTTTGCACACGCGCTTGCACTCGCACACCTCAAAATTCAAGGTCTGTTTCCACATCACAAGCTTCCTTCAGATTCACAGTACACTTGTGAACAGTAAATACTGTTGAAAATTAAACTGTCTGCACATATGCATAGGCTATTTACTGTACCTGTAAATAATGACACTGAAAAACAATATAAAATGAATAGTGAAAAATACTTGCATGTGTTTTCAGTATATCCTGAATGTAAATCTATGGCTTTCATTCTCTTGGCTTTTATTTAGTACCATACCTTTTCATCTGCATGTCTTTGGCCAAGGGAATGAAAGTCATAAATTTGCATTCACCATCCACGTGATCCAAAAACTCCCCTCCACAAGTCAGTATTTGCAAAAAAACTTCAGTATTTGTCCAAAAATGCATACTCCATACGATATTTTCCAAGCAAATCAAATTTCCAGATCATTCCGATCCAGTTGGCAAAATAGAAATTTCTCTACCTTATTGTATGGACATTAGCCCTACAGTGTAATATTTACAGCTGCCAAAATTGGCACACGCCTGAAATTGCACACGTACACAAATTTCTCACTACCAAACCAGACACATGATGCATGTTACAGTATTTTGTCCCATAAGTTGAAATCATTTTCAAGTATTTTACAATCAGTTAATGTGATTTTGGGAAGTTTTTAGAATTTTTCTGGGCTAATGGAAGTGAAATTCATATTTGAAAATGGGACGCCCTCAAAATTACTGATAAATCTGTCTGAAGTTGGGGACCAGTTGTGACCACTTTGTTGAATTAAACTCTTTGCTGCTTGCGTGATGCATAAACTAGAATGCAATATCATTCAAGTTAATATTAAACTGTTTCAAACTTTGCATCTTTTGTACTCAGCAGGGTAGTCAAAAGTAGCTGGTCACCGGCGGTAAATCGCCGCCTACAGCCTCATTTGCCGCCGCCTACTCTTCACTGAATGTCAAAAAAATTTAGTTGCAGCCTTCCACTTTTTTTTTTTTTTTCTTTTTCAAATACAATCTGCACATGAATTGATCACATACTTTACTATATCATGGGTTCTAAAATTGCCAACCCCCAAAAGGGACATCAGTTACAATCCCGTAAAAGAATTGATGATCGGAGATCGCGCACGTGTAACAGAACTTCCCGCACCGTCACTGCCGAAATGCGGGCTGCAGAATAGCACGCATATGCAACTTTGATACTTCAAAGAGTTGGCCTACACATTACACCGAGCAGCTGCCTTCAACATGCAGACTACATATGCGTATTTGTACGTACTGCAGTGCTAATGTCGCATTGAGAGATATTTAATCCCCGCGAAAGGTACATTGACTACATTCTAATGTTAAATCAGTTCATCGTTCATTCTGCATGCTCACATTTTCATTACAATAAAGATAGGCCACGCAGGCAATCCTTGATTATTACACACACAGTATGCCGGGCTCGTTAAGGGACGAACTTTCAATTAAAATTTTAACTGTTCGTATCATTTTGAAATAGTTTGCAAAGATGATTTAAACCATCGTTACTCCTTCAGCCATAGTTAATAGCATGTGTGATCATGTACACGGATTTTTTGACTCCCCAAATGAGGATATTCCAGTCCCAAAATTAACGGTTCGATCGCACATTGGAACTACTGCTCTCTGCATATATTTAGTACATTGCATCACTCATTCCAAGAGCAAGACCGTGCGTTGGAACTATCGAAAAGAAAAAGCCCTAAGTGGTCAAGAACGACAAAAGAATTCATATCACATGTATAAAAGACTCTCAAATAACAATCAGTAACATATTCGCATGATTTACTTCGAGAGGTTTTCCTTGCGGGGCATTTTTCCACAGAGTAGCACTGCACTTTTGCCATTGCCTAACGTGTTATATGTAGGTATAGGCCTACTTTACGAACTTTACCTATAGCTTTATTTCTGAAGTAGTGATTTTCATGAATTCATACAGGTGCACAGGAGAACAGTGCCCACTGTTTCTGATGTTTTTGTTTTCACGTGTTACTTAGTGTTTTACTTGTTCTCTTATGTAATGTAAAGCAGAGTTTGCTTGTCAGAAGTTTATACAATTAAAATAAACACTTAGGAGCATTTTTACATTAGCCTCAATCATAGATGTGTACATATAGTTAGGGGAAAAGGGGCAAATTCAACCTATTATTTTCAGCATATCAATGCCTTCAAACAGGCATTCACACTAGCACAATGTAGGTTTAGTATGGAATGTATGTTTCTGGTTTATTGAAGTGGGTGGGATATCATAGGAACATACAGAATAAATTTTTCTCCCTATGACCCTGCCCAACCTTTCTGAATACACAAATGCCTTGTATTGGGTTTTAAACCACAGGGGTTGGGTACTAGTACCTGGACTTAGCATTGGCTGTGATATTTATGTTCAATAGAAGGGGAGGGGATCCAATAGTAATGCACAGAATCGGTAAATTTCTGAACCAAAATTCTGAAATGCAGGTACAATGCCTGAGAAAAATGCCTGGAAGTGGATTAATTTACATTCATTGGTACCTTTTGTTAAGGGGATGTATCCTGCCCTACCCATGCATCAGGTCAGGGACTACTTGTTCTTTTACTGTATCACTGTGGAGAGTTGTTCATAGAAAATCGACTAAACAAGGAATTTTAAACCCAGGGCGAGGAGTAACTAAACTGAAAGATGGAGGAGAACAGCATTTTTTTAGCTGGAAGTGTATGTCGACAACACCAGCAATAATATTTAAAATATTCCTCTAGAAACAGACTTTTAGGGGCTTATGAAACACTAAAACCTAGGAGCTTCCGGGGGCTTTGCCCCCTGGGCCCCCACCGGAGTGTTTCCCCTGGGCCCACCAGGGGCTTTAAGACAGGCCCTGGACCCCACCCGTATGGGCTTCCCGCTTCGTGCTCACCGGGCATGCTACACGTGCACAAGGTAGTGCTTCCAGGTACGCTGCCTACTTGAGCCTGTGTAGCCTGCTACTCAGAAAAACTTTGACTACCCTGGTACTGTCGTTCACTTTCTTAAGTTAACAGTACACACAGCACAGTACATTAAAGCATTTTGCACTAGCCATGTTTTCACCTCTTTCTGACTGAAATGGTGATCTTTTGCCATCTTTGAGGAGAAAAAGTAGCCTAGATCTGTTTGTAGTGATATTTTGTAGCTCACTATCAATTTCATTGTCACTGTGGCTTATAGTCAGGCCCCAAATTGGATTTGTTTAGTTTGGTCAAGTGGCATGTGTTCAAAGTTGAAAATTTCTTTTGCCCAAAAGTTTGTTTTTATCCAAAAGGCTTCTTTCCTTCATCATTATTTCTGAGGTGAACAACTTCACTTGAAAAACCATACATGAAAACACAACATACTGTACGATGTTGATAGACACAGGTCTAAAGGAAACACAGGGTGCATCAATTTAGGGTGCTTAAACCATATGGCTAGGTACTGTAGGGAACCCTGTGGGTTGAATTTTTGGCCAGTTTTGTGTAGTGTTTCATATGGAATAATAAATTGTAGAGCAGTATAGTGTTGAGTGATAAACTATAAGCACAAAGGCATCCAGGTTGTGATTAAGGATTTTGTCAAAGAAAATATTGACCATCAAATCCTCAAGTGAATCAATTTTGGGTCCAACATATACTGTAATATATACATCCAACTGTGCCATCATCATGTTACACATGGCCTTCACAAACACTCCTTGTTCAGTTCAATAAATTCACAGTGACATGTTCCATTTAACTGATAATGGCTTTCCACATTGCATAATTTCATTCAGTTCAAACTTGCAGAGCAGGATGCAGTACTGTATGTGTGTTTACAACACACTGACAAACAGTAAATTCAGAGAGAAACTACAGTAAAAGTCTGCACATACACTATTTACCTGAACCTATGAATAATAACCAAAGGAAAATAATGAAAAGTGAAAAGAAAAACCTGCATGTGTTTTCATGTTTTTCAAAACATGAGTGTGTGACCCTCATTTTCTTTGTCTTATACACTGTAGGAGTATTATCCAGAAAAGGTTATAAGAATAAGGCCAAAGATTTGAATTGAAATCTTTAAGTTTTTCTTGCCAAAAAATTTACTGTGTACGTAGCTCATGAGCCACATCATATCATTATGGATGCATGTGGTTCTGGGACTACAGAGATGGAATGTTCCTTGTGATGTAAAAATGTTATGCACACAGCATTCTGATGTTTTAAAACAAATATTCTGAGCACTGCAGTAAATTCAGACTATGTATGACCTGAGTCACCTGACTAAGTTGATGATTTTATTTCAAATTTTTAAACCTTTACAGAAGTTTCCAGTGATCAACAGTCATCATACATAGTGAATACTGGTGTAAGATTTGGAAAGGAAAAGTTTTGATTGTAAATTAAGACTTTCGGTCCTAAATTTACTACAAGTAGAAAAGAAAGTTCAACTAGCACTGTGCTGGTTGATTGGTTGAAGACCCCAGATTTTCAATGAACCATAGTAGGGACCATTCACATATAGAACTGTATTCTGTTGGAAGCTTTAACAAGCTATACACAGGCCACAGGCCTGTATTGAGGATTGAGGACTACAGTAACAGAATGTTCATAATTTTTTTGTGCTGTACCTAACTGTTAGATTATCCTGCCAGGGCGTTGCTTTACGTCTATTAAGACTTTTCGAGGCTAAGCCAACCAGCATTCATTGTGCTTGGCCAACATGATGTTCATTCTTCCTAGGCCTTAAACTGTTGAGTGTTTGACTTACATGACATCTAGTTACGGGTCTTTCTTCTCTTTTCATCAATAATACAGCTGTCTTCATTTTCATTTAGGCTAGATCACTAAATCTGTTTTTGTGTACCTCACTGTGTACAGTAGCTGGAAGATATGCCAACTACTGTAGACAAAATAGTGACAAAAGAAACAAAATTTTGCAATTGTTTTGCTGTACACAGTTCAGTACTATTGTACAGTAGTAGTATGTCATTTGATTGGCAGAGTAAACAGTTGACAGCAATTGCATTAATATGGCCTATTATGGATGGATTTCTAATGATGAATTGATGCGAGTTGGAAGTTTGCATATCTGGCTACAGGCTCACCATTCTTCCATGCTTAATACTGGTGTTTGCACCGGGTCCAAAATTTGGAAGTGGGTACCCAAAGTTGATGGTCGGTCGGGTACCCGGGTACCCGAAAATATAACTTCTGTTAGGCTACAAGTTTGTTGTAAAGTCATAATAAGAAATTTTGCTTTGCATGTTGATATAATATAACACCAACGTATCTTACGTATGGGCATGGCAAGCGTTCTTAGGCGTGTGCGTGATAAATTTTGCCAGGAAAAAGTAACGTTACGGTAGGTGTTCTGTCACACGTGCAGTCTATGTAAGTGAAACTTTGAATCCAGGTAGCAATTTCAGAACCGGGTCCTGAAATCGTCGGTCGGGTACCGGGTACCCGGTGCAAACACTATATATTTAATACAGCCTATGATCATACATACCGTACCATACACATAGGCCTACTGTATATACATGTAGCTTTTGACTCAGCTAAGTTACTAAATTATGAAAAGAACACCTGCATCATGAGATGAACCATGATCAATTGTAAACTGTCAGTTGTCATTTTTCCCTTGTAAATTCTAGTTTGTACATATATAATTATCTTCAAAAACTTACAGTACAATCCCTCATTACATTAATGCAACATCACTCCTTTTCTGTATTGGTACTGTAGACTTGTACGTTTCTTTCCACATGATACATGTACTGAAAAAAGTGTGTAAATCATGTTTCTAGTTAAAGGGAGTATTAAGTACTGTATTTATTACACTTGTTCTAAATGGCAAGGAAAAGGTTCATATGTTCATCTACAATACAGGCATACAGTAGCTCTTTACTAAAACATCTGACTTCATGACTTTTGAATTATATGCTAAAGAAGTACAATACAGTTCAGTTTGCTCCGTTACATTGCAAGTGAAAGAAGTATTATGTTTGTAATATTAAGTGTAGATTTGATGAGGAAATTTCATGACACTTTAATAAAACAGGATAGCAACAACACTACAACAATAGGTTTTGATAAAACGGAACAAGAACCATTGTCTGGAAATTTTTTTGTGAGTACAGTTTAATTGGAGGTGATGGCTCACTTGTAGTTAGTAAAGATCCTTACTAACGCAGCTTTTAAACAATTGAAAATGAAATAATATTGTAAGAAGATTTTCTTTGAAACCCTTCCCTTTCTGGAAAAAAGAATTTACTATTTCACAATGCTTCCTTGCACAGTATATGTAACATAGTAACAGAGGTTGGCTTACTATAAAAGAACCGGTGTTTAAGAATATTCTTTATATTCTATTGCATCATCTGTTATCAGATTTCCAAAACCTGCAGTTGCCAATCCTATGCCAAATTGGGAACACTGTATGAGCCCAGCCTATAGTAAAATATCATACCCTGTACTAAGGGTCACAGTTTAGTAGACAGGAAAGTAAAAATTTGGCAATACTCTGAGTGTTTATAGTTTTTCCAGTTTTCTGATTATTTAATAACGCGGATTGCAGTATCTCTAGGCCCGTAGTCATGGGGGGAGATTCTGCTGCTCTACCCCACCTACCCTTGGCACCCCATGATACCCCACCTACTGTTACCCCTGGCACCTCCAACCTAATTTTATGTGTTTGCCCTGGCTAATGTTTTTTGTAGCTGTAGTTTCAGTTTTATACAGATAGTTATGAGGGATCCATGCAAACAGAAGTTTTGCCATACATACTGTACTGTTGGGTAACTGCATGTACCCAGTATTGTCAACTAAAGTATGCCCTCCAAAGCCATGGTTGGCCGAGGAGTTTTCGTTACCATCAGAAGGGGTTGAATTTAAAATGAGCCCTGTCAATTGGTACTTTGGTGGTAGCTACTGTAGTTTCCTGGCCCATGGAATGTGGGGGTGGAAAACTACAGGGGCAAGAAAAACTTTTAAAGTCTGTAGATGTTCACTATTCCAACATTTTACACTCCAAAACTGTATCAATAAATTTTCTGTCCATCAGTGGTTGATTAAGAATGGGGCTGACTAGACAGTGGCCTAGGGCCCTGTATTTGCAGGGGACCCATGCTCTAAAAGTTGTTAAATAAACAATGATCATCAGTATTTACAATCCTTGACTGACAAGTTTCAAAGTGCTTGGGATCTGAAGACAGGTTCTTATTCCATGTTCAAACACTGTTACATTACTGTATATGTAATTCTGTGAATTAGTAACAAAATATGATGTGTATAACTCAGAATAGGAGAACTGTTCAGTTGAAGTACAGTAAAACAGAAATTCAAATTATTCAGGGCCCTGTATGCCTACCATGCTAGGGCCTTGCAAAATCTTAAATTGGCAGGGCTATGTAATTACCTCATATACATTTGTTTACCAAGAAACAGAATTGATTGTACAGTGATTATAAACTACTGTACAGTGCCTGTTGTAACTGAAGGTTATATTTTATGGGTTCTTTTCAAACTTAAAATATAAAAGGAGTCAATGTACTCCTCTCTGCAACTAGTGTATCACACCAGACGCTGCGCAGTGCAATGCTGCGATGGGCTGTGTGGTGCTGCGCTGTAAAAAGTTAGTTGCAAATTTGTTAACTTTCACGGCACTGCGTTTTGAAGCATCCAGTCACTGGGCTTCATTATGAAGCCTCAAGATATGCAAGGATTGATTAGCTGGGTATACCACCGACTATTTCTATGCTTGTCACTGACATGAAGAATGCAAAGAGCTAGTACTTCATATCCTCACTCATAATATTGGCCATGTTTACTTCATCACTGATTAGAAATTTTGGTGCTGCACAGCATTCGGTGCGACCACCTTGCTAGATTAGCAGTGTGGCGTAGCGCAGTGCAGCATTTCGATATGATCCTCCCTTAAGAAGCAAATTGGGCTATAGGGCTTCTGGCAGTTTTACTCCCAATTCACTTTCTTCACCTGCTTTAGACTTTATCTCATGCTGTATGTAACTGGACCGTAGTCTGTGATGTATGTCATAAATACAGTAAACTCGTTTTATAGCTATTACAAAGGATTCCAGTAGGATAGAGTTTTGGTGTACATTGTTTTTTTTTTTTTTGTCAGTCTCTCTCCCATAATCCTTTGTAATTGCTCCAGTATTTGGAAAAGGGTCTATGAACCTGAAAGCAATTTAGATGTAAAAACCAGTCTTTCAGGAGGAATTCATCTAATGACAAATTTTGTGCTGCCTCAGTTGTAAAACTTGCTGGTATGTGTTACTGTACATGTATATTCTTTTAGGCAAGCCCCAAAAGTTTTGAAGTTTGGCTCTGCAACCAGATCCATGTTACTGCTTACTGTATACAGTTAAGTAGACTGAAATAGTTTATGGTATTAAAGTATCTTAATATGGTGGAATGTTGTTTTTTACTTTCGTCTTAAAATTTGACACAGGATGATGGTGATATCACTACAGCTCAGACAGTTACTGAAGAAGCAATACTTCCTGGCTATTCTTCAGACAAATTTGTGAGTAAATAAAAAATATGTTAATTTTAAAAGCCCCATTGTAGGCTTTCACGGTAAACTGGTTATTATATCGATACTGGTTTTAACCAGTTTAGATTCAGTATGATTATTGCAAGAGAAGAAAATCAAAAAATTGACAAAATCGAAATAATCGTAAAAATCAAAGTAATCGTTAAATAATTGAAAAAATCGTGGAGAGAGGGTATATTAATCATATCTTAGACCAAAAAACTAAAGATTTTGTGACAGTTTGTAAGGCTAGACTGGGCCTCAATTTTGCTCTCATGTACAGGTCATATACAGTACACACTGTTTGGCAACACTGCATTCGGCGCAATGGGTTACTTTTAACAAGTAAAGTATGTGGAGAAAAAACCGATTATTATCAAATTTCGATTATTAGGGGTCCGATTATATCGATTGTCTTTTCTGGAAATATCGTGAAAGCCTACCCCATTGGTACTAGCCAAAAGGTTGAGAAAACCCACACAGCTACTCTACCTCTGTGGTGGAGTTACTGTATTTTGTTACAGTATAATGCCAAAAGTGACAGCAAAGGGAGTGTTACCAATTACTCAGCCATCAGACCTTTCTACTGTACTGTACAGTATCTCATACAGTAGGTGTGTCATTCATGGCTGTTTTCTAGACTTGCTGAAAAAAAGGTGTACTACACATAATCTGAACAGACAAAGGCAGACAAAAATGACAGTAATGTGTTTGACATTGATTAGCATGCTAATACCTGACTCATTCTTTCCTCAAATCCCCTGTAAAAAGTATCAAGAAACATACTGTAACTGTGTACAGTACTTTGTAACTAACTCATTTTACTTTTCCCCAAGTGTAGTCAGGTTATGACATCTTTTTTTTTTTGAGCTGTCTAGTACTAAAAGCCATCTTTCCTGCCTGAATATTCCCTTGCCCAGTCCAGCCATACATGTTAATTATGAAAAACCTTAATTATTATGTTGCTGTGCAGTCCCAGAAAAGGATTCTTATTGTTAATTTTGTGATTGCATAGTAGGTTTTGCTAACAAAATTTGTTTTTCAAGTTTTTTTCAAGGGCTACAGTACTTGCTCTGCAGGCTATGTTATTGAGCACTGTGCTTACCAGAGTGGTGTTTTCCATGCCCCAGGCTGGTGGGCAAGGGGTTTATCAAAGCCTGAGTCTAGTGCCTTCATTCATACTGTGGAACTTTATGTCTGTATCTTGCAGTAACATACACCTGTATTGACTGTGTAGCCACTTTACCTGTACTTTTGAAGTAAATGAGTTGAACATGTACAGACAGATTAGTGTACACATGTGCAATCTCACATCTTGATTATTGTAATGCCTTGTTCTCTTAACTATCTAATAAGAATATCAGCCACCTTCACAGCGTTTCCCTAAAGGTGCTACTCTAGCAGTATTTGCTCTGTGGCATTCCAATGTGATATTCCCTCAAGAAGCAAATTGGGCTTAAGGGCTTCTGTTGTTTTTACTCCTAATTCACTTTCTTCCCCTGTTGCAGACTTGATCTGATGCTGTATGTAACTTGAAAGTAGTCTGTAATGTACAGTATGTCATAATAGACCCTTTTATAGCAACTACAAAGGATTAACCTATGGGATAGAGTTTTGGTGTACCTTGGTTTTTGTCAATGGCATTTTACTGTGAACAAAAATGAAGCGTACCCAAACTCTATCCCATAATCCTTTGTAATTGCTACTGTGTTTGGAAAAGGGTCTATGGACTTTTAAGCAGTTTATACTGTATGAAAAAACCAGTCTTTCAGGAGGAATTCACCTACTGGATTGACAAATCTTGTACTGCCCCATTTGTAGCACTTGCCGGTATGTGTTACCGTACATACATGTATTTTCTTTTAGGCAAGCCCCAAAAGTTTTGAAGTTTGGTTCTCCTTAAACCAGATCCATGTGTATTACAGTGTACTTTAAACAGTAAAGTTACAGTAAATAGACTGAATAAGTTTATGGTAAAGTATCTTATGGTGGAATCTTTTTTTTTTACTTCATCTTAAAATTTGACACAGGATGATGGTGATATCACTACAGCTCAGACAGTTACTGAAGAATCAGTTCTTCCTGGGTATTCTTCAGACACATTTGTGAGTAAATGAAAAATACTTTAAAGAGGGATTTCCATCACTCCAAGTATGACTTTTACTTGGTGGTAAGCCCCACCCATAATAGTCTTTACTGCTTCTCCTTGTGCAGACACAAACATAGTTCACTGCTCAAGGCCACATCCTGGTGAGCATAAAATACTCCATGTGTAATCAAAACATTCTCTTTGCATGCTGTGTAATATGAGCTGCTCTGCATCTTTTGAATTTTGTAACTCTGATGTCAGTCAAAGAGTAGTCACCAACTGAGACTTTTTTTACCTCCAACTAAAAGTCATACTTGGGGTGATGCAAATCTGTCTTTAATTTTAAAAACCCCAGTGGTTTAATTCAGTAGGGGAAAAACCACACAGCTACTGTACTGTACCTCTGGTGGAGTTCCAGTACAGTGCCAGAAGTGACAACAAAGGGAATGTTACCAATTACTCAGCCATCAAAACTTTATACTGTTATGTACGGTATATCATGCTGTAGGTGTGTCATGCATGGCTGTGTTCCAGATTTGCTGAAAAGAACAGGGCTACATATGACCTGAACAGGCAAAGGCAGAAAAACTTGACAGTAGTGTGTTTGACACTGATTAGCATGCTAATACCTGTGACTCATTCTTTTCTCAAATTCTCCGTAAAAAGTATCAAGTGACATGACTGTGTACTTTGTAACTAACTCATTTTTCCTCAAGTGTGGGGTCAGGCTTCAACAATTTTATTTTTTTTTCAGCTGTTTAGTACTAACAACCAACTTGCCTGCCATAATATCCCCCGCACAATTTAACCATACACGGTAATTATGAAAAACCTTTATAATTATTATGTTGCTGTACAGTTCAAGAAAAGGATTCTTATGGTGGATTTCATGATTGCACGAGTAGGTTTGCAGACAAAATTTGTTTTTCAAGTTTAAGTCAAGGGCTACAGTACTTGCTCTGCGGGCTATGTTATTGAGCACTGTGCTTGCCAGAGTGGTGTTTTGCATTCCCTGGGCTGGTGGGCAAGGGATCTTATCAAAGCCTGAGTCTAATACATTCATTCATACTGGAACACCTGCGAACAATGACAGAGATCATTCAATTTGGTTATATTCATGAGCCCAATACGATTTTACTCTCTCGACTGCTGAGTGGTTTCAATATGTGAATATCAATATTGCACGAAACGGCTTCAGCTTCAACGTTCACTTTTACACAGTAAGTCAATGGGATGTCACTGTGTGAGCTTGAAGCAGGCGAAATCACACACTAAAACCCCATTGGCATTTGTCATTCAAAAAAGCATGATAATCAAGACTTGCTTTAGTCGTTTTTTCGTTGAATATTTATAATTCTGTTTGTTGTGATCGTATATATGAATAGTTAATAGCGTACAGTTTTTACTCAGTTTGACGAAGAATCTTGCGAAGTTCGCGGACATTGGTATTACGAGTGCAGCCAACATAGGTGCAGGAGTAATACACGTCCGCCGGGCGGGCAGCTTAACTGTACTTTTGAGGTAAATGAGTTGAACAGCTACAGTAATTAGGAAATTAATGTACGCATGTATGATCTTACACCTTGATTTACTGTAATGCCTTGTTCTCTCAACTGTCTGATAAGAATATCAGCACCTTCAGCATATCCCAAATGGTGCTGCTCTGAATCAGAGAGTCAACCCAGAACCATTACATAGAGCACTTTATTGGCCTGACATTAAAAAAATGTATTCAAGCTTCTGCTTTATGCTTACAAGTCCTTTAAAACCTAGCACCTAGTCACCTACCTACATATGGCAACAGCTTACCCTTTTCACACCTGCCTAAGATCTACAATAGACACTACCCAGCTTTTTATTCCTCGCTCTAATACTGTTGCTGTTGAACACCGTTTCAGAATTGCGGCTTCGAGGAAATGGAATTCCATTAATAGCTGCTCATGTCCATATCTCCCCTTCAGTTTATAGTTTTAAGGGAGCCCTCAATACCTACTTGTTAAAGTGTTCAGTGTATTTACTTGTTTTGGTAATGGTGTACATATTAGTACTATGTTTTGCTGGTCATTATTATTATCATTATTAGCTGGGAATTGTCATGCCTTTCTGAATGGTAAAGAAATAATTCAGGCCTTGACGCTACGGGACCACAAATATGAAAGAAGGTTTTAGCTTGTTAATTACAATTTAAGGGTGGTGGCTGACCAACTCAACCATTTAGGTCAAATTTGGTTTCTTTTGGAGGGTACAGTACATGTAAGTGTATAGATAAGAAAACTGTACATGGCAGACTCTAAGATGAAAATTCACCTTTGTGATTCGGTGGGGATCAAAATCCAAACCTTACAGTACAGTATAGTCACTATAACCTTTATTGCTTCTACAGTAATACCACTGTGTGCATAGACTCTGCCACAGCACCATTGTAGTAGTTCATATTTACATGTGTACACATAGAGCAACATCAGCTTCATACTGTACAGTAGATACCCATGCTGATGGAATTTCTTGTTCAATTTAAACTGGTCTAAATCATTTAACTAAAGAAAGGTAATCTTCTGTAAGAGATATTTTAAAAACAGAAGGGGAAGGAGGGAGGCAGAGAGAAATTTCTGTGGATTCATTTTTAGGTACATTATTAGTAGCACACCTCTTGTTGGGCAAGGTTCCAGCCACAGTAGACTGGCAATTTTAATAAGTACTGTATGAGTACCATGATGGAATATAGTTTTTTTTTTTTTTTTGAAGTTTGTTGGCTTCTTACATTTTAAAGCCTACTGTGCAGCATTTAGGCATTTTTTACCACAGTTATTATCCCCTCTTGTCTTTACAAATTCATCCCACATGTTTCTCGAGAATGTTGTGATGTAATTACAGTATGTTTGTGTTTAACTGATAGTGAATAAGCAAAATTGATTGTCATGATATGCAGTTAATTCAAAACATACAAACTTGACGTTATTTTTCGTTACGATGCACGTTATGGCACACTGGACACAAAGCCACAGTAGGTATAATGGTAGGACTAACTCAGTATCCAAAACATTTAACATCCTGTAGTCTGCACTGCATTAGCTGTGCGTACAGTTAGTGAGATTCTTTAGAGGTGCGCGGCCGCGAGTGCATGACCAAGGGATTCAGTTAAAAATAAAACAATAGCACACATAAACAAACCTCTTGGTAAGCTGGTAAATTTAAATGCTTCTTTCTTAAAGGTTTCAACTAGAGTAGTGATCAGCTATTTTTCTTCATGTTGGTTTTAAAATCATTCCAATTCTCACATCGTTATAGATTTTTTTTGGACACCGTGGCAGGATTTCCTACGAGACGAAAAAATTTCCCGGCAAGGAGCTTCCTGTTTTGCCGATTTTTTCCCGCCATGGCCAGTTGTCTTACAGAAAAACTGGCAACTGAATCTTTGAAAAGTTAGCGAAAGACACATGTAAACATCATGATCTGCTACATAAATAATTTGGAATACCCGGTTTTCTTGTGACAGTTGTCCAAGTGTGAAATAAAGCTACTAGTACTGTATGCTCTTGTGGATATCTTAGTTGATATTATTTCATTTTAATGTACTTTTGTGATGTAGAATGCAATAGCTCCAACATTGTGCTAAACTAAGTATTTTAAATTCTGCAGTCAAAATTGGGACTGTGGTGTGTTAGACAAACTTTATGACATCCAGTTGTACAGTACTGGTATTACTATCGGTAACGTGAAGTCACTCCTTGAGGAGTGTTGCTTTTCTTTGTAAATGTCAGTTGTGATTGTCAGTGATGTGTCTTGAATTTTGCTGCTTATCTCGAGGAAAATTTGTAATTGCTTTGTAAAAAAGAAAATGGATCTCTCATAATATATATGGTTTCCCAGGAAATAGATATGAATTGATTAAAAGTGCCAAGTGGTTATAGCATGAACGGACAAAAAGTTTTGATATTTCCAATTAGCAGACTAAATGTCAATGATATAGTAGACATTTCAGGAAAAATTGGCTAAATGCTTTATGAGTGTGAAATGTATAGGTCTGTGAAGTTCTTTGAGAAAAGATTTGAGAACTTTTTTTCATAAAGGAAATATATACAAACTGTGGTAATTGGAATATCGATTCTAGTTAAATTTATTTCTAACGTGGAGTAAAAATGGAGATCTACTGTCTTGTGACACAGGCATGGATTCTTGGGTATGGGCATGAAGCAAACAACTTGTAGTTGAAGATGTCACATCATGAAATCAAGATATGAGGCAAGCAGGAATTAAGTAGCATCCTCACTCACCTTCATGAAATGTGTTTTTTTTTTTGTTATATCTTTTGTAGTTCAAAATTAATGTATAATTTGTAGTGAGAATGCAGGACAAGTATTGAAATTTTACTAACTTTAATTTGACTTGGACTTTTTGTGAAGTCCTGAAGTAGAAAGTTACACTTTTTTGTGCTCCAGTTTATATAAGTATTAATATTTTTAAGAAACTGTTGATTTTGATAGCTTTTATACTGCCCTCACATGTAGGCATGCCATTCCATTTGACAACAGTCCAGAAAATTTTCCAGTCAGGGATGGTGGTCAAGTGTAATCCGTTGGTACTGAATAAATATGAAATGTTAAAGGAAAGATGTCACAATACTCTATATTAAGGTTAGAACTAATAATTACTGGAAAGGCCCCCAACAATCCTGGAAACGTCCTATCCTTACCCAAACAAAGCAGCCATTACAGTAGTTTAATTAGTAATTGTTCAAAGTGCTGTGAAACTGATGTTTTCCTTGAAGACCACAAATTCAGTGCTAAGGAACAGTTAAGATTTATGTCATTCATATAGTACGTCTACAAGTTTAAAATGTGGGTAACTCTGTATTGCAGGCCCCTGGACACCACATCAATTTACTAGACAGCCTAAAGTGGAAAATCTAACCACATGTGCAGGTCTGGTGCCCAGTGTCCATCAGTGGTGGCATTAGAGATCACTTGCACCAGGGAGCACTGAGGCAGCATTATGCTTGCATATCCCTTCATTTTGTCATCATCTTTGTCGTCGTTGTCGACATCGTCGTCATCGTCATCAGCATGTATTGGACATCATTTTGTCAATGAACAGTTAGATGACTATTATCATGTCTGCCTTGTGGTCAAAATAGTACTTGCTTCATTTCCAAACACTGTCAAAGTTTAACTAAAAATCAGTTTAAAGATGGTGCTTTTATGATGTGTGCTGGTAGCGAGTTCCAAATGTCTATATTCCACTGGGTAAAGAATCTCTGTCTTGTTTTTTATTGCAAGGAGGTTTAAGAAGCTTAAATGTTGCCCACAAGAACAGTACTTGAATCTACTGCCTTACTGCCCTATGGAAATGTGCAGTATTTGCTGCTATATCACTTGACAAGTATATAAAGCATGTCTCGGTGCAGCCTCCTGTACCTAAGACAAGTTAAATTCAGTTTACACAGCCTATCAGGATAAGAATATTCCCAAAGGCTAGTTTCATTGCTGTCTTTGTTCTGACTCAGTTTCATCAGTATCATTGCAGAAGAAGGGAGACCAGACTGGAATACCATCCACTATCACAGGATGCACCATAGACTTGTACAACAAAAGTAGCGGAGAACTATCCCAAAATTGGAAAGTTTTGACTGTGCCCAAAACACCATTTGTGTAGCAACAATACTAGGAATATGAGAACTTTTGTTTCCCCACTTTTGTTTCCCTAATTGACATTTTAGGTACCATATTTAAAAATAAAAAGCACAGATACAGTATATTTGTAATTTAAATCTTGATAGGAGGACCATACTTAACACACCTGTCAAGCAGTCACACAGATTTTTTAAGTGAGTCTGATGAAATTCACATTTCAGAGCAACCATATATGGTCTTACTCGCATGCTCTCACAGAATAAAGATTAACAAGCCATACAGTAGAAAATTTATCGCCAACTTGTGTCTTAGACTTGGTTTCCTACTATCTTAGCTACTAAAAATTTGAAAAATTTCTCACCTCAGCCTGCCCCACCATTGTAGGGGCTGAGATGAGTTGTTTTCCCCAATAAGCATCCTTCCACTTAGAGGTGATCATCTGATAGTCACATTGTGTGTTCACAACTTACTGCAAACTGCTGCCCTTTTGATACTCTGTGCACTTTATGAAGGAGGTACACTTGATATTTGTATCAAAATACATTAAAGTTGGGGCTTTGCCCCTGACATCCCATCAGAGCACAGTGCTATAAAGGTGGTTCATTTGACCTCATGCTTTTAGGAACATAATACTTTGGTTATGTTCTACCACTGAGCCCCCCACCCACCCATACCCCACTTATGATGACACCATTAATTACATTTCTATTGTTTACTTGGGACTTAAAAACAGTACAGATTTCCAAGGAACAGTACTTACTGTAGCTCATCCACAGACTGTAACCCTTTCACAGCCAGATACGTACTGTACGTATCAGGTTAATGTACTGTTCACGGCCACTTACGTACTATTATGTATCCAACCTACCACTCTTGAAATGACCAAATTAGCTACTGTATGAATGTGCCCCCAGAAGTTGGTGCCAATTTCTGAATAGCTTTTACTGTACGTGTCATTTGTATGGGTGGCGCTATTGGAATTTTTTTCATACCTTAAACTAGTGACATTATACGGAGCAAACAAAATGGCAAGTCCAAGAGCAAGTCAGACTAAGCAGTGCTAATTTTTGAATCAGCGTAGGAAGTTCTGAAGAAAGTGGCCTTGAAGAAAAAAAGACTGTGAAATTGATTCACATCATACGTCCCCAAACATACTGTATGGTAATTAGGGCTCTGTCAATTGTCAGGATGCTTTTCCATAGCCAAGTTGCAATCTCAGGGTTACTGAAGATCATGCATCAGTACAGGGACCAGTTCCGCACATTTGTTAAAGCAATCTGTGGCAATTTTGAATTTGTTCGACCAGAATTGCATTTTAAACAACGGTAACTAATAGAGGAACATACATTCTACAATTTTTATGTTTAGATCAACTTTTCAGGTTAGGTAAAAAGTTATGTTAGATTGCCAGTGATGTCAAGAACTGCATTAAGCTGGCTGGCTGAAAAGGGCATAATAGGAATATTCGGGATGGCTGCGAGAGGTTAAAACAGGGCTTTGAAAATGATTAAATAAGGACAGCTCATATGTGACATTTTTATATTAAATACTTTTCCTGGAAAACCCTGTATACCTTACTCCTGTATATTGATGAATATCCTTCCTATAAGACCCCTGTAGTTTTGTGAGTGCCTCACTCAATACCTGCACTGTTTTCAACAATCACAAAAACTGAAAAATTGTGGGCAGAATTTTTCTTGGTGCTCAATCTACTTTAACCACCATTGCTTATGTTGCAGCTCATTGAGATTTCCCAGTTACAACAAACTCCTTTATGGCACTGCTCACCCCTTCAAAAAAGGGGGGGGGGATTTCCCAATACTTAGTGTACCAGTACTGTCCCCACTGTATGTGTGGCCAGTATTTTCATCAGTTAAATATTAGTACAGGATTAAATACTGTAGTTCATGCATCATCCCAAATATATAAGAATCCTGACATGTCTGAGTTCACAGTTGGTTTCAGAACTTTCATTGACATGAACTCACTTTACCCTTCAACTGTTTGTCACTCTGAATGGCCAGTGATGGCTGGTCAGATCAGTGTCATGTACTGTAGCCTGTATAGTACAAGTGGACAGGTGTATTTTAAATATGGCCATGGGTAATTATTTAAAGGGAAAATGCAGTCACTTTAATTTGAATTAGTGTTTCCTGGTATCATATGTCATGAAAGGGTCTTTTTAACCATGTGAATATTTGTGTTTCTGAACTGTTAAATTGATGAAGAATAACTCCTTGTTTTACCTTTAATATGGAATATTTACTGTATGTTCTGAAAAGACTGAAATGTCATGAAAATACTGTACTGTACTTGTGTGTGAAATATGTTTATGTATGGAAACATTAAAGGTACCTGAAAGTGATATAAGAGGAGGAGATTTGTAAGATTCAGCTGATGGTTCAGAATAAATTTGTACTGACTGCTTTAGTATTCCTTTTTAACTTCAAGGATTCAGGAATTGGCCCTTTCTTTATGCCAGTCAAAGTATGGTACGATTACTAACCACAAACATAGGCAGAATCTTAGGGGAGTGGGAGGCAGGGGGATATATCCTCCCACACTTTTTGGAAATCTATGCTCCCATTGACTTTCACATTTTCACACAGTAAACTGTTGCCTCAATGGCCCTTTAGCCTTTATCTCCCCCCCCTTCTTTTTCATACAAATCCCCATTCCTGACCACAAAATGTAATGGTAGGCATTGTGGCTTACTTTTGGAGGTGATGAGAACATGTCTGTAACAATTTACGTACTGAATTTTTCGCTGTTTGCAAAAAATTTCATAGGCAGAGATAATACTGTGAGAACCTTTACTGGTATTTACATTTTGGCACATTTGACTACATACGCACTGTACAGTGTGACTGACCACCAGGGCTTGCAGAAATTTGCCAGAGCTCTGACTCCAAGCATGCAAGAGGGGAATCAAAACAAATAGAAATAATAATATTGAAGGGCATCTAGACCATTATGGCATTTGGAATTTCAGAGCATCAAGGCAAAGTGATGGGGCCCTTCTGCTAAAGTCTCTCAGATGCCTCTGGCTGTTTTAAGCCCTGCTGCTACTCATGCTCACTCATACTTATGGACATGAAAAATAAAGAAAAATTCTTAAAGTGAAGTAAATAAGCCCTTTATCCATAACAGCTTGGAAACATTATCTTAGGTGTGAGTGGGCATACAGTGGTGCTGCCCTCTAGAGGTAGTGAGCTCGTGAGCTCTTTGCCAGTTTGGTTTGAAAATGATGTGACAGCTAGATTTCTGTCAATCCATTTAGTACCTCCTTCACAAGTTTATTTTAGTATGTAGCAATTTCAAATTTTCCCCATTATACTTTCTTTTGTAACCCCTAACCCACCACCATTTGCTAACAGTGGAAAAATTTTTGTAATAAACTACCATGCTGGTTACTCCTTTATGTTCTTACATATCTCTGTGTTCAGACACTTATACAAATGTGGCTGTGATTGATAGATCCATAGTGTGCTCAGTTAACAGAAATTTTGAGATTAAATGGCTTTGGTTTTACTTTTTGGTTCCTTGCGTTAGCAAAAGGAACCTATGTAGTCAGCTTGGCGTGTGTGTGTGTGTGTGTGTGTGCGTGTGTGTGTGACACTTGCTTCGGTACGCTGTAACTCAACAAGGGAAAGTTGGACTAAACTGAAACTTGGTATATGGATTTGTCATAGTGAGAAGGTGTGCCCTATTGTTTTTGGTGGAGGTCAAAGGTCATGTGGGGTCACCATGGGTCAAAGACCGAAAACCTTGTTTGCACGATATCTCAAGGTAGGAAGCTTGGATAAATTTCATACTTGGTATGTAGATGCATTATGGAGAGAAGATGAATGCTGTAGCTTTTGGTGGAGGTCAAAGGTCATCTGGGGTCACCAGCAGTCAAACACTGAAAACTTGTTGTTAAAACAATATCTCAAGGTAGGAAGCTTGGATAGATTTCATACTTGGTATGTGGATGACTTATGGTGAGAAGATGAATCCTGTCATTTTTGGTGGAGGTCAAAGGTCATTTGGGGTCACTGAGAGTCAAATACTGAAAACCTTGTTAACTCAATATCTCAAGGAAAAAATCTTGGATAGATTTCATACTTGGTATATAGATCGACCATAGTGAGAAGCTGTGCCATACAGTTTTGGGTGGAGGTCAAAGGTCATCTGGGGTCACCAAGGGTCAAAAACTGATAACCTTGTTGTCAGCACAATATCTCAAGGTAGGAAGCTTGGATAAATTTCATACTTAGTGGATGCCTTATGGTGGGGAAAAAATTTTGGTGGAGACCAAAGGTCATCTGGGGTCACTGGAGGTCAAACTCTGCAAACCTTTCAACTCTATATCTCAGTGTAGGAGGCTTGAATAGATTTTTGCTTTGAGGTGTTGCATTAAATCTAGCAGAAAACCCATATGAGATATGTTGGATGTCAGAGTTGAAATCACCAGATGCCAAAAAGCAAATTCCCAAGAATTCCTAAAGTCAAAAAATACAAGCACAAAACTGTATCATTGACTGAAAGATGTGGGACATCTTTCAGAGATGCCAAGTATATATAGTATTATGATTTTAATCCATAATCCTGCCATTATGAAAACGTGCATCAAGTACTACTTTTTAATATTGCAGAAGATTCTCTGCCCACAAAGCAGAGGACTGTTGTGAAAGTTCACTAGACAGACAACATTTGTCCTTAGATTAGGACATGTGAGCTTGCAGGAATTGGAAATTAGAATTGATTAATTAAATGCTACTATGGGTTGTTAGTTTTATAGAGAAAACCAAGTTACTGATCATTTGGATCAGATACCATTGAGCGTGCATGAATTGTGATTGCTTTAATTGAATAAAACAAATTGTAACTGTATACTGTCTGTGTTGGTATCCCCTGAAGTGCCTGTAGGCTGTATTTCTTCAGAACAATTTATTTATGCTTGAATGTGTTAACACAAGATGTGCATTGTCTACAGAGCAGATTTTGTGAATCAACAGAAATACTGGTTCATTCAGTAGTTGGCTCAGTTTCATTACATTCAGCAAGGAATCACAGTGCCCATTGGGCTCTTGTTAGTTCTCTATCACTGACGATGACACTAATCCAGTGGTAAACAACTTTTTTCATCTCAACCCCCTTTTACCGAATGGGGTATAAAAATGGATGCCATGGGCACCTGTGATGTGTGGACCACTTCTCCATGGGGCCCTAATGGGGCCTAGGGGGAATGTCCCAGTGGTGTACTGGAGGTGAAGCCCCTGGAAACTCTGGGATATTTACAGTATTGTCGACACAAGAATGAAGCACTGTCAGTCAAATTTTGACTATCTTCCAATAACGAAATAACCTTAAATACCCACTAAAGCTGAAAGAGATTACAAAAATTACTCTTAGACTAGTTGATATTTCAAAAGTAACTAATGGAAGTTCCCTGTGATGCTGCAAGGGGCTTGTCCTTTGGGTGGGAGAAAGAAGGATGGTAGGGGTTGCATGGGGCTTTGAAAGAGTAATGCTGTTCAAGCTGTCCTACAGGTAGAAAAAAAAATGAGAAACCCGAAATTGGTGCACCAAAAAATTGCATGTTTTAAAACCTTTTAACACTTAATTCCACAGTACATTGCAAAAGTTATCTATTATGTTACAGTTACCTACAATTTTCACTTCTGTCAGTATGTCACATGTCTATGGACAGCAAGGAAATAAACTACATTTGGTACATTTTCAGAAAAAGTGGCAGGACAATTTTTAGTCATGGCCCCTTCAGTCACTGACTCACTGCTTTCACTGCCACTGATGGGAATTAAACACTGTTAGGTCTGTGATTTCATGGAAACTGGTAGTAAAGGTAATTCACAAATTTTGTAATACATGTGAGGAGGGAAGATTAGAAGTCATCCACTCATTGACTTTATTTATCTCCTTTCATGCAATGCAAACCAATTTTAGAGTTCAGCTAGATGAAACCTTTTGGAATCTTGTGAGGCCCTGGTTGAAATTGAGTATCTCGTTTATTTTCAAAACGCCAACCTGCTGCCCCCATAGCACTCATCGACAGCACCCCCATAGTTGTAAAAATGCCCCCGGGGCGATAATGCCCCTGTTGGGAACCACTGCACTAATCTAACCCCTAAGCCTAACTGAAACTAAACCAAACCCCCTAACTTTAACCCCTTGGTTAGAAACTGAGCGGTAAAACCTCATCTAACTTTAACCCTTGTAATGTTGGAACATAAACGGAGACAAAGTAGCAGAGAGTGAGCATTCACCTAAATGCCAGTCTAGAAAATGAAGCTCTGTTCTCTTCTCCAGTCCTTCTTCACTTCCTATGCATAATGCATTGATGTGGTCATAATACCATTCTCTAACACCAGTTTTCATTTTGTACGTATGCCTCAAGACTGTAAGTCTTTCTGTGAAAAAATTGGAGATATGTGTGATTTTTCTGTAGCATCATATGCTACATCACTCCCGCAGATGCTTGTAATTTGCATCTTGCATGGTCTTGCTACTTACTGCATATAAAATAAATACATTAAATTTTTCATCGTGTAATTAACATTTTCACTTACAACTTTCACTTGAAACATTAACTGTATCATTCATATCATTCATATCAGCCATCTTATTTACATTATGTGTTTTTGAATGAAATTCATGTGAATATTTGCATAATTTGTCACTGTACATGGGATGTTAAGATTAATCCAATGCTTCCTTTAAAAATATCATTGTTAAGCTAACTGTTACTTTACCTTTGTTTCACTTACGGTTGTGTTTTTCACCTAAAGTATTGAGCCTATTACATCTGACAGCTACATCATAAAATAGTCCTTAGTATGATTCCTTTAGTTACTTTGGCTAGTAGTCCTGTTTCTGATTTGCATTCTACTGTGGTGTGGTGCTTTTAAATGCTGCATGGTTTATACCAACTCATATACAGAAATTGCCATCATTGTAGTCTGTAGGGTAGTTAAGTGGATTAGCAGATATCCTCTGTATTTGGAGACCATACACATGTTTCTCTCAATGATCTGGTGATGGAGACATTTCATGTTCCTATGAAAAGTTACCTCTATACATGTGACAAAAAAAAAGGAATTCTTCATCTGACATTCATTTCTACAGTATTTTTATGAGAGATTAAAAATGAGAGAATAAAACTGTATACATTTGTTGAAAGTGCTTCCCACTTGGTGTTCCCCCACCCCCCTCCAAAAAAAAAAAAAAAAAAAACTTCAAACAAAATAATTCAAAGACAGTACTGTAATCAAGCATCATTTTGAAAAGTCAAATAGATCTCTCCTTCAGTTCTTATGAACAAATTCATTTTTTAAATTATACCCCATGGGAATTAAAATGAACATGACTTCCAATACCATCTTTTGATTAAAGTCAGTTGTATTTCCTATTGTGTTATAAACTGCACTATTTACCTCTGGCCAGCAAGCCGTATATGGCCTGCAAGACCATTTGATCCTGCCAGTGAGGCAATCCTTACATAAACTTAAAAAGAATATAAAATCAGAATCAGGCATGGTCCCACAAATGTACACGTTTGCTGTATGCTTCCCATACCCTACCCATCCCTTTCCTTCCCTTTCCCCAGAAAAGAAATTGTGCAGGGTTAAAGAAATGTGCATTTAATAACAGTGTCTCAGTGGCAGTGATGTACTACCAGGAAATGAGGGAGAGTCCTCCCTGGGTGCCATCTACAGAAAGGAGCCATGCCGCAGTCTGCAGTACTGTATAAAGCAGTTACATTTACTAAAAGTAGTAACATTTTCCAGATGAATTCTATTTGCAAAGCCTTTTCCAAAGATAATGCACCATTTTGCATCGAAGCACTTTTCAAAATTACCAAAAATTTCTCAAAGGGGAAGAACACCCATTCTTTGGATCCCCTCCCACCGACTGCAGTGGTCAAGTGGTTAGAGCATCCGACTTGCAGCCGGAAGGTCTAGGGTTCAAATCCTGGCTGGGTCATACCAAAGACTTTAAAAAAGGAACCAACTGCCTTTGTGCTTGGTGCTCAGCATAAACAATGGAGTAGGGAAAACAAGCCAGTGAGCCACAACTGGAAAAAAGGCCGTGGTCGTCTCGACTCTAACCAATTGGTTGGAAACTGGGACGTTAAAACTCATCTAATCTAACCTAACCTAACCTAACCTAACCTAACCGACAGGGTCAGCAAAGGAAAGATGCACCCATGGTGCCAGCTACTCTTTTCATGCCACTGTTCAGTGGTTCTCAGTACTTCAATTATGTAGTTCTCATCTGGTGCGCTTGTGTTTAGGTCAAGCAGAGTTACCTTTGTACTGTGATGTGGTGTTAATGTGTCATAGTTAATAAAGTTTCATTAAACTATGGAAAGTTCTTTTTCTCTTCCTCAGTCAGCTATTTGTTATTCTCATTTGTTCTTTTCAGAGTGACCATCAAGCACATACTTTGACAAATGAGGAGCTGCCTCTCATCACAGGGAGAACAAATATTGATAATTTTTATGAAAGGGAGCTCAGACCACTTTTAATACCAAGAGTTCCTGGCACCGAAGGCAATGAGGCAGCTAGAAATGTAAAGGATTTCTTTTTTATTCCGTTCCTTCTACTTAAAATTTACCGCAAATTTTGAATATACTTTGTCACATTTGAGCAACTTTTTGACTTGTCCAAGCAGGAAGGTTTAGAAGGGTGTCAAAAACATTTCAAAATGTTGACATGACTGGCAGATGGCTGATATATTGGATGAGGGGGCAGAGGTCTAATGAAGGAGAAGTTATTAGTATAACACAAGATGCAAGGAAGACATTACATTGAATTGGTGGACTGAAGAATATCATACCGTAGGGGTGTATTAGAACCAGAATGGCAAAATTCTGCTTTTCACATGTGTAGTTACTCTAGTTCTGACTTTGCTTTCTATGTGTATGGTTTACATGTTAGTATAATGGTATACTGTAATGATGTTGAATATCAGTGTTTTGATTTTGCAGTTATTCTCTTTAAAAAGGTTTGTAAACTATATATTGAAGATCATTTGCTCAGGTTATTATTTCCAAAACAATACTTAACATAATCTATAGTCTGGTCAGACCTTTGTACAACTTTCTTCTCCAAACAGCACATTATTTCACGTCTTAACAGTCTTAATATGTGGACAATAGAACTGGACAAATTTACAGACAGAGCTCCTGCTCCTCATGGCCTGACAGAGTTTGTCAACGTGGTGGCTACTCTACGTCCAGACATCAAACGTCGTCTAGTGTTGGCTTGTCATTATGATAGCAAGTACTTTGCTCCAAGGCAAGATGGCAAAGTGTTCATTGGTGCCACGGATTCAGCTGTACCGTGTGCAATGTTGCTGGACCTGGCCAGTAATCTTGCAGATCTATTACAAACTACAACACAAGTGGTAAGCTTGATTTTAACTGAAATGCTTGAATAATTGTGAAGGCCTGTCCACACAGGTTGCGTTGCGTATACGTCATACCTAACATGTAAATTTTCAAATGATAACAGTTTAATTTTTAAATGTTGAATTGACCTGAAAATTTTCAAATGCAATATAAACCACTGTTTGCAGTAATAAGGCACTATCAAAAGCCCCAGTTTCATTGATTTTATGTTTGTCATACATCAAGAATGGTGGACATAACCATGGCATCATCATGGGGGACACCAAAAAAATCAAATGTCCATCAGCATGAAATACATGGTTCAAAAGACTGGAGATCATTTTTTCTGGTAACATTCTGATATGTACTTTTCATGTGACTTAAAGGAGCTAAGTAGTCGCCAAAACAGAACAAATTCTCGGACCCGCTGACTTTGTTACGTCACATCCGGTAAAGCTTCTTGGTTTATCGATTCAATCCGAAATGCATTGTGTCTAGTACACGCAACTCACAATGTACGTACGTGTGTAGTATATTAGTAGTGCATGTTTTAGTACGATACTGCTTACTTTTAGGCCTAACGTAATTTTAGTAGGCCTACAATTTCCTTTAGCCTATAATGAGTTTGATGGTGGTTAGTACAAGCGAATTTATTATGGGGAAGAAATGGAAAATTATTGTTTGCAAAAACAACAAGTTTAAGGCTTACTGGAGGTGATTGATTCAAGCATTTTTGTTTCCTGGTCCCACATTTACACAGATCTACAGGCGGAGGTTGCTTGTGCTTTTACATTGGACAGCCTCGGCTACGAGACTCCTTACGCTGACAAGTTGATTTGAAAACTCAAACAGATGGCTCTGTGCAGTATAACCACTAGCATCTGCTTCTGTTGAGCTTTTCACTTGCTCGAAAGGAAAACTTTCTCCCTCCAACATTTTGAAACTGGTTATATTACTCCAAATGAAACCAAAATAATGTCCAGAAGCACTACTAGTATAACAAAATGCTAACGCAACCAGATGATCATTTTTTCGTAGAAATGGTATGAGAGTTGTCCAACGTAGCTGCCATGATAACTTGATGTATTGACTAATTGATCCAGTGATGAGAACCGTTACAAGTTGAAACGATACAAAATTGCCCGTGCCAGAAGAAAAAGTAACAAAATATAAATTCAAAAAACAAATTGTTAAACAAGTGAAAAATAAAAAATCTAAGAAATAAAACACGAAAGTAATTACTGAATGACATTGCAAAAATTATTTTAACTGAGAATACAAAATGCATTAAGAGGAATATTTTCAATATTAGTATTACACTGAGGGTAAACATCTCGGTTAGTATGACATACTTATTTCCAAAGTACGCCACTACTCAGCTCCTTTAACTCACCCAGAAATGTAGTGGTTTGTGCAAATGGTGAAGCCTTAAAGTTTACCAACGTAACTCACCAAGGGGGACACCACAATTATGTTGATTATGAATGATGCCTTGAACAATGTTTTGATTAGCTCTTTACAATTGTGCTTCTTTCTAAAAGACGTTGACCTAATTCTTACATCAAATGAACTTCTGCTACCTGAGAATGATTAATGGTAGTGAAATCACCACTGGTACCCTAATTTGGATAATTACCCGTATGTCACCTTTTCAAGTAAAATTTGTGTTAAAAAATTAACATATTTTTAGGAACTAAACAAATCAGTATCAGTGAGGGGGGATTGCCCAGTTGCCTCCCCCTCTGTACGCCACTGATTTCAATGGATTGATTATAATGGAGATTTTTCACAGCCAGAGTCTATCATTATCAAGTTGAGTAGCCCAGTCAAGTGAATTTTTTGCCCAGATCGCCAGTGGGGTCACTTGGGCACACAACAGTTGAGGGGAGGGCTCAACAACCCCTAAGCCCCCCGTAGCTACGCAACTGATTATATACACTGCATTATTATATTTATATCTTCTCACGTACCACAAAATATCCCTGTGCAGCCATATCTAGAGTCCAGACTACCCCTTCTCAACACCCCACCAATGAATACAACTGTTTTTCTACTTTCGAAGTCAATTTCGCGAGGGTGGTGGGTACCCAAAGAATCGCGTATACATTCCCAATGTTAAAAAAATGCAAGAAATGAGCTTTCCTACCCATCTTGCAGGTGTTTTATTGTGATTTCGAGGTCAAACATAGCATCATTTTGCATCCATATCCCATTAAATTTTATTTCATGAAAGGAAAACTTGAAAGAAATCAAAGTTGACGCAAGTTGAAGTACGTCAACTCTGTTTCTGAACGCACATGGACTTTGCCAAAAATTGACGCATCCAGAAGGATAAGTCATTTTTTTTCGCATCGAACGTGACGCAATGCAACACGTCCTGTGCGGAAGACTCCATTGATTTACGTGGAAAGTGATAAAAGTGAAGTGACATAGACGGATTGTGACGCGACACAATGCATCCTGTGTGGACAGGCCTTAAGTCATGCGTAGAGAGTATTCCTTGTTACCTTCCAAGGCTGAGGCCCAGAACAATTTCTCCGGCCCAGACTTAGGCCATTTAATGTATATCATTAGGATTGATAATGCGGAAGACCTAAACGTAAGCATTTCAATTTGTGTTATACAGTAGTCTGTGTGTAACCAAGGTGATATTCAGTATGAAAAGGAAATGATTCAGTGAAAAAATCTGCAAATTTATGAATGAGATCTTTGGGAAATAATTATTTAACATCTATATATATATGGATTAATATGTAACATCTGTGTATATGAATTATTGTATAACAGCTACATATGTGGTCTGAATGTGAATTCCCACAGTCTCAATTTTTTGGGGTCTATATTACTTCAGTGCTGCCACGTATTAAAGAATTAGTCAGTTTTTCCCCAGGGGCTGTTTTGGTGTAATTTTGTTCAGAATGCAACCATGACTGCAAGTTGCTCAGGTACCACGAAAATATGTTAAGGAGCTGCATTGCTGTGTGAAGTTCTGTGTGACTAGTTTGGTTGTATGATTTAGTAGCCAGCCTTGCTAAATTATGCAAGGCCAGAGCATACCAGGCTGAGCTGGAGAAATGGAGCATACAAATGTTGATCTCCAGGCCATTGGATGACATTACAGCAAAACTTTTACAGACAAAAATTCAAAGATCAAAATTGAAAACCACATGCAACAAATAGTAAACTAACAATTATGATAGACTTGCCATTTTCCAGTCAAGTTGACTTTTGGCAAGTCTATAATGATGTCACATGTTCACTTCATTTTATAAATATTTGTTTCCATTTAGCTGGTGTAAAGACTGTTTCAAACATCACATCACAAATAAATAAGTTGATTACAGCACTTTTCAAATTTTAAAATTGAACACCTTGTTTGTCCTTGAAATTTGATACTGTTGGAATGTTTAGATATTTTTCTGAGTAGATCTAGCTTGAAACTTTTAACTGTTCCATATGCTGTAGCAAAGGAAGTTATAAAATATTCCATATAGTGGTATAGACATTATAAAGAAATACAAAAGCTATGTCTGGTCAATATGTCCAGATGACATCACAGATTTTCCCATCATGCACTGAGTAAGCTGAGAAATTGGCATTCTTCAAAAATTAGTATCTTCCAAATGCAAGATACTATTGAGATGGGTTTCACTGTCTATAACGGAAAATCTTACTGTTTTTTTAAAAACATCAAATTTTCATTTATTTTGTTGTGTTCCTTTATTTGTATATTGTTCTCAACTTAGCAACATTTTTATTCTGAAATAAAAGTTGAAGAAAGAAATACTCTCCAGTTTTTTGTTTCTAGTCACTCTATTAACCCTATTTCATTCTATGTTTGCATCATGGCATGTATTCTGTACATGTATTCTGATGATTCATACTGCGTTATTTTTTCTAGTCCACCAGCCTTCAGCTAATATTTTTTGATGGAGAAGAGGCCTTTGTCCAATGGACCAGAACTGATTCTCTTTATGGGGCAAGACACCTGGCTGCTAAAATGGAGAATACCCCTCACCCCCCAGGGGCTACCGACACTAACCAACTAGATGCAATGGTACTGTTGTAGTATATAAGTTTAACTAGGGTAAATGTATGCATATGTTATTGTGTGGAGTATTCATATCATAGGATAGATGTTTTATCAGTATGTATACTCAATGGTACTACAATCATAAAATTGTTGTAAGACTGTAGAGAGAAGGATAAAAATGAAAGCTTGCTTGGGTTGTTATGAATAGAGCAGGTGTAGGGAACCTCCGGCCCACGGGCCGTATACGGCCCTCAAGACCATTTGATCCAGCCTGCAAGGCAATTAATAAATGCCAATTCTGCAACACATGAAATTCAGTTAATAATGATTTTGAAACCACCATTTTTGTGATATTGTAGGTAAGTATGCTGTGTAATACCACTGCTATAGTGAAGTAGTATGTCCTACACCATTGTGTGCATAAACAGTTTTTATGCATTAACCAGGCGCAGAAGACTTAGTACTACAGCAGGTACAATGCCGCTTTGCATGAAAGATGGGCTAAATGTCATCAAACAGGAGTATACTGCCAGAACTGCCTGTAGAAGGAAACTCTGTGGAAATATTTTTGTGGCAACTGTGTTAGTTACTGTGTTAGTTCTGGTCTCCCATGTCCCATGAGTTGTTTGAAAATTAAAAAAGTGGAGAAGAAATATAATAACATGCCTTTAAACAATGTTTAGTCCTCACACCTGGTGCACACTATTCAAAGCTGCTCGCCCATTTTTACTTCAAATCAAACCAACATGTTGTTAAATCTGAGCTAAGCTACATTAAAACAAATGGTCCAGCTGTGGTATTTGTGGTCCATTATATCCTCGTGCATCTAATGCTTCAGTGTGTAATCCTTCAGATTAACCCTCACATTTTTCAATAGTACAGATCTTCCTCGGAGTGTTTCCTCTTAACTCATGAGGGCCCATCTTAGTGGGCCCCACACTCTTACTAGCATGGAGGGATTTGCGCTACCTTGGCACCTACAGTGTTGTTGGCCCGTGAGGGTATTACGACTACCAAAATGGCCCTTCATAGGAAAAACGTTCCCCACCCCTGTAGTAAAGGATTCTATCCACAGGATATTTACAGATTCAGTGCTGCATGTGTCAGGCTGTATGAAACGAAACAACTGAGTACTACGAATGTCAAGGTTTACACTTGTTCTTCTATATGTGTTTATGATGAAGAAAACATTCTTTCGAAACTGGCAGTCGTCATAAGTAGGTTTCAGATATGTGCCCACTGCCCACTTGCTCTGAGTGCTTATTACATTTGAATGGGTGAAAAGAAATGAGCTCTTCCACATTTTCAGACTCCTTAAATGTGAAGTATTGATGCAAGAGCCAGTTTATGCATTCTGTACATGCTATATCATTGAGACATATTCTGCAGATTTTAAAAAGATGAAAAATAGTGTCAGTTAAATTTGGTTATTGATTCCTTGCTGAAGGCAGGCAAGGAATCTATGCGATGGTGATGTCGTGTGTGTGTGTGTGTGTGTGTATGTGACGGCTTTGCTTGTGTACACGATATCTCAAGTTAGAAAGCTTGGATAGATTTCATGCTTGGTATGTAGATGCGTTGTGGTGAGAGGAAGGACCCTATTGTTTGTGGTGGAGGTCAAAGGTCATCTGGGGTCACCGGGGGTCAAAATCTGAAAACCTTGTTTACACGATATCTCAAGTTAGAAAGCTTGGATAGATTTCATGCTCGGTATGTAGATGCGTTGTGGTGAGAGGAAGAACCCTATTGTTTCTGGTGGAGGTCAAAGGTCATCTGAGGTCACCGGGGGTCAAAATCTGAAAACCTTGTTTACACGATATCTCAAGTTAGAAAGCTTAGATAGATTTCATGCTTGGTATGTAATTTTGTCATGTTAAGAGGAAGAACTTTATAGTTTTTGGAAGAGGTCAAAGGTCATTGGAGGTCACCACAGGTCAAAGTCCAAAAACCTTGTAATCCCGATATCTTGAGATAGGAATGACCGTTACTTTTCATAGTTGGTATGTAGATTTGCCAAATTGAGAGGAAGAATCCTATTGTTTTTGGCAGAGGTCAAAGGTCATTTGAGGTCACCAGAGGTCAAAGTCCAAAAACCTTGTAATCGCGATATCTCAAGATAGGAATGGCCGACACTTTTCATAATTGGTATGTAGATTTGTCATGTCAAGAGAAAGAACCCGATTGTTTTTGGCAGAGGTCAAAGGTCATTCGAGGTCACCTGAAGTTGAAGTCCAAAACCTTGTAATCGTGATATTTTGAAGAAGAATGACTGATACTTTTCATAGTTAGTATGTAGATTTGTCATGTCAAAAGGAAGAACTGTATTGTTTTTGGCAGAGGTCAAAGGTCATTCAAGGTCACCAGAGGTCAAAGTCCAAAAATCATGTAATCGTGATATCTCGAGGTAGGAATGGCCGACACTTTTCATAGTTGGTATGTAAATTTGTCATGTCAAGCAAAAGAACCCTATTGTTTTTGGCAGAGGTCAAAGGTCATACGAGGTCACCTGAGTTCAAAGTCCAAAAACCTTGTAATCGTGATATTTTTAAGTAGGAATGACTGATACTTTTCATAGTTCGGTGTGTAGATTTGTCATGCCAAGAGAAAGAACCCTATTGTTTTTGGCAGAGGTCAAAGGTCATTCAAGGTCACTAGAGGTCAAAGTCCAAAAATCTTATTTTTGGTTTTTTTTTCATTTTTTTGGTTATTCAAGTTTTGGTTCAAAGGTCATGTGGCATGAGCTGATTTGAGCAGGGGTGAAATTGTGACCACATCATAAAAAATGATGAAGTAGAGAAGTATAAATTTCATGGATGAACCTCAGTGTAACAAAGCGCCCCCCTTGCGGCAAGGAATCACAAAGCCTTTTGGCTTTCTGGTTTTCACATAAGTTCTAGGTGTTATTCTTGAGTCCAGGTGTGGACACATTTCTGACCTTTGATAAAAAATACTTAATTTGAAAGGTTTTTCCATTTTTTAAGAAATATACATTAGATTTTAAACATCACTTTATCTGTTACCTGTCATGCTGAAAAATTTCTGGAAAGCTGCATCATAAACTTCCCTGTCTAGAAAGTGGTCCTAATTGAGAGTTTATTTGCTTGATATTTGACAGCATTTACAAGATCTGTAAATTTACTTTAAATAACTTTTC
This sequence comes from Holothuria leucospilota, assembly GCA_029531755.1. Taxonomy (NCBI): domain Eukaryota; kingdom Metazoa; phylum Echinodermata; class Holothuroidea; order Aspidochirotida; family Holothuriidae; genus Holothuria; species Holothuria leucospilota. The sequence continues at coordinate 15,583,920 of CM055963.1, forward strand.
ATTGTCTGACACAAAAAAGGCCATGCTCTGACAAATTGCTTTTACGGTACATTTGAGTTACATTATGTTTTTGGGTAAGATAAATAATAACAAAAAGTTTGATTGTAAATCTTATAACGTACAGTTGCATTATGTTCTAGAGGGTGAAAAGAAATAGAGCCGTGGCTGAAAAGCAAAGAGGCAATGTTTGAAGTGTCGGCAGGCAAGGTTTTAATTGGGATTTAATTTGTTATTCAATATTACCAACATTAAGGTGAAGACCCTTGACCCTTAGAATATAAGGCAGAGGTCTTGAAAAGGTATTCCTTTTTGTTTTCTTTTTAAGAGAGAAAAAAAACAAAAAACAAAAAAAAGGGAAATCTGGGTTGCCTTTGACTCAAATCACTGTTGACAGTTTACTACATGTAAATTATGAATAGAGCTTGACAGATGTTGGTTGTGGCCAAAATTGTCTGGCATGAGACTAGTTTGCAAAGATGGCATATGTCCATTTATCGGGTACCTCAAAGTAAAGACATTAATTACAAAATAATAGATGTGAGACTAGATTTTGTTGCTGTTTGACCTTTTTCCACTTTCCAAACTTTGCCACCTTTTATAATATTGCATTAATATGCAAGAACTGCTGGCAGACCTTTACCAGTGTGTCACAGCTTGCTTAGGCTGGTCATGGCTGTTTACAGAATAAAATGAAATAATCAGAGTGTTTGCTTTCTTGCAGGATATGTTTATTTTGCTGGATCTTATTGGAACTCCTGACCCTGTGTTCAGAAATATGTTCTCTGCCACAAGTTCTTGGTTTATACATTTAGCAGGCATAGGTAAGCAGGAGGTCACATTTCATTGCTGGTAAAATAATTAGCACATAGTGGAGTTTTGGAGTGGGAAGATAGCCAGGGGGTCAGAGCCAAAGGCAGTGGGGTGGGGTGGGGGTTGGAGAAAGTATGGTTTGATATATTTTGGAGAAAGTATGGTGTGATATATTTTTTGTGAGATGCACATACATCAGTCTATGTTTCCTCTTAGTTAAAACACCAATCTCAAACCTATATTGGCAACTCATATTTGAGACTGAGGAATAAAACCCCTTTCACACTGTGCATGACATTACATGACACAGCAAGATTACGGCATGTCAAATTTGTCTTCTGGCCTGTCATACAACAGGAACCTTTTTTCATTGCTCGGTGATTTTCTTTTGCCTGATTAGTCATGTTATCTCACAAAATGTCAATTTTATTCATGGTTGGTTAGAAGAAAGTATCACTCAATGACAACCCATAACATTTGATATTTCTTCAACTCCGTTTTATATTGTTGTGTCATCTGTTTTATCGAGCATAGTGTGAAAATGGGAGTTCTATCTCAGGGTAGTACTTCCATGGTGTGAAAGGGTCTTGGCGCTGTCATTATTTCAACTTGTTTATGGCATCACTCGTAGAGTAAAAGGGCTTTAAAAGCTCTAGTTTTGGTGCTTGAGATGTAAATATTCAAGGAAAGAAAGTTGGTGTGTTTTTGACGCCATGTTTGTAAAGCACAGCTTACATCTTTCATTAACATGCATCAACATTGTAAACAATATGAAAGATATTAGATTTCCCATAATGCAATTTAATGCACTGCTGTTAAATGAATATTTGCTTTCAAGGGAAATTTTTTGTTTACAGTTCACCAACATGGCATGCAAAGAAAGTAGCTATAATCATTTTTAAGCCAGCTTCACTAATGAACTGATGCTATAGCTTTACCTCCCCGAGATATTATGCACCACAAGAGATACTGATGTTGTATCGTGTGAATTTTGAAAGTTTGAGTCAACAAATTATTCCTGAGCTACAAATTAATGAACTTTTCCCTGTGGGAACATTACTTCTTGAAAGGAAAGCTACAATACTGCTTTATTTTTAATGACCTATCGTTCCATCTATAATTCATGATTTTTAAAATATGAAAATTTCCTCTACCACAAATGCAGTGGTTCCCTTTAACATTCATAACTTCCATATGCAGCAGATACTACTGTTGAGTACTACTATTGAGATGAAATATCCCTGAAATTTGTCGAGATCCTGTCTTAAAATTTCATGGTTACATAAATTACTGCTTTTATTTTCTTGTATGTATTAGAAACAAGATTACGTGAAATGGGAGCCATAAGAGCTAGAAGTTACCCTTACTTTCGAACAGTTCAAGCATATGGAGGTGGAATAGAAGATGATCACATACCATTTCTAAGAAGAGGTAAGTAATTCTCTGTTTAGGAATGTCGTTATGAAGGAAATCTGTTAGATCACTAAACCCGACTTGGACTAATTATGATATGTTACTGTAATTCTTTGTGGGGATGGTTTGCTCATCCTAACCTTCTAGCCCACACATCGTTTGTGTGTGAGGTTATAAAATGAGGCAAATGGCAAGTTTTGGAGACTGCATCCATCTTTTCGTATTTAAAGATTACTGTCTGAAATTTTGTCGTCAGGGTTTGATTGCCAAAATGGTATTTTTGGCTGGGAATATTGCCAAGATGGTATTTTTGGCAGGGAATATTTTTTTTTCTGAAATTATGAGTGGAAGTGGATTTAGGGAAACCCTCTTCAATGTGATTTGGGGCTTATACTTAGGTGTGGATTTTCACTTTTGCATACATCACACAACCCTCCTCTGTTTATTCCAAACTAACCACTGCTTGTTAACATAGTGTAGTGGAATCACATTTCTTCTCTCACCCAGCTCAGGGAGATAACTAATTATCATGGTCTATTTAGCAGCCACTTGATTTCATCTTGGCTCATTCCTGAATAAAGACTCTCTCTCTCTGTCTGGCAGAGATGGTAGCAAGTTATGTTATTCAAGTCCATGTCAAGTCACAAGTTACTTTTTGTGAGTCCAAGTCAAGTCATAAGTCTTTTGGTTCAGTCACAAGTCAAGTTACAACTCGTCACAAGTCAAGTTGCAAATTTTCACAAGTCAATTGGTCCCAGCGCAAATTAAGTCACAAACCTCTTTGCACAGGTAGATGTGAAGCCACAAATTTGTCCTGTGCATGTAACTGAGACTGTAAAGGTAAGTATCTGCAGGTGTGTAAGCTATATTTAACCACCGATGTATATAAACAAAAGTCTGATTCATGGCTGCAGATACGTTTTAATATTATATTATAAACATCGTCTGTTGTGCACTGTGTGTATGTACCATAATAACATATACATGAAGTACATTATTAGAAGATAAGTACAAAGACACATGAAAAACGCAAACATCCTGCTCAGTGCACATTACTGTTGTAGTACAGACGTGTACAGGTTATATTTCCTTGCTCACATGTGCTGCATTAAATTCTTGATCCAATAGCCTCCCAGCAAGCATATTGTCATACTGGGAGCATAAAGAAATAGATGCACTGTACATGCCTTATTTCAGAAGTGTAAAAAATTTAAGTCAGAAGAGTAGTTCATGCAACTGTGAATGCATGAGTGCCCATGGCTGTGTGCAGGAATTTTTCTGGGGGAGGGGGAGGCAAAATCTAAGGAGGGGGCTACCCTCATTGGCACATAGCTTACCAAGAAAGCTGCCAGAAATGCTTTCCATATGAGGTGGGTAGACGGGATTTTGTCAAGGGGGCAAATTCAGGTTGAATTACCTAAATTTCCACATGACATGGAATACAGAGGCCTGCTTTATGGCCCCTGGTGGGGTTCAGGGGCAATGCCTCTGTAGGGTTCAGGGGGTGAAGCTCCAGGTACTCCGAAATTGTGTGTCAGAATGATGTATTTAAGCTTCTTAATATGACATTGGATGAGCACTATACAGACCACACGGGTGTCACCGCCCAGCGCTGCCCACCGTAGCTACATCCCTGATCCTAAAGTTATATTAGCTTTCCACTGCTCACAAAAAAAATTAAAAGGATGGAAGAAATGAAGTTGCTTATTATTTTTCTTTAAAAAAAATATTTAAAAGAGTTGGATGATGCTGTCACAATTGGAAGTATTGATGAAAACCACCTCTGAAAACCTGCAAAAGCCCTTCTTTCATCTTCAAAGTCCTTCTTTTGCCCTCTCTTGTTGAAACTTCTGATTCCATTCCTTATCCTACTTCATCACCACAGTCAGCTTGAAAGCTTAATTAATGATACTTTATTGTGTAGGTTTTATCTTTGTATTATGGGAGGTTTTGTCCCTGCAGACTTTCAAGTGGCTAATATTTCAATTTCTCCTACCTTCTGGACCTTCTTCCTACTTCTCCTAATTTTTCCAAGAAAATCCCACTTTATGCTAGTACTTCTTTGACTTGCCACTACTCAAAAATAATATTTATAATAAATAAAATAGCATCTTTTTTCACATTTAGATGGTTTAAATGCTCCTACAACATGACAAAAAATAACCATTGTTATATTTATTGCAAATGCATTTTATGTTTGCTTTAGCCTGTCAAAAACTTAAAAAAGACATGGTGATATACAGTGATTTTTGTGAGAAAGTCCTCTGAGATTGTTCATAATATTCATAGAATTCAAGATACATGCCTTGTGAAATTAAACTAATAGATAAATTATTTGTTTGGAGTAAGACAGATTTTTATTTAATCACATTTTATTAACAACATTTGCTTCATAACAAATCACTGCAAAAACTTCCTTTGCAGTATTATCTTCGCTTAAAAATACTAAAATAACTTATGTTCAATTTCACGTATACTGTAAGCAATGAACAGAGGAGATATATGTGCAATTTACACATAACATTTGGATAGAAATCAATGCTGTGCAGAGGGTTACACATCTTTGTTGAGACACACATAACCTTAATACTCTCACCCAAACCTTATGCTAACCTAACCCTTATCCTAACACTGACCTCTATGTGGACTTGTTTGAATAAAGAGACATTAGAATAAAGAGAAGTCAAAACAGAGAGCAGTCCCTTTACAAACTTTTTGAAATTGTACTATGTAAATGATAGTTATTAATTCAAAACATGTTTAACACACTGATTTGATGAAGCAATTAACATATGTAGCATTCTGTAGTGTTTTGTTAATGACCCTCCAACAACACAAAACTACTGATGCAACTACAGTCACAGACAAAAATATTGGGACACTTTCAGGCTTGCAAGATATGTTCAGCATGTCTTCCCCTTCACCTTTTACTCAGTATTGGGAAAATGAAGGGTGCTTGCTTTTCTCCAGCCCACAGCTTTTATTCAACTTTAGAAACAATGTGGAAGTGGGGCTGGGAGATTTGTTCCAGATAACATTTGTCCAGGATTGTGTGTCTAGGTATTTTACATGTGCACATGGGTGGAAAAACTGTGAAGCTCTCCTAAGAAATTTTATTTTTTGGTGGGTATTTTTGCAATTTAAGGGACATTTTAATTGCTTGTATACAAAAATGTGTAAAAGTTGAGAGAAATTTAACTTGTTTCCTGGGAAGTAAACATTTTTCCTAACCTTTTATGCAGAAGTAGTAAAGCAGTAGTTCCTGATGCACACAGTATGCATAAACAACAGTGTATTTGTATGGTAGTGGATGGGAAACAGGGACCTTTAATAGGAATAAAAGTAAGCTCAGTAAAACTGTTTCACACATAACACAATTACACACATAACACAATTACACACATAACAAATTGCATGGATTATATACTGCAAGTTTGCAGTAAGTTAAAAAGAAGCATATAGATATATCCTGTCATACCAGGGATGGCTGCATTTTGTTGCAGGGAGTTTATAGTGGCAAACTACTGAAGGTGCAACAAACAAAATAACCCCTCATACATGTTGTTAATGGTGGACATACTAGTTTCTACTATCACACATATAACCCTCTGTAGGACAGACCTGACATGTAACTTTTTATTTTGTATAAATTTAATTGATATTGACATCTTTTAGCACATTTTACAGAATGAATTAACCTTTAAGTTACAGATATTAAGTATAGGCCTGTAAATACAGTATTTGGTGCTTTTTGGAGGGACACGATTTCTGTAACCCACTGCAAATTAAAGCCATCCCGACAATATTTTAAAGGTCATGAGAGACAGTAAAACTTTTTTTTTTAAAGTGTATATTCACTGAATCAAGCAGTTTATATTTATATTGTTCTCCAACTTTTACAGATGAAGCAATTACCAGTCATATATTCATGAGAGGTGTAGTCAGTCCAGTTTTAATGCAGAATTGCATGCCAGTTTTTCTCCACAAGAAACCTTAAATAATAAACATAGTATTATTGCTTTCAAGTACATTGTCTAGAAGTGAAAACCAAGTTTGGTAGCTATTTTGAACAGTCAGCAGTCAGTGCTCCTTTGAATATGCTGTGTAGGTCTAACCATATGCTGAATATGCTGTGTTGGTCTAAAGTGCATCTATCTATCTATCAACCTATCAAGCTATGATGTCTGCCATAAGGTCTTACAGAAATCCCACCAAATGTTACATCATCAAGATTAGGAGTTATAAACTCATAATTAAGATTTACATTCTAATAAGTCACTTGTTCATAACAAAAAGTCTTTAAATTTCACACTCTTCAGTAAGATATTCCCCAAACATTCATTTATGATAGCAAACATAGTGTAAAGTGTAGTGAAATTTGTGTCTCAAAGTGGAGTTTTTGCTATCTAGGCAGTGAAAATTTTCAACTTTTCTCACCTCAACCCCAACCATCGTGGGGCTGAGGTTAGGATGCATTGCAGCTAGTTGAAGCCAACAAACTGAATGGTTCAAGACAACACTCCTAACAATTGTTCACAGTAACACAAGACAAAGCCTTAGGTGACAGAGTAGTCAGTAACTGTTGCAAGTTCAAAATGTGAGCTGTTAGTACAGGAAACAGTACAGTGTTGTCAGCGTTGATATGTATTGATGTTACTACAGCACTACCAACTAACTACAGAAGTCCTACTATTTTCCTACTTTTACTCTTTAAAATCCTACTTTTCTACTATTTTATTGTGAATTTTGACCCTACTTTTATCTTCCTTTTTGGCTTTGGCCCACTTGAAAGACTGTTCCTGTGTACAATATCAGCAGGGGCTGCTAAGAAGTAAACACATTCTTGTCTGAAGATAGATGATGTTTGATGGAGAATGAACATCAGGTCATGCAGGGTACTGCTGTACTCCTCTACTTTTTATGATGGGGTCAGTGGCACCATGACACCACCAGGGAGGTGTCATTGGGTCAATTCCCCTCCCCCTCCCCACATGCCTGCAGTCTGCCCATGCACATAGGTACACAGTTATTAGAAACAGTGTTTAATCACTTTTTGCCCCACCCCCATTTCTGCTGCATACCCCAACCCCCAATTTCTACTTACCCCCACCCCCACCAATGCCCCCACCCCCACCCCCCATGCACACTTTTGATATCCTGGCCACGGCCACTGCCACTGAATGGGATCATACACATTCATTCTCAATAATCTTCCTTTGTGTGTCAAGTAGTTTAGCAGTATGACGTAGCCCATTGGATTAGTGATCAACATGAAAAACTTTACAATACCTTAACAAACCTTTGTGGACCCTTTGGACAAAACAGCAACATGTTTTCACCATAACATTTTGAAGGTGTATTAAAATCACATTTACTTGAATGAGTATCCACACACAGCTAGCAATCTTTTTATGTTGAAAAAAGTTTTACCAGCTTGCTAGAATCTGCAGGATAAACTTCCTAAAATGTTCTTTTTCAGAGGCATTACTACTTCCATAAAATGATGCTCAAAACTTATGATTCTACCATGTTATGCATTGATGACACTTGTTTTACAATCTTCAACTTCTAGTGCTAGATGCTCAGTGTTGTACCTTGAATTTTCTGAGTACCAGGGACAGTGGTCATCATCTTGAGGAAGTAGTCTTGAGGGTAGGGGGTGTCTACATTTTGCATGTAGAATTTTCAGTGGTTACCTGTTATATGGAATGTAATAGAGACTTGCCCATAGCAGATGTATATGAAATGTGGGCAAGATTCAGTGTTTAGTAAGTTGTGTAGTAGTGTATGAGGCCACCCAGTGCTGCTCTGCATTGGCTTATTCCTGGGTGCTATTGGACATTGTACTTACCAATAAAATTTGTTCCTCCTTATTCAGGTATGGATCGCATAATGCATCTCATCGCAAACCCTTTTCCCAGTGTGTGGCACAAAATGAGTGACAATGCTGAAGCCTTGGACCCTGCAACTATTGATGACCTAAACAAGATATTACAAGTCTTTGTGGTGGAGTATATGCATCTCCTGGACTCTCAGCCCTCCTAATCAATGTGATGGCATTTATAATGAGGCTGCTTATCTGTTTCCTTTGTTTCTTCTGGTGATAGAAATTTGGGGCATTTTGTCATTTTAGAAGTAGGTGGTATCTCCATGATATGGAAAGAAAGATATTTGAGGCCTTTCAGGCATAGGGGCATCATTGTATGACCCTAAGGGTCTCTGGTATGGAAAGCCTGTAAAGGTATGTAAAAGTCTACAGATGGTGGCCTCCAATTGAATATTGATACTCAAATTTGTTAATCTTTCCAAGTTAGAGGGTCACTCCAGTTTTGGGAATAGGGTTGTTTTTAGATGAAACTCAGCTTACTATGACCCAGCTAAGTATCAGACTGAAATTTTCCATTGTAAAGCTTTATTGCTTCAAATGCTACTGCCTTTACCAACTCAGCCACAATGGTATATATATATATCATGATATCATGCCCCCCTACCACTTTGTTGAACACAATTTTGCTAATACGCTTTGTTCCTTCAAGAATTGGAAAATCTCATATATTCATTCCAAGGTCACAGTTTTGTTTTTTGCAGAATGTAATACAAATTTTATTGAAGTTATGAAGATTTTCAATTGTCCAAAGTAAAAATGGAATATCTCGAGTATTTCAAATGCAGAGATGCCAACCCTCCCTGATTCTCAGGGAGGCTCCCTGAAAATTCATGGATTTCTGTCCATTTCGACTAACAAATATGACAACCTCCCTGATTCAAGAAGGACTTTCCCCTAATAAGTTGCAAGTAATTCTAAAAACCTCCCTGATTTCTGTGTGAAACCACCCTGATTTCTGGATGTAAATGTTGGCATCTCTGCAAATGTCATTTTAATTCAAATCTCAAAAGTTTTTATTTCCAAAATGGGCAGGCAATGTGCGACCTCTTTAATATTTCGTTAGTGGAATCAGGTGAAGTTTTTTTCATTTTTTGAATAAAAAGTTGCATGACATGGTCTTAAAAGTTTCAATCAAGTCATAATATTTTAGTTTAGAAATGCTCCCTATTACCCTGTATGTAAAGTGTATCACTTCTGTTTTGCCAAATACATCACAGTTCTGACCTAAAGGGAAAAATGCAGTTGACCTAAGTTGAATTAGTACACCAAAGTATCCTACTTCATAAATGGGTCTTTTAAATCATGTGACAACATTTTTGTAAATAAATTTTGGAAATTTTTGTAAAGTTACTCCTTCGTTTACCTTTGGAATGCCACATTTATGTTCTGAAACATGAAAAATACTTGCAATAAGGATAAGACGAGATTTGTAACATTCAGTTTATCTGTCAAAGTAAGTTTGTGGCAACTGTTTGACCTGCCATTTCCAGGTTTGTGTAGGTATAGTATGGTTGGTCTGTCCTATTTCTGGCAAGTGGTTGATATGTTACTTAAATGCATTGTGACTTCTACCCTGTGTTTACAATTATTCTATTTACAAGTCTATTCTTATGACAATTACTGGCTAATTTGGACTATTTGAAATAGCACCCTGTCTGTGAGGCAGTTATAGACTTAATATTTTTTATATCAGCATGGAATCTGAATTTTTTAAAAGTTGTTATTTCTTTAGGGGCTTTATTTTTGAAAGACCTTTTTTTTTTGCTTTTAAAAAGTGTCACCTTTTGGTGATAGAAACTGTATTCAGTTTAAATTTTAAAAGTACATTGTGCATTGGTGATGTATTCCATCAGATACATAAACAGGTTAAGTGCACTGCAGTTGTAATGATAAAATCTTTGACCCTGCCAGATAACTGTTTTATTTTTGTTGGTTGCTTAGTCAAAGATTATTTTAGGCAAATGTGTGAGTGATATATTAAGTGTTATTCAAAATAAAAATCCTGAAAAGGAATATGGAGGACTACTGTGATAAAATGCAACAATTTATTAACGGTATTTCTTTGTAGGTTAGTTTAGTACTTTGGAAAGAATAAAATTATGTTTTGCTACTGAAAGCCTTGATCTTTTGCACAGGTATCAGTAAAAAATCAGTTAACTGCAAATTTATATGGGTGATTTATTTTCTTCTTTGATAGATCCACCTGTCACATCTGTATGTGCTATTGTGTTATATAGTAATTAGGTTGTCACTGCCCATAGGTTTTTTCCTGATATTATGCTATTTTATGCATTTTGGGAGATCTAGTATTTTACAATTTGTTACAAGGACAGGGGAATGAGTTACATAACTTTTCATCGTATGTATGCTTCTCCCTTATCTATTCCCCTTTCCCTCACATTTTACAAACCTCAACAAAAGTTTGAAATTATGAATGCTCTTTGGACTGAAGTTTTGGCACTAACAGGCACCCTCTCTACCCCTACTTCCACCCCTCTCCCAACTCATTCGAGGAAAGATTACTACCATACCAATGAAAGCAACTCAGATATATTTGTGAAGGACCAAGGTAGTTTGCACTTGCCTAAAACTTTCATGTATGTTTATCTGGGCCATAATTTCAGTTTAAGGTTTGGGTAACTGTCTTTCATGCAAAAATTGTTCATAAATAGAGATATGTTATGCAGATTTTCTTACAATCAATTAAAGGTAATGTGATGCAATTGAAAGGGAAGTCTGAAGGGAGAAGACAGGGAGGTTTGGATGGGGGTGGCAGAGGTAGACTAGAGGGGAAGAGAGGTGATGAGCAGGGGCTTTGGGGTGGGTGAAGACAACTAAATGGAAGGTCTTCACTCTAAAATTTGTTTTTCACCCAAGTGATAAAATTGTCTCATTTTCTGTGCAGATACGTCATTTCCCCTTAAAATAATGATTATCATAAAGCTTTAAGTTACTATTAGATAGGCAACCTTCTTTGTACAGTTATCTGGAATAATAACAAATCATTGTCTTTTTCATGATTGCACATATGGTCACAGACTTCTAAGATTTTTTTTCTGTAGATTTGGGAACTTTACTTGGCAAGTTTATTTTTTGCAGAAATGAAAGAAAATGGGAAATGCATGACCAACTTGTAAATGTGAAATTATTGTGTAAAACTTGATAAATTTTGAGATTTATGAAATGAGAATTTTAAATAAATCATTGCTTTATAGGTAGAGAAGAATGTCCTAAAAGCTTATTCAGAAAAACTTAAGTAAGACTGGTTTACAACTAATTTATCCATATCTATACAGCTTTAATGTAGGTATAATTTGGGTGACGGGATGTATTTTTCCATCAGGTGAAGGATTTCAACTTTTAAACAGCAAATAATTAGACACAAATATATTGGATAAAAGTTAATTTCTTCCTTTGTGTATTTTTTACCAGATTCTAGGAAGCTGAAAAGTCATTGCTCATGAGTCTGGGATAAGCAGGACAAGTCCTACTACTTATTTTTCTTCAGTGACATGTAGTAACAGTTAATAGTCATTACTACCATAAAGACCCCCATTTCCTATTTATTAAAGTTCTGGCATCACATACATTTCCAAAGTGTTCAGGTGTGGATCCAGTAACATTGAATTTTTTTTCTCTGGAACATATTGTAAAATTAGCACATTTCAATAGCTTTAAAAAATGCAGAGAAAGTGGTAAGCTTTGCATCAGTCAATTTCTAACTTTCCAGAAATAATCTCACAACTGCTTTACTTTAATTCTTTGTGTGCAGTAGGGTGACTAAATACCCATCATGGAATCAGTTACTTATAAATCACCCATTAGATAATGTCCATCCTTAAAAATATCTTTGATGCCCCTGGGAAAAGCTTGCCTTGCCTACCCAGTTGCCTCCTGAAGTTCACCATGTCATATTGTAAAAGCTCAGCAATGACGAAAATAATAATTGAAGAGACACTAGGCCCTTAAAGCATAATCTTTTAAGGATGATGAAAGGCTGAGGGTGATGGTGTATAAAACTTTCCAAAATAAATGAAATGTTATGGGTAGTTCATACAGAGACATGGCAATGGACGTCCGCAGTAAAAAAAAAAACATGCCATGGAAGCAATTCTTATTGGAGGCTGCATCTTCGTAAGGTGTGGCTGGCGAAGCCTCTAACCGTGAGTGCCGGATGCTGGGTACTGAGGGTCCACCCCGGGGATGTTTCTTAAATGTGATGGCTTTTGTGGCCATTCTGGACCCTTTCTAGAGAAAATCCTGCATCCCCTGGTATATACATTTTGTGGAAATTACACCATCATGTAGGAAGGTCGCAGAAACTCCGAAATGGGCTCTAAACGGTAGAATGGGACCTGCTATAATGTGAAATGCTAATGAAATACTTTTATCGTGATTGCAAATTTCAGAAAGTAAAGCCGCGGTCACACTACAACGAATTCGGATCGGATTCCGATCCGATTTTTGTGAGTTTTTATCAAAATCTTCTCCATTTCAGGTCGGAAAGAACCCAAAATTTGCCAGCCTGTGTAAATATATGATTTGCATCAGAGGTCTACTAAAATAAAATGTTAACTGATTTCTTCGTGACGTCACACCGACAAACAGCTTTTATCGGACACGCGTGTCCGATAAAAGCTGTCTGTCGATGTGACGTCACGAAATAATTCGTATAAATTTAATTTTCGTAGTCCTGCGATAAAAATCATATAATTACACAGGATGGCAAATTTTGGGTTCTTTCCGACCCGAAATGGAGAAGATTTTGATAAAAACTCACAAAAATCGGATCGGAATCCGATCCGAATTCGTTGTAGTGTGACCGCGGCTTAACTGTCCGTCAATTTTGGGCATCTAAGGCTGAGAGATACCTGTATAGGGCCTCCTAGAAGCTCTGGATTATATAAATGGGCAATGACGTAATGATTATTACCTGACATCCAAATGATAATATAGAGTATGATGTCGAGCACTCTACAACTATCGTATTTTCATTATAATTTTCCAGACGAACAGCTTCCATCAATGGGGAATGGGAGGAGGGAGGGAGGGAGGGAGAGTATAGGTTTAGGGAGGTGATATTAGACCTCCCTGGTAGGTATAGCAAAAGGGGTGAAGGACTAATAAGCGCGTTTCAGAATGCTGTTTCGTCATAAAAGTATTAACAATCACCATCTATACCGATAATGGCTGCGCACAAAGCACTCGGTAAAAATTTTTGATTCCTTGCCGAAGGCAGGCAAGGAATCTATGCGATGGTGATGTCGTGTGTGTGTGTGTGTGTGTGTGTATGTGACGGCTTAGCTTGTTTACACGATATCTCAAGAAGGGAAAGTTGGACAGTTCTCAAACTTGGTACATAGATGGCCCATATTAAGAGGAAGAACCCTATTGTTTTTGGTGGAGGTCAAAGGTCATCTGGGGTCACTGGGGGTCAAAATCTGAAAACCTTGTTTACACGATATCTCAAGTTAGACAGCTTGGATAGATTTCATGCTTGGTATGTAGATGCGTTGTGGTGCGAGGAAGAACCCTATCGTTTTTGGTGGAGGTCAAAGGTCATCTGGGGTCACCGGGGGTCAAAATCTGAAAACCTTGTTTACACGATATCTCAAGTTAGAAAGCTTGGATAGATTTCATGCGTGGTATGTAGATGCGTTGTGGTGAGAGGAAGAACCCTATCGTTTTTTGGTGGAGGTCAAAGGTCATCTGGGGTCACCGGGGGTCAAAATCTGAAAACCTTGTTTACACGATATCTCAAGTTAGAAAGCTTGGATAGATTTCATGCTTGGTATGTAGATGCGTTGTGGTGAGAGGAAGAACCCTATGTTTTTGGTGGAGGTCAAAGGTCATCTGGGGTCACCGGGGTCAAAATCTGAAAACCTTGTTTACACGATATCTCAAGTTAGAAAGCTTGGATAGATTTCATGCGTGGTATGTAGATGCGTTGTGGTGAGAGGAAGAACCCTATCGTTTTTTGGTGGAGGTCAAAGGTCATCTGGGGTCACCGGGGGTCAAAATCTGAAAACCTTGTTTACACGATATCTCAAGTTAGAAAGCTTGGATAGATTTCATGCTTGGTATGTAGATGCGTTGTGGTGAGAGGAAGAACCCTATTGTTTTTGGTGGAGGTCAAAGGTCATCTGGGGTCACCGGGGTCAAAATCTGAAAACCTTGTTTACACGATATCTCAAGTTAGAAAGCTTGGATAGATTTCATGCTTGGTATGTAGATGCGTTGTGGTGAGAGGAAGAACCTATTGTTTTTGGTGGAGGTCAAAGATCATCTGGGGTCACCGGGGGTCAAAGTCTGAAAACCTTGTTTACATGATATTTCAAGGTAGGAAGCTTGGATAGATTTCATACCAAGTATGTGGACGTGGTATGGTGAGAGGAAGATTTCTGTTATTTTTGGTGGAGGTCAAAGGTCGTCTGGGGTCACCAGGGGTCAAACCCTGAAAACCTTGTTAATACCATATCGCAAGGTAGGAAGCTGGGATTGATTTCATATTAAGTATGTGGATGCGTTATGGTGCGAGGAAGAAGCGTATAGTTTTTGGTGGAGGTCAAAGGTCACTTGGGGTCACCAGGGGTCAAAGTCTGAAAACCTTGTTTACACAGTATCTCAAGGTAGGAAGCTTGGATAGATTTCATACTAAGTATGTGGATGTGTTATGGTGCGAGGAAAAACCCTATTGTTTTTTTTGTGGAGGTCACAAGCCATTTGAGGTCACCAGAGGTCAAAAACTGAAACTTTGTAAACATGTCATTACAAGGGAGGAAGCACAGATAAATCCCTTCTCATACGTTTTATTTATTTTTTTTTTTTCATTTTTTTGTGGTTATTCAAGTTTCGGTATAAAGGTCATGTGACATGAGCTGATGTGAGCAGGGGTCAAATTGTGACCACATCATAAAAAATGATGTAGAAGAGAAGAATAAATTTGATGGATGAACCTCAGTGTAACAAAGCACCCCCCCTTTCGGCAAGGAATCACTAAGCCATTTGGCTTTCTGGTTAAAAAATGTATAACGGCAAATACATACTCTCAACCTTCTACATCATGCTAAAAGTTCGATTGAAAAATCCCATATTGATGCGAGGCCCCTACAGATGTTCGGAGGTGTATCTCTGTTTTTCGGAAAGTGTTGTGATCAGAATAGTTCCGTGTATTATTATATTACTCTCTAAATGTAAAAGAGTTAAAATGTACCAAAAAGATTGACTACAGTGACCACTCTCTGTTTCGAGTGGAATCCCACTCTCCTCTGAGTGGCATTTTCACTCCTTTAGAGTTAATAACCAATCCCAGCAGAGTGGAATTTCAGTCAATTTCCACTCGATAAGAGAGTGGTCACTGTAGGCCATCTTTGAAGAGTGAATTTCTCTTTTACATTAAGAGAGTAATAATGGTCATGGGATGGAGTGCAAACCGTGACAAAGGCATGCGAAGTGCGCCAAAATTTTTCATTAAATAAGGTTTCCATGACAAAACCTGCATTCAGGCTCCTCATCAAGACAATTTCAATTTACCATGAAACCTACATGCCACTCAAAAAGCCAGTCTTTTACCTGGTAATTCGTAAACAGCTTTCAACTTTTGCCCCTGTGCTTCTCCGAGAGTTGCTATCGGAAGATATTGATAAGAACAACACTGAGGTAAGGTCTGAAGAGTGCGGAGCACCCGAAAATGTTGATAGCTTGTGAAGGATTTGCAAAAATTCTGATAGTTTGAGAAACATTTGTGAGAGATGATTGCAATAGATCCATCACTAGGTCGAAAACACATCTCATCCCTACCCCCTACAGAAATCTATAGCTTAAACGCCTTTTGAGATCATTTTAAAATTTTCAGAAATCGATTTGGGGGGCACGTGCCCACATGCCCCCCGTGTCGGCGCCACTGATTCGGATAGATTTCAACACGTTGAAAAGTACGATGTGAGCGCCAAAAGTAACATATTCGAGATCATATGGAGGCGACCTTTACATACTTTTCATTAAAGAAGCAATGGCATCCTCCAAAATATATTTAGACATATCCCCATGGTCCAAAATCCAGTTGGTGGTTGTACTTTGATTGACATTCATTCAAACAATAATAGCACCAGTCTGGTCGGTAATGATGACTTGGACAGTCAGTTGTGTTCCTAATTAGGTTCACAGTCACATACAGATTGTTTTTCAATATTGTCTCGAGCAATAAAAAAAATGAAGAAATAAAATCAAAATAAAATATGTAGTAGTAAAGGTGCAGATTAACTGTAAATAGACAACACAATATAAACTGAAAATTATGTCACCACTAACATATTCACCAGATCCCTTGAGAACTAACAACAGTGACCTGCATTGTAAAAGATAGTGGACATGAAATCTCTTAATGAAACGATTAAGTATTGTAGCGCGCCCAAGAGGAGAGCTATACCATGGCGAACGGTGACGGGGTACTCGTGCAACTGGAGGTCACTTGAGATCAGTGAAAAGGGAGGAGGGGAGAGAAAAACTGAACGTAGGGGCTGCTAACTCTTATGGAAAGAACGGCACATCATAACAAAAGGAAGGCAATTAAACATTTTCTACGGTTTTTAATCAATCAAGCTCTCTCAGCACGACCAAACAGAACTCCTCCTCTCTCTCTAAAATTATACACAAAGAAAAGAATAACAACTTTCTTAGAACAACTAAAATCTTTCCAGCTCTTTAAGAGCAAATAAAGTACTTATTCCGCTACACCTTGAACATTCATATGCATTAACCATAAAAACCAATTGGCCAAATGGCCGACTGCAGTGGCCAAGTGGTTAGAGCATCCGACTTGCAGCCGGAAGGTCTAGGGTTCATATCCTGGCCGGGTCATACCAAAGACTTTAAAATGGAACCTACTGCCTTTGTGCTTGGTGCTCAGCATAAGCAATGGAGTAGGGGAAACAAGCCAGTGGGCCACAACTGGAAAAAGGCCGTGGTCGTCTAGCTCGACTTGAACCAATTGGTTGGAAACTGGGACGTTACACTTCATCTTTCTAACATAAAAACCAATTTCTGAACGTAACTCGTTCCAATACGAGGCACAGACCCGAGACCCTCTTATCTACTGATACTTCAACTATGAGCCTACGTCCAATTAAAGACAGGGACCCACTCTCCTGTTCGTGGTTCGCCTAAAAACCTACGTTACAGTTCAGCTAACCCTAACCCTAACCCTATCTTCTTAATAGTGGAGAGAAAAGGGGAGAAAAGAGATTCACCCCTGGCCCTGGCCCGGGCCTGAACCCTTAGCCCCGGACTCGTTCCAAAGTCCAAACTAAATACAATATTATTTTACACTTACGACAACATACAGAAAACATGGGTCCCACCATCGGCCTTCAGAGGTCTCACCACACGGACTCCCAGGAAACACAAAACAAACAGTACAATTCCGGAGTTCTTAAGAAGCCAGTGAGTTTGAAAGCCAACGCCTGCTCCCGTTAGACCATTAAAACAAAACTAACAAAATGTTGACTTCCATGAAGCTGGTTTTGGCGTTGCGCCAGCGTCATGGCCTGTGGAGAAGGAGCAAGAGTAGAACCCAAAAAGTCCAAAGGCTTTCATGCAAGCATGCATGCATACATACATACATTCATACATACATACATACATACATACATACATACATACATACAGACAGACAGACAGACAGACAGACAGACAGACAGGCAGGCAGGCAGGCAGGCGTTCGTACGTACGTACGTACGTACATACATACATACATACGCACATACATACACACATACATAATCTCCCGCGTGATTGCATAGATTCCTTTGCCTTCAGGAAGGAATCAAAACGGTTAGTACTACATATATTACAAAGATACACCATCAATGAAATTTCTCGCTACTAGTGTACAGGTGGACAAAATAATGCTGACAAAATTAAGACTTCTGATTTAGTTGTCAGAGCAAGAACCATAACAGCGACCCTATTCGGTCGCTACAGTAGTCTCTGTAACAGCTCCATGTTATTACTACACAAAATGAAGCTAGCTTTCTTTGCCACTTTAATTTTTTATTTGTGAAGACTTGTCCCATTTTTAAAGCACTAGGATTAACTGCACAGAAAAAGCTTACGACATTTTGCTTTCGGTTCTAAACGCCTCACACGAAAGCAAATACGAAATCATCCCCACCACTCTACAACCACAAAACTACAAATTGTATCATAAAAAGCGGTACGCATGGAAACGCCCAACGACCACAGGTAATTTGGTGTTTGCAAACCAGAATCTGCAATAAGTTTGTCTCATGTTCGTCCAGGGTCAGTAGGTAATTTTCCATAAAAAAGCTTGTCCTAAAAAAAATACCCAGACATAGGGCATACCATATTTGTCCAAAGTGGGTTTAATTATCTTCAGAACTCAGCTTGAGCTGTAAACACCCTTTTACTATGGTTTGCGGTAATTTATCCACAGAAAAAGGTACTTTTCTTAAAATGATGATTATGTAGAGAATGGATGTAGACGCAAGGAGTGTCTCCTATCAATATGTAACTAAAGAGCATGTTATATACCTGTCCATCAGTGGACAGTGCTGGACCCAAGGACAACATGCGGTCACTAATTCTTAGTTCTTTTATTTTGCGTCCCGGACTCGCTTTAGGGCATCTGGTGGGATTCAGGAGGAGGGCTCCTATGGGGCCAAGGGGTAAAGTAATCGGACGCTCTTGGCTATTTACAAAAGTAGGTGCAATAGCTTTAAAACGAATAATCTTTCATGGCGTCGTTTGAGCTCTAAGTAAACCTCACGTTACAATTTGACAGTTGCATTTATAAAACGTTGGACTAACGGCCAGTAGATTGCGCCACCATTGGGTGGCGCAAGCACAAGCACAAGAAAATTTTGGACCAAAAAAGCCTTCCAGATTGCTGGAAATGGCACTTCCCAGGCCTATTTACCGCATATAAATAGAGGAAACACTAGCAATATTGTAAAAATAAACATTTAAAAATACCAAAAATATGCTCAAGGGGGCGGCTGCCGCCTTCGCTCCCCCCCCCCGGGCTAAGCGCCTGGGGGTACCACATTGAACACAGGGTAATATGGGCACCCCAGATAGCCCAATAGACAGAGAAATCCATTTAAAGCCTGTCTATGAGCTGGAAGCATACATATACCTGTACTACCTGGGTCATGGTGCTAAGTCGGGACCCAGATTCCTCCGGTGGAGGACGAATGGGTGCCTGGAAATCGAGCTTAAAAGAGGTTAAAATCTTCCGCAATCAAGCTCATCAGCAACTGGGCAAGATCAGTTTCGTGAGGGGATGTTTCCTCCGTCGTAACTGAACGGAGCTGGCATCTCCCCTCCACAAATTCCTCTTCTCATCCCATCTTCCCCTCCTCTTCGTCCTCCTCCCTGACCTCGTCGGAAGCCCGAAACTCCAGAATATTGAGAGGAGAGATTGTGGGTTGGAGTATACCTGGGCAGTCCAAGGAGAGATTTTGTTTTGTGCAAAAGGCACACGGAGGATTGTGTTTGGGCGCACGGTGCACCTTTTCCGTGGTAAACTAACTTGTGACCAAAGGTCCCAGCGGGATTACCAGCTGGACCAACCAAATCGGATACGAAGGTTCAGCTGATCCAGATCCCTGGAGTTCCTTCATGGCTCCTGGGAGACACCCAACATTCAACTTTCAAAAAGATGAGGACTCCTATCTCAGGACCACGAATGGTTGCGATTCTGACGGTTGTCCCGTATCCTGGATACCGAGGCAGAAACCTTGGACGTAGCTCTGGAACCCGGCGCAGAAGCATCCAGATCCTCAGGCTGACGACCTGGAGCCATGTCCAAGGACATGTTGGTGGTTTCCAGGTTCCCTTGGACCCCGCGTGTAACCCGACTTCATTATGGAACCGATGAACGGTGGGGTTCCTAGGGGAGTGGACTCGAAGCCCGACTTCCGGCCTCGGAAAAGGGCAATTTCTTTTTAGTCCTATCTTTTCCCTGGTGTCATAGCCTATTGTCACTTGTACTGATTTTATCTTCATTTTGGACGACCCAGCATTTCCCAATCCATGTGTCTTGGCTGGGTCGTTTGTACACGCTCTGATCTTCCGGTAGTTCGGGTTCACCTACAAAAAAAGAATGGACCATAAATCCTTAGTCACCATTTCTAGTTGGCACGATCAGCCTTGATAATTTTGAAAATTGAATTTTTCGCCTTTTCCAGACTGACAAGTATAGATATGCCACTACCACAGAATACCTGCCACAGTGCTCGTTGAAATCTTCAAATAACTCTCAAGATCTTACCAATCCATTTATTCAGTCCAAGGCCCGTCACAAGCACAAGTCAACTAAACAGCTGCTTAGGACCCTGTGGCCTCTAGGGCCCCAAGAGTATTTGCCTTGTCTTACAAGAAAGCTTGAAATGTGAAATACATCACGAAACCCTTAAATTCAACTTCTGTCTTTAGGAGGCCTAAGACTTGGGCCGTCCTGCTGCCGTCTACCCACAAATTTTATTTTATCTGACTGGGTGGGGTGGGGAGGCACGAAGTCAAAGCGAGACATCTCTGCGAGGTCAGCTGGTCAGCGAAGAGTACAATTTTCTCATTTAATCTTTGTGCTTTTTATAATTTCATTACTTTACACTGTTAAAAAGTACTTTGACCCACACTCCAATTTATACACAGCCTGCATTAAGTCAACTCAAAATATATCGATACTGTAAGCAGGCACTGTAATGGCTAAGTGAACCAGTAGACACGCTATAGTGTGTCTGCTGCAGATGGTTGGCCGATATCAAATACAGTAACAGCTGGGAAATATTTACATCGTACCCAACTACTGACCTGCAACATGTCGAGACGTACTCGATCACAGCGTGCTATTATCGTTTATGCTGGTAGCATGTTTACATTGTATCAATATGGCATGCACAGAACATATTTTACTATTATATCTTTCAAATCATTCAGTCTCACCAACGAACTCCGATGATACAGCTTTACTTTCCAAAGCTTAAATTACAAGAGTTATGAAGGTATGCATTACTTGAAATATGAAGTTTGAACCTATAAGCAATTCATTCGCAACAAAGAATAGAATTTCTAACATTATTTTTGAAATCCCATCCGCCTGGGAAATCACCAGGGTTGGGA
This sequence comes from Holothuria leucospilota, assembly GCA_029531755.1. Lineage (NCBI taxonomy): Eukaryota > Metazoa > Echinodermata > Holothuroidea > Aspidochirotida > Holothuriidae > Holothuria > Holothuria leucospilota. Next base: position 15,605,173 of record CM055963.1, read on the forward strand.
AGTAACGAGTTACAAGTAACGCCGTTACTGTAACGAGTTACATTTTGTGTAACGGAACCATGTAACGAGTTACATTTGCATTTCAGTAACGGAGCAAGTAGTTACAATTCTGTGTAAAAGTAACTGTAACGGCGTTACATTTGGGTCCCGTTACTTTCCCGTTACAAATAGTCAAAATGACCACAAATTGCATTTTCTTTGAGCTAATAACAGAATAACAGAAAATTTTCAAATTGATGACACTTTGGTAGTAAAATGTAAAATTATTTTCGATATAGGCTATTTATCATTCATCGCTATTATCGACGTCGCCCTCACCGACATCAAATTTTATTCACGATTAGAATCAGAAGTTGATATTAGATGCACACGCTGCAGGCTTACAGGCCGGGCCACTTGATTGTCTATTGAACCAGGGAGTTGTCAAATAGCAACTCCCTGATTGAAATAAGTTTAAAATTGATCTGTATGTCAAAATACTTATTAGACAGATCAATGCTTATTATCCATGAGACCGATTTGTGCGATTATTTGAAAAATACTGAACGGTCCTCTAAGGCTCAGCTGACTTTATGTATTCTAAGTAAAGTCAGCTGGGCCTTGGTTTACTCATATTGTCCTTTAGAGGACACAGTGGAGACAGTGTACCGTGAGAAACGGGTTGGCCCATGGGCATTCAAATACCAGCTTACTTTTGAAAGTTTAATCATTGCCTCTTGAGACGTTAGGGCTGGACCCGTGTTCACCCTATCCGAGTCGGAGCTAACTGCGATTCTAGATTCCCGAATCTTTCCGAGCATGGTACTACTCAGGATCCTCAAATTTCTGCCAGTTTTGATTCCAATGGCACCAATTCCGAGACCAGTCTTTTTGCCAATGTATATCATATCACACATACAGATGTTTTAATTCTATCGTACATGTCCACCATTAATTAACAAAGTCATCGTTTGTACTCACTTCCATAGCCTGGCCTCCTGAGTAATTTAGTTGATTGTATGTGACAATACCTTAGATCTGTACATTGTGCACAAATGGAACTTTAAACACTTTTAATGTAACTTTCATATTTGAGAACTCGGCTGGAATGAACTCCGAGTCCGAGTCCAGTTTACATCACATTCCGAAAAAATTTCGATTCCGGAACCTTCTATCCCGGGCAAATTCCTAATCTAGAAAAACGCTCTTGAGACCGGCATTAAGCTAACCGAATCCGGACTCTTGCGTTGGAGCCCAGTAAATCTATACGGTGCCAAGCGTTGGTAAACACCGTGCATCCATTTATGCATCTAATTTAACATGTATGGTATCTTTATTTGATGAATCAAACGTATGAATTTAGGCTATATCATATTCTTTTCAATGTCCGTAACTCCTTACACTGGAATAATAGTACGGTTAATATAAAAAACAGCAGAATATTGAAATGGTCAATGGCGTTAAAAGTATCCTAACAAAGCTAATTGGAAAGAGAAGTGTCCGACTTAAAGCTTTACCTATTGTAAAGGGAAAGTGAATTATGTGCACATGATCTGCATGTATAAACTGCATAGTATCACCATTTCTATGCACTGTTTTATATCGACACAATGTGAAACTTGAAATTTATGGGGAAATATCACTTAGCCCAACCTTAGCGGTGAGGTTTTAAAATTTTACTGCTAACAAACAAATGTATTCATCCTCTTATTATACCATATTTATGCTCTTGAGGGGTGAAGACTTTACTGCTGAAACAACGCTCTTCCCCTTTCCGGCATAGCCGCTAACCTCTCTAAATTAGCCGACTGTGTGATGGGAGTATAAAGATTTCAACCCTCAAAGAAGTACTTTGGTAACTGGAAAAAGTTTTGGTTATCACCATAGTCCTCTAACCAATAGTTTGCGTAAGCTCCGACACAGTATCATGATTCGCTGCTTCAGGTTGAGCAGTAGGAGCCGCTGCGACAATGCCCATTGAAGATCCGCTCGCTTCATTGACTTTCTTTGGGGAACACCTAAGGATAACCGGCACAAATGAGGTGTCGGTCGTCTCATGTGCCCCCGTCTTACTATCTAATTATGCCCCCCCCCCCCTCCATTTCAGGTACCGAGGTACCGTATATTCACCTTGAAGTAACGAGTTACTTTTGAAATGTAGCTAGTTACTTTTTAGTCAAAAGTAACTGTAACTAGTTACTTTTTCAACATTGTAACTAGTAACTGTAACGAGTTACAATTTTACGGAATTAACTGTAACTATAACGAGTTACTTTCAAAGCGTAACGGGAACAACCCTGGAAATCACTTCTATTAATCTATCTACGTTTGCTCGCAAATCTCGAGTTACTCAACTCGAATTTTGCAAATTTCGAGTAGCTTGACTCGAATTTTGCAATTTTCGAGTTACTAGACTCGATTTTTGCAAATCTCGAGTTACTCCACTCGAAATTTCTAAATTTCAAGTAAGTGATAAAGTGGCTTAATTTGTACGCCTTTGGATTCGAACTTCATCGTTCTAGGGTCCATTCCCAAATAGCAAGTATCACGAGGACTACACCTTTATATAACATAGGACAGAGCCTGACTCCCCCCCCCCCTCCTAAGGCGTTTAGTCGTAATTAGTGCTAAAAACATATTTGAAATCCTACGGTTAGACGATTAATTAGGGGTGTGATTCACGGACTGCTGAAACAGTGAAAGTGGAGGAGAGAGAACACGGTGGACAAGACCATATGCGGCCGAATTCGCTGTCCCCCACGGCCCTCCCACAAATGATAGACTGAATTCGATGCATTCAGTTGTGAATTTTGCAAGAAAATATCGTTTTGGCCGATAATTCTGCAATAAATCATCGAATGTAATACGGGATATTATATAATCCTACAAACAATTTGATATATGCATCAGTTTTAAATTGCTATATGGGATTTAACCCTGTACGCTTATGCAACCACAATAAGTGCATTTTGGATGGGGGGGGGGGGAGGAACGACATATGCCACTCCAAATTTACTACCCAAAGTTTGCAGCATTTGAGTCAATTAAGTGACCGGAAATCTGCAAACTTCGAGTTTGTGGTAAAACGGCTTCTTAATGATAAATTAATGAGATATCTTTCACTTTTTCACACTATGATGGCTGCTTCGATAAAATAAGGAAACCATTTGTCTTTTTCTTGGGGGGGGGGGGGGACGACAAGGAGTTCGGGAGGTGTTTCAAAATGACCTCCCATATACATGGGTCATTCCATGCCAACTCGACACGAGTTCGATTTGCGGTCGTTTCGTCCCATATCCGGTTTCCACCTACCGGTCGCCCCATTGCCCTGAAAATGTAACTCGAAACTCGAAAAATATAACTCAAAACTCGAAAAATATAACTCGAAACTCGAAAAAATGAACACACAAGGTCACAGTTCACAGTACACAGTAATACTAACCTTTACTAGCTAACCTTGACTACTAACTAACCTAAATAATACTAAACTTTACTACCAACCACCCTTTACTATTAACTAACCCTTTTGTGGTTTTAATATATCTTTTGAGGGTTTTAATATTCGTGATATCATTCAGTCTATAAAAATCGTGTTCAAAAGCCTGAACTCCCACTTAAACATGCAGAGGATCTTGGATCCAGGGCCTTACAGGAGGGCGGAGCCCGAATCTGCAACCCCCAAACTTGGGGCGAAGGGTCCCCCCACCCAAAAGGAAAATTCTGAAACTGAGCACTCTTAGGTTAGGCTTGCTGGTAAGTGTGCAGACGGACATTTTTGCGTGGGCTTCTGCATAATTATACAGTGCGACAACTCTTGACTTTCGAAATAGGCTCGACAGAAATTATGATCATGCATTCGTTCAAATGACCAACAGACCGGGAAAAATCGAGGGAATGCATTCCCTGTATTTTTGGATGCTGAGTGAAGCCCCAATGATTGCACCACTCGACGGCGGGTCTGGGGATGTGAACTATGACAATGTTTGATCCTATATCCGCGCATCTGCTTTTCAAAAATAACTCACAGATCGAATAAAATGCCAACATGCTTTAAAGACTTCAGAAATTAAACGTCTCATATCGATTGGGTGACGTTAAAAAAAAAACCCACTGCCGGTATACACGACGCAGTTATACTGGACTTTTTTTCTGGGAGACTGAGCAGTTTTGCCACAGAGAAACCTGTGTAACCCGAGAAAATTGTCTGTGACTGTTTTACAAAAAATGTACCATAGTTATGGGTTTTGCTCAAACTCTCTGGGCAATCCCATGCCCCCTGGTTCGTACTACTATGTTACATGATATGATGATAATCCGGATCTGACGATTAAAACTTCATGTTCCTAATGTGTGTACGCACATCTATATTGAATCTCTTTTGCAGAATTTCCAACTTTGATTGAAGGATTCTTCATTGGATAAAGTTTTTTTTTGTTATTCATCAGCTCTTTTATGTACGGTAGAAGACTAGCTGCTGATACTACACAAGCCCTACTTGCGAATGTAGGCTTAAATAACTAGATACCTTTAAAAGGGTATTTTTTCTTGACTGCATAAAAATATTACTTGACTGTTTTATAATCCTACATAGTAAACACCTCAAAAACCGATGGGCATGTAGCCAGGAATTGATCCTTGTTGGTCTAATGATGAAATGACAGAATGGCGGTAGGGAGGAAGGGGAAGTGCTCCATACGAGGGCTTGCGGTCAGTGAACAGCCCATCGTCGGCCCTTGTGTGGTCCAAGGGCAACGCCCTGGTGGAAAGCAAGATATCGCCTTTGCATTTAATGTGCATTCAGGAGCGGTTTCCAACTGGGGCGGGCTTAAACCACTGCATGGTTTAAGCCATATATTAGATGCAATATATAATCATCGTGTCTAACATACACCATCTGTGAGAAAAATGGTTGCAGTCGCCACTGTTTCAATAAGTATACCCAGGCGCGGTTCTAGACCGAGATTTTTTGGGGGGCTTAGGGGGGGCTTGGAACGGAAGAATAAAATTTTCTGTCATTATCAATACCGACATTGAGGAATGATGCTAAGGAGGACTCCATCAGTGGCGTACCCAGGATTTCTCTGGGGGGGGGGGGGCAGTATGTTGTGTGATTGCCGGCCTGGGGAAGGGTCTAAGGGGAGGGGGTGTCCCTCCCCTTTGAAAATTTTTGAAAAATTAGATGTACTTACATGCAATTTGGTGCCACATACGCTACATTTTGAAGCAGAATTTGTGTTAAAAAAATTTACGTATTTTAGGAACTAAAAAAAAATTGACATCAGGGAGGGGGATGGCCCCCCTGCGTACGCCACTGATAGTAATAATCATAGGCGTATGGGACTCTTACAGTTTGGGGTCCAGAAAATTTTTTGCCCGAACTTCTCAAAAAGTTGCCCGAAATCCGTTGCAATTCAGGTGCATGAAATAGACCACTAAACCACTACAGGCGCGCGAAAATTTTTGCACATTTTTCGGGCATTCGATCAAAAATTCGGGAACTCAGTAGAAAATTAGGGCAATCTTTTCACTTTTACTTCATCTCTGCCGGAATTTCAATTTGAGTAAGGTATCAAATGTTGTTCATGTCTGGTCTACTGTTACAAAGGCTTACTGAACTGGATTTGAGCAATCACTGGATTTGAGACCGACTTTTTGGCGCTCAGAGACCGACTTTTGATTTTCACGCCCCCCCCCCCACACACACACCTGTATTTACGCCTCTGGGACTGGCGTCGAACGTAAGAATGCAGCTGGGTAAGCTAGTAGGCGCCCGCACTGTGCCTACCGTCGTAATACAGTACTAAGGCGAAGCGTGGCTGTCGTACTACATGCAGTCAAAACAACGGTGTACGTACGTGGACGTGGATACAAGAAACGTGATCACATTCCTATCTTACATGACACATTTGAGAAACTAAATCCACTGGACTAAGATGTGCACAAATGTATTGGACAATTTTGTTTTTCTCAATACACGCAAATATAGCATGAAGATAACACACAACCTCGGAAATTTTTTTTTGGGGGGGGGGGGGGGCTTGAGCGAATTTTGGGGGGCTTGAGTCCCCAAAGCCCCCCCGTAAAACCGCGCCTGAGTATACCCTGGTATCCTAATTTTATGGGTAGCTTTCAGTGTCATCACGTGACTATCTGTGTTGTTACTGAACTGCAAAAAAAAAAATAGTTTACTATACAAGAGCATCAATGATGCTGTAGGTTAACTACGATTTTCCTCACATGCAGTTACTGTTATGTAGTTTCAAAAGGGATCCAAACCAAGGAGTCATCTACAGTCATCATCTCTCAGTGCTATAGATGTAAATGGTCACAGTAGTGGCATATTAGAGTTGCCTAGCGTGCGACTTTTCTTAAGCTCACTCTGGTACAGGGTCCTCGATGAGCCAATTGGCTTCCTGACCCTCAAACGTTAAACTTAATGTTTGTTGGCACAATACAGCAGGTAATTCTGCTGACAATAATAAAGTGCAATTTATACCCCAGTTTGTCGGGCCCATCAAAAAACGATTCCTATGGCAATACATATTCCAGTGGCAATATATACCATACAAAACTTAAACTCTAATGGAAAACCACTGAAAAGCGCTCATAGGAAAAATGATTCCTGTTTAATGAGTTAACCATCTGACCCTTTGTGACCCCAAATGGTATTTTACATCAACACAAAGTAACACCTATGATGACCTATCATCGACTGAACACTGGCCAACTTGATAAGATTCCAACACAACCCCTTGTACAGTATTAAAAGGCTTTTGCTTGATTCTACTGTTTGACCTTTCTTTGACCCCAAACGACCTTCCTCAAAAGTTCAACTTTGATGACCCATCATCTACTGGATACTCTTTCCAGTTTTGATAAAGTTTGGATATAACCAATAGGAGTTGAAAGCTTTTGTGTGATTCTAGAGTTTGACCCCAAATGACCTTTGACCTAATTCAAGGTTACATCTGTCATGACCCATCATCTACTGAACACTCCAGCCACATCTGAAAACAAGAGCCCAATGGGCACTGTGGTTCCTTGCTGAATGTAATGAAACTGAGCCAACTACTGAATGAACCAGTATTTCTGTAAATGCACAAAATCTGCTCTGTAGACAATGCACATCTTGTGTTAACACATTCAAGCATAAATAAATTGCTCTGAAGAAATACAGGCACTTCAAGGGATATCAACACAGACAGTATACAGTTACAATTTGTTTTATTCAATTAAGCAATCACAATTCATGCACGCTCAATAGTATCTGATCCAAATGATCAGTAACTTAGTTCTCTTTATAAAACTAACAACCCATAGTAGCATTTAATTAATCAATTCCAATTTCCAATTTCTGCAAGCTTACATGTCCTAATCTAAGGACAAATGTCTGTCTAGTGAACTTTCACAAGTCCTCTGCTTTGTGGGCAGGGAATCTTCTGCAATATTAAAAAGTGGTATTTGATGCAGCTTTCCATAATGGCAGAATTATGGCTTAAAATCGTAATACTATAATTTCAACTAAAATTGAAATACTTGGCATCTCTGAAAGATGTCCCACATCTTTCAGTCATTGGGTGAATGTGATCTTAATGCGCTGGAATGATACAGTTTTGTACTTATATTTGACTTTAGGAATTCTTGGGAATTTGCTTTTTGACATCTGGTGATTTCATCTCTGACATCCAACAAAACTCATATGGGTTTTCTGCTGGATTTAATGCAACACCTCAAAGCATAAATCTATTCAAGCTTCCAACACTGAGATACAGAGTTAAAAAGGTTTGCAGAGTTTGACCTCCAGTGACCCCAGATGACCTTTGGTCTCCACCAAACAAATATTTTCCCCACCATAAGGCATCCAAACACTAAGTATGAAATTAATCCAAGCTTCCAAGTTCCTACCTTGAGATATTGTGCTAACAACAAGGTTATCAGTTTTTTTAACCTTGGTGACCCCAGATGACCTTTAACCGCCACCAAAAACTGTATGGCACAGCTTCTCACTATGGTGGATCTATATACCAAGTATGAAATCTATCCAAGATTCTTTCCTTGAGATATTGTGTTAACAAGGTTTTCAGTATTTGACTCTCAGTGACCCCAAATGACCTTTGACCTCCACCAAAAATGACAGAATTCATCTTCTCACCATAAGTCATCCACATACCAAGTATGAAATCTATCCAAGCTTCCTACCTTGAGATACTGTGTTAACAACAAGTTTTCAGTGTTTGACTGCTGGTGACCCCAGATGACCTGTGACCTCCACCAAAAGCTACAGCATTCATCTTCTCACCATAATGCATCCACAAACCAAGTATGAAATTTACCCAAGCTTCCTACCTTGAGATATCGTGCAAACAAGGTTTTCGGTCTTTGAGCTGGTGACCCCACATGACCTTTGACCTCCACCAAAAACAATAGGGCACACCTTCTCACTATGACAGATCCATATACCAAATTTCAGTTTAGTCCAACTTTCCCCTGTTGAGATACAGCATACCGAAGCACGTGTCACACACACACGCACACACAAGTCGATTTTACATACAATCCGAGGACCTCATTGTTATTTCCTTTGTGTTTACTTCCTTAACCCTAACCTTGACAATAGACTCTCTATTGTTCAAACTTTCGAGGACTTGACAAATCTATTGAATTTCCTTCAGAGGACCTGAAATCCATTGTTCAGGTCCTCAGTCTGATAGGAAGACAAGTTCACACAAGTCGATTTTACATACAAATCTATTGAATTTCCTTCAGAGGACCTGAAATCCATTGTTCAGGTCCTCAGTCTGATAGGAAGACAAGTTCACACACACCCACACACACATACAGTCCCTGCAAGTCTCTTCGAGGACCTCCATTTTGTGAAAAAAACTAAGTCCGAAATGTGTGTTACACACGTCCTCGGAAGGTGGTTGTAAGTCCTCGCAAGTACGGTAGCATGTCCTCCGAAAAATGGTAACACTTGACATCCCCTTTCTTCCAGAAAAACAAACTTCACAGTATTAAAGAGGACATGCTTGTGACGTCCTCCTAGGCATAGTAGGGGGTATGTAGTATCATTTTAATGCAGTTTCTTCCGAGGACCTTATTTGAGGTCCTCGGACGACAAAAAGTCCTCGTGATGCAGGTGTGTTATCAAGTTGTGGTCCTCGGAAGTATAATAAAGTCAACGCACACACACACACACCAAGCTGACTACATAGGTTCCTTTTGCTAACGCAAGGAACCAAAAATGCACATAAGCCCTAGGAGTTGAAGGCTTTTGCGTGATTTCAATGTTTGACCTCTGTATGACCCCAAATGAAGTTTGACCTACTTCAAAAGTACACCTTTGATGACCCATCATATACTGAATACTCTTGCCAAATTTGGTAAAGTTCAGAAATAACCCCTGGGAGTTGAAGGGTGTTGCGTGATTACACTGACCTCCTTTTGTTTGACCTCTCTTTGACCCCAAAATGACCTTTGACTTACCTCAAAAGTACAAGTGAGATGACCCATCATTTACTGAACACTCCTGTTAAATTTGGAAACATTCCGACAAAACCACCAGGAGTTGAAGGCTTTGTTATTTCAAGACCTTTGACATTTGACCTACTTCTTGTTACCATAATCATCAAGCCCACATTCTTAATTATCCGGAAACCGACTGGTGACATTCAATTTCCAAAGAGGTTCTGTTCATCCAAACTCGGAAAATTGGGGAGCCGGTCTTTGCTTGTCATCAATACCCCAAAAGTAACAAGAAAGGCCAGTCCCTACTACTTAATTTGCAATAACAAATTAATAATTTGGAATAAAAAATTAATTTTTTAGTACAAATGAATAATTCTTAAAAACAAATTAATATTTTGTAGTAACAACTTAATACCTCGTAATAACAAATAGCTTGTTGTAACAAATGATATTTACTTGAATGCCTCTAATGGGCTTTTGTATGAGTGCGCGTGTGCATCGATAAAATTCTTCGCAGGTTGGGGGGCAACAGTAACTAAAGTATCTGTGAGTTTGATCTGTGTACATTCAAAAGTTATTCCATGTGCTTGTGTTGTATCCAGCTCTATTCAGTTTATCAGCCAGAGACCATGGTGCATTGCCTTCCTGTGTTCAGGGTTGCAGTGTATCCAAGTATCTTCTTACCCTTACCCTATATTTACTGAGTGCAACTGAGAGTTGCTACTATTTGAATCCAATCTTAAATATTTCTGTGCATTTCTGGTAGCTTCAATTTTCTTTTTCATTTCCTTAAGTGTTGGAAAACTATACTGTACAGCAGGGATGTAGGGCCTACAGGACAAATAGACTGTGTTACTGAAATGTTCACTGGTTTAACTTATAATCTTTATTATGCAGGGATTAGAGAGGTGCCAAGGTTCGATTAATAAGCTTCCATCAATGACAGAGGGCTAAAACACGATTACCAACATTTTTTAAAGTTTAATGAAGTGGCAAGGGCTCCATAGCAAACACACAGTGTGATAACTAAGTTTAACTTTATCTGTCACACTTAGAGGCAGTAATTTATCCCACAAAGGGCACACTTCAATACTGCTGTTATTGACATTATTTGTAAAGTTGATATACAATAACTCTTAGTGTACCTTTCACATGCAATGTTTGTTCTTAGTCATCGTGAAAGATATCTGAGAGGGAACCAAAACTTGTCAAATTTTGCTGTTTCAATACAAGAGAGTCGTGAATATTTATTCCCTCTATCCTTTCAAACCAGGGGTGGGGAACCTTCGGCCTGCAGGACCACTTTATCCAGCCAGCAAGGCAATTCATAAGCGTAAATTCAAAATCACTTGAAAAGAAATTGGTATTAATCATTTAGCTCTCTGTTTGTCCTGCTTATACCACTTTCCAGATATTTCACGAAAAACTAGTGCGAAACACTACCAGTTTGTTACTAAAACCTAGTATGCACAATGTAACATGCCCACAGATTCGCTAAACCAGGGGCAGAATTCTTGTACTACTGATGATAATGGAAGCAGTTTGCATAGAAGGCTGCATAGCATTGAGCAGACCTTTGCACTATCACATGTATAGGTCTATTACAGTGCTAAAGTAAGTGGGTTTTCCTGTATTTATTCCGGTAGATTTGGGGATGAAGGATAGGGTTTAGAACAGTTCCTCCAAAGAATTTGTTCAACATTAAAAGTGAATAACTTTGCGATGTAAAGTGAAGGAAAAATTAAGTTGGTTTTAAATATGCAATTTTTTTTCGGCATGCTTTGCGTGCACTTTTCGTATGTGCTCAGGCATTACTTCACACATAAATGAAAAGACAAACATCATATTGTAATACATCTGGTTGGTGCAGCCTTGCACATTCAGTGCCATTTAAAATTAAACAATGGATGAACATTCTATTGCCTACAAATTGGGGTACAAACTCCAGAGCTTCTGGGGGAGGCATCCTAATTCCATACATGGGTTTTTCCTCAGATCTCACCAGAGCCCGTTTGGGGCCCCTTGACCTGTGCCCTATGGGGAGAGCTTCTTGCATCCCCCAGCCAACCCCAGAGATGCCAACCTTATGATAACAAAAATCAGACTTACTCTCTTGAAAAATCAGATTTTTCAGTGAAAAGTCAGACTTTGAACAAGCTGAGCTTTATCATGTATGCACATGCACAGAAGATCGTCAGCACTTACGTACGATATACAAACAAATGCAAACCAGACTTTTCCAGCGCCAATTCAGCACACTGCTTTTGTAGAGAATTTATAAATGAGAAGGAGACAGGAGATAACTTAAAATCACGTACTGTCATATTTTACTGTTTTTATCGTACTAAATACGATAAAATCATACTGGTTAGCATCCCTGTAACCCCCCCTCCGTCGGCAGTCTGCGAGTGGATTATGACTATCAAAAAAAAAAAAGGTTCCCCAACCCTGCTTTAAACTCACAACTAAAAGTATCAGGACTAGTCATGACATGATATCCTTGTTTAAAACTATTTCACGTTTACTAACTTTTTACCAACTTAAATCTACATCATCACCTTAACAACTTTTGCTAACAGAATTTCTGCCACAGTATGTCAAAAAAAAAAAAAACAAACACAAAAATTTTTGAAAGTTACATTTTATTGAATATACAAGACTATATTCAGAACAGGGGTTAGCATGCAAAACAAACTTCCACATATTTCCAGAAATGGGGAAAATGTTAATTTTACTGTGACTTATAGTAGTACTGGATTGAAAGAAAAGGTTCCAATTCCCTGGATGAATACAAATAATATTTCGTTAAAATTTCTTTCATTTAAAAGCAAAAATTACATTTCTACTCAATCTGAGTTGCAAATTTTGTAAAGGCTTAAAAAAAGAGGATAAATTGTAAATATAAATTCAAAATTTAAGGCCCCATACTGAATCCACATCCCTGAACAGTGGGCTTCCTAAAAAAACGAATGTGATTTGCGTAATTGATAAAGTTTAAAAGGCATACAGGCACAATAAATGCTATTACAGGCTGGCAATTAAATTTCAATAAACAAGGAATTTTCATCCAAACATCTGAACTTATAAAAGAATTCTCAAATGGACCCACCGGAACAAGCAGATACTCAGTCCCTCTGGTGGCTTTTAAGGCCATATATCACACTAATTCTGATACTATAAAAAGCCTGCTGCTACAAAACCCTTATACTAAGGGAAATAGACAGTTACAAATTTTGATTGTTTCAAATCCAAATAAAAGTTTAACATGAGTAACATTAAAGGCACTCTATCCTTTTACCAACATGAGTAATTAAACTTGTTAATGTCATTCTCACTCCCACAAAGTTTCATTCCTGTGATGACTAAAATTGGCACATTCATCCAGCAGATTAATAAATCAAGCTTTAAAATCCTCCATATGTAACATAAAATTAATAAGATAACATTGTTTTTTTCTTGCAGCATGAGTGGGGAGTAGTTTGAATATGTTCAACATTGACACGAAGAAAGTTGGAATTTTGAGTGCATTTTTTCATCAGCCTCTTAAAATTAAATTCAGTCTCATGCCAAGTAAAGCCATTTAAACTTCTTCAAACATATTAAGTATGACAAGCACTAAGAGTAAAATCTGACACGATCATATTTAAACCAAAACAAGAAGGGGTACTGGGAGGGGAAGCTGTGGGGTAAGATGTACAGAAGGGTGTACCTGTTATTCATAACTTCATTTCTTCACACTCAAAAACCACCAAAAGCAAAGGTGCTTTCAACCCCCTCTTAACCCCCATAGCCTCCTAACTAGCTGCCTCTATGTTCCTCATACCCCCATCCCTCTTGATCTGCTACTGATGCTTTCTTTGCATATTATTCTTCTTTATGTATGGTACTGGTCCTCTTTGAAAGATACATCCATAAATTCACCATAAAGCCATGCAATTTTGAGTGGCATGTACTACATTAAAAGTTTCCATCTTGCATATGTATAAGAAGTGCATCACTTTGTATCAGCCTCTTACAAAAAAAAAAAAGAAATTTTGAAAAATGCTTCCTTTACAGCTGTTATCTCAGCCTCTCCAATATTGATCATAAAACTTAAAAATTGGCAAACTAAATCATTTTTAAGCCATTCAGAAAATTAAACTCACTGTGAGATATATTCAAAGGACTTTACCCCAAATCTGACCCATAACTCTGCCTTATTAATACAACATATGATAGAATCAAAGCCATTCACTGGCACTGCCGATTAGTGTCATGAAATCTTTGAAGACCGTTGCTGCACAATGGAAGAAATATTGTAAACAAGCTGAAACTGTACAAGCCACCTCAATAGCATTTGCTTCAAATTCTCCATTTCCCCTATGCTGGATTTAACCATCTTAACCTGTAAATGGGAATTATTCATTTCCATCTGCTACAACCATTCCTTCACATAAAACTGGCTAGGTTTGGTAAGTTCTGTATGGAAGATAGTTAAACTTAATACCAGTTGAACAGTCAGCATGTCATCAAAAACTTTCTAATTATCTACCTCTAAGCTATGCACTTTTACAGCTATATTTTTTGTATCTACATTTGGTTATAACAGTAGTTTAAAAACATTACATAATTGAACATATCTAAACACAATGAACAGCGAAGCAAAATCCCTGTGCCCCCCCCCCCCTCCCACCAAAAGACAATACACTTTAAACAGAACTTAAATAGAACAGCGAAATAGGTACTGGTTAATATCAATCATGGGAATTAACCCTAATCATTTAACCAAGCTGGGCTGTACTCTAATGTAACCTAATGAGTTGTCGGTGTTATGTCCCCCACTTGACAATAATTGGCTACAGTGCTTTTTAAGAAGTGTCCAGGGGTTAAATTCAACTGCAGGCAAAAAAGTGAAACTGAACCCAAATGGAGTTACAACTCCAAAGGAACAAAAAATAAAAGGTGATCAGCCTCCACTAGACAAGAAAGGCTAAAGTAGGTCAAAGCACAACTTTTCTTTTTATCAAACAGTGCAGTACAACTAATACTAACAGGCAGGAACCTCACCTTGCTCCTTACACCTTGTACTGTTGAAGCTGATACATGCCTGCCATGGTATGTATGCTACACTTTTTGGGAACAACAAACATGTGGATATGCTTTAGCTGGAATGAAAGAGTCTCCTCGGCTAGTTAGAGCAGGTGTGAAGAGAAAAGTACAAAGAAAAGAAATTAAGATGTACTATTAAATCCTTATTCCAAAAGTAGAGTAGACAAGAGATGAGGCTCTACTGGGGAAGTTATGATATGTGCTCTTGTTTGTGAGGCAATGCCATCCTCCCTAACTGATACAGGTAGGGTAAGTTTAAGTCCCCTTATATCAAAAAGTTATTTGTGGAAACATAAAACAGTCCTAGACTGATTCATATCAAAATGTGGACTGACACCACTGTAATGATGTTAAGGAGGATCCTTGGTGGTGTCTTGTGTCTTGTAAGAGACTTGGCTCAGCCCCCCAAAACTGGATAACAATATAACATTAGTCAGCCTGTCTTCCCAACTATTAATCCTTACCCCACGGAAGAATATATTCAGCTACAATGCGGCATCATTTACAAAAGCACCGTACAAACAATAACTACTAAATATATAAAAGATCAGAAGAAAATGGGTTAAATGTTGCAAAACATGCTTTGAATGAGTACTTCCACCACACCATCTTGAGACATCTGGAAGAGAAGCAAATTAGGCTCGGCCCTGATTCACATTGTCAATCTCTCTCTTCATCTGGGCCAAGACGCATGGTGTACAGAAGGCATAAATCAGACAGTCATTGCAGATAGACCCCTAGAGAAAGAGAAATCAGATTTAGTGTGAAGACTTTCCTTGAATTCAACCTAGCAAGGATTGAATAGGAGCCTATGCCTATGCCTATTCCTTAGTTTTACTCCAAGCCAGAATATTATACACAATGCTGGGGAGCTTTATTGGTTTCTTAATATTCATGACCAAACATTTATGACAATCTTACAACTTAATTATGACTAGGACACAACTAGGTAAGGTGTAGCTTGTAAAAAATTTGACCCTTTCACTGTTGCCCTTTTCTGTATAGTTCTATTGTACAGCCAAAACCTTGGTAAGAAACAATGCATTATCAGTTGGTCTTTGAGTAAGATAAAATGTTCATATCAGCTTTGGTTGCACAGTGAAGTTGTAGAGATCAGTGTGGCCAAGCCCATTTCTTCCGTCAGCCCCCCTCCCGCATGCTCACACATATAAATACCATTATTGTGATTACATAGATTCCTTTCTGCCTTCAGCAAAGAATCAAAAATGCAGATATCTAGTCTGGCTGATTTGAAGGAGGAAGGGGGGAGGGGAGGAAGGATTGGAAGAAAAACATTAAGAGCTAAAAGTGTTGACAAAACAGTATCAATTAAAATCAAGACGGAAAAGATTGGTGTCTTACTGTGAACAATATGCACTTCTGACTTCTTTAAAAACATACCCTGTACAAAGCTTTAAGAGTTTCTGGTGACACACAAGAAATTCTGTGACATGCATTTAATTCAGTGACAAAGCTCTTGACCTGGACTAAGTACTGTACACAACATCACAGATATCCCACGGCAGTTGGCAAGCCTGTGTTCTTAGGTCCTTTGGAAAAGTTATTCTAGTTGTCTTTAAAGTGCATTTACTGCTTGTGTGTCAACTGACTTACATCAAATACTTATTGCAGGGGTAGGGAATTCTGGCCAGCAAAAACCATTTGATCCTTCCCAAGAGACAATTCATAAATTATTCAAATTCAATTTTCACTTAAAAAGTTACTGAGAATAATTTTAAGCTCAGTGTCCACTGTTAGCCCTGCTTTTATCAATTTCTGGCTATCTAACATAAAAATGCTGCAAATTAACACAACCATTTTACTGTTATAAACCCTATTCTGCACAATGTAACATGGCCCACTGTTTCTTTAGATATAAACTAGGGGCAAAGTGTACTACTGGTAATAACGGAAGCTTTGGGGAAATCTTGTTGCTTCCTTGCTGTCTGCGGCCTGCGAGTGGATTGTGATTATCAAAGCAGCCCATCAGAGGAAAAAGGTTCCCCACTCCTGAATTACTGGGATGATCAATGTACTTGCATTAATTTTCATTGCTATATTCCTGGCCACTTGTTTTATTACTTGTCATCAATGAACTTGAGAGGCACAGTCTTGGCACTAGGTTTCAGAATTTGGGGGAGGGGAGGGGGGGGGGATTCCCCCTACTTCCAAAACATGTTTTTTTTGGGGGGGGGAGGCTGATTTTGGTTCAAAGAGGGGGGATCTTGGTGGTAAGTTGCAATGTAAAAAGTCAAGTTTTTCCCAACTGGTTTTTCAAACTGGTGCAGGAAATTCCTGTACACAATTTTTAAAGTTGTGGGAATGTTGAGAAAAGTGCAGGAACCTTGCAATCCAGCTGTCTAATGCAAACTCTGGAGGGGCAGCTGACTTCAAAACTACCAAAGAAAGAGACAGATGGAACACTTTGTTTTCTCTCTGTCCCCACCCAACATTTAGTCAATTGATGTATTATGTGGATAAGAGTTGAGAGGAGACAACTTTGACATCACTCGGAGGCCTGCCAACAGGCTTTAAGCTGGCCTACTTGCACATCTTTTGGGCCTGCTACTGGCAAACAATCTAACAACCATAAATAAGCATACATAGATGAGTATATGTGTAATGTAATATATGTGTAATGTAGGTGTAAGTAGCCAATATTAAGTGGCTTCACGTTCTACTAAACTTAAATTTCATTTTGTACTTTTAGGACACAGTTCACAAGTTCTACTCATCCCAGCAGATGTTTTGTGCATAGGTTTAAAATATGTGACTACTGAATCCACTATCTTGGCTGGGTTTCCATCTCACTCCACTCGGCAGTACTACAATGGGCTGTTATCAAATTAGTACAGTACAAGTTGACCTGACTGAAGCTCCCTTAATGCTGTATATAGCTCTGACACCTGCTTTGATCACATACTTCAATCTTTTGATACATACAAACCATGCAGCTTTTACTATCAAGTCTTGCCTAAAAGCAGGAATTCACTGTTTTGTAAATGCCCAATTCCATTTTGTAATCCATTTTCTAAATTGCATGCCTTTGAGTTTTGTTAGAGCCAATTTCCACATTGTAATTCATACTGTAATTTACCTAAACATCACTGTGTATGGTATGAATATCTGACACGAGGACAATGGAACTCAAAGATCATCAAATGTTTACATACTTGATGGGTTATGGAGCCTTGGATCAGAAATAAGTTGACTCCAATGGCATGTCTCTGTTTCAAAAATAGTGACAAAATACTTGAGTTGCGATATATTTCTTTATTTTCAATTTCTAAAGTTATTTCTTTCTTCTCTGCTAATTCTCACATTTTCCATATTATACACCAATTCCTGTGATTTTTTTTCGTTTTTCGTAAAGCTGTAAACTCCTGTCTCTAGTCTTACCCCACCACTATAACATTTCCTGGCACCCACTGGACTATGACCATCACTCAGCAGGAATTGTCAGCCCACTTGTGGAATACTGTGCATGATTCTCTATTCTACCCTTACTGTATCATCCCTTCCACATTGATCCATACTGTTGTGCTGCTGTAGCTCTTGGTGATACTGAAGTGTAACAGTGGTAACATCAGTACTAACGCAATCTTAACAGCCTACACTACAGATTTAGACACAAACTATTATTTGTTGATTGAAAGTACTAATGCCATATTACAGCCTACACTACAGATATAGACACATATTATTAATGATTGTTGATTAAATTTAAGTATTATAATGCCATCTAACAACCTACACTATACATTTAGACACATGCTATTAATCATTTCTTGATTGAAAGTACTAATGCCATATTACAGCCTACACTACAGATTTAGACACATATTATTAATAATTTGTTGATTAAATTTAAGTATTAATGCCATTTAACAGCCTACACTACAGATGTAGACACACACTATTAATTATTTGATGATTAAAAGTAGTAATGCGATTTAACAGCCTTCATCACAGATTCAAATACATACAATTTATTATTTGTTGATTAAAAGTGTTAATGCCATATTACAGCCCACACTACAGATTTAGACACATACTGTACTATTAAGTTGGCAATAAATCACTGACAAAGTGAATGATATAATTACCAACACATTTTCCAACACTGGATGAGCCCCAATCTTGTAATTATACTGAACTAGTCAGTAATGACACATATTACATATTATGTGATTACTTAAAACAGTGTGGAAATCAACCGCAGTGTGAGGGAGGGTGTGGTTTATCCATTGTTTTCAGTGTGAGTTCACTGGATTATACCATGATACACTTTCAGCTTACAATTTACAGTTGTACCAACAGGAAAAAGAACAGGACACTGTGTTTAATGATGGGGCCAGAAGATGTACAGTCATCAATGTGGACCACTCTAAGCTGACTGACTTTATTTCGTGATCCAGCAATGTAATGAAGTGAAGAGACAGGGGAAGGGGGTCACTAGTGCCCTAGTGCCTCCTAAGAATCACCCTTTTACACATTCTCCCCCTTCCTCCCATTCCCAATGACATACAGTGTAAGTATTCAAAATAAAATAGCATTGCCCCCCCCCCCCCCCTCTCTTGAAGGAACTGTTCTTGCTAATGAAAACTTTCAGTAAAAGGTACAACCTCGTATAAGCCTTGAAAATGCACAGCTGAGATTTCAGGAAAGCAGGACTACATATGATAGAAAAAATGGACAATCTTAAATCAGCTAGTGGCAAAAAAAATTTTCTGAAGAACCTTTGGTTTAACTGTCAGTGTTTATCTAACCTAACACTCAACACACACACCCAACACACCACACTGTACTTTGATCACATTCAGTCTAACGTAAGTAGAACTGCATACAAGCATGCATAAATATCTTGTCTGCAGCCACACCCTGTTTAACTTTTGATAGAGCATAAAACTATACATTTGCTTATACCATTTTCCTACAGTATGTGATGGATAAAATAGAAGACTGCAAAAGTTTGTAATCAAGTACATGAAGCTCAGATTTCAATCAATATTGATTCCTAACACTATTTCAGCTTGTTATGTCTAAACAACCATACCTCTATATTGAAACTGTCATGTTTTAATGTATTTTAAGTACTAAAATATCATATTCTCCAGGATGCAGAAAAACAGAAAGCAAGTGAATGGTAGAAACAGAAAACAGGAAACGACATTTTCACAAGAAACCAGAATGCAAAAATGCATTGTGGTTTCGATGAAGACAGCACTTAATGTGTTATCCCAAATAATGCCAAGTTGTCCTGTTTCTTTCAGTCATTGATTGACTGTGATCTTAAAGTGTTGGAAAATTACAGTTTCGTGTTTATATTTGGCCTTGGGAATTCTTGGGAATTTTGCTTTATGGCCTCTGGTGATTTCAGCTGGCCTCTGATTTCTGACAAAACTCGTAGGGTTTTCTGATGGATTAAATGCTACACCATGGGAAGTACTATCCACCCTTCCTAACTTGAGCTATCTTGTAAAGAAGGTTATCAGAGTTTGACCCCAGATGACCTTCAACCTCCACCATAAATAGTAGGGAACTTCCTCTCACTATAAGTCATCCACATACTATCTATGAAATCTATCCAAGCTTCCTACCTTACAATATCATGTTAACAAGCTTTTTCAGAGTTTGACCACAGTGAATCCATTTGACCTTTGACCTCCACGAAAAAGTGATATGGTTCCACCTCTGACCATTAGGCATCCACATACTACCTATGAAATCTATCCAAGTTTCCTAACTTGAGATATCATGTTAGCAAGGTTTTCAGACTTTGACCCCCGGTGACCCCAAATGACCTTTGATCTCCACTAAAAACAACAGAGATTTTTTTCTCACCATAATGCATTCACATGCCAAGTTTGAATGTATCCAAGCTTCCTACTGTGAGATATCATGTAAACAAGGTTTTCAGACTTTGACCCCCAGTGACCCCAGATGACCTTTGACCTCCACCAAAAACAATACATTCTACCTCTGACCCTAAGGCATGCACAAACTAAGTATGAAATCTATCCAAGTTTTCTTCCTTGAGATATCATGTTTATAAGGTTTTCAGAGTCTGACCCCTGGTGAACCTAAATGACCTTTGACCTCCACCAAAAAACAAAAGGGTTCTTCCTCTTACTTACCATAATGCATCCACATACTAAGTATTAAATCTATCTAAGCTTACTACCTTGATATATCATGTAAACAAGGTTTTCAGAGTTTGACCCCTGGTGACCCAATATGACCTTTGACCTCCACCTAAAACAATAGGTTGTTCCTCTTACCAATGCATCTACATACGAAGTATGAAATCTATCCAATTTCCTACCTTGAGATATCGTGTAAACAAGATTTTCAGAGTTTGACCCCTGGTGACCCGAAATGACCTTTGATCTCCACCAAAAACAATAAGATTCTTACACCACAATGCATCCACATACCAAGTATGAAATCTATCCAAGCTTCCTACCTTGAGATATTGTGTAAACAAAGTTTTCAGTAATTGACCCCTGGTGACCCCAGATGACCGTTGATCTCCACCAAAAACAATAAGATTCTTACACCATAATGCATCCACATACCAAGTATGAAATCTATCCAAGCTTCCTACCGTGAGATATTGTGTAAACAAAGTTTTCAGTAATTCACCCGTGGTGACCCCAAATGACCTTTGACCTCCACCAAAAACCATAGGGTTCTTCCTCTCAATATAGGACATCTACCTACCAACTTTGAGATCTGTCAGAGTTTCCCTTCTTGAGATATCGTGTAAACAAGAAGTGTCACAAACACACCCACATACACACACATACAGTTGTGCTTTACATACTGTTTGAGGACCTCATTGTTTTCTCTATTGTCTTTGCTTCCTTATCCCTAACTTTAACAATAGATTCTCTATTGTTTAACTTCTGAGGACATGAGAAATCTATTGTATTTCCTTCTAAGGGCCTGAAATCCATTGTTAAGGTCCTCAATCTGAATGGAAAGTAAGTGCACATACACACACACCCCATCATGCATAGGTTTCTCTTTTCATCAAAACCAAAACAGAGGATGGAATGAAGAAACAATCCAGCAACACACACCTAACATATTGTAGTAATTCAAGGGAATGTCTAAATGCTGTTTTGTTTGAATCTGAAGTTCTTAAAGGTGTACAAGGTTATATCAAAGACCAAGTGGCAAACAGAATTTTTTGACAAAAAAAAACAGGGCACTTGATATTTTTTGGCAAACCAAGTAATAAGAAAATGGAAAGTAACACAGAATATGTCATTTGAGAACACAGAAGACTTGTTACTTCTAATTAATCCCATACCATGGGAAAGGACTGGTTTCTGAATCTACTTTGTGTTAACAAGTACAGACAAATAGGAAAGAAATGGTGAGAAAATTTGATGCAAATTTGCTTTGATCTTTAAAACCATTCAAGGTTATTCCCCAAAATAGATCAGGAGTCTTAATGCAACTCAGTATGGAATATTTAACAGTACCTCTGTTGATTCTACACATGTACCTCACAATACTGACATGACACTCTCCCATGGTGACTAAACCAACCACACTCAATAAAGCAGTTCTCAATTCATCTGTGTACAGGTACAAAAAATAAAACAAGTGCTACTAATTTCACAATTTCATAGAACCATCTATTAATATACACACCCTGACACCCTTAAGGTTTGTGTATGACATCACCCCAATGCCCATCAATATACTGAAATATACAAACATGCCATAGTTGAGCAACTAATGCAATCATAGCACACAGAGTAAAGGGCATAACAAGCAAAGGTGTTACCCCAAATCAACCTGAAAGAAAAGATCTCACACCATCCTCAGAAATCAATATGTATGCTGCCACACAAACTAACTCCACTTGCAGAACTGATGATACTGAACAAAATTTACAAGGCTACAAGTATATCAACTGTTTAGCAATAAATTGTTAAGTTATCTGTTGTGATATTCACACATAGGCAGTAATAATGCCAAGTCAGTACCTATGGTCAATTTGCCCGTTAGGTGGCTCACCTTACATTCAGTATAATGTAGCCGAATAACTACAGAGAGGGCTCTAGTATTCCAAAAATTCCTGTTGAATTTCCACAAAATCAGCTGTTATTGTGGATCTCATACTAAGTAATTTTCATTTTTAAGTTCTAATGCTGTCGTTTTTGCCCTTTTAAGTAGGGAAGTACTGATGGCATCTGATGACAGTAGCAGTATGGGCATTATTTAATCAAGTGAATAGCCATAAAAATTTTACACCCTTTCTGCACTGCAAAATAAACAAGAACACCTACCACAATCCACCATAAAATGAAAATAGGTATAAGCACTGCTCTCAAATGTAAATATGTGTAAATACCACTTAAAAATGCTTGTATACCTACCCGAATTCCATACTGTGTACGAAGTTTGGTTCGAACAGCAATGGACGCTCCTGGTACACACATTGGCAGACAACAGAATTCCCCAGCATGATTGGCTACATAGCATTCAAAGAAAGGCTCACAACAAAATGCTGCCAAACCTGTAGAAGAAGATGAAATCTGTTATACAGTGGAAACAATTAGGGTAAACAACTTTACTGTCCTGTACCTTAAATCTCTGTTTTCCCTTCAATAATTGTCTCTTTGATCCTCATAGCATCCACACTTTATGTTTTTGAACCTGAGCTCATGGTCTGCCACTGATCTCTGGCATCATATGGAAAATGTCTGTCATAGAGTTTTAGCATAATTTTACCAGGTCAGTAAATTAGGTTTCCACAATTTTATGCCTTTTTTCAAATCTCCTGTTTAAGTAGGTATGCCTATTAAGTATACCAACTCCACTTTCAATAATGAACAACAAAAGTTGCTAAGATAGGAAGTCAAAAATGAAATCGACCAAGACTAAATATAGATACTCATTTTCCAATTTATAAAGTTTCAATAAGACCCACAATTTTTCAGGCAATCCAGAAGAGTTCACATCATGTTTAGGTGCTATGGGATAAGTGGGGTAACCATATGAACAGAAAAGCAAGCACATGAATGATGCCGTAGCTCAACAATTATTTCACACAGTTACTATTATGCAGTGGCAAAGCTAAGGGGGGTGGGGGTGGGGCAAGGGGGCAACTGCCCCCCTGGCTTTGGAAAATGAAAATTTTGGAAATTACGACAGTCGCCCCGACAGTTTACCTGGTTTTTGCTCTCAGAAAGACAATATTTCTAATGTGAACTCAAAATTTTCAGGGTGCTATGCGCTGTAGAGTCACTCTAGTTTCTTCACTAGTTCCATTCCACATAGCTAGAGAGCACAAGTCCTGTCCACCTTACCAAGTAACATGTAGGCAGAGTACACAATTTATGTAGAGGTAAATTTCATCCCATATCACAAAGCCTAGTAGCTGTTTTCTTGTGTGTGTTATGCTGTGCAGTCAGTTGGTGAGCGACTCATGGAGCAAAATTGGCTACTTCATCGGGTAGTCCAGGTATGTATGTTATCCCCAATACCGTCTACTACTCCTACAGTTTTTCTAATTTTTTCTTTTTGTTCTTTATGATTACATATGGTTTTTGTGTAAGCCTACCAAAAATTTACACACCATTCAGATTCAAAAGAACACTATCAGTGCACAACTCAGCTCTTGAAGTATTAAGCGACAGTATGCAAAATATGCCCTGGCGGCCAGGGCACATTTTGCATAATGTCACTTTCGTGTTTGGTATGTGTTACACGTAATCTGTATGTTTGTAACCTACTTTGCAGAATGCAGAACGTTAGCTAATACAGTAATCCTCACACTTGAAAAAATTGGAAGATTCAGGTGCTTCCCCCCCCCCCCCCGGAAAAGTCTAGCTACCCCACTGCTATTATGTATATAACTTCTCTAAGGATCCAAACCAAGCACTTTTTTGATGTTTGTGGGCACAACACTGTAGGTAATTTGCTGACAAAAATGAAGTACTTTTTATGCCCTAATTTGTCAGGCCTATCAGAAAATGATTCCTATTGCAATACATATCATACAAAACCAAAATTCTTATAAAAAAGCATTGGCATGGATTTCCCCATCTGAACCATTGTGACCTGAAATGTACAGGACTTAACATCAAAACAGAGTTCTCCATGATGACGCATCATCGAACACTGCCCAACTTTGATTAGATTCCCACAAAAGCCCTACTATTTAAAGGCTTTTGTTGATTCCACTGTTTGACTTCTCTTTAATCCCAAACAACCTTTCACCTTCTTCAAAAGTACAAATATGATGACCAATCATATACTGGATATTATTATCAACTGAGATAAGATTCAAATACAACCCATAGATGTTGAAGGCTACTGCATGGTTCCATCATTGATTGTTCAACTATTTTATGACCCCAAATGACCTTTGGCCTTCTTCAAAAGAGCAACTATGATGACCGATCATCTACTGACCACTCTGGCCAACTTTGATAAGATTTGGATATTATCTAGGAGTTGAACGCTTGTGATTTCAGTCTTTGACCTCTCTGACCTCAAATAAACTTTGACCTACTTCAAAAGTACAACCTTGATGGCCAATCAGGCATCAGCTACTGAACACCAGCCAACTGATACGATTTGCATATAACCCCTAGGAATTACAGGCTTTTGAGAGATTTCACTGTTTGACCCTAAAATAACATTTACCCTACTTCAAAAGTACAACTTGCCCCCTGTGGGGTGAGGGTTGTAGAATATGCCCACAGTATTTCCCGCCTGTCGTAAGAGGCGACTAAAGGGAAGGACTTGCAACGTGTTTGGACTGTATTTAAAACCGAACTTGAACTTGAACTGTATTTGAAACCGTATTTAAATATTACCTTTTTATCTCGTTGACACTATATAACACATTCGTATTGGTGTGTCGTTAAATCTTACCTAACAAATCAAAAGTACAACTTTGATGACCTGTCATCTACTGAACACTCTGGCCAAATTTGATAAAATTTGCAGGTAGCTCCTAGGATTTGAAAGCTTTTGCCTGATTGCACTGTTTGACCTTTTGTTTGACCTCCCTTTGTGCTCCTAATGACCTTTGACCTACTTCAAAAGTACAACCTTGATGACCCATCAGCTACTGAACACTCTGATCAACTTTGATAAGATATGGATATAACCCCTGGGAGGTGAAGGTTTTTCAGTGATTTCACTTTTGGAACTCTCTATGACCCAAAATGACCTTTTGCCTTTTTCAAAAGAGCAACTGTGATGACCAATCATCCACTGACCACTGGCCAACTTTGATAAGATATGTGGATATAACCATTAGGAGTTGAAGGCTTTTGTGTGATTCCAGTGTTTGACCTCTATATGACCCCAAATGACTTTTGACCTACTTCAAAAGCACAAGTTTGATGAGCTGTCACCTACTGAACACCTCTAGCCAACACTGATAAGGTATGGATGTAACCTCTAGGAGTAGAAGGCTTTTGCAAGATTTCACAGTTTGACCTCTCTATGACCCCAAAAATGTTGACCTACTTCAAAAGTACAACTGTGATGACCCATCATTCCAGAATGCTCCTGTCAAATTTGAAAGATTCCTATGTAACCACTACTAGTTGAAGGCTAAGCATGATTTTACTCTTTGACCTAGCTCTCATGACCCCAACTGACCTTTTGCTTTTTTCCTGCTGACATAATTATCAAGCCCCTGAAATGTGTTATATCCTTACTAACTTTGACAAGGAATGGTCAAAGAACCTGCAGACAGCAGCCTTTCAACCAATGTTGATGAATGGATGGCCAGACAGACAGACACACACACTGCCATACCAATAGATCAACTTGCGGAGCTAATGAATGGAGGTTTGAATAAGTTTAAGTTTAAAATTTTTGCTTTGTCCGCAGTTCTTTGAGATATTGCTTTTATTATGGTTTCACACTTTCATATGGTGACCTTGAGGGATTTACTCTTCACCAAAATGGGACTGACACTCACCAACCAAAATGAACCTTTTGAAGTTTCATCCTCTTGAGGTGTCATATTCACAGGGAAACACACAAAAACACACATTGGTATGCAAGACTGAATTTCTACTACCTTCAAACCAAAACCAATGGAAACTCACATTTGAGCTTTTATGCAGCAACCAATTGACAGCTTATGATGCTGAGATTAATTTTCATGTAATTCTTTTTCATGGGCATCTTAAATTAACGACCATCTACACTAGGCTTGGGCAGGTTTAATACATGAATTTACTTCAGAGCTGCTACTCCTGGCCAGGAGTCCAGTAGTGGGTCTACTTTCATTGGAATCATGACACCTGGGTAATTTTCAATACAGTCAAATATATGTACAAGAGCATCAATGATGCTGTAGCTCAACTACAATTTCTCTCACAAAGTTACTGTTACATAGTTTCATTAATACGGATCCAAACCAAGGAGTCATGGCTTGTCATGATCTAGCAACTTCAGTGCTACACATGTATAAGGTCACAGCAGTGGCATATCAGCTAAAGTTAAAGTGGCTATGCCACGTGTAAATTAACGGTTTAAACCCTTTGGTATCTTTAGGAATACGTTTCCTGCAATGAAAATCAACCATTCTGTTTGTTTACAACTTGTTTTTCTGCTGGAAAATTGAGAAAAAATACACCCTCTTCCAGCCTCGAAAAGTTAGTCTTCCCGAAAATTTTCAAAATCTTGTTACGTCATGTGACGTCACTTTAGGAACTGATCGTTGTTTTCCGTGCCATCCTTCGGACATTTGATACAGTGTTTGCATTCCATTCTACCAGTTACCAAGGTCGATACAATGTAAAACCTGCGTGAAAAGTTGTAAATTTTGGAATTGTTGTCCCTTTTCTCGTGCTTAACAATTGTTTTAGTCAATTAAATGCATTTCACACAGGTTTTTCGTCTTGGTGTCATGATAAGTAGCTGCATGTACAAACATTCACAACGCACCAGCATAGGTACAGCATTGAAGTGGTACAGTACACAACATACTTGATACTACACAATCACCAGCACTGTTTCGTAGTAGATACCATGTGAAATCAAGTTTAACACTTTCTTTGGAATGACGGATCTGAGCCAGGGAGTTGCCATCTAATGGCAACTCCCTGATCGGACAGGAATGTTGGACTGTCGGTAAAGTGAGTTTTCTTGGATTTGAAATCAGAAAGGCGAAGGCGATACTGAACAAGACGTCAGTGGTGCAGATGGAGTGAGTAATTCGTTACGGCGCATAGAACAGTATCGATTTGAGACTGTTAGGTGAGGTGAAAGTACAACACCACAACAATCCGAGCATGAGGAGCATTTGGAGCAATTGCAAGGGACTTAAGCTTGGAAAGTTTTATGTAGGCAATCAAAATATGAACTTTAGGTGACTTTCGTGCAAGTGTCAGTGGAAATCGTGGAACTAGCCTATGATCGAGTGTGCACAGTATTTCGCTGGCTGCTGCCAGTCCACTCACTGTACGTATTACTGCAGACCGAGCCGAACAGTACACTGCCGAGTTTTTTCGTTCTTCGGTTATGAATCAAGAGTATTTGTAATTATTAGTAATGGCCTACTGCATCCCCAAAATATAACAGACCGACACCACTCTCCAAACAGACAGAATAAAGTTCTTATTCAAGACATGCCACGAATTACAATCATTACTATCTCTTATGTATGTATGGGCTATGCTGTACGCCAAGTTCGGTATACGGAGGCTGGTGTTCCTAAAATGACGTCATTGTGTTGGCTTGAAATCTCATTTTCAACAGTCTATTTTTTGGTGCAATTTTTTGAAACATTAATTTCTTTTTAATGCTCAGGGCTGTAAGGGCTGTAAGGTTACTCCAATTTACGTGTCATGGCCACTTTAAGTGTCTGTGGGCACAATACTGTAGGTAATTCTGCTGACAGAAATGAAGTGCTACTTATATCCCAATTTGTCAGGTCTGTTAAAAAATGATTCCTAAGGCCATATACATCATACAAAACATAAACCCTAATGGAAAAGCACTGGCATGGATTTCACAATCTGACCTTTTGTGACCCCAAATGGCATTTAACATCAACACAAAGAAGTACATCTATTTACCATCCACTTAACACTCTTGCCAACTTTGATGAGATTCCAGCACAAACATGAGTGCTTCAAGGCCTTTGCTTGATTCTACTGTTTGCCCTCTCTTTGACAACAAACAACCTTTGAACTTCTTCAAAAGTACAACTCTGATGACACATTAATGCATCTATTGGATACTCTTGCCAACTTTGATAAGATTCAGACACAACCCCTAGGAACTGAAGGCATTTGCACAATTCAAGTGTTTGACCTCTCCTTGACCCCAAATGACCTTTGACCTACTTCAAAAGAACACCTTTGATGACCTGTCATTTACTGAACACTCTGGCCAACTTTGAGAAGATTTGGACATAATCCCCAGGGGTTGAAGGATTTTGAGTGATTTGACTGTTTGTCCTCTCTTTGACTCCAAATGACCTTTGACCTACTTCAAAAGTACAACTTCGATGACCTGTCATCTACTGAACACTGGCCAACTTTGATAAGATTTTGATATAACCCTTAAGAACTGAAGACACTTACATTTCACTGTTTGACCTCTTTTTGACCCCAAATGACCTCTAACCTACTTCAAAAGTACAAGTTTGATGACTTGTCATCTACTGAACACTCTGTTGATAAGATCTGGATACAACCCCTAGGATTTGAAGGATTTTTTTTGAGTGATTTCACTGTTTAACCTCTCTTTGACTCCAAATGACCTTTGACCTACTTCAAAAGTACAACTTTGATGACCTGTCATCTACTGAACACTGGCCAACTTTGATAAGATTTTGATATAACCCTTAGGAACTGAAGACATTTACATTTCACTGTTTGACCTCTTTTTGACCCCAAATGACCTTTGACCTACTTCAAAAGTACAAATTCGATGACTTGTCATCTACTGAACACTGCCTAACTTTGATAAGATTTGGATACAACCCCTAGGATTTGAAGGCTTTTGAGTGATTTCAATGTTTGACCCCTGCTTGACCCCAGATGACCTTTGACCAACTTTAAGGGTACAACTTTGATGACCTGTTATTTACCCAACATCCTGATCAATTATGATAAGATCTGGATATAACCCCTAAGAGTTGAAGGCTTTTGAGTGATTTCACTGTTTGACTCCTGCAAGACCCCAAATGATCTTTGACTTACTTCAAAAGTACAACATTGATGACCCATTATCTTCTGAACAATCATGTAAAATTTGATAAAATTCAGACATTACCAATAGGACATGAAGGATTTTGCATGATTACATTGTTTAACCTCCTTTTACTTGACCTCTCTTTAACCCTAAATGACCTTTGATCTATGTCAAAAGTACAACTTTGATGACCAATCACCTACTGAACACTCATGTCAAATTTGAAAACATTCAGACGTAACTACTACGAGTTGAAAGCTTTTTCATAATTTCACTCTTTGACCTCTCATGACCCCAAATGACCTTTGACCTACTTCCTGTTACCATAATTATCAAGCCCTTGATATGTACTATAAACTCACCAACTTTGACAAGGGATTGGTCAAAGAACCTGCAGAGAGTAGCCTTAAAACCAGTGCTGACAGACAGACGGGCAGACGCTTTGCCATGACAATATGCTCAACTTGTTGAGCTAACAAGAATCATATTTTGGAGCTTTCAATAATTTGTTTTACTTTGCAGTTTTTAATGTAGTAATATAATACAACAGGCTCTTTTCATCTTTTCTTTCTATTCATTTAGCAAGCTTTCTCTCCAGGTGGCCACTATGATTTTCTAGCATTGTCAGATAGGCACCTGAGCTGTTGTAAAGCCTGTAGTGTATGCCTCCTGTTGTATTAATTTAACACTCATTTATAGTAGGCTGGTAGCAGACAGTTTATTGCTGCTGAGATACATATTTCTGCAAGAGTTATGTCACCATTTTAAGTCACAACATCAGAATCCCAACTAATAGGCCAGCAGGTATGTGACTCCAAAAATAAGCTTAATGTGTACCTCTGAACCTACATGACAATAACATGTCAATTTCAAAAAAACATGCTTTACAGTGAAATCTCTTTGCCATGAATTTGAGTACTTCACTAAAGAGCAAACTTTGAACATCAGCTTAAGAAAAAAGAACATTTGGAGCTACTGATGAATAACATGGAAGTCACTCTTACATGATCCAATGTCATCAAAGCAGGCGAACGTTCCAGAGGACCATTCCCGTTCACTCTGAAAAAGAAAGTGATAACAAATGCAATAATTATATCTAGAATATACATGTGTGCTTCTGTCTTTAGAAGGAAAGAAAAATAAATTTCTAACAAATCAAGTCGTCTCCAGTGTACAATAAATGGGAATCACTCTTTAAGCTTACTTGTATTCCATTGAAGAAGAGTGAAAGAAACTTTGCAATAATAATATCCAGCTTCAAAATGTGGACCCGGCCCTCAATTTGTTTTCAGTCAATAAAGATACATGAAAATTTATTTAGCATGTAAGAAAGGTACACATACATTCAGTACTCAGCAGTACATATAGTAGGGAATGAATGCTGATGTGCTAGTATCGACCTTACTATGCAGAGATGTCACAAGACATCATTTGGTGGCAAGACAATGAAGGACACTGCACACGCTTGCAGAAGATTAAGTGCATATCTGATGGGTACACAAATCAGCTGTCTGCATTTGTTGCAATGATACAAGCTTGCCTCCAACATCTCTTCTACAGGGGTGTGAAATCTCCGCCTTTTAGCGGAAATCCGCTTTTTTCATTTTCTCTCCCGATTTCATTTTCCGCCTTTTTGAAAAATCTGACAGAAGTAACTGTGCATCGAAACTCAAGATTTCCGTTAATGGTAAAAGTGATACCAGAACAGAGGTCTTTCCTACCGTACTGTATACACTGCACTACTGCAGTATTGTATGCAAAGTGCTTGTATGGGAGTTCATATAGCTAGTTTGGGCTTAACAACCCTGAAAATCTGGATCAGGAGATTTGATCTTAGCAGTCTTAGATGGCTGCAAAAATATAGCCTTGAGAGCTTTTGGAATCTGTGAGTATACATTTGCAAAATATTCACTCCACAGGTGCAATATTTTAGTCATAAAAGTCATGGTTTGATCATGCAAGCAAGCTACAACTTTCTCCAGTATGTCTCAATTACATAGGCCAGCAAAATCAAGATCGATCGTCTTAAGAATCCAAAATATCCCATTTGGTCAAGACCCTCCAAATTATGTACATGACATGTGCAAAAGACCCTTAAAGAACAATCTGAAGTGTATTTGCAAGTTTCTACGTTAAGGTTTTCCTATGCGGGGCAACTTTCTCCAGAGGGAAAAGCATGTTTGCCATTGCCTAACATGTCACGTATATGTACACATTCCAACCTAACCAACACATGCGACTGCATTTGATCTACTGTACAAGTTATAGGCGGCCTCCAAGAGCTACATGGCCTAGTATTGTGTTTCAATAATATTCGTTGCAAGTTGCTTAAATTGTCATATTTGTTCACAAAAGTTGTGTTATGCATGGTTGTGTTATGCATGGTTTTTATGGATAGGATGACATATTACTTGTCTAAGTTTCTTTTATTATTTTAATTCCATTTGGCTGTATTAGCCATAACACTGTTACGATGAAGCACACAACAGTTCAAGGCTTACTCCATAGACACATGCTGGGGCAAATGTTACTGAAACTTGGGCACAAAGGTGAACCTATAACAAGTTATCTGTGGTGATCTGGGATTTGGGGTCAAATGCCATCTAGGGGTCCTTTTTGCACACTTCAGCACCTCCCACTGAAGGCACTGTTCATGTAGTAGTTTAATTGCTCAAGTCAATATTCTACAGAGTACAATACTGAATCACTGACCAAACAGAGTTACTCAAATTTGATGGTCATACTTTGAATGTGTCCAAGTTTTTATGTCAAAATGCCATCACCAATTGTGAATTCTGGTTGCCCCAAACCTAAAATCTATTTGAGAATGTCAGTGTCTGCTTTCAAGCCAGAAGATACTTGGCTATTACTGTAGCTATATCACATACTGAATGTCCTCCTTTTTCTTCACTTCTTCGACAACTCCTCCCCACCATAAATGAAGTTTCTGAAATAATTATATCAAGACTTATTAAGATTTCTTCAAAATATCAGAAAACATTCTCACCGTCTTCATGATGACAGTGCCACCTGCACCTGGTTGGTTGGTGATAACTGTAGTAGTAGTGTGTGCCATTGTTCAATTTTGAGGGTGGTCTCAGCAATTCTATAGAAAAAGATTCGTAAACCATTATTTCATTGTTCAATTTTGAGAGTGGTCTCAGCAATTCTTTAAAAATGATTCATAAACCATTGTTATTTCATTTTTGGAAACACTTAGGATCTTTAAAACATTCATCCTGTACAGCTTAAAGGGCAAATGCAGTCACTGCAAATTAAATTTAACATCTTGACCCTGTACCTAATTCATACAACTCTTTTAATCATGTGACAGCATTATTTGTAAGTTCACAACCTCTAGCCATCTGTTTTTGAGAATCCTGCATTCCGATTGGTTAAACACTGACCTGCTATTCCACAACACCTAGTCAGTAAACATAACCAGAAAGCCCAAAGGCTTAGTGATTCCTTGCCGAATGGGGATGCTTTGTTGCACTGAGGTTTATCCCTCAAATTAATCTTTCTTGACTACATCATTTTATGTTTTAACAATTTGACCTCTGCTGACCTCACATGACCTCTGAACCCCACCAAATATAACAAAAAAGAAAATCTGAAGTGTCTTGAAAAGGATTCAACTCCAATGGATCTTGGATCTTGAAAATTCTTGGAAAATTTTGCTTTTTGACCTCTGGTGACCCTAGATGATGATCTTAGGAATACTTGGGATATTTTGCTGTTTGACCTCTGGTGACTCCTGATGACTATCTTGGGAATTCTTGGGAAATTTCACTTTTTGACCTCTGGTGACCCCATATCATGATCTTGGGATATTTTGCTTTTTGACCTCTGGTGACCCCATATAACAACCTTGGGAATTCTTGGGAAATTTTGCTTTTGCTTTTTGGCCTCTGATAACTCGAGATGATGATCTTGGGAATTCTTGGGAAATGTTGATTTTTGACCCCAGTGATGCCAGATTGCAATCTTGGGAATTCTTGGGATATTTTGCTTTTTGACCTCTGGTGACCCCACATAACAATCTTGGGAATTCTTGGGAAATGTTGCTTTTGACCCCAGTGATGCTAGATTACAATCTTGGGAAATCTTGGGAAATTTTGCTTTTTGACGTTTGGTAACCCAAGATGACCTTTGACCTCCACCAAAAACAATAGGGTTCTTCCTTACATCATGACAAATCTATATACCAAATATGAAAAGTGTTGGTCATTCCTATCTCGAGATATCATGATTATGAGCTTTTCAGCTTTTTACCTCCAGTGATCTCAAATGACCTTTGACCTTCAACAAAAACAAAAGGCTTCTTCCTGTCAACATGACAAATCTATGTACCAAATAAGAAAAGTGTCGGTCATTGCTACCTGGAGATATCGTGTTTACAAGCCATTTACAAGGTTTTTGCAGTTTAACCTCTGGTGACCTCAGATGACCTTTGACCTCTACCAAAAACAATAGGATCCTTCCTCTCAACATGACAAATCTATATAGGCTATTCCCATCTTAACATGTGGTGATTTCAAGGTTTTCGGTCTTTGACCTCTAGTGACCTCAAATGACCTTTGACCTCCACCAAAAACAATAGCATTCTTTCTCTCAACATAACAAGTCTATATACCAAATATGAAGTGTCTGTCATTCCTACCTTGAGATATCGTGATTAACAAGCTTTACGGCTTTTTAACTCCGGTGACCCCAAGTGACCTTTCACCTTCACCAAAAACAACAGGGCTCTTCCTCTCAACATGACAAATCTACATACCAAATATGAAAAGTGTCGGTCATCCCTATCTCGAGATATCGCGATTACAAGGTTTTTTGGTTTTTGACCTCTGGTGACCTCAGATGACCTTTGACCTCTACCAAAAATAATCGGGTTCTTCCTCTCAACACGACAAATCCATACAGGCCACTCCTATCTTGAAATATCGTGATTTCAAGGTTTTCGGTCTTTCACCTCTGGTGACCTCAAATGACCTTTGAACTCCACCAAAAACAATAGGATTCTTTCTCTCAAAATGACAAACCTATATATCAAATATGAAAAGTGTCTGTCATTCCTATCTTGAGATATCACGATTACGAGCTTTTCGGCTTTCTACCTCCGGTGACCTCAAATGACCTTTGACCTTCACCAAAAACAATAGCGTTCTTCCTCTCAACATGACAAATCTATACACCAAATATGAAGTGTCGGTCATCCCTATCTCAAGATAACGCGATTACAAGGTTTTCGGTTTTTGACCTCTGGTGACCTCCGATGACCTTCGACCTCCTCCAAAAACAATAGGGTTCTTCCTCTCAACATGACAAATCTATATACCAAATATGAAAAGTGTCAGTCAATCCTATCTTGAGATATCGCGATTACAAGCAGCGTCACAAACACACATACACACACACATACACACACACACCCACACACACACACATACACACACACACACGACATCACCATCGCATAGATTCCTTGCCTGCCTACGGCAAGGAATCAAAAACTGATATAAATGAAGTTTTCCACACATTTTAGGTGGTAGAATAGGAATAGACCACATTCGTTGGACTACTATTGTCTCATAAACTGTTGAGACTCCAAATTTGGCAAAATTATGTACTCTGCTTCGCCTTGTCCATTATTTTGCCAAATTTGGAGTCCAACGATTTATTTACCAATAACAGACCACCAAATGAGATTTACTGTATTCCTTAAGTGAACAGTTAAATGCATACAAAACACCATATCAGTTTTACCTTTAATATGCAATGTTTATGTTGTGCAATGTCGTGAGAGATACTGTACCCTCGTGAGGGTAATTAAAAAGGATCTGTAAGATTGAGACAATTGTATCAAGTTTGCGACTATTGCTCTAATATTTAAACCTTGTAAGATGCTGAAGGAGTATGATTGGATAATTATCAAATGACAGATATGAGCAAATTCCTGCACCTTCCTGGTAGGTGTATTCACGAGCGACTATACCTACCCCTTGCTACATCTAATTTGCATTATTCTCGCGCCCTGCGTGCTGCTCGGGACAGTTCTAACACTGCGCCCCCTATGTCCGCCATCTTGGTCGACAGCTCGTCCTCACTGGCCTGAAGCGCGCGAGAATAATACAGATTAGATGTAGCAAGGGGTAAGTATATGTCTGCAACAGGGATGTAGCTAGCCAAATTTGAGTGCCCGGTAATTGTCTGATCTGGGGAAAGCACCTCACTCTACCCCATGGCATCTACCCCATTTTTCAGCCATTAATTTTTCATTTTTCACTCATTTTACTTCAGGGAGTACATTTAGGGCTAGTTTTAGGTCTCGGTAGGCAGATTTGTGGTGGGCGGGGAGACGTGTGTTTGTCTGGAGTGCCGGGGGGGAATATTGAGTGATGGGTGTCACCGCCAAGCGCTGCCCACCGTAGCTACATTCCTGGTCTGCGACATGAATCGTACATATAGGTGCCAAGGCGTTCTGAAGACCTCCAAATACACCCAACATAAATTTGCAACTTGCTGACTGCACTAGACAGTTTTAATCCTGAAGTTCCATTCATTGACCAGCAATACCCATCTTGCTCATTTATAATGTACACAATACATCAATAATATACAACATTATGAACCTAAAGGGTTTCAAAATTGTCATTATCATGCTGAAGAAAGCACCAACCTTAAAATTATATGCAAACACCAAATTGGGTCTGGAAATGCTTTTAAGCTGAGCTCTCTGGGAATAGAGGAAAACACTGGTTGGTTGATTTAAAGGGGATATGATATCCCCTAAACCAGGGGGTTGCTAGCAACTCTCTGCCCAAACATATGTAGGAATATCCCCAAAGTTCTATGTACAGTTCCACTTGAGTTGCTCACAATTGAATTTCACAGTCTGCTGTGTTCCCAATTAAGCTCACACACGCAGTGCTTGACAATATTGCCTGGAGCAATAAAACTCAGTGCAGGCTACAATGACTATGTCTTAGAGGTGAACTAGACAGGAGGCTTGGTTTAAATTGGAGGAGGGGCTAGAAGTTAACTTACTAGGGAGAATTGTTACTGTCTGAGGTGAGCTTAGAGAGCCTTTAAAGGGCAGTTCTCATCATCCCAGATTCTCCCACATTAGAACTTGTCCTGCTTAGAAATCAGAACACTCTAACCAGACCTCACAAAGGGGAGGTCGGGTGTAATAAAATCCTACTTATCCGTTCATTTCTTTGTTGCAAGAAACCACTATCACTCCTAGAATGATGCTTAATCCCTGACCAGTGAGGAACTTTTTCCTGTTGATTATACAGCAGTATAAGCTATTGACATGTCCACTCATTCATTGCACAATTAAATCTTTTGTGTATGGTGTGCACAAAATCTTTGTTTACTTAAAGAAGGGCTGATATGTCACCAGGAATCATGTAGGCAGGGACCAAGTTTAATCGGATTAGGTAACAGATACACAGTTTATGGTTCCGAAAATAGGATCTCTATCTCTTAGCAGAAGAGTGCCTAATGCAACTAAGCAACTTGTAGCTCCTCCCATTACTGTATACATCTCCTCTTTGTGCAGATACAAACCTACTTTATTTCTTCAGGCCATGTTCTGGTGAGCATACAAGGTTATAATGTGTAATCCAAACACTCTCTCTGCATTGTGTGGAATGTGAGTTACTCTGCATCATTTGAATTTTCAAACTTTGATGTCAATCAAAGAGCATTAACCAACTGAGAATTTTGATACCCCACACCAAAAATGTACGTTGGGATGATGACTGCTTGTCTTTAAGCATCATATCAATACACCTATTAGCTCCCAAAGCTTACTTCAAGGTCAGAAGCAGTTGCCCCAAACTAATTTTGAAACAATAGCTAATTGTCACATATTTCTTCTTATTTCTCTTCTAAGTATCTTTTATAATATTTTAGGACATAAATATTGCATATTCAAGGTAAACCAAGCAGTTGCTCCTTGTAAATTTTACAACTGAGTGAGAAAAATACTGTCACATGATTCTCAAGAGCCATTCAGAAAATAGGATAGTCTACTATGCAATTCTTTATTGGGGTGACTGCATTCTCCCTTTAAGCTTTGGGAGCTGCAGCCATGATTAAAGAAATCCTGCTATTGTAATTGGTACAGTAAAAATGCATAGGTGAGCTGTTGCAAATTTGATGGGACAAATGCAGCTTAGGTGAAGAGGGCTGGAGCTTAGCTAGTGTGATATATGGTGCTGTAATGATAACTACTGTACCTACAGTACGTGTACAGGCAAAGCAGAGAGATAATTCACACCTAAGAGAGCAGTTGTTTTACAATGCTATAAGCAACCACAAATGTCAAAGAAGCCTATGGCTTATGAATAACAACTTCACCTCAAATGGCTAACCAGCTCAACAATTTAGACAAATATGGTTTAGGACAAATATGGTTTAGGCTTTTAAAAGGCTCAATCAAATGGCAGAACCATAAATCTGGCTAAGCTTCATCACTTCAAATGCCACCCCCTTCTTACACTCAACACAGCTCCAGTTAAAATTAACCACTTTAGATTTGTCCACATATCATCATGTATGAGACAATTTCAGAGTCCCCTGACAAACCCCAAATGTTTTCAATATTTTTTCAATATTTTTTTTTTCTTTTCAAATATGGGTGTGTAGAAAATTAAACAAGATTCAAAGACAGAAAAAAAGAACATACTTGTTTTATTTGTTCATAAACTGGTTGGAGGGAGGCAGTTTACATGTAAAGTTAGCTACCATGCACTTTTCAAATTTCATGGTTGACAACACTGTAGATATGTCCTTTATAGGTACACTTGACCTAGTTCTGTAGCAAGCTATTTCAGTCTCTTGCAGATCACTCTTTTCTTATACAAAATTAACTCCCTTTGGATTTGCTTTATACAATCACTAAAAACCTTCAGAACTCTATCAAG
The DNA here is from genome assembly GCA_029531755.1 of Holothuria leucospilota. Taxonomy (NCBI): domain Eukaryota; kingdom Metazoa; phylum Echinodermata; class Holothuroidea; order Aspidochirotida; family Holothuriidae; genus Holothuria; species Holothuria leucospilota. The sequence continues at coordinate 15,643,842 of CM055963.1, forward strand.
TCTGACAAATTACTGATCAGTGATTGGTTGAGGTTCATCACTTTGTAATTATAGCTTGGGGAGTTGGCATTTCACAGCTTTTATCCACAACCATGGAATATTATCACCTGTAAGTTTACTTCTTGTTTTCTGAAAGGAACAACTATAAATGCATGTCATACAGTCACTTTGATGGAACAGGACAAAACTTGAGGGGGACTGCACTCTCAAAAACTGAGGGGGACTTAACACTGAAAACCCAACAGTGGATATAGTGTGCAAACAACTTTCAGCAGGGAATTGCTTCCAATATGATTTCAGGGAAATTTCTACATAATACATGGAGCCGTGGATACACTTTTGTTTACACTTGAACGAGCCTTGTTGCATACAATATGACAGTATACAGGCACTACATGCATAGTAGGCTCGGGCAGGTTACCCCTCTCCACTTAAAAAGAGTTGCAAATCCTGATCAGGAGTTGAGCAGCAACTCAACTTTCCTTAGAACTACACTCTCTGACAATAGTCTATACTGTCAAACTGTGCACAAAAAACGTATTATAGGGGTTCAAGTGTTTGTTCTTTCTGAAAGGTTTTACTGAAGCATAAACAAAACTCTGGGTTTTGGTCTTTTTCTGTTCTCAATCACGAACTCGTCTTTGGTTGACCACTACACAGTACCAACTGGCAGTTAAGCACCTCACTGACTTCAGCCATTGAGACACATGTACGGCGTAGGCCTACTGGTAGGCTAGTAATCGGCAACTAATGGTTATTGTACAATATATTATTGTGTCACTCCATTCCAAGTCCCAACAGGCTGGTAGGGCTGCATGCTGGTACCTCACACCAGAAACAATGGATCAGTTGCCCACGCTCTGTAGTGTATATCACCTTTTGAATATCAACAACACCACAGTTCTGCATAGACTTGCCAGAACTTGGGTGTACAAAGCTAATTCCTCACTCCCTAATTTTGCTTCGTTTGGTGTACATACTATTGAAGGTAAAGGCCATGCAACCTTTCAGGAAATATCTCTAACAACTGTGAACAAGAACTTCTGAGCTATTTAAATACAAGAAAATGTTCAGTGCTTCCATACTCTGTGCAACAATGCAATGATGAAAGGACTGGTATTTGGTATAATTGTATACAGAACAAAAGTTTAATTGCAATTAACAGGAACATATATAGTCACCATTTTACTCTGCATCAAAATGACACGGGCAGAATGCATATCGTATTAAACCCTTCAGCCAATTCAAGTGAATGTTGGGAGCTTCTTTAATACCAGACTGCCCCCCCCCCCTCAAAAATAAATATATTAAGCCAACAAAATCTGTCTGAGAATCATATATGCTGGCCCCAACCTGTCTGATTTTATCTTGGAAAAGAAAAACCCCTTACCTTTCTCCATAAAATACAAACTTCCATTCAACATGTATTAAAATAAACATACCTGCATCCTAGCTCTAATAAATGAGCAATATTTTTAATGTCATTAGAATTAATGCCTATTGCATAATTTACTGAATCAAAGTTATTTCCTTAGTAAGAAACTTATAAATAACCAGAAACCCAAAGGCTTAGTGATTCCTTGCCGAAAGGGGGGTGCTTTGTTACACTGAGGTTCATCCCTCAAATTTAAACTTCTGTACTACATCATTTTTTATGATGTGATCACAATTGGACCCCTGCTGACCTTACGTGACCTTTGAACCCACCAAAACTTGAACAAACCAGAATGCAAAAATGCATTGTGGTTTTGATGAATATAGCACTTAATGTGTAATCCCAAATAACACCAAGATGTTCTGTTTCTTTCAGTCATTGGTTGAATGTGATCTTAAAGTGCTGGAAAATTCATTAGATAAACATTCCTTTAAAAGATTCGTAGAACCTTCAATTCTCCTCAATAAACAGTAGCCATTACACTCAATTAATTTTATAGGTCAAATGACCACTACTTCATACCCACTGAGATGTCTACATAACCTTGGGGCATTCAGGCTGATGCAAGAACTACAATGGACCAGCTTTCCAGTGTTCCTGTGTTGCAAGATAATGTTACAGGGATTATATCATGTATCATTGGGTTTTGCTGGTGTTGAATAGCTGGAATAGACAGTTGCATACCACAGCTCCCTGTGCATACACCCGCGATGGCTGTGGAACAAATCGGGTGGTTCACTGCGAATCTTTAAAGAGGATGTTTATGTAATGTACCGTTTCATTTTCTTTGACCTTGGGAATTCTCGGGAATTTTTGCTTAATGGCCTTTGGTGATTTCAGCTGGCCTCCTATTTCTGACAAAACCCACAGGGGTTTTCTGATGGATTAAATGCAACACCATGGGAAGTATCCAACCTTCCTAACTTGAGCTATCTTGTAAACAAGGTTTTCAGAGTTTGACCCCAGATGACCATTGACCTCCACCATAAAAAATAGGGTACTTCCTCTCACCATAAGTCATCCACATATTATGTATGAAATCTATCCAAGCTTCCTACCTTGTGATATCATGTTAACAAGCTTTTCTGAAGTTGACCCCCAGTGAACCCATCTGACCTTTAAACTCCACCAAAAACAATATGGTTCCACCTCTGACCACAAGGCATCCACCTACTACCTATGAAATCTATCCAAACTTCCTACCTTGAGATATCCTGTCAACAAGGTTTTCAGACTTTGACCCCAGGTAACCGCAAATGACCTTTGACCTCCACCAGAAACAATGTGCTTGTACCTCTGGAGATTATGAATCCACGTGCCAAGTATGATACCTATGCAACTTCCTACCTTGAGATATCATGTAAACAAGGTTTTCAGAGTTTGACCCCTGGTGACCCCAGATGACCTTTGACCTACACCAAAAACAATAAGGTTCTTCCTCTCACCATAATGCATCAATACACCAAGTATGAAATCTATCCAAGCTTCCTACCTTCAGATATCATGTAAAGGTTTTCAGAGTTTGACCCCTGGTGACCTCAAATGACCTTTGACCTCCACCTAAAGCACTAGCATTCTTCCTCTCAACATAACACACCTACATACTAAGTATGAAGCTCATCCAAGCTTCCTACCTTGAGATATCGTGTTAACAAGGTTTTCAGAGTTTGACCCCTGGTGACCTCAAATGACCTTTGACCTCCACCGAAAACAATAGGGTTCTTCCTCTCACCATAATGCATCCACACATCACATATGAAATCTATCCAAGCTTCCTACCTTGAGATATCGTGTTAACAAGGTTTTCTGGCTATGACCCCTAGTGACCCCAAATGACCTTTTACCTCCACCACAAACAATAGGGTTCTTCCTCTCACCATAACGCATCTACATACTACGTATGAAATTCTTCCAAGCTTTCTACCTTGAGATATTATGTTAACAAAGTTTTCAGGGTTTGATCCCTGGTGACCCCAAATGACCTTTGACCTCCACCAAAAACAACAGGGTTCTTCCTCTCACCACAATACATCCACACACCAAGTATGAAATCTATCCAAGCTTCCTACCTTGAGAAATTGTGGAAACAATGTTTTCAGGGTTTCACCCTTGGTGACCCCAAATGACCTTTGACCACTACCAAAAACAATCTTCCTCTCACCATAACACATCTACACACAAAAGTATGAAATTCATCCAAGCTTTCTAACTTGAGATACTGTGTTAACAAGGTTTTCAGATTTTGACCCCTGGTGACCCTAGATGACCCTTGACCTCCACCAAAAACAACAGGGTTCTTCCTCTCAATATGGGGCATCTATGTATTAAGTTGGAGAACTGTCAGAGTTTCCCTTCTTGAGATATCGTGTTAACAAGCAAAGTGTCACAAACACACATACACACACCCACACACACCATCATGAATGCATACATTCCTTTGCCTTTGGCAAGGAATAAAAAAAAGTTGCCATCAAGGCTGGAAATGAAAGGTCATGGAAGCCATGGCCTTCGTTCTTTTCACCATATCATTAATATCCTTCCTGTAAAAATACAAGCAAACATGTACTGTATACCATGCAGATAACACAAAAGTCTTTTGTTTGGCCTTGGCACCTTTTCAGATGCTCTTCAATACTAAAACCTTGCCCTCATGTCTCAGTTCCGTCCTCTGCCAGGAATGAAAGAAACAAACAACAATAATGGAAAATGGACCAACCCCACCATTTCAATCGGGGTGGTTAGGAGGGGCTTATGTTCATATTCATACAAATTATAATCACAGCTGTTATTCACCAAAAGTGCTGGGAACAAGTTAATATGGCTATATGCCAATCTACAGAAGCTTGTGTCGGTGAAATGACAAAGTAGCTGTAGCTTATAAATTTACTGTTACAAGTACTGTCCCACAACATCAACATCAAAATGTCCTGCTGCCTTCAGTTTCCTAAAACATTAAATTTGAACTCCTGCAAAATGCTGCAGCTAGCTGCCGGGAGTATACTGATGTGTTAGTGCTTTGCCCTGATGATCAGCATTTGTGCTACCCCTATCAGGCAGCTGCCACTCTACTGGCAGCTCCCTGCCCCTACAGATGGATCAAAACTGAACCTATTATAAACTCCCCTTTAATGCCTTGCTTAGTGGCTATGAACCAAGGTTCAAGGTAGGCCATTCTCGATTTTCTCTGGCAGTAAAAGTGCTGTATCACAACCCTTTTGTGTTCGACAGGACTAGTTCACAAGTACATAAATAGCCAGGCCTGCATGGTCGTTGTATATACTCAAGGTTTGACCAGGGAGCAGAGTGGCAGCTCCCTGGTTGGCAGCTCCCAGTGTGACACCCCCCCCCCCCCCTGTGACAATGGAAAGTCAGGCTCTGAGCACTAAAAGGTCAGTCTCAAATCCAGTTCAGTGTTCCTTTTAAACATTAGACCAAACATGACCAACGTTTGAAGTGCAAAAAAGCAAAGAAAAAAAAGGTCCTCGAAACTTTGGAATAATGTCTGAAGTGCAAAAAAAAGCAAAAAAAAAGTCTTTTGAAAATTTTGGTGGTACAACTGTGCCAGCAGGAGTCGGTCTCCAAGAAATGCAGTCGGTCCAAAAATGCTTCACCCCCCTGCAAATTCATGTATATACGCCCCTGCATACAATGCTGACCACAGGATGGTTTCGAGTAACAAAAGCAGCCTCACATGGTCACTGCACAGGAAATATGGACTGTTTGTACGGTACATCCTCCCTGCAGAAATGCCCACCAATGGCCACAGTATACACAGGGTTACCAGCAGGGACTGCCTCCAGGGCCTGAAAAATTTATCGACCGCCCGCCTGCTGGGGGAGTGGTGTAAGGGGAGGGGGTTCCCCCTCCCCTTTGGAAAAATTTTGAATTTTTGAGGGTCCTCAGATGCAATTTAGTGCAACTATTGTGCGATTTTTTAAGGAAATCCCTGCAACATTTTGGAGTTTTTAAGGTGAACAAATAGGGGGTTCTATCCTTGGATTCAACTGATGGGTTAGTAACACAGGTCTAAGTTAGGCTGTACCCTAGGCCTAAGCCTAGCCTAAGCTATGCCTTAGGCCTAAAGCTATGGAGGAAGTTTCAAAAGGATGAAAGGACCAACACACATTAACAAATATACAAATACTGTATGAACACATCATGGAGTAGGAAGAGTCAAATTTAGCTCTTACCTAATACTTGCTATTTTTCGTCAGTTTCTGTTACCATTAATCATTAGGATTAACGTAAGGCCTAACGCTAGGCCTATGCTATTCCTGTGACATCTATTTTCCGTACATATTCAGAGAGATAAACTCCTGGGTAATCTTCGTTTTTCAGTCACTTCTCATAAGTCCTAAATCTACTGTAGGGTATTCTTTGACTCCTATGTCAATTACTTTCTTTCCACTTCCATTTCGAATGATTACGATCGCACTACTAGTCTCGTGTAAAGTACATGTCAGCATCTGAGCATGTAGTAACAACTTTAAAGTCCCTAACGACAGTCTGTCATCGCGCTGGTGCTGGCACACAGTCATGACATACAACGCCGCCCTGTTAGGCTGCCGTTTGTTTGCACTAACGAACATTGCCCTAGCCTGTGCACTGTGCAACACCTATGCACGTAGAATGAGAAAAACACTAAACTTGTGCGTAAATACAGTACAGTGCAGTGCCGGTACGGCACACACTTAGCTAGGCAACTGCTAAATCTAGCCTTTTTTGACCAGTCGCTTTTCTTACTTATATTATACGTATGTACAAACATCATAGGGCTTGTAATATACAACAGTAGGAACGTCTGGGCTGTATTTTTACATTGGGGAAAGTCCCGCCCGGGCCGGCAATTGGCTTCGGCTTTACTTCCAATCGGGGACGGAAGCAATGTGTGAGCCGGAGCCATACTGAGAGTCGGACGAAAGCCAGAATTCCGGCTATTGCCGCAAGTCTGGCAACCCTGTATACAATTGCTATTGTGCAAGTGTATTATAGAAAGGGCAGAGTCCTACACATGCAACATTTAACAGAGAATTCTCTCCGCAATCTAGGGGAGTACAGGATGTGAAACGGAACAGCCTGTTCCTAGGCTTCTGCAGCTGCAGATGTTGAGAGTCATCAATTTCAAGTGCACTCATGCGTTGAAAGGATGATTCAACTCGAACTTATGCTTCAACTTCTCCCTCATGTACTGTACCATGGCGTTATACTATATAAACCGGGAAGCACAAAGGCTTAGTGATTCCTTGCTAAAAGGAAATAAAAAGCATCAATCTTCGCATCTTGAGCTATTGCATTTAATAGCAATTTCCAAGGTTTTGCTGTTTCACCTACAGAGGCCTCATGTAACCTTTGACCTTGATCAAAAAGAACTGGGTTCATCTTCTGACTATAACATACCCACATGCCAAGTGTGAAAAGTATACACAGTTCCTAAGATGGCATGTGTGGTCTACAAAGGATTCAGTTTTTGACCTCTGGTGACCTAACATGACCTCCAACATCCACCAACAACTATAGTATTTTTCCTTTTGATATGATTAATTTATATACCAAGAATGAGAAGTACCCACCATTCTTAACTTGAAATATCGTGTTTACAAGGGTTTCAGTTTGTCCTCTGGTAACCTCACATGACCTTTGACCTCTACTCAAACAACAGGATCATCGCCTGACTATAAAGCAGCCACATGCCAAGTATGAAGAGCACCCATGCTTCCCACCTTGAGATATCCTGTTTTATAGTTTTTAATCTTCAACCTCTGGTGACCAAACATGACCTCTGATATCCACCAAAAACAACAGGGTTCTTCCTCTCAATATGATAAATCAATAGATCATCTATGGAAAGTTTTCATTCCTATCTTGTGATATAGTGTTTACAAGCAAGTTCCAAGGTTTTTGACAGTTCACTTTCAGTGACCTCAGATAACCTCTGACCTCTACCAAACACAACAGGTTCCTTTTCTGGCTAAAATGCATCCACATGCCATGTATGAAAAGTATCTGTGCTTTCTACCTTGTGATATCCTGTTTACAACATTTTTGGTTTTTGACCTCTGGTGACCTGATATGAACTCTTGACCTCCACCAAAAAACTTGGGTATTGGGTTCTACCTCTTAATATTATAAATCATATGCCAAAGATGAAAAAATCTTAAGATATGGTGTTTACAAGTTATTACCAAGGTTTCTGAAGTTTTTACCTTCTGTGACCTCAGATAACCTTTGACCTTTACCAAAAACAATAGGATTCATCTTCCAACTATAATACATCCACATGCCATGTATGGAAATATCTATGCTTTCTACCGTGAGATAACGTTTACAAGGTTTTTGACCTCTGTTGACCTGACAAGACCTCTGACTGCCACCAAAACCAAAATGCTTCCTCTCTATATGATACATCCACATACCAAGTATGAAAAGTACCGTTGATTCCTACCTTGAGATAACGTGTACAAGCCAAGCATCAAAACCCACCCACCCACCCACACACACACACACACACACACACACACACACACACACACACGCCATTGTGACTGTATTGATTCCTCTAGAACTGCAAGGAATCAAAAGGAGGCAAGAACTGGCGGCCTTGTCTAATTTTCCTACTGCAATTTTGGGGGACTCTCTTTCTGGTACACCATCCATATCACAGACTCTCTATACCAAGCAAGATGCAAAAATAACCCTCTCGTGGCTAAATTCTGGCTGTGAGTGGAAGCCCCAGACTGGTGTTTTAATTACTGGGGTACGCATATGATAGACCATCTTGCTACTTTCCCAACACCCAACTCCGACCCTGCAACAGTCATTTTTTTCCCCCAAAGCCCAGGTAGAAGATGTCATTAAACAACACAACTGGCAAAGAGAAAACAATTCAGTCAATTCACTGTTTCAGGTAATGCCAAAGGTGATAGACACTTTGAAACAGCAGAAATCAATAGCAACTTTAATCACATCCCATTTGACCAGCCCACATGATGGTCAATGCAGCCCATTAAAAGATTGGTCCTGAGATTTATTGAGGGTGTAATTTGACATTTGATAGAAAACTAACTATCAAAAGTGCTGCCAGTAGTAGAATTTACCCTTGAGTGCACACACTAAATTGCACTCAGCCAAGTGTGATTGTAGACATACTGACCAACTGTACAAGCTATTTATAGTGCATTATATGCTAAATGTGAACATTTGTAGTCCACTACCTTTGGAAGTCAACTAGGAGTTATCTAAGAACCAGTTTGTGCAGTAGAGCATTCAATGAGGGTAATGTTACAAACTTGGGTAGATATTTAATCTCCCACTTTTAACCAAAAACAGGAGTCTTAGGTGGTATTCCTTATGGGCTGAGAAGATGTTAATGAAGTTTGGCTCCACAAGCTACAACCAATGTCAATACTGTATACTGCAGGGCCACCGATCCTCTTACCAAACTGAAACAGAACAGTATGGGCAGTTGGGCCAAAACCAGAGCCAATGAAAAATGTCAGATGGGAACTCATGGCCTGTCAGATCTCTGAAAGACTCTGGGGCAATCATCTGCAACAAATAAATTGGTCTCAGCAATTCAAGGTAATTTCACAAATGATTTCAAAAAGTACATAAATAATATTGATATACATAACAAAATAGCAAGAAATCATTTAAAGGACACTAGCAAAACAGAAACCTGTTAACTAGGCATGCACATGAACAAGCTATACTGAGTTGGGTACCTTCAACATTGCAGGTATATGACCAGCAAATTCCTCATCTTCAAAAACTTGTAAATGCAAGGGTGTTAAATAACCCCCTCAGGACACAGCAACTATTGCAGAGCTTTTGTGTCAGACAGATGACTACTCTCTCCTAAACCACCTTCAATTTTACGCTCTAATGCAGCCGCCCTCACAGCTTTGTATCAGACAATGCCCAAGTTATACAACCTGATGGATTCTGAAGAAATTCACAGACTCCTGTAAGCTGTGAAGAAAAATCTCACCTCAGCACCAATGAAACGCTCTTCAGTGATGCCCATTTAAAGATATTGTCCAGTGGTATATTTTGTAGAACCTTTATATGTAGGAAACAAATTTTCATCGCCTGACATCTCATACCCACTGCAAAACTCTACTCCTAAATCAAGATATCCCATCTTGAAGATTGGTTTCTTTTGTCAAGAAACTTATACAGTACTAGCAAGTTTCCTCAAGGTCACAGAATGTGATGCCAAGTGGGCAAATTGCATCAAATTCCTTTTGTTCTTATTAATAATTGTAAACCTTGTTTGTCCTTGAAATTTGAAACTGCTGGGATGTTTAGATTACTTCAGGTGTAGATGAAGCATCAAATAGCAACTCCCTGGATAACCTGTAAAACTGTTGGAATGTTTACATTTCTTTAGATATACTGTAGTGTCAAGTAGCAACTCCCTGGATGTAGTTTGAAACTGTTGGGTACAACAAACAAAGTTATGAAATATTAATGCAGTAGTATCAACATTATAAAGAAACTTAGCTACAACTAATCAGTTTGCCCTTTGACATCACAGATTTTCTATCATGCATTGCAGAAGTCCCCACAAAATAGCACGTCTTCAAAGCCAGTTTCTTCTAAATGCAATGTGCTCTTGAGATGGGATTTTCACTGTCTCATACAAACCAGAATGCAAAAATGCATTGAGGTTGCAATGAACTCATTTCGGTAGACTAAAAGCTTCATCCACAAACTACAGTACAAAGGCTCTGCAATGTTAATGTTCTGGACCAATAACCCCACCATGCATGAGAAGTTGCTATGATATCTATGAAATATAATGCTGACAAGGTTTACATACTTTGATCTCTTGTGACCTTAAATGACCTTTTCACTGAACACAAAAGGATCAACAACATCATTTTTGTAATGGTAAATAAACACCCATGTATAAAAGTTTCTTTGAGATTCAAATCATAAAATACCCTGTTATGCAAGTTCTGTAGATGTTGACCTTCAGGGACCTCAAATGCTCTTGACCTCTACCAAATACAGTAGGGCACTTATACTCAATGTAATGCATTTACATGGTCGTGTGGGAAGTATACTGTACATGCTTCCTTTCTTGAAATAACTGTTTATAAGCTTTTCAGAGTTTGACCTCTGATGACCTTAGATGACCTCTGACCCTCTTCAAAAAGTATAGGACACTTCTCTAAATTATGCATCTACATGCTAAGTTTGGAGGCTATCCATGCTTCCTACCTTAAGATACTGTGCAGTATCATTGTAACAAGGTTTTCAGAGTTTGACATCTGATGATCCCAGATAACCATTGACCTCCACCAAAATTGTCACCTGGGGTCCTTCCTCTTGGTATAATGTATCTAGATGCTGTATGTAGAGTATCCATGCTTCCTATCTGGAAATATCATGTTAACAAGATTTTCAGAGTTTGACCTCCCATGACTCCTGATGCCCTTTGACCTTCAAAAATAATAACCCTTTCTTTTGCTGCAATGCATTCACATAATAAGCATGAAGAGTACCCATGCTTCCTACATTGAGATAGTGTTAACAATGTTTTCAGATTTTGACCTCTGGAGACCTTACAAATTTACAAAATATATCTACATGCTATGTATGACAAGTTTTCATGCTTCCTACCTGGAGATATCCTGTTAACAAGGTCTTCGGAGTATGACCTCCAATGACCCCTGATGACCTTTGACCTACACCAAAAACACTACAGTCCTCCCTTTTGATGCAATGCATCCACGTGCTACATATGGAGCTTATACATGCTTCCTATCTTGAGATATCGTGTTATCCAGGTTTTCAGATTTTGACCTCTGGTGATCTCACATGACCTTTGACATCCACCATAAACATTAGGGTTCTTCCTCTGCATATAAGGCATCCATAAACCAAGCATGAGAACTGTCAGTTTCCCTTCTTGAGATATCGTGTTAACGAACTAAGTGTCACAAACACACACATACATACTATGATGACATACATACTATCATGACTGCATAGGTTTCTCTTTCATCAAAACCAAAAATGTAAACTTGGACTTTAAACACACTTGAAAGCAATAACTTTGTTAGCCTTTGGAATTATGGCATGAACCTGTGACCTTGCGCCAACAGCAGTCATTTTCAAGGAGTCTGGGCCTTGTGAATGCATAATTCTTTGAAGGGCTACCTCAGTCTCGATGAGGTTGGAACACAGTCAATATTCGGTGGGACAAAAAATGGCCTCTGCCCACAGTAAAAGGTTTATCATCAGTGACACTGTGACAATATACCACCAGTAGATAACCTGGCTGTAGATCCAGTAAGTTGTCTTGCAGAATACATTAAGTGATATCATGTGCAAAGACTTTCTTGTGACAATGACATGCTTTTTGTGAGCCTTAGAGAACCATTTTCTGCTCTTATGTACTGTAGAAACCATCGGTGAACAGTTACACACTACTGTAATCTCACTGATCTCTCAGGACCAGATTTAGTGCTGTGTTTCCACTAACAGCTGCTACTCTATTGCCATTGTAACAAGCTGTTATCCAGATGTCACTAGAAAGATAGGTAATTGATAGTACTCAGTAGCATTCTTTGATCACAACTATGTGCATTAAGTCACAGAGTTACTTTGCAAACAACATGCTTAACCATGGATAAGGAATTAAGACTCTTCGTTTGAACCTTATATATACTCTTTTGATGTTCAGTACTCTAGTGGTTTTGACAGTCACACTTTTCCTTTTCTCTCTAGCTGTTTACCAAATACTTTCTAATTATGATTGCAGCTGTTTCATCTGTAATGTATGTTTGTTTAAAATGCACTATACACATGGGTCAAATAGTGTACATAGCAAGAAAATAAAAGAGGGCTACAGTATACTACCAGAAGCTTTCAGTACTAGTTATTATTAAGTCACGTTTGCAACAAATATTAACTGAAGTCACTTAAATTGACAAAACAAGGTGTACACCACTTATTTTTACCTCATCCCATGAAAATGCCCATAAGCCTACAAACCCGAGTAGTCCCCCACAGCCTGGGAAAGTCTTACTAGTGATGGTCAGTAACTTTCACATTCTGTGGTTTTAGTCCAGCGAGTTGTATCTTCACAACCGTGCTCAATCCAGACATATGATCCAGCTCAGCCCTAGTAGCCACTGGAACTACTTATTAAGCACCACAAATCATTATTCGCTTGAGCGCACATTGTGCTGATATAGCTGGAATTCTGTTACCTTGTTATGATGCAAGCATGATTAACTGTGGTCAGCTTCTACAAGAATTTGGACTAAAAGGACTTTCATGTCATGCTTTTTTTAGCTTAATAGGTACTTTACTTTTTTCCCCTTTTTCTTTTATATTTTTTGTTGTAGTCAATTGAAAAAATGCTTGAGTCCAAACACAGTAACAATCAGTGGAATTCTATTCTATCCTTGGGATTCAATCCTGCTTCCATGTTACCTTCAATGTGTACCTCACTCTTAAAATGCCCTATGGCCAAATCCCATTTTGCATACACAGAAAGCTTCTTCTGAATACGAAGTCCTCAAAGCTGGAGCGGTTTGGGGTTTTAATACAATTAAAGTAGAGCTGTAATGACAGAAAAAAAAAATCTCCATTTTTATGCAGATTGAAGTAAAACAATGGTTTCCCTCCCCTCAATAAGAATTCAGAAATTTGCAAAAGCTGCTATCACCTTGAACAGCACACAGCTCAGTGAGTGATGTCATTGTAAGTCTCTGCCTGTAGTGCAAGCACATACATACACACGCCATCATGAGCGCATCATCGAAACCAAAAAGCACTTGACAATAATATTGTGCAATTTTCTCCCATACCGAATGTCAATTTCAGTTCTACTTTAAGCTACAAACTTGAAAAACTCAATCTTGGATACATGTAAATAACAGAAGTAGGATGTTTTGATTTAAGAAAAAACTGTCAACATTTTATCATTACTGAAACATAGGCATAGGAAGCTGGTCTTGACTGGGGACTGATCTTTGTTTTGGACCGCCCTCCCCTTTTGAAAATTTTTGAATATTTGAGAGTCCTTAGGTGCAATTTGGTGCAATATATTGGGCAAATTTTAAAGGCAATAGGCAGTCACCCCAAAATTTGCTTTAAAAAATAAGCAAACTCTTGCAAATCTCTTATTGGATATACTGTACAATCACCTCTGAGGGCATTTTGAACATAACCATTACAAACAATAGGTAAAGCATGGAGAAATTCTTGAATTTCACAATTAACTAACAACATTTTCACATGATCAAAATAGGCCATTCATGAATTAGAGTAATGGGGCATACTAACTCTGATTGGGGTGACAGCATTTTCCCTTTAAGTAAAACTACTCCAAATTTTTGACCTTTTCACTAAGGGAACAACTAAGGGGATCTTCATCCTTGAATTAGCCGATATCAACGATACCAATAGTTTATTTCTCAATACTGGCCAATACAGAGCCGATACCGATATTTGAGAAATGATTTTACCGTACACTAAACCAAGATAGTGGACACTACTACAGTACTTACTGATCCATTTTCATAAAATAGTAATCCAGGGCTTAAAGTCAAAAATACTAAAATCATGTAACACTTTATGAGTTATAGGATGAGAAATATCAGTCAGGTAGTACAAGCATTCAAGTTAAATTTTACCAATACCGATAAAGGACGTAAAAGGGGATATTAGCAGCTATCAATGTCGAAGTGGTCCAACACTACTTTTCAGCTGTGTATCTAGTCAACTGACTTTCGTGTGATGTAATATATAGCCATGTGCAGACTTTAGTAATTGGCTTCAACAGACATAAAATCTAGCAAACTTGTCCACATCAGAAGGGAGAGCAAAAACTTAAAGGGAAATATTCAGTTTGTGGTAGATAATCTTTTCCTGTCTTTAAAACCACAATTTACAGGGCAATTCTTGAAACACTGTTTGTTTGCTAAGTCCCTTACTGAAGATCAAACATTTTTTTCACGAACATCATTGTATATAAATGAAAAATGTGCCACTTTGTTTATGGACAGATATTTAGAACCTAAAGAAATGATACTCCCATTCTTTTGCCAACAATACTGAACATGTTTGGGCTCGTTCAAAACTGCCACAAACAGCTAGCTGTTCTGCCTTTCATACATTGGATGGGGCTATAGTGGTTGCCTCTGAAATGCTTGTACATACAGTATCAAAACATACAGGTGTTGGAACACAGAGATATGGCGGAACACAAAAGTGTAACCCACAACCCTCTCAGTCTTCCCCTCTATATGAGGTCTGCAGTCTGCTTCATACTGTACTCTACTGACATAGCTCTATGCAGAGTTAAGCAGGGCATGCAGGGTGCAAGTATACATTTATGCTTTCCAACCAGAAAGAAGAGTACTGTACATTTTATGATATAAGAACTCTGAAGGTTATCCAGGTTGATCTTTGAGGTAAAAATTTCTTGAAACCCAAGCCAACCTTTAAATGTTTTTAATGTCACAGGGACTACTATAAAATTGCATTTGTGTACTTACCAGTCATATATGCTAGGGGTGGAACACAGCTTTAACTACTCCCATTAAAGAGCCTATGAAGTGACAAAGTACAGCCCTTTGGTGTCATTCTCTGACCATATCTATCACCAAAAATAGCCCTTATGTTAAAAAATACCGCCCCATGAAAGAGAAATGCTAAAACAAAATGGTACCTCTTCCAGTACAACAGCTCAAAAAGTGAAAGTACATTGACCCAAGAATGACATCAGCTCCAGAACTCAACTTCACACATTAGAGGGAATGTCCATTAGCCAGGATTGAGAAAACTCTAACCACAACTAATCCTCTTAGCAAATAAACTGTGCAGTTCAACTTCCTGGCAGACATGAACCTTATCTTGACTCCTGAGAGCTTGTATTGTTGAAAGTCACTCATGCATGACACACTGAATAGCTGTGCTGGGCCTGAATGGGAGAGCCTCCCCAACAGTTGTGAGGAGGAAACCACAAAGCAAACAAAACAATAAGGAGGTCTAATATTACTTCCCCGGCTTGTGGCAGATAGGGTTAGAGTAAGTAATGGAAGATACCTGTCATGAGTGTGTGTATGTACAATGCACTTTCCTTGTAATGTTCTTATCACGTCAATATCGATTATGTACAGAAACTTGCCCTAATTCGCCCATTTTTGACTGAGATAATACAAGAATGATGACAAAGGGCCACAGAAAGAGCCAGACTGTGGAATTTAGCCCAACTATCTTAAGTCGCTGGCCTAAGAACAAGAAAAAGTCTGACAGTGTGACAAGACGGCAAACGAGTAGTTCAGAGAGACTCCATACTTCTAGTAACGTTTTGCTCAAAAATTTTGTAGCTTGAGTCCGTTACTGGCCATATAATTTCGTGAAAACATATCTGAAGAATGTGCCAGCATCAAGCAAAAAATATACATAACATAAACATTTGAAATTCTTACTACCCAAAAGGGGATGTTTGTCACTACTCGCTCGAGCTTACATCCAGACCCTGTACTTAGAAGACATACACTGAATCTTGCTAGCCCATTCGCAATGCATCCGATGGTCTCCAGTTTTTCAAGAATTGGTATTGAAATGGGATTTTAAAACTCTGAAATGCTCGTAAGCATAGAAACGCAAGTTAAGGCAGCAAACGGATCCCATCTTCTCTCTTCTTCATCCATATTTCTAAAGCCAGCCATAAACTACATGACTTTGCACACCGCAACTCAACTGGATCGTCGGATCTCCATGGGGACCCGACGATCAAGTTAGGTTGCGGTGTGCTAAGTCGTGTAGTGTACAGCTAGCTTTAGTTATATTTTAAGCCCATCAGTTTGACTTTGCAGACTACTTAGCTGAACTTCAATTGGACAGCGACCCTTTGCAAAGAAAAAGAAAACATTTAACTCACGTTTAAATCAGATGGTTGGGTAAGATGGCTGATTTATCACCCAATATTCCTCTGAAATACTTCCTTTCCAAGTTATCACAAACGTTAGTTTGAAAATCGAACAATGGATCTCGTACTTCAGACTTTGAAATGCTTGAAACTCAAATAGTAAAGTTTGTCAACTTCTAAGTAAACTACTCAATACTTCCTTAGACAAACAAAATTTTGGTCTCCCTTCACACTAAAACTGCCTCAGTTTTATGTTCCGTTAACTTTCCTCAGTCCTGTTTTCCCGTTTGTACAAAGTATAACCGAAGTTGTTTGCCACTATGTAGAACAGTACAGTTGTATATGGGCCTGTGTATTGATGAACCCCCATATATACCAACGAGTGAACGAAGCACTACTTCTCACCCCAATAATGATAATAACGGTTACGTAACACTGGAGGAGAAATGGATGCAATTATGTATCCCCGGGGGATATTGTTCTGTGTGTATAACCTTTTACCAGGGAACTTCCATTTACTTGTATACCAGACTGCCAGAGAGTCCGTGACAACTACTCTGCTTGTACCAAACCAGATGACTCAATGAAGATTGTCTTGTGAGCCAAACGAAGGTTTCTTAGAGATATAAGTTGATGATTACATCAATTATTTTCTTTGCAAGAGCAGTAAGCTATGCATCATCTTTATAAAGTTTCTAATACATAAAAATCGTGGAAAATTTCGTAATATCAACAGTACAAGGTACGTTCAAAGCACATTACACACACTCCGGAGTTGAGTTCCGGAGCTGACGTCATTCTTGGGTCAATGTACTTTCACTTTTTGAGCTGTTGTGTTGGAAGGGGTACCATTTTATTTTAGCATTTCTCTTTCATGGGGCGGTATTTTTTAACATAAGGGCTATTTTTGGTGAAAGATATGGTCAGAGAATGACACCAAATGGCTGTAATTAGTCACTTCATAGGCTCTTTAAGCATGGAGCTGCAGTACTACATACAAGCAGCAAGATACAATCATTCAAACAGAGAGGCCACTCCCCACTTCAAGTGCCGTCCAACTAAACCAGGGATCTTTCTGAGTGAGCACATGCAGATTAAATTGTAGGCCTTTGTTTACCATGACAGACTTCTTTTCAGAAGGCTTACCTCTACTTTCAAAGTAAACATTTTAGAGAGAAAAGTCTTGTGCAATGAATGACTGGTACAATGCACCAAGTGGTTGGCCATTTTCCACAGCAATATATATTTTGTCAGTATTGGTAGCATGGCTATTCTTGGAGCCTTGTACAGTGTTACACTTCACTGAACAGTAACAGTTCTCTGCTTGTTATCTCATCACTGTACACACAATATATGAGATGAGATATTGTACTTTACCTAACACTAGAAATGTGAAGCTGTGCATGAGAGGGTGAGTTAGTTAGATGAGGTTTAACATATTTCCAACCAATTGGTTCAAGTCGAGACGACCACGGCCTTTTTTCCAGTTGTGGCTCACTGGCTTGTTTTCTCTACTCCATTGCTTATGCTGAGCACCAAGCACAAAGGCAGTAGGTTCCATTTTTTTAGTCTTTGGTATGATCGGTGTTTGAGTGTGTACACGTGTAAACACACACGTGTGTCATGAACTCCTCCTAAACTGATTCTGATGAAGTTCAAACTTGGTGGGTTGGTACCTCACCATGAAAACGTGTGCATGCTTCATTGATGATGTCATAGGTCACAAGTCAAAGGTCATTTGGGTCAAATTTTCTAAAACTTGGGAGTTTTGCTATTGTATTTACCTCTTAGTATGTTAGAAAAAGTAACTAGAACAGCAATGCTGTTGTGTAGCTCACACAATTTCTCTTGTCTGTTAAAAGTAGAAACTCAAAAAACCAAATTTTATCATCTATTCATCTGCTTCCAAAAACCTCCTTACCTTACAAAGGCAAATGGGCGGGAAGAGAGGAGTGTAATAATTAATAGAAATCAAAACCCATCTGTAAAATCACAAATGTGTTAAGGAATGTAAACCTGCAATTAACTGACATAGTTTTATGACAAATAGCTACAAATATCACTGCATATTTTCTCATATCAAGCAAGCCTGCAATGGCTGTATACACTTTTATTAGTAGCAAGACTGAAAAAAAGAAGTTTGTGTGATGAGCCAATAAACTGTTCAAGTATTGCCAAGTACATTTAATCGCTGTTTGGGTTTGCATTGATCAAAATAAAACAGACTCTCAAAAAGCTCCTATTGCAATTGAACTCAAAACATTTAAGTTGCAATTACTTGACTTGACCAACTCAATTGAACAGAACAGAATGGGAGATATCCCCACAATTAATAAGTTAAGCCTATTTCCTTTCATGTGTTAAGCCACACTGACCACAGAGTTGCTTCAGACTGTAGAGGCCACTTGATGAACAAACATGTGTGTTGATGGATTGAATTTCAAACAGCCTGCATATCCATTTGCAAGATGACAACTGAACACAAAACCAAGCACACCGCTATCAGTATGATGGATAAACAGCTAACTGTTCAGCAGGCACAGTGAACTCAGCTCTACAAAAACGGCTTTAAAATCCAACTTAACTTTCCTATAATGGAATGAAAATAAGTAGGTGTTAATGCTCTGCTGACAAACAATCATATCCCAAAATTCCAGCCCAAAATCTCACATCAAAAAGAAGAAGACTTTTTGTTGAAAAGTTGATGCCATCAGCCCCATTTGATAACCTCACACATGTACTGTGTACATGTGTGAGTTAATAAAACCATATGATATGCAAGGACTGGTAGGATACTATTTGAAAAAAGTGATTACTGGTTGCTAAGGGTGGGGCCAAAGGTCAAATTGTAGGTCAAAGGCCGCATATGTCTAAATTTTGCAAAAAAATTTGTTGCAAACTCTTACACTGTAAGTCTGATGAAGTTCAAACTTGGTGGGTTAGTACCTCATGATGAAACCTTGGGCATGCGTAATTGATGACATCTTAGGTCAAAGGTCAAATTTGCTAAAAATTGGGTTTTTGGCCATTATTTGCCTATTAGTATGTTAAAAAAGTAATAAAACCACATAATAAATATACTAGGACTGATAAGATAACATTTGAAATCATGCTTATTGAATGCTACTGTAAGGGTGGGGTCAAAGGTCAAAATGTAGGTCAAAAGTCAACTTTTGTCTAAATTTTACAAAAAATGTGTCACAAACTCCACCTAAACCATTTCTGATGAAGTTCAAACTTGGTGGGTAAGTACCTCACCATCAAAACTCGTGCATGCATAATTGATGACAACATAGGTCAAAGACAGGTCAATGATTAGATTTGCTAAAACTTAGTTTTTTGCTTTTATTTACCAATTAGTACTTTAGAAAAAGTAATAAAACCACATGGCATGCTAGGACTAATCAGATATTATTTGAAATTGTGCTTATTGGTTGTTAAGAGTGGGGTTAAAGGTCAAAATGTAGGTCAAAGGTAAAATTTGTCTAAGTTTTGCAAAACAGTGTCGCAAACTCCTCCCATAAATCGTAAGTCTCATGAAGTTCAAACTTGGTGGGTAAGTACCTGACCATGAAAACTCATGCATGCGTAATTGATGTCACAGGTCAAAGGTCAGACGTCAAATATGTCAGAGATGCAAGCAAAGTAGAGGTCCACTTCCTGAAATTGTGTTGTCCGGGGTTGTCGGCCTGGGGGAGGGATCTAAGGGGAGGGTCCCCAACTGAGGAATATCTTCACATCATCTTTTTTTTTTAAATATGTTCATGCAGTAGAAATTAACAGTTGTTTGTAAAGAGATTAAAAAAAAAAAACTTTACCCACCCTAGGCCATGTTAACCACCATGACCACTGCAGAACTTTTTGGCTATAGTAAAATGGATCACCTGACAATTTTGCTCAAGACTTCCAATTTCCTGAAATGAGGAAAGTTCCTGAACTGCTTACATCTTTGATATGTTACAAATGGTTTTTTTTTTTGTTGTTGCTGTAATTCCCCATCAGTATGTTAGAAAAGGCAACAAAACCACACGATATGCTAGGACTGACAGGATAATATTTTAAATGCTTTTATATCGTTGCTAGGGGTGGTATCAACAGTCAAAATATTTGTAGGTAGAGGGTCATATTTGCAGAGGTCAAAATGTAGGTCAAAAGTCAAATTTGCTAAAATTGTGTTGCAAACTCTTCTCAAACTGTATGTCCTATGAACTTCAAACTGGAGGAAATGAGATCTGCAACTCCATGGATTGCCCTCTTATTCATACTGAGATCAGTGCTCAAAGCAGTCCTCATACTGTGCACATGCAATGAAGTATTGTACAGTATGAAAACTAACAAATATGAAATTTATGTATTTGAATTTTTTGGTCAAATGCCTTTCACATGGATGCCTGAGGATTATTAAACCTCACAAAGCTTACTGTTCTTCTTTTTATTAAAAGGGAATAAGCATTCCCCCCAAATTTTCAAACATCAGCTAAATCTTATCTCACTATTTCCCTAAAAGTATTTTTCGTAATGTTTTTAAAAACATACTGTAGACATTGAATAGTAAAGGCAGGGCAAGGAGTCCTAATTAATAAACTATTTAGTAAAGCCCCCACCACACTGCAAATATCACACTAGGCTCTCGGATTTTCTGAAAAATTAATAAAATATCCCGACTTCTTTGTCAACGGAAAATCCCCCACAAAATTTCAAATGTCCCCTTCCTCACTACGTTGATGCCAAGCACTTGTTAAAATCCCTGTTGTATTCAGGTTTCCCTGTGCATTAGTGGAGTATCCTACTGGGTTCTATCAACCCCCAGGATTCCCTAAATGTGACCTCTGGACCACTTCTGGCACATCTCTACTTGATCTGCACTGCTCACAACTAATTGTTCCTACGTGTCTCCCGCCTGTCAACACCATTGTATGCAGTCTACAGCAGCCTGAGTGCAACAACATCCCTAGGTTCTTAAATCACAGCCCCCAGGCAACATCCAGCTGGCAAGGTGCACCAATCTGGCCCACCAAGCCAACTCAGATCTGAAAAAATACTGATGGTTGAAAACAAAAAAAACAAATGCGCCAGCAATCGTAATCATATTGAGGCATTTTTAAAGTGTATGCCAAAGGGTAAACTGTAAAGAAAAATGAAGAACTGAAAACATAGCTGAAATGTCGTTAAATGCATATTTTGGGCATGCTTCGCATGCACCTATCATTATTAGTCATATCACAGTTACTTCATATAGGACAGCTTGGTTGCAGTTTGTTGTTCCAAAGCTTCATGCAACCAGGTTGCATGTATTTCCTTAGTACAGTAACCTAACTCCACAAGGGGTTCACTGTTATCATGAGTACCAATTTTTAGAAAGTGCTTCCAAAATGGAGCTACAGTACATCTAAGCCTGTATAGAGAGCATTCGTATGCATGTTAGTGCACTAACAGCATGTCCACACACATGTTGAATTGCGGCAACCACACTGTCAAGTGCTGCATGTATATTCCTTAATAATATAAATCCAAATGGGGTTCGGTGTTCATTAATAAAATGAGTACCATTTTTGGACAGTATTTTCAGATTGTATAGCCCTTTTCACCATATTTCCTGTAGATCTGATAGTTCCACAGTCATCTCAAGTCATCAAAAGGTATTTTTCATTTCTTCATTTCATTTATTTATTTTGTCTATACATACATACATTTAAAGAAACAATACATGATGTAGTAAATCGGGACTCAAGAAAAAGCATTTAAAATGTTTATTTTAGCTAGTAACCTTACAAGAAAAAAGGAAAACTTTTTCACCCATAAGATTCCAAAGTGTTACTGTACATAAACATAGAGAAAAACATAATATCCTACAGGATACATCGGATATTATGTTTTTCTCTATGTTTATGTACATTTTCACTCTCTTAAAAGAACAACATTACTCAGAGATATCTCTTGGCACTGCTTACATTTATTCTTGTAACCAAGATGAAACCTGTAATGATAAATAAACACGTCAGTGATGTTCCAGTCAAAAAATATTCCATTACAACTTCCTTGCTGAGAGATGATTTGAAAATAATTTAAATAAATATTGACATAACAAGTCCATGAAAGTTTCTAATGTTTCATCACAGGTCTTGGTTTCTAGGACTGGTAAAGTAAAGCGAGATCATCTGTACAGGTCACGGTCACTGTGTGTTTTTCAACCAAAGATGCAAAAAACTGTAAGAATAAGTTCTTGAAGATGTCTTATTTAATGGATACAACACCACTCTCTTCACAATGAATGCAGCAGGTACAGTATAGCAGGATAAACATCATGTATGTAAGACAAGCCAGTTTATGCTCCTGTCCAGACATTCATTTAAGATGTTTTTAAACATTGCATTTTGAAGCTGAGTTACAAGTTAGATGAGATTTAATGACACGCCAACACGAATGTGTTATAAAGTGTCAACTAGATAAAAAGGCAAAGTTTAAATACGGTTTCAAATATGGTTCAAGTTCAAGTTTGGTTTCAAATACAACTAAAATATGGTGAAGTCCTTCCCTTTAGTCGCCTCTTATGACAGGTGGGAAATACCATGGGCATATTCTACAACCCCCAGCCCACAGAGGGCTGGAGCTGAGTTAAAATTGATGAAAGCATTTTGTTATTACACATTCCATCATAGATCTTGGTTTTCCAGATATGGAAAACAGCTTGTAAACAATAGGGAACAGCAATGAATTAAAAAAAATCGTACACAACACGCTGTTATAGGTTTGTACAGAATAAGGTTCAGACTTCCAAGAAATACTTATCAGCTTGGAAACATAATGGCAAGGCATATTGTAAAAGCGCTCAGGTGAGGTCGACTTGTTCACACTAGTACAAGTACTAGAGTGTGCTAGCTAGTACTGGCATAGTATTAATAGTATAGGCCTTTGCCTGTATCAGTCTTCTATGTGGTCATGAATGTCTCTAGTTTTGATAATATTTATCTACTTCAACAATCTCCAAGGTTTTCAAATTATATACTGTTAAGAAGAAAATTTAGTTTCCACCCCTTTTTATGTTCAAAGCTAGTCAGTGTAAGCAAAATTTGCTGAATTAATGACTGTGTAAACAATGCAGGTGAAAGCATGGACAGATTTGCATGAATTTGTATATTCATACCCAAGGAATTTTGTGAAATATAGCCTTCCCAAAGGAAAAAAAATGAAAAATGTGAAAAAAATGTCAAAAAAAAAGAAGTTTTCTCACTGAATATTCCTTCTGAAAACCCAAGACACAATTACAGATTTTCCTGTAAATGAATTCAGCACCAGAATAGAGACACTAATGTAAATGCAGCTGACACACTGCCTTTGGTCAGGGCTGGTGTTGGACTCATTATCGGTATTCGGTCATACCAAAGACTTTAAAAATGGAACCTACTGCCTTTGTGCTTGGTGCTCAGCATAAACAATGGAGTAAGGAAAACAAGCCAGTGAACCACAACTGGAAAAAAGGCCATGGTCGTCTCAACTTGAACCAATTGGTTGGAAACTGGGACGTTAAACCTCATCTAACCTAACCTAACCTAACCTTACCTTATCGGTATTCAATATCGGTATCAGCCGATATCCCCCATTTTCATCCTCCGTCAGTAAAATTTACCTTAAATGGTGATTCTGTCTACTTCCTTGTCCTATACTTCAAAAAAATGTTACATTATTTTCGCATGATGGGTGTTTGACTATAAGTCCCAACATTTTATTTCATGAAAATGAACAGCCCCTGGTGGTAGTGCCCAATAGCTTATGGTGTAGTGTATAGAACAACTGCTCAGTTTGCTCAAAATATCAGGTTCGATCTCATGTGTATTGTATCAAGTCCAACTATTTTTTGGCGAATTTAAGTATTGATATTGGTACTATTGGTTACTTGTAACATCAGGAAGACACTCTTATTGGTATCAGCCAGTAGTTAGATTTAAATATCGATATTGGTACTATTGGTTACTTGTAACATCAGAAGGACACTCTTATTGGTATCAGCCAATAGTTAGAATTTAAATATCTACATTGGTACTATTGGTTACTTGTAACATCAGAAAGACACTCTTCCGGACTAGTACTTTATGAATGCCTTGTTCTGAAATTTTTCTTTAAGTTCAATTATATGAAACTGACAATCACCAGGGAGTTGATAAGATCACCTACCTGCAACCACTTACAACCACTTGGAGTATAATTTCTTACCTTTTTGGTGTTCCGTAGTATCATCACTTAACAGTTTTTAAGGGTCTGAGTTGCCCTTCACTATGTCCTGTCTTCCTTGCAATTTATGATTCTGATAGTGTATAACTTTAGAGGTAGACAAATTATGGATAATCAAAGGCTGGAATGAAATTTGATGATTTCATTAAATACATAGAAAACCTTGAAAGTTCATCAAGACAAATCTGCTTTCTTCAAGCAAGTTTACGTTGACACTATATCTTTATGGCATGAATCCACCTCATATGCATAGTTTTGCTTTCGAAGTTTGTCATCAAGGTAAATGATGATTCAGTGACTAAAAACGTTGATCAGTAAGCTTGTGCTTTCCATTATTTTTCTAAGTGTCGTGCAAAAATTGGACTTATTTATAGCAATCATAAAATCGTGTCAAACAATTAAAGTCATCAGTACCAATTGTGGAGTTCATGTATATTAGATATATCAAAGGTTCTCCAAAAGTTTTCGAAGAAAAAGTACCTGTACTGGATACTTGGTTTTCAGAAGGCTCTACTCAGACCGTAGTGCTTGATATTTGGCTTCCAAAAAGCTGTCCTTGGACCTTGTTGATACTTGGAATCAGTAGTGTTCAGAAGTACTCCTTCAATAAAAGTGCTTGACCGTGACACAGAACTGGCAGCACTGGCAGCTTTGTATGGGTTGACCATGCATGCCAAAGCATTATTGAAGTTGGCCGGACTTGTCTTGTAGACTTCTGGAAACATTCTCAAGATTTTGTTACAAACACAGTTTTACAACAACAGCTTCACAAAAACATTATTTGACAATTTCTCCCCAAACTTGCCGCGACTTGTGATGATGCAGGGGGCTCTTGGATGGATGATGGTAGGGGTTGTATTAAGCTATAGTATCAGATGCCTATATCAACTTACGAAGAGCGTGCCAAAAAGTTACGTTTTTTGAAGACGTTTCATAGTGTTTCATTTAAATGTAAATTATGTTAGTCATTGTATAAAAATATATTTGCCTTATGATTTTTGATTCCTTGCCGAAGGCCAAAGGAATCTATGTGATGGTGATGTCGTGTGTGTATGTGTGTGTGTGTGTGCATGTAAGGGTGCACCCGCGGTGTGTGAGCGATCCTGTAGCTATGGGTGCACTCAGCAGCATGTCCTTAACAGGACACGGTACAGCCGGTGGAGCTCGAAACTGGCGTAGCTGCCCGAAAATTCTGTCGCTGCAATGAGAAGTCTCGCGCGGCTGCACGTGCCTGCCTTGGCAAGCAGTCTGCCCTCCAGACACGTACGTCTGCTGGGTTAGTTGGAGGTCAGCCAGGCTATTGGGGAAATCCCGCGAATTCCTTACCGGTACATTTCCCGCGTACCGCTAAGGAAGCGAGGGTGAGTATGGGTGTATGTGTATATGTGTGTGTGTATGTGACGCTTTTGCTTGTAAACATGATATCTCAAGAAGGGTAACTTCAAGGGATCTCATACTTAACAAGTAGATTGCCCATATTGAGTAGATGATCCCTGTTGTTTTTGGTGGAGGTCAAAGGTCATTTAGGGTCACAAGAGGTCAAAATGTCAAAACATTGTAAACACTATGGTAACTGTGAGGGATCTCATACTTAGCATGTGGCTTGTCCATATTGAGTAAATGATTCTTGTTTGTAGTGGAGGTCAAAGGTCATTTGGGGTCACCAGAGGTCAAAAGGTCAAAACCTTGTAAACACCATATCTCAAGAAGGAATCTCATACTTAGCATGTGGATGGCCCGTATTGATTAGATGATCCCTATCGTTTTTGGTGGAGGTGAAAGGTCATTTGGGGTCACCAGAGGGCAGAAGGTTAAATCCTTGTAAACACGATATCTCCATAAGGATAAATGTGAGGTATCTCATACTTACTATGTGGATAGCCCATGTTGAGTAGATGATCCCTATTGTTTTTGGTGGAGGTCAAAGGTCATTTGGGGTCACCAGAGGTTGAAAGGTCAAAACCTTGTAAACACTGTATCTCAAGAAAGGTAACTGTGAGGAATCTCATATTTAGCATGTGGATTGCCTGTATTAAGTAGATAATCTCTATTGCTTTTGGTGGAGGTCAAAGGTCATTTGGGGTCACCAGAGATCAAAAGGTAAAATCCTTGTAAACACGATATCTCCAGAAGGGTAACTGTGAGGGATCTCATACATAGCATATGGATTGCCCATATTGAGTAGATGATTGCTATTGTTTTTGGTGGAGGTCAAAGGTCATGTTGGGTCACTAGAGGTGAAAAGGTCAAAACCTTGTAAACACTATATCTCAAGAAGGGTAACTGTGAGGATCTCATACTTAGCATATTGATTTCTAATATTGAGTAGATGATACCTATTTTTTGGTGGAGGTCAAAGGTCATCTGGGGTCACAAGAGGTCAAAAGGTCAAAAGCTTGTAAACACTATATCTCAAGAAGATACATGTGATGGATTTCATATTTAGCATGTGGATTGCCCATATTGAGTAGATGATCCCTATTATTTTGGTGGAGGTCAAAGGTCATTTGGGGTCACCAGAGGTCAAAAGGTCCGAACCTTGTAAACACTATATCTCAAGGAGGTTAACTTTGATGGATCTCACACTTGACATGTGGATTGTTCGTATTGAGTGGATGATATGTTTATGCAGGTCAAAGGTCATTTGAGGTCACAAAAGGTCAAAACCTAGTAAACATGATATTTTAAGGAGGGTAACTCTGAGGGATCTCATACTTGGCCTGTGGATTGTTTATATTTGGCATGTAGGTCATTTTGGGCCACAAGATTTCAAAAGCTTTTGACTTTATTAACATGATATCTCAAGTAGGATAACTGTGAGGGATCCCATGCTTGTCATGTGGGTGATTCATGTTTGTTACACTATATCCATATGGCAAGGAATCACTAAGCCTTTTGGCTTTCTGGTTCTTTTTATTGTTATTATTTTATTATAATAATTTGGTTTTCCTTGTGATGCGTGGCCTGGATTAGGCCACTGGACGGTGGACTGCGAGGTGGCCATTTAAGAACTCATGCAGGATGATGATATTCACTGAATAATGTGCAGAATAAACGAATCTTGTGTACCTTAACAGTGGTGTTCGTTTCTCTTGTCGATTTCGGCCCTTACATATAAAAAAAGCCAATAGAATGCCCACGTCATCATCAGAGTCGGGTGTTCTTCCTGTGGCTTTGGGAATTCTGCAGAAGGTAACTCATTTTTCCCAGCGGTCCTTATCCCATGCAGTGCAGAACGCTGTTATCTCCAAATAGTGTACTGTGCGGTTTTAAAGTGCACGCGACTCTAAGGGGACTTTGGAGGAATAATTTTGACTCAGTGGAAAGATTCTGAGTTTGTTAACTTGAAAATACAATCTGTTTCAAATACACATCCATTCATTGAAAACTCTTTGGCTAGAACTGCCCAACGTCTTTTAAAAATCATTAATGAGAGCTTGGACTAACGAAAGCTTTGATGTTAACACACTGAAAACGAAAAGAAAAGTGGTGATGGAATAATTATTTTTTCAGTCTTAACTTCATCACACGTATATACAGAGGTAGGCGACTTCCGTACTCTATGTGGGAGATAAAAATTTTTGAAGCGCATTATTGTTTTTCAAACACCATTTGCTTTGTTTTGGCAGTCTGATGTCCATAAAAGTTGATTGGATTTCTATCTCAGATACTTCCATATACAGTACTATATTTAAAGTGAATATGTAGGTAACAGAAACCAAGTTTAGGTAAAAAAATTAGTTTCAGATTTTAAGACAATGGAATCTTTACCTCACGGCCAAGGTCAAGGGAAAAGGCACTTCAAACAGTGAAATGACATGGCAACTATGCACGTGTCGTAATGCAAATATAATAACGATAACGATGATGGTGATATGGTGGGGGTGATGGTGAGGTATTAATCATATTCTACTCCTGTTCAAAGACAACCAATGAGTGAGGCTTTTCCCAACTGCATTGACAGGCTTTCAACTCCTATAACCAACAGCTGCTGTGATTGAAGGTCACAACTATTTATAAGTGTTGTTTACTCAAGAGAGGCTGGCCTGTCATGGGCTTGGACAAGCTTGGTGAATTGCAAGCTCTAAAAACCCATAAAAATTACACTTTTTCACATTTTTGGTCACTATAGGAAGTGAAACAAGAGCAATGAGGCTAATTAGAAGCATTGTCATACACTAATTCCCTTCAAACTAGTTACAAAATAATCGATATCAACTCAATGAGCCCCTTTAAGTACAGATATTGGCAGGACTGTAAACCCCACCCCCCCCCCCCTCCCCGAGTCCGTAAGAATTGAAAGTCACAATTTTGACTTGTAATCCTCTGATTTGACTTTTTATCGTTTATCTTACGTTAAGAGTAAAAGTCATGATTATGACTTTGAGGTCGAGATAATGTAAAAAGAAGTCCCAATATTGAGGTTAAATAGGCCTACTACAAAATTACATTTAAACTCACAATTTGACTTTCAATATTAAGAGTAAGAATTTTACTTCATTACCCCCGCCCCTCCTCCCTCACTATAATATCATTAGGTCGACTTTAAAAGCCCATATCTTTAATTTTTAACTACATACTCCTGAAAGTTAACCTCATTAATAATTTTAATCTTATCCACATACGTTTGACTTAAAATGTCATTGTTTGAACTTCAAATGCCGAAACTTGACTATCACTCCCATGATTTTCACTTATAATCTTATTAGTTTTATTTTAGAGGACAAACAAGATCAAAATTCAAAACTACGATAAAGGAAGTCAACACTTTTACTATGAAAGTCACAGGATAGAGATTAGAGTAAAAATAATCAGGGCTGTAGTCAAGTCCACCAAGCTCAAGTCCAACTCCGAGTCCAAGTCCATAAGGTCAAGTCCAAGTCCGAGGGCTCGAGTCCAAGTCCAAGTCCGAGTCCAGTGTTCTCGAGTCCAAGTCCAAAAACTGTAAAATTTTCCAGTACTTTGCTTTGAAAGCTCCCTGCTAGCACTAAGCTCAATATACTACGACACACTGACAAAACAAATTAGAAAAACCTCATGTCAAACCGAATGAAATTATAGTAAGAAACTGACCAATTACATGTTCAAAACAGTACCATAAACACTGTAGCCTATGATATCCTCCATAGGCCTAACCCAGGTAACACAATGTAGGCCTTAATTGTAGCCTATGTAAGAGGAGCTTTCCGTAGTAATCAGGACCTACTACTGGATTCAATCATGCCTTTGCTAATCCATCTGATCTACGGTCCCCCAAAGAAAATTACAAAAATCAGTGTTCTCCACAGATTTTCAAGCGAGGCGGTCAAGCGCAAACAGCACAGACAATGGCGAAGCACGTTGTTATGTGACGGACTCCGCTGAGTAGCTGTCTTTTTCAAGTTGGCAGATCCTACCCAGTACTCATAGGTACCATTCTACAAATTGATCACTTCATTTGTTTAAAAACATGTGCGGATCGGCCTTCATTTGAAAAAAAAAAAAACAGTAGCCTATTGTCAACTTTTTTCGGAGGCGGGGCGGAGCAGAGCTTTTGTAGGGGGCTGGATTTTTAAGGGGGCGGTCGCTATTTCAGGGGGCGGCAATTTCCACTTGGGGCGGGGCCCCCTAAAACTCCTTGTGGAGAACACTGCAAACATACTTCCAGACACCAACAACTTCGCCTTTCCCCACCCTATTTCCACAAAAAGGCAGACACATACAAACACATAAAAGAGAGAGCATTAAGCATTATCATAGTTGTATACACATGCATGCAATTGCTTCCTGATGCCCTAACATACGTTTTACAGACCAAATTAAGTAGTTGAAAAGATGCTGACAAGAACTAAGCAATCTTCCTAAAGCTAAGATCTTTTCATGGTACAAGTCCTCATAACCAACACTACAGTAGACCTACTACATCAAAGAAAACTACAGTATAGGCTTTATTACATGGAAAATGCCATTCCCCATTGGGAGGATTATGAAATTTAAAATAATATGATGAAGAAAAAGGCTGGACATGATGGACTCGACTTCAAGTCCAAGCCAAAGTCCGAGTCCAGAAAGCTCAAGTCGAAGTCAAAGTCCGAGTCCAAAAGAAAAAAAAAACGTACTTACGTCCGGACTTGAGGTCAAGTCCGGACTCGAGACCTCCAGACCTGAAAATAATATGAAATTAAAGTTACACTTACAAGAAAGCAAGTCAATAGGCTATGGCGACGTAAGGTTGGGACGACTCCACATTCTGCGCCAATGTACATTACAAGTGACATACTATTTATATGGCGGTCATTGTTGTCCAGGGATAAATACGAGATGACACTTTACTTAGAAGCCTTCAATTATGTGTCAAATGCCAATCTTTCAAGTTTCTGACGACAGCAACGTTTTACACTAATATTTCAGAATTAAGGTAAGCTAACAACCAATGGCGGCTAACAGTGCTGTAGGTACTCTAGACACATCTAGGACTCGAGACCGGTCTCCATCGGGTCACGATTTTACCCGTACTCGTCATTCGGACTCGGAAGGCAGACTCGTGACTATAAAATTCCCGAGACAGGGCTCGTTAAGGCAGAATTTGTGTCACTTTTACGCACTTAATTCGTCGTCAGATAACATTCGAATTGTGCTCTGCAGTTCTTGTACAAACCCCACACAATATTTACGTCTTTGAAATCATGGCCGTCGCGACGGGGGGTGTGTCTTACCCCCCATAGTTCGTCAGAGCGACGATAGTCGGAAAATCTGAAATTCCAGTTGGAATTTCTGATATCTCAGTCTAGTACATTTTTCCGACTGAGCCTATGTCAACTTTGTATATATTTTCCAACTAGATCAAGTGAGAATAACACCAAACGTTTTTTTCCTTACTTAAAATCGAATCAAAACTGTCTTTTTTTCTCAAATTCTTCTCAAACTATCAAAATTTTTGCGCGCTCCGCGCGCTCCAAACCTTACCTCAGTGTTGTTCTTATTATCAGCATCTTCCAATAGCAACTTTCGGAGAAGCACAACACCAGAAGTTGAAAGCTCTTTACAAATTACCAGGTAAAAGACTGGCTTTTTAAGTGGCATGTTGGTTTGTTGGGCAATTGAAAGTATCTCGATGCAGGTTCTGAATGCAGGTTTTGTCATGGAAATCTTATTTAATAAAAATTTCGGCGAGCTTCGCGCGCATACATTACGATTTACAATCAATCCCATGAACATTATTGAGTTAATTATACCAGGCACAGTTCTACGGGGCTAGGGGGCTTTCGCCACCCAAATTTTTCCAAGCCTCCAAAAATTGCGCAAAATTTTATACAGACTTATATTGGTGAAGACATAGATATACTCAGAAAATATTCCAAATGTCTATTTATCAGGCCGGTAGCCAGTAAGTTCTGTAACGATTCTTTTTATAACTTCAAAAATATTCGCACTCTAGGTGCGCTTTCCTCTATAACTCTATCTAGTGGTAACGCCCCCGTTTCAAACATATTGGATTTATTCAATGTTTCCACAAATATTGTTCTTCCGTGTAGGCGTGATTCAAGAGAAACACGAAAATGCATCGTTGCGAAGTTCTTTCCTCTTTTTCCTATCTTTTGGAAGATTTGGAAAACATATTTTGTAAGAAAAAGATTTTTCAGTTTCGTCGGGGAGCCAATCCCGGACGACGACCATGCCGTCGCCCCAACAAATTTCATGGTTTTGCCCAGATTTTTCAATAAAAACCCAAACTTTTTCAACTTTTCTTAATGAAAACAAAAGTGTGAAATCTTTTTTCAATGTAGCTCCACATTTTTCGGCGCGCTTCGCGCGCCTTATATTTCGAGTTCGGCAACCCCTTGCATCTGTCGGGACTTAGAGTAGCTGGCCCCCAGTCAGGGCGCTTCGCCCCCATGTCGGCAAATCAAAGCACCACTCCTGGCGTAACCTGCATGCAGGGTTTTCATTTCTGCATTGAACTATGCTCCCAAATTTCGGCGTGCTTCACGCGCAATCCTCACAATCCACGTTGAATCACTTATGAACATTAAAAGCACAAACGTACCAGTGAACTTTACAGCATAAACTAGGTGTACATTCTAGAACGCGCTTGTTAGTCCTACACCCCTTTTGCTATACCTGTCTGGGAGGTGTAATATCACCTTCTGCACCTATACTCTTCCACCCGCCCATTCCCCATTGCTGGAAGCTGTTCGTCTAGATTTTCGTTCAAAATTAGTAAAAATACGATAGACTGATAGATGTAAAGTGCTTGGCGTCATACTCTACACTGTAAAGACAGTGTTTAGGAATTAAGCACTTTCCTAAACACCTTTGTTTTTACATAATTGATCCAGAGCTTCCAGGAGGCCCTATACAGGTATATGCCAGCCTTAGATGCCCGAATAGAAGGCCATAAAGTAGTCAAAAGAGGGGGGCTTTAGAAGGTCTGTTGACAACGTGTTCTTCTCTCAGACAATATACTCTCTGCTTTCACCTAACCAAATCTTAGAATTCTCTATATGGACATTTTCCAACCATATAAGATCAGTTCCAAAAGTATCCCAAAGATAGCACCATTTTGCATCTAAGCAACTTTACCTTAACAAAAATTTCTCAAAGGGGAGGAGGACACCCCTTAGACTCCTCGCCCAGGACGGCACCTTTATGTAGTGACAAAGGAAGGATCCCCACTGCTGTATACAAACGCAGGGCGCATAAAAAGGAAGGTGTAATTAACGAGCCGCGATTCATTTGAAAAAAAAAAACAATCCAGCCAGTCGGAAAATTAGAATTCACTTATTATGGACATTTTCTAGCCATATATGATCAGCTCCAAAAATATCCCAAAGATAGCACCATTTTGCATCTAAGCAACCATAAATTTACAACAATTTCTCAAAGGGGAGGGGGACACCTACTCCCCTTAGACCCCTCCCCCAGGACGGCACCTTTATGTAGTGACAAAGGAAGGATTCCCACTGCTGTATATAAAACGCAGGGCGCAAAAAAGGTGAAATTTACGCGCCACCATTCAGTTGGAAAAAACATCCATCCAGTCGGAATTGGAGACCTTCACACCCCCAAACATATGATCCTAGCTACGGCCCTGTTTGCAATATGCACTGCTAGTGTACGTAGAGGATACTTGTTAACTTCTAGTATGCCTAAATGCGTACCTAATATACCTTACGCATTTGACTTCACACAACACAAAGTGCGCCCTTCAATGCAGGCAAGCTCGTATCATTGCAACTTACACCAACAGATGTAGATATAGTTGATTTGTGTATTAGTCAGATTACGCGCGTAAGTCTACTACACAAGTGTACGAAATCTACGTCATGCGTACAGTGTGCTTCATTGTTTTGCCGCCAAAATGACGTCAGGTGTCGTCAATGCATAAGGTCTATAGTACGTAACGCTAATAGAATTATGCATTGACGACAGGCCGACGTCATTTTGGAGGAAAACAATGAAGCCCACGTGCACGAACGGCGTAGATTTCGCATGCTCGTGTAGTAGACTTACGGGCGTAAACGATTGGTTGACAAATCAGGTGTCTGCATTTGTTGGTGTAACTTGCAATGATACGTGCTTCACCTCCAAACGAGGGAGCCCTTTCTGCTATCTGACATCATATTCATAAGGTCTATAGTACGTAATGCCTGAAGCTGAGGACGCACTCAGTGGTATTCGAATCGATCGACACAGTATGGTGCATTGGTGTGTTTAGGCCCTAAACCGAAGGTTCACCAGATCGATGGTTCGCTAGACCGAGTATGCTACTTCTAAACTCAATCCTTCACCCTAACTATATTCCTGAACCAGACCCTAATACTACCCGAGGCTAATTCTTATCCCTATAATCCTAATCCTAATTCTGTATCTAACTTAAATACTAACTTTACGTCGAGCCCCAAGTAGATTTTCGGTCAAGCGGATCTTCAGTCTAGTGAACCTTCGATCTAGTGCACCTTTGGTCTAGTGTGGGTATCCCCCATACCGACAAGCAGTGCCCCCGTTGATAGGATTTTAGCCGGAGCAATATTATGAGGCCCCATCGGTCCAGTCTGATTTGCTAAAGTTATGGAAACACTTGTGTTTCTAAAATGCTGCAAGCATATTGTGTAAAGCCTGTATCATACAAACAACAAGACTGAATGTAAGGCAGTGTAAATATGGATCATTTGTTAATTCTTGTTCTCAGTGTATACTTTTCCATAAAGCAGAACTGGACCCGGACTCCAATCCCATGACTTAGAATCGCACTTGGATTCGATACCAGTGTCTTGGACTCTGACTCGTCAAGTGAGGCCCCGGACTTGGAACTCGTCAGGTGAGGACTTGGACTCGGAGGGGGGGGGGGGCTCGACCACTGCACTGGAAGCCAAGTAAAATTATAGCCGCTTACGCTATCATAGGACAAAAATATAGTGACCCTGCAGTTGAGGGCCTTTAACCATATGACAAGCTTAAGACTTCGCGAACATATCTGCATACCGAAGCCTTCAAATACAAACACATCTTCCAATATTTAGGTATACTCAACCATCATATGCAAATGAACTGTAAATGTGAACGGAGTCAAGATTTAGAGCTATGATTTTCACTTTTCATAATTCAAGAAGTAAAATATGAGATATTTATCAAACCGTGGACAAAATATACATTGAAATATGCACCACAGTGTATTTTAAAACCGCATTGCTTTGTATGAATTTGAAGCGATTTTTCTGTTCACAATTTTCACAATTAAGTAAGTTGAGAAATTATTTTACTTATGCTGAATTTAATTTGACCTCAAGGAAAAGTTTGTTAAAGATGCTCAAAGAGATTTGCACTTGCTGGGATCACTTCTTGGCCTTTTGGCTAAGATCATGTGTAGTATCTGTTCTTTTTAGCCAGTTGAGAATGGGACCACGCTTGACAGACCCTTGATGTAGATGTCTGAGGGTAGAGAGGATGGTCAGTTAAGTATGTTGTCCTTTCGGGGACGTAGCTCCCTTGAGGGAGCAGAACTCCTTCGAAAGTAACGTTTAGTTTGGCCTCTTGGCTATTTACCAGAGCCTAGGGACTTTGAAAAAAGCTGGCATTGCAAGGTTCCTGGCGCTTGATGCAGTGTGGACTGTAAACATTGGTGCAGATATGGACCATGTATACACTGACCCATAAAAAATTTGACTGGATCAGGTGAAAGCCATATCTGGTTCAGATAAACATTTATATGGCACAGATATGGATATTCATTTATATGAAATTATATGTGCCCAATTCTTGTTAAAGCCAGATACAAATTCCATATCAGGTCCACATATGGCCCATACATAAATTTCCTATATGGCACATATATGATTTTACTGTCATATCTGTCCGGTGTCCGGTGATCACAATTAAGGCCAATTGAACTGGTCTAGTAAATTCCAGTCGAACTGGTCCAAGAAGTCCAATTGAACTTGTACAGTGAAATTCAATTGGATTGGTAAGTGAAGTCCAATAAACTTGGACCAGCAAACTACGATTGGGTTGGTCCAGGAAGTTCAGTTGAACTAGTCCATCAGAATCCAATTGGACTGGTCTAGTAAAATCCAGTTTCTCTGGTGCTGTAATGAACCAGTCCAGAAAAGTTCCGTTAAATTGAACGATCATGACTAGTTTACATATTTTTCAAATACATTTTATCAGATCAGACTTTCTTGGAATTTGATTGCCACGCTTTTAATTTGCAAATTTGTTCCCAAATTATGCTATTTCCGCTTTCATCAGTTTTGACTTTTGTATTGTTAACATTTTGGGTTTTTTTTTAAGGCTTACCTGCTTTTGAATCTCTACATGAGGGTATGCATATGTCATCATAAAGTGCTGTGCCACCTATAGATACAATGAAACAACGTACCTTGGATGTGAGGAGTTTGCTTCCCTTTGGAGCCCATGGTGCAGAGATCTGGATGTCAAGAGGTATTGGTCTTGGAGTCCCTTAGGAATGTTGCCTCTATTGGAGGACAACTCCTTCTTCCTTCAGTCCTCCAAAAAGTCAACGGGACTTTCGAAGGAAAGTTTTCTTTAGATGTAGTTTGAAATACACAATTTACATCAGAGTTATCCTTCTGTTTACAGGTCGCCCATGTAGTATGTACTAACAAAGGTGTTCAGTTAATCCACGAGACTTATTGCAATAGAACAGTTGACTTTTCAACTGAACATGTCCATTTACTAGAACAGTCCAGTTGAGTTAGTCCAGTTAGGTCGAGGTGAACTGGACTAAACTGACCAGTTAAGCTGGACTTTTCAACTGGGCATGCCCAATGTCCAGAACAGTCCAGTTGAAATAGTCCATTTCAGCTGGTGCAGTAAAGTCCAGTTCAACTTGACCCAACTGGAATTTCCAGCTGGTATATCAAATTCTTTGATGGAGAATCATAAAATATGCTATCCGTAACTTTTATGTAACAGTCATGAAAATAAAACAGTTCACTCCATTGCAGATGGCATTAGTATGAGGGTCTCTTTTATGTAAATTGAAGAAAATGTGAATGTAGTTAGATCAGGTTTTACGGCTCAGTTTCTAACCAATTGGTTTAGGTCGGGCCGGACACGGCCTTTTTTTCAGTTGTGGCTCAAATGTGAATATAAGTAGATGACATCATACACGTAATGGGTGTTTCCCGATAAGCCAGTTAAGGACAAAAATAACTTTCACTGTCATATCTACATTTATTATTCAGGAGCGAGAGCTCCCATGAAGAGGGACTGGGAGATAAGTTTATGAAGGTGTAACTT
This sequence comes from Holothuria leucospilota, assembly GCA_029531755.1. Taxonomy (NCBI): domain Eukaryota; kingdom Metazoa; phylum Echinodermata; class Holothuroidea; order Aspidochirotida; family Holothuriidae; genus Holothuria; species Holothuria leucospilota. The sequence goes on from CM055963.1 coordinate 15,681,143, forward strand.
CAAACCTGTTAACACTTAATGTGCGAATCCTCGATGGGACGCCGATGTCCCCCCCCCCCCACACACCCGTGGGAAGTTTTGAAGTTAAACACATTTGGTTTTAATTTTCTAAAATGTGATCATCAGTTATGCAGTGTGACTACTTTACATTTTTGTAATAGGCTAGCCAAGAATTTGCATGATTTTCCTATATGTTTCAAAATGGCCAAAACAAGTGAGGGGTATGGGTTTTTTCTCTATGAAGATTGAAATTAAATACAATCTGTTCCTGGCATGTGGTTATCAAGGTAAGTGCCTGACAAATTGACCCATTGGGGTACAGTTCAGGTGAGGTAGTAACAATTGGGTGACAAGAATATCTTCCATAAAAATGCATTCAGTGTTCCTAGCAGTTAAAACACAGCCTCTGCGATGTGGGTTGGTAACATAATATACCCCCTTGTAGACAAAAGAATGGTGGAATTTGAAAAAAGCTTATTGCAGTAAATTTTGCATAAAGTATCCAAAAGACATTTTTATGTAATTGTGAACTATGATGCATCTTGACCATCCTATCAATTTGAGAGTAGGCTAGGCAGTGATTGTCCTCGGGAAATTTTTGGAAATTTAGCACTCTTTTACGCCGGCTTCTGGCATATGCAAGTCGAGATTTATTAGCAAAACTTAAGTATGAAAAGAAAGACTTTGTTTGGAATCTTGGACTATTTGGCAGTGTGACCAATATTTACACTCAGGAAAGGCTAACCAGCCCTCCAATAGAATGACCAGAACACGACTAGGGGTCTGGAGGACAAACAGCTACAGTGTAATGATTGCTGGAACTATTTCAAATGCCTTGTGTTTCATTCTCCTGATAAATTTTCTTTTTACAATTTTCAGTTTTAGAGGTCCTATACCACACGAATCTGCTTTACGTAAAAAAAGGAATCAGCTGGATTTGAAGGCTTGATACTGTTCAACCAAAGGCTGAATATCAAGAGTGACTTTATTGATCAAGTCCGCTCATCTCGGGTTGGCCCTAAAATAAGGTCTTTGTGACATTGCACTGAACCATTTGTGTTACCTTTGGCGTTGCTTGTTTAGTTTGGTCATACTAATTGTAGCCAGGCTCCCCCGTACTACTTATATGTAGCACGGTTATCCATGCACGAACAAATCAACAGAATAAGCTTTAGCAAACCTAGTAATATGGCAAATTGGCAAAATTCACACTCGCACGTTACTATTACACAACAAATTTGTCCAAAAAACCCTCTAATTACTGTACACGGAAGGTTGGGTGTCAGAGCTAATTACATAAAGTCCACCGACAAGGAATTTTCTTATTATACAGGGCGTCCTCACAGTTATGGATTTAGGCTGGACTGTGTCTCCCAATCGCACCTGTGGGCCCTTTTGTGTGGGAACCACATTTTGCTCTATGGACCAACCTAAATAATTGCACTGTTGTCAGCATTGAATCAGCTATATTATGAGCCATTTGATCAGATGTGCCTCTTATTTTGAAAATGTTTTTTGTCGTTTTGATGCTTTTTATACTACTGTTCACTTTTTTACAACTTATACTATTTTTTTATACTAATGTTCCATGTGTCCTTTTTGTCACAATAGTGACATCACTCTCTTATCTTTGAAGGCTGACTCTGACTCTACTTGCAAAATAGTCCCTGTGCAAATCTCCCACAGAAAAAAGAAAGCAAAGTCTTTCAAGAAGAAAGGCCATAACTTTATGTAAAAAATGATACAAAGTCCCAATTTCTACATCGATATACACGGGGAGTTAAGGCCTATAGACCAACTTTGCATCGTACGCCTTCGCCAACACTGAACATCTTTGCGATATTATTAGTTATTTAGTTAATACCGTCAATGCAGACCCATTGACTCGTATAATTTTTCCACTTCAAAAAATAAAAGTAAAATCGTACTTTTGGTTTGAAGGATACTTTCCTGTCCCTTCAATAAGGCATTTAAGTTTACTACTTTAACGATGCTTCCGTAATGTACATATATCTATTGTCGGTGTAGCGGGAAAAAAGTGTCATCTTTTAGAAATGATGTCATTTCTACAGTACTTCCACTTTTGAACGTCATTATACTTTCTGACAAATTACAATTCCTACCAAGGACCAGATGCTTGAAGTCCAGGTAATCAGTGGTGTGATGGTCTTCAATAACAAATTAATTACACTGGCTAGTTACGTTAGCACACCGATAATCGTGTGTCACCTTCCCCCGTATCTCTTGTTCGGTATCACTCACTGGGTGGTAAAGGGACAATAGTAGCCATTGTTTAAGTGCTGTTTGTACTAAAATTCTGTCTTTATCAGTCTTAATTTTACCTTCAACTGCATAAACATGTTAATTACTAGAGAATATACGTATTGAAAATTACTTTTGTTTCCGTGTTCTTGTTAAACTGGACACTACAAGTGGGCATGTGTGATACACTAAAATGCCGGGGGGTACATTCCCCCTCTACTAGTTTAACATGCTACATGCTGAATGGAATTTCGATCAATGCTCAGCGCCTTTTGGTCTATGCTGGTCATCACAACTCTGTAACACGACCCTAAATGCTATACAATGCAATAGACGTCTGGCTGTGTAAAACTTCTATAGCGTACACTGTCTTTGATTCCATGAATCCGTTGCGATGAACAAATGGCAAAATGAATCATGGTGAACGCAAACGTCTTTTATTCCTTTTTCAAGTTTTACAAGATTATTATGAAATTTGGTTAGTTTTTCAAAATTTATGAGGTAAATAATAACTCCCAAACCTATGTCTAGCGGCATTCCATGAAAAAGGCTGAAAAAATGGAAAAACTGTATACTGAACCGGAAGCTCTCAAAATGACCCCTCAATAGTCGGTCCTTGTCTCACCGGACCACATTTCCAGCATCTACCCTGAAAAATAGGTCTGGAGAGACGATGATTCTTAGCAAGTTAAGAATATTTGTCCCCAGGACACAGATTACTCTTATGATTCTATGCGGACGTAAAATCCAGTCTTCCCCGGACAGTTCTTCCTGTGGGGGTGGGACAATGTTTCCTCAAACATATTGTCCGAAGGACATTTTTTCCAGAAAAACATTGCCCGGCCAGACACATTTACCAGAGGAAACATGATTTCCTTTTTCACCGGTAAATTAGTAGGGCCGGTTAACCTGGCTCTATTTTCAGTTTTCCCGTTTTCCTTCCGTCCTTTTTTGTTATTTCAACCAGTTGTTCTTTGTACTTCTTGTAACTGAATAAGGTCGCCCCCCCCCCCCCCATTTGCCATTTTGCACACTTGAACATGTCGTGAACCTTGTGGATATAAACCTTGACCTGACCTACATGGGCGTTAGAATTATTTCAGCCGCCGCAAAATGCCACGTTCACAATTTGCTGATCATCTTTGTGATACAACGTAGCCTATTCAAGAAACAGGTTTGCATACACTATCTATAAAAAAGTGGGAAATATTTAATTAACATTTGTTCATTCTCCATAATAAAAAGTATATCAGCAGGTCAAATCTCAGATAAGTAGATCTTAAGGGAACAAAAATAATGCACAGTTACCGTGAGTGAAAACGAACCTTTGCAAAAAGAAAATGGCGACATATTCAATATTTGTATAGCTATAAATGAAGGGATGCATAATTGGAAATGATGAAGAGTACACCAGCTTTACTTCAGTTTCAGGACTTAAATTCTCATATTTCATCTTAATTTTGTCAAAAACATGTCTTTAAAGATACAGCGTGATGCAAGACATGGAATATAAATTTTGAAACGTTATAGAGTTTTTGACCTAAGTTGTATTGTTACGTACAATGTAACCATCGAAATCTAGAACTCTCCTTAAATTTCCATGACAAGTGTCTTGCTCAATGTTCCATAAAATAAACAGAACATACATGATGAATCGTCTGGTATGACTTTGACAATTTGGTAAGATAACTACTGTCAACTGATTAGAAAGAAACTTGTATAAATTGACCAAGGGTATGCTAATAGAAAAAGAGGTAACAACATTGTCCTACAAGGTCAACCCACTTTGGTATTTCTGCAATACCAGTGCTTTAGAGCTTAAATATTTTACTAATCTGTTACCTTAGTATTGGTCAAAATGGCCATCCTTTCAACTATATTGCACATTTTACATTTCTTTATTACTAGATTTACTGTAATAAAGTTGACTCAGTTTCCATTCACTTCAATTGAAAATATTTTCTTCCTTTCATGCACATAATTCTATGTGGCATTGGGTGCGTTTCCAGTAAATTGAGGTCAAAATAGTTACTTGTTCCACTTACAAGCTTTAAAGGTATGAGTTTTTATGAAGGGTGTTGGAAAGTTTATAGCAACTGCTTTGCCTTTCCCCCTTTTACGTATATGATCTTAATAATAAATCGTTTCGTATCAAAAAAGACCCAATTACAAATTTAACCTTGTCACGATTCTTGAAATGTCTCTAACAAGGTGTGTTTTAGAGCACAATGTGACTAATTTTCATGAATTTTAATGGTTACATTTTTCTCTTAATTACTACTCTCACCACAAAGTGATTCAAGGTATTAACTAACATCAGGTGCAGATTTCTTAAACCTCTCAGAGGCAAGATCCGTAAGGTGGCAAGGCATTTTATGGGACCTGCGTCCTTCACATGAGCTTCTTGGTATAGAGCTACACATACATTCAGTAACCAAGATCACCCCTTGTATATTTGCTTCTGTTTCTGAACTTAATTGCTGTACCATACATGTCCTGCTCTCTGTACTCAAAGCACAGAAAATTATATGACGAGAATCGAAAGCAATTAATAGGTAAATGGAATTCGTCATGTTGTTGTCAGTCTTTGCCATGTTTAAAAGCTTAATTTATATTGTTACAAATCGATATGAAAGAAAGAGAAAGAATCAAAGGTATGTAACCAGAATTTGACAGTAGATATTACTGGCTGGTACGTCTTACCCTACTCTTTTTAACATCAACTACCATGGTATGGACCCTTACCGGGGGCTAAATTGGGCAGGCAAATTTCACTATGCTTTCTAATGTCAAGCCTTTATCTTTGAATAAACCCACATTAGATAAGCTGAAATTAAGGATTAAACTGTGTAAAATGTACGTTTTTTAGCTGGAGAAAGTGGATAACCATCTAACTGGATGAAAACTTTAAAAGAGCACCCTATTCAGTTCGAAAGCTTCATGAGATTTCTGTACTTCCATCTACTTGCATTTGTTATCTGTTCTTTGGTATATCTTGGTTTCAAAGTCTGTATGTATATTGGAAGACTTAAAGAGACAGCTCCCTCCCAAGTGGGGTGTGAATTTGTACAAAAATGAACATCAAACTTATCTCATTTGGACAAGAGCAATACTCATCGGTTGTTGTGAAAGAGTCGTTTCGAAATGGATCATTTAATCATGATGTCCCTTTCAATCTCTTTCCACATTAAACTTTCCTACGTCCATGGGAATCAACTGGTGGGGGAAGGACGGACATTCCCCCTCTTCTTCCAGTTTGAAGACAAAGTCCACATTTACTCCAACAGTATTTTCTATGTCCATCATCAATACCCCCTTCCCATGTTTCGATTGGCGTGGACGCTAATTGGTATGTCCAAAAACTGATAGGCCTACAATTAATTTTTTACTTGCAGGATTTCGTAAAAGAGCTCGCAGTTGTCCTTAGAGGGCTGTAAATATGATGACATTATCTTAAAGTGGACCTAAATTCTAGAATTACAAGATATATGTTTTAGAGGTTGGAAAATTAATTGCATTTATCCAACTCCCATTTGCATAGCTGTCTCTGTTGCAGAGATGAAAAATGTTGAAATTTATTCACTTAATTTGAAATAGCCAATTGCGCAATAACTTGTGATGGCCTTCTTGTACACACTCACATTACCTGCTTTTGTTTTGTTATAAAATTAAGATGTTTATATGACGTTGAAATGTTAACTGTTCCATTGCATGAGATGTTGTATGGAGAGGCCTTATATAGCCAAGTCACCCTATAACAAGTGCAGCGGCTTTCCGAAAAAAAAAACAATGAAAACCAAAGACGGTAATTTGAGTAGTACAAGAATGATATCGGACAAATTATTTTAAATTGGGTCAGTAAGATTCAACATTTTTTTTATCTCAGCTCAGGAATGTCCTGTAAAGAAAGGAGTTTGAATATCTGGATGCATTTTTCAAGCTTTGTAACATATATTATTGAAATGTTAGACTTTAGGTACACCTTAATGATCAATAGATCCTTTTCCAAAAAGCAGTTACCAAGAATTTGGGATAGAGGTTTGGTGCACTTCGTCTTTGGCAACAGTAAGATGCCATTGAAAAAGACGACGAACACCAAAGACACAATCCTTTGTAATTGCTATTTTCAAAATGGTCTGTGGATGGTTTTCTTCTTTATTATTACAATGGTTTGTTCAAATTCGCCCTACTGAGCGTAAACTTCCTTAAGTAAAACAAGTTAGTATACTACAATACTCACATAGTTTAGTAAGTCACTTAGGCTACTAGCTTTCCTTTTTAGAAAATTCCACTGACATTGATAGGTATTTTCCCATGGAAATGTCACTGATTTCACCAAAGGTGCAGTGTCTGTACCACCAAGCAAACGCGGTACTGTAAGGTACGATGAAAGTAGCTTCACATTTCATTGTTTGAAAGACACAAGCAGTCCAATGAAACTTCCCCCCTTGTAGGTTACACACGTCCGAGGCCAAAATTAAAACGTATACAACACTAGCATCCTTCCAAGTCAAATCTAATAGATATCAGTGTTTATCCTATGCCTTCTGTCGCTGTAATGTTCGATACACCTAGTACATGAAGAAACTCGTTGCTACTATAAACACTTCCATAGCAACAGCTAAAATTTAAGCAAACGCACGTAAGACCTCAGGTTCACGTATTCTTTGAATAAAGAAACCCAAATACTAGGAAGGACGCCTTCCTTTCTATCGTTTATTGATGCTTTCATTGATATAACCCTCGGTACATAATTTATCATCTTTCTTCTATTAAAATTGTACTATGCATCAGTTGACATTACATACAAAATGCTTCAGTCAGCATTCAAAGTTCAGTTCATATTTAGCGAGAAGACTTCCACTGTCCAGGGAAAAGAGGATCAAATATTTACTTTTAATTCAAGTTAGTCTACACATCGTTTCATTTACAAGGCTAAAATGAAACATTTTACGTTCAAATCGGTAGTTTTTTGTTCCAAGAACAATTTTAACGGGGGTACGAAAGATGCTGCATAAATGTAAGCAAAATCAGTTTGCAAATGCAACGTTAATAAAACATCGTGTAACATGTGGGGGAAATAGATGAAAACTGTTGGCGCGGGAAGAGGAAGATGATGGTGAAATTAAAAGAAGGATGGATAAACTAAAGAGCTATGTGGGTGTTATATATTGACACGGATTTCGTGCCCGCAAGATTTTTTGCTTGCTAATGGACACGGATGCCCTGCCTGCAAAATTCATCATCTGTTATATTTCAGGCGTAGTGGTAAGATTTGAGACACGGTTGCCGCACTGCAAGAAGTTTTCAGGTGGTCTGACGGTACACTTGCAGCACTTCATTTGGAGGGCAGTTTGGTGCTGCCTAATAGTACAAATGAGAAATTTAGGGGGGAATCTTTTTGGTGATATTCCAGCTTTTGAATTGGTACTAAAAGCTGCATTATGCGCCTATGTAAAAATGCCGTTTAAATTTCTTGTCGCCTATCGTAACATGCACAACCTTTTGCTAGGCTACTTAAATTGTTCTCGAATCTCTCATATTGTATATGAAATATCTTTCTGCAGGTAATTGGGGAAAATTCTCTGAATCTGACCAAAGAATCAAACTCGTTTTTTTCCATCTTCAGCAAGTCGTGACAGCCACTGTTGATCGCTTGCACAGGCACTCAAGTTCGCGTTTTAGTTCATCGTCTGTGATGTAGCGCGGAATGTTTCAATCTCTATGATTGGTTGATAATATCCGTGCCAATAATGACGTCGAAAGGGGTATGCCAACTTTGTCTTCTAAGTACATATCTATCCAACACTTTCTGTGTGATTTAGAAGAGTTGCATGTAGAAATGGGGAAATAAACTGAACCCACACCTGCCCTGGCAGATTACAAAGTGTAGGGTTTACTATACGGACTAAAGAGCTATTTCATTTAGTGAATAATGCTGGCGTTTCGGTGCGTTTAACGTACGTGTACGATCATTTTTCGATGCTCCAAACCTTCTTTCAAAGCCATAATTCGAACAGTTGCAAGAACGTAAATTAATGCAGTTTCATGACAATAAAAAGATTGGAGGGGGAATGCGGAGGGCACTCACAGAATAGGTCAGGGATAAATTGAGGGCAGTATCAGTACAAGTATGAAGTAAAGTAATCATCTGAACCATAAAACGAGAATAAAAATGTGACACTCCTATGCAATAAGGACCCTGGCTTGTATATGCGTCAAGAACTAACCTTTCGCAACTTCCTTACCGTACCGACCCTTTCGCTTTTCAATTTAGGCTATCATTTTATGAAAAAAGGACCAACTAAGACTAAACAGCTTGTAAGACAATAAGATGTGTTCCGTGAAGAGTAATTTAGAGCAATGAAATATCCTATACATCAAAAACAGCAGCCGGAATGGGGGCAGCATACTACAACATGATAACATTTAGCAAATGTAAATCAATGCAGCGTTACAGGTTAACTATACAGTAAGCTAAAAGACGCAAAATTGTTTGAACATTAAGGTTCAACCTTCAAAGATAATGCGTGTTTGACTTTTGCATAGGCTAGCTAGCCGAGTCATGACTATCGTAATCTAGTAGAATTGTCTGATTGTCGGCACTTGCCTATGAATAATGAGTTGATAACTTCAACAGTTTCACAGCTATACTTTGACAGACTTATTTATGTGCTCTTCGCTTTTTAAAAATGAACCATACTCATGACATCTTAGGATCCTGGTTGTACTTAGCAATTCTTATGTAAGAACAGCCATTTGTTATCAAATTTTGCATTCATTTTAACTGTTAAACCAAGTCAATTTCACTTAGCTTCTTTTCCATGCTTCTATTCACCTCTACGGTTAAGTCTTGCCTTAGAGTTAAAAATTCCATTGAATTAGAGTGTCTTGAGTCTTGAAGCAACTGTCGGCTTAATCTTGTGGAAATAGTTACTAAGGTACTCTATGAAAAACATGTTCTAGAAATGAAATTATAAAGTGCAGAATCCCCCTGTTGTTAATGCTAAAGAATCCTTTTTGATGATTTTTATGGAACTGAGACGATTTAAATCCCTATCATTCCAGCTTCTGCGAAAGCAATTAAATCTTGCATTACACAAATGATATCAAGAAATTTTTAGAACAGACTCTTTCGGTGTTGTTGTGGGTGTGTTTTAGGAAACGTATTAGGTCAAATACCTACTAATACTATAAAAGTGACAATGTATTAAAACTGTTGTATTCACTAAGAACTTTGGTATTTTCTTCCTATGAAGAAATATGAAAAGTTATGGGTTCTTCAGAAAGATTGAGTTCATCTAGAAATATGAAGATGTAACTTTGACATTTAAAATGATGTCAAAATTTCCTACAATTTTTATTTGAGTTTTTAGTTTCTTTGTTTAAATCACTAAAATAAAGGAATTAAAAATCATCTAATTCAAAGTATTTGAAATCCCTTCCATCTGACTGATTTAGGTTGGTAGGCGCATGTAAGTACTGTATGCTGGTATTAGTCAAAGAGCTAAAAGAGCGGGGTCCTTATTTGCCATTAATTCGGCAGATATTTATTCGTAATTTAATATTTTCTGTATTTGCAAAACATTTCCCTCCATCAGTCCTTCCTAATTATAACCAAACCTGAATAGAATAGTTCATCCTCAACATGTGTTAGAATATTTCCCTTCATTACCTGAAATGATATTGTAATAGGTTGACTTGTATTGCCTTTGTCATCTATGTATTCCAGTATCGACTTATATTTTAAAGCTCGGATTGCCAAGTCGTGCAAGGGCTTGAAATTCTAGGGAAACCTCAGGCGCCGAGATGGTAACATAAATTGTCCATAAAAGCGACATAATTTTGTTAATGTGGGATAATTTTTTACCCCCGTCAAAGTGGTCAAATAATGTACTATTATTCTAAAGCAGCAATACGTTTAATAGTATGATGTAGACCAAGGCTGTCTTCCTTTCTAACACGTCTGTCGTTAGAAATTTCACTTAGGCCGTAGTCAATACGGCTGAAGAAAGGGCGGGGCTCTTGTTTCGTATTGGTAAGAAACGTCTACATCTAAGACCAATTCTATGACAGAAATTCCCTCTCCGTGATTTACTTTGATTTCTCAGGAGGTATAAATTAGTTAGATGTAAGATATACGGCATATGACACTTATACGTCATAAACCACTAGGTAACAAATCTGGAATCACTTTAGTGTATAACATTAGGCTGGGGAGACTAACAAGCAACATTGTCTCAAAGCTAATATTTAGAAAATTTTGTACAGTCATAAATTAAACTACTCACAAGATTCTCATGAATGTAAGGTTGATCAAGCGTAAACATAACTTGACTCAAGATATTACAGGAACAATCAAAAGCAAGAATTTTATCAAATTTTGCGGACAGTTTTACACATTATTCTTTTCGAAAGCCAACTGCAAAACAGCAGCAGAACAGGAATAGTACAACTTGTAATCTAGTGAATGAATGACAAGTTTAACATTTAAGTAACACGAAAAATGAATAATAATTGAGTTGTCATTAATGTTAATGAGCTAACATAGCATTATATATCAATTCATTATTTTAAGTGTTTTGCCTTGTGATACATTGTAACGATATAGGGTATGAAATTTTCCAGCATTTGGCAGTGTCCTTAAATTATCATAGCTCACATCTTACTTGATAGCTACTTTGCAAGCTTGTAAGAAGAGAAAATGCTTTTTGTGCTGGTAGGCCTTAGCTAAATAGTCACTGTTTGTGCATTGGACGTAGAAATATTCTTATCTCTTGAACGAATACCCTGACACGACAAATCATTTGTTCTTCTCTTTCACTACCGTCCCCCGTCTACAGGTTTTTACAGTAAAGTTAGTGTAATTTAATGCTGATAAGCTGGTAAAACTGTATAGGACTGGTGCGCACATCTCGATATACAAATATGTCACAAGCAAAAACAGAAAATGAATATATAAACGAGAATGGTTTCATAAATCAATTGCTGAGATGTTGTTATGATTTTTCTCTTTGAGAAGAGGAATAATAAGAATGCATATCCCACACAGCTGGACAACCCCTACCCAGGCGCTTAGACTGCCTCTTATACGTCTATCAAATTTGTCGTGTACTGCTTTCGATCCATCAGTTAAAATATCAAACATGAAGCAGCGTATCAAACGCTGATAGGCGCTATTTTCATTTCATAACAATTGGTTTCTCTTTGATACTTTTTAAAATTTGGTGGATTTAACAGGTGTCTTTGGCATTTAACTTTTTGGTAGAATGTTCCGTAAGACCATCTCATTATTTTGGTATAGTTTAGAAGTCGAAACAAATTCTCTACTTTTATATGGGGCATTACTTTAATACAAGAATGTAATCATTTGAAAGTAATTGGCAAGTATTTACTCAAATTAATCCTTGCCCGGTATAGACTTTCAATATAAAATAGAGGTATAGTATGTAAATAGTTTGGAACCAAGCAGAACCTCCCCTAGAAATATTTCAAATGGAAAATAGAGACCATCTTCCTAATTTGATATGATCTGTAAGAATATAGTGGAATCATTTATACTTTTTTTGGAAACCTTCAGGCCAAACAGTTGAACCCTACAGTGTGCTATATTCCACGGGAGTTTACGCTTCTAATGTGGGTTGGCTTGTCTCTACTTATTATTAATATGTCGGTCGTGTAGCATTTGGTATCCATTTACTTGTTTATGGTGAAGTCTAATGAAAAGTATAAGACGTAAGTAGAAAATTTTCTTCGGATGGTCATGTAAAGCTCTACATGTATGCCAAACGCGGTTTATATTTATTTTAACAAATTGGGAAATATATTCCAAATACTGTTAAAGCGATTATTCCACTAATAGTTTCAGATACGGGTTCATATATCTATCTATGGAAACTAGCAATCGTAACTTTTGATATGTATTTTCCAATAGCACTCAAGCACCAATTTTCAATTGGAACTGATTCTACTGATTCCAAATGATTAGTAAGTATTAAAAGAAAGCTACGAGTGAACACTGCACTTTAAAAATACCTGGGACCACTCCAAATTGCCTAAGTTATCACCTCTCACCAACCGGGAATTGTTACTGCAATTTATTTCAAAAGTGACAAAATCCTCACATGGCTTGCCAAATGTACATCCACTATCGCTCCTTTAAGGGTGGGAAAGATGGAGGCCTAAAATATTCAAATTTTGACAAATAATGCACAAATGAAATTTTGATGTAAAGACATTTGACATGAAGTCATATTGCCATTACCAGTGGTCTAATAATGCCTATAATGGCACATGACATCTTTACAATACGGCCTTTCAACGTGCGGTTCCCCCTACTTTTCTCCAGATGAAATCATCCGTGGGTAACCATAATGTTCGAAAAGATATCATCAAGTTCCATGGGACTCCAGTTCATTTATAGTTTCACGCAAATGCTAATAGTGTGATTTTAGTTCAAGATGAAGCTAAATTATACAATCCTCTTTCATTCAGTTCCACTTAGACGATCCATAGAATTTTCTACATTTTTGGAAGTACCAAGACCTTCCCTGATTTAGACTGCAAAGACCACCACTGGGTCGTAGTCACCACATGTTTCAGTGACCCAATAGACCAAAAAGGGTTCCAAACATTTTGGTTCTTCCCCAACAGTAACGTGGTTACAATTAATTCTTTCAAGTTTACTTCTTTATTCGCAACACGCGTACTGACTCATGTAGTGTTTATAATATGGTATGCAGGAAACCTTTCCTGCAATTATTGCTCAAAATACTATTCTTTGAAAGAGCAATCATTCGCCATTATTTTTTGTTGTCTTTCCACAGCTGTTAGGTGTCCTGTTCATAACCTGGTAAGATAGTTTCAGCCTACTTAAAGCTCAGCTTGTACAATTTGAAAGCAGCCTCATCACACTACCCCAAATTACATCTTGATAAAGTTTTGCCCGTAGACCCGTCACAGATCAGAGGTTTTGCCCCCCCCCCCCATGACAACGTCAAATGAAGGGTCCTAGAAACTTTGGAGCATTGTGTTCATTTGAGTGGTATTCAACTGTCCTCTCTTTCCCTTACATGATTTTCTCTCACTAGTAATTTTACGAAAGTCTGTAAAACTCACAATGTAAGTGAGAATACCATTACCATTGCAGTTACTATTAGATGCACTCTTATATCATCGCTTAGTCCCGAAGCTACTCAAACGTTAATAGCTCATTAATGTAATCTGCTCTTGTATGGAAACATACAACATAACGAACTTTAACGAGGGACCTCGAAATTTCTAAAGAGCTATTAATCTGACAGTTGAAGACCGGGGATGCTCGTAATAAACTGAATATTCAGCATCGACTGATTTTATGTTTACCTTTGTTTCAGGCAAGGAATGTGAAACGAACACTCTGCTTGCTGAAGTTAATCACGACCCTCTGTATGGAACTGCCTATAGCAGGCGTGCCTATGCATCACACCAGGGAGCTGGAAGACAGCTCCCTGATCACACGGTGCTCAGAATATATTTCTTTCACTTTCATCAAATAATTTCTACATAGCTTTTTAAATTTTATTATTTCCTTGCTTTTCCATCTCTTTTTCTTCACTACAGTGTAAGGTCAACCCCACCGAAGGAGTGCAAATGACTGTCAAACTTTGTGGAAACTTATGGTACAGAATTCAAATACAGGGAACAGTTTTAAACGGCTCATAAAAAAGTTAATAGATTGTGATATTAGTTCATGCAGGATATGGCCAGGCCAACTACGCCCAGTAAGTACAGCAGTAACCAATCTCCATGTAACTTACCGTAGGAAATTTTGTTAAAAAAAAGATATGCAAGTGTATGATACAGCATTATGTGGGTAGTAGTGCGTACTAAACTGGATTTGTTTTAAGGCTTTTTTATCCTTTCAGACTGGAAGAAATTGCACCTAGCTTCATATCTAAATATTGAATGTCTTAAATAAAATTCAAGTAACATTTTTGTGAACTCTACAACGAACATCCAAGATGTCGATAGAAATGTATGAATTATTGTTCACAAAGTTTTCATTATTATTGTCACTCGCAAAGAGTGACACTTCTAGGCTATTTCAGAAATATATTAATAATCAGATCTACTTTGGTATCAGACATACAAATGCAACATGAAATGAAGCTGAGACGAAGCAGAAAACATAATCTGATATTCTTCTCTTTACAAAACATGTCAGTAACCGTTTTCATGATTATATTAGACGCGTTAGATATTTATACTTTTCTAAAGTGTTACTTCAACTGGAATATTTCTTACCCTTTGTTGATATCGTTTCAGTTAAGAAAGAATGTTTAAGCCTTTCAGAGAAAAGAAACACCATTACTCATCCGCGGGAAGAACTGAGCGATGAACAAGTGATTCTAGTTTGCATATCAAAAAATGGTTGTCCAGTGACTCACCCTTCAAGCTAAAATATCATGGTTTCCAGAAAGACCACAATAACTTTTGGAACCACTTATTTGCAATCTTGTAAATTGTTAAGTTGTCAGTTGTAGTAAGGGCCTAGTAAATTAAGCAGGCTACTGCTGCATTCAGTATAGTTCTTCCGATGTACATGTACATTACGTTAATGAAATTTTTTATAATAAAACAATGTAAAAGTTCCAACCTACCTTCCGTATGCTTTGAAGCCTTCAAATGACAATGATAATAATTTTTGAATTACAACTCATCTTAAAGCCCAAATTTGGTTTAATGTGTATATCTTGCAAGCATTCTGCTCTAACATTGAGCTTTTGCCATAAGTTTGGCTCTTTAAGGGTCACTTTCCTTTAGTTTGTCAAGTCTTTGCTTGGTGCGGGCGATAATTATTTTCATGCTACAAAATTTAATGTGTGAAGCAACGATTTTCTGAAAACCCTTCCTTTCAGTTACTGGTGGTATTTATGTAATATTTATGGTTCCGTAAGGGAAGCTCTGGATGTGGGAGGAGTGTCGTCTTCATTAGTAAATGCAAAGTCCGGTGTATGAGTATGAATAATGTATTTATTCAACCGTTTTAGGTCAAGTAATGAGAGGTTCCGACATATGTGGTCTCCGCTCTTTCAAGTAGAACTATTAGTGTCATTTGCGTGTTGATTGCTTACTGTATTTAGCAAGTTAAATATTTATCCACGCCGAATGTTTGAAAACCTTTTAGATGGCCCCTACATCGAGTATCCGTTATACCTCAGGCAGAGTAAATGGCCAAATCGTCTTTCAATCTCCACTATTTCGTTGTCTTTATTTGACACCCGAAAATTATTCGCGGCCCCAAAAGACAGCTGTTGATCTACACAAGTGACTATGTTATGTTATGTTATGTTATGTTTCTTTCCATGTAATTTGTGGGGTAAGTTTCGAAGTTTTATTGGCACTTTAGTTTGTGCCTATGTTCAATCTTGTATTAAGACCAAAAATTAAATAACAATCTAAAGAATAATTTCATTGTACTTTTACTTGTGCCTATGCGTGTGCTTTAAGCATGTGCTTCTTGTGTAATTGTAGGCAAAAACATACGGAAACATGAACTAGGTCCTGAAAAATCCTTTTTGCAAGAAGTACATTTTAATGTTGACTGGAATTGTGATTCATAATGTTACTAATTGTAGAAAATTTCCAATGCTAAGCCGTAATGTACAGGTATATAACTAGAAAACGGGTTACCTATGACATATATGCCTTTGATATTGCCAATATTACGAGAATGAATTTTTTTTTTTTCACTAGTTTTTCCAAGGTCATAACCAATTTTTACTTTTAATGGTTGTGGCAGATTTATCGCTTGGAAAGACCGCCCAATTGTGTCAAATGCCTTTTCAAATCTGTTGAATTTGATCATACCTGGCTTTTAAAACCTTTATTAATATAATAATATTTAAACAATCAGCAGTCATAAGGTAAACCCAAAATTTTTCCCTTCTTGAATGGTATACTGTCTAGATCTTATTTAAAATGTTTGTGGTTGGTCATTGTAAGGACCAGTTAAGCTTCAAATATGAAAATCTCTTCATAAAATGTTTTGGAAACACTAAAAGAGCAAGGTCTGTTTTCGTTTGCTTTATTGTTATGATCGTTTTAAAAATTTTACCACAGTTGATTAAAAGTTTCAACGATTAAATCATTGTCACAAGTATCTAACGGTAAAAGCATTTGTATTTATCACTCTAACAAATACCACCTGTACTTCTAAATTTTTATGACATAATGCTCATCTTCTTTCAAGCGTATATATGTCTTGCCCTCGTTTCTGATATTATCTTGCCGTACTATTTCTGCTCCTTTTGAATAAAGAGCGAATTATGACATGCTAAAAAGAAAAATCAAAGTGGCCCAAATAGCTTTTCTACCTGTGATTTTACCTGGCAATCTCTCTTTTCACGTATCTTCTCTTTTCACGTCTCTTTCGTGATAACAAGCATAAATTACGTCTGAAGGATAAGTTGAGAGGGTGTACTTATCTACCGTTTCGAATGTCAAATTTTCAAACTGCAATAACCCGTATTTCGGGAGCGACTTGTAGAAATGAAAAATCAAAATATTTTTTCTGTATCTGTGTTATCTGTACATACCTTGAAATATTAAGGGGGTAGTTTACATCTTAGGGCCAATGTAATCGAATAACAGTGCTAGTTTGCATAGCTGCTGATATTAATCATGATACTATTAATAAAGTTTATTTTAAAGTGGACCTAAAGTCTAAAAATTCAAAAATATGTATTTTAGAGGTTACAAAATTAATCTTATTGGTCCAACTCCCATTGTCATAGCTTATTCCATTGCTGAGATATTAAATGTTAAAATTTATTCACTTGAATCCAAAAAGTTCATTGCGCAATGATTTTTGACATTCTTGTTGTACAACTCACATTAAATGCTTTGTTTTCTTTTAAAATTAAAATGTTTATATGACCTTGACTGCTTCCTGTTTTCTTGCATGACATGCTGTACAGAGAGGGCTTATATAATCAAGTCACCCCAAAGCAGTAAGAACGCGATCACATTTTGGCACAAGGTGCGGTGGCTTTCAGAAAAACAAAGAAATACAAAGATTGTAATTTGAGTAGTACAACAATGACATCACAAATTATTGCGCAATCTACCGTTTTAAATCGAGTGAATAAACTTCAACATTTTATATCTCAGCTTAAAAAAGTCCTGTGAAGATGGGAATTGGACCATTGGAATTCAGTTTTCATGCTCTGTAATATATATGTTTGAAATTTCAGACTTTAGGTACACTTTAATTGGACGAAGAAAATAAACAAGAACGAAGAGCAATTTAGGACTTTACAGAACAAAATTCTATTTAAGAATAATTACAAATGTAATGCATGCTGAAAACTGTCAAGTGAATAATTTTACAGTGCCATCGCAATTTGTTTCCATATAACGGCTGCATATTTCTGTCAAATCTACGGTTGTAACAAATTGTATGAATTAAGTAGAAAGGCATAAGATATAGGTCTAATAATTAATTTAGTTTATTAATTAGGTATTTAACTTTATTTGAGATTGATAAAGTAGAAGAAATATAAAGAAACATGTTCCACTGATAAAAAATAATGGAAAACGTCACGCTATTAAAATACTCACTGAGTTGAATAAGTGCCAAATACTAGCTTCCTTTCATGAAAGCCCTTCGATATGAAAGTATGTTCCGTTTAATTGCAATTACGCCTCTTCATGCTGATTTTCTTAAGCTGAGTGTATCAAATTTACTGAAACTAATTTGAAGGTCTTATGTCCAAAACAACAGCTATTAATGTGTTCCTGCATTGCTTTTTTATATGCAGGCTCCGAAAATTCAAAATTGAATAAACCTTCATTGCGGCTTTGTTACGTCATAAATCCACTGCTGAAAGTGATCTACGTCTCCCATGACAGCAATAATTTTAACCTTCATAGAAAGACCAACGTCTTTCATGACAACAAGGATTTTTATCTTCACAGAAACCTAAATCTATAACTCAAATTTCCCTTCAACATTCATATTTAAATCGATACTCGAAACTAAGATACTAAAGAGAGAAACCATGGCAACCAACAAGCATATTTACAAATATAAATAAACAAATTCATTTCATATTGTATTGCCATGACAATGATTTGTATTGTGCTTCTTCAATTATCTAGTTTCTGACTTTACATATGCACCTATACGAATATAGTTAAGTACATAGTAGAAGCAAGGAGAGGTCACCCTGGGTAGCATCTCCCTGGAAGGAGCGTGAAGGAAGCATAAAGAGTTATATATGACGTAAAAGTGAGATCAGAGAACCGCTGCCCTTAGACTTGATAGCTTGATGACGCAAGGCGATAATCTGGCTACCAATTCGCAACAGCTAAAAATGCTCTGCCTTTGTGACTTTATGTGAAATAAGTTTGGAAATTAACATACATGTACCAAGCTATTTGAAAGGTTTTCATGATGCATTAAGCTCAAAATGTCACATTTTGTTGGGAGCAAGCGTGGAACTGGCATGATCAAATACTTTGTTAAATTGAAAGTATGAAAAAATTAAAGTATGTATCACTCACTTGCCCCAGAAGTTACAATGGTCTCCATTCAGAATGTTTTGTCAATTGTTCATAAGCTTTAAAAAACAAAATTTCATATAAAATGAGGGTCAGTAATGTAAGAAAACAATCGTAGTGGATTAAAATGACTCGGTATTTAAGCATTCAAAATGAAAACCTACACTTTAAAGATGTCGGTTTGATTGAAGAGACATTGAATCATAGTTTGGTCACATATTTGAATAAATTTTGCTCATTGTGACTTGAAGATGATTTATGTTGAAGCAAAACTAGTCAAATAGTTGATCCGATTTCAGTGCCCATTTAATAAGTTTCCAATTCAGTTTGAACAGGACATTTTTAGAGTGTAAAAGCTATTGTTTAAGTCCCAGATAAAACAAAAAATGTCACAAAACTGAAAGAATGAAGTCATTTCTGGCGGAAAGTATCCAAAACTATGGGGTTGAACAATTTAAATCCCAAGTTTTGTCATTTTTGTAGGCAATTTTAGATGTTATATTGTAAAACCAAACTGCCTTCAAAGTGAAATTCACCTCTCTAAATGATTCATGTATATTTATACTAGACCATCAGACCCCAAAAAGTGCTTAAAAATTGACTTCCGCTCCACCTATTTAGTACCAAGGTTTGTTGATTGATAATGGCAGAAGGATGTCCTAGGGATATTTTTCGACATGTTTGAAGGTTGGGAGGTGTTAACTTTTGAGTAAACAATAAACAAATGACGTCACTGTATACAGTGTTCAATATTTATTTATAGTGCACTGAAT
Organism: Holothuria leucospilota; assembly: GCA_029531755.1. NCBI lineage: Eukaryota > Metazoa > Echinodermata > Holothuroidea > Aspidochirotida > Holothuriidae > Holothuria > Holothuria leucospilota. The sequence continues at coordinate 15,700,723 of CM055963.1, forward strand.
ATTACTCTCAACATGTAAGTCACTTTCTACTTAAGTCAGACAATATGCAGAGGACCTCTCCGTACCTAGAGGGGGGCAGGGGCGGTCGCCCCCACAAAGCCTCCGAAGGCTTCTGTCGGAAATTTCTAGCCTATGTCGGAAATTTCTAGTCTCTGTCGGAAATAAATAAAAATTCATTTGAAACACTTACAACACTTCTTATGTTTTTAAGAAGAATTACTCATCAAAATGGTTACTGACAAGGCCTGGAAGTGTCACTTAAGGCAATCTCAGAGATATTTTAATCTATTTTTTCCACGCGCTACACGCCAGATGATCGTGGCGCTACGCTTAGATAGTACATCATTACTTCAAGATAATAATCTGTCGGAAATTGTTTGCTTTTGCCCCCCCCCCCCTCACACAAAAAATATCTAGCTATGCCACTGACTGCCATTGTGCTTTGTGCTCATCATAAGGAATGGAGTAGGGAAAACAAGCCAGTGAGCCACAACTGGAAAAAAGGCCATGGCCGGCCCGACTTGAACCAATTGGTTAGAAACTGAGCCGTAAAACCTCATCTAAAGTCTAAATTCTAAACATCAAATTTTATTCACGATTAGAATCAGAAGTTGATATTAGATGCACATGATGCAGTCTTACAGGGCCACTTGATTTTCGATTTAACTAACTTTAAAATTTGATTTGTGTGTCAAATTATTTATTAAACAGATCAATTTTTATTATCCATGAGACCGAATCTTTGTGCGATTTGCTGAAAAATACTGAACGGTCCCCTGGCAAACCAAGGCCCAGCTAGCCCAGCAAGCAAGCCCTATCGGGTCCCAATTGGGTTTTACTTGGGAAGCTTGGGCTCAATTGGGCTTGGGCTGAGGTTGGTGTTTACCTCGGGTTCCAAGTGGGGCCCAATTGGGCTCATTAGAGAGATGAGAGAGATGCTGTTAACTCATTTGGGCCAAGTTGGGACCCAGTTGGGATTAATTGGGCTAAGTTAGCCCAATTGGGGCCAGATGAAATCCGTGTGACAAAACAGTGACTAATTTGGCCCCAATTAGGACCCAATATGGTGTGCTGTTGGGGAGCTGACTTTATATCTTAGCATATATACGAAATAAAGTCATCTGGGTCTTCAATTAGTTTACTCGTATTGTCCTTTAGAGGACACAGTGGAGATAGTGCACCGTGAGAAGCGAGTTGGCCTATAGGCATTCAAATACTAGGCTTACTTTGAAAGTTTCACATTGCCTTTTGAGAAGTTAGGACTGAGCCACCCTATCCGAGTCGGAGGTAACTGCGATTCTAGATACCCGAATCTTGGGTACTTTCCGAGCATGGTAGCCTACGTACCCCTCAAGTTCAGGCTATTTCTGATTCCAATGGCACTAATTCCGAGACCAGTCTTTTTGCCAATGTATTGCACATCAAACATACAGATGTTTTAATTCTATTGTACATGACCACCATTAATAAAGTCATCGTGTGTACTCACTTCCATAGCTTGGCCTCCTCAGTAATTAAGTTGATTGTGTGTGACAATACTTTATATCTGTTCACTGTGCATAAACAACAATGGAGTTCTAAACACTTTTAATGTAACTTTCATATTTGAGAACTCGGCTGGAATGAACTCCGAGTCCAAGTCCAGTTACATCACATTGCGGAAAAATTTTAATTCCGGAACCTTCTATTCTATTTAAAAAAAAAAGCAGAATATTGAAATGGTCAAATGGCGTTAAAAGTATCCTAACAAAGCTAATTGGCAGAGGAGAGGGGTGTCCGACTTAAAGTTTTACCTATTTAGTGTAAAGGGAAAGTAAATTATGGGAACAAGGTCTGCATGTGTAAACTACATAGTCTCACCATTTCTTTTCATTGTTTTATATCGACCCAATGTGAAACTTGAAATTTGTGCGGAAATATCATTTAGCCCAACCTTTTCGGTGAGGTTTAACTTAAAACAAATATAGAGCATGGTATTACCATATTTATGCCCTTGAGGGGTAAAGACTTTAATTACTGCTAAAGCAACGCTCCCCCCCCCATAATAGCCGCTAACCTCTCTAAATTAGCCGACTGTGTGGGAGGAGTATAAAGATTTCCACCCTCAAAGAAGTACTGTCGTAACTGAAAAAGTTTTGGTTATAACCATAGGCTATTCTTCTAACAAATAGTTTGCGTAAGCTCCGACACAGTATCATTATTCGCTGTTTCATGATAAACGTAAGGAGCCTCTGTCTGAATGTCCATTAAAGATCAGCTGGCATCATTGTCTTTCTTTGGGGAACACCTAGCCTAAGGATAACCGACACAAATGGTGCGCCCCCTTCTTACTATCTTATTATGCTCCCTCCATTTCAGGTACCGAGGTACCGTATATTTACCTTGAAGTAACTAGTTACTTTTGAAATGTAGCTAGTTACTTTTCAGCCAAAAGTAAATGTAACTAGTTACTTTTTCAATATTATAACTAGCAACTGTAACTAGTTACAGTTTTATGGAATTAACTGTAACTATAACGAGTTACTTTCAAAGTGTAACGGGAACAACCCTGCTGCTAACTTTCTAAGCTAATGCAATACAAAACTGTAGTTTTATTTCGAGCACTGATGATCCCAACCAACATTAAAAGCAGGAATATGATGTGCCTGTAGTCCATGAGACCACTGCTAAACTTTGATCAGAGATCAATGCTAAACTTTGTCCTAAACCAAACCATACCCGCGGTTAATCCTTATCCTAATTCTGTATATAACCCAAATTCCAACCCCATTTGTAACCCGATGTAGATTCACAAGTCCAAGAATCCCTACAAAAGTGTTAACTCACAGATAATGATTCATATCATGTATGAAAAATATCTCTTTTCATGCATCAATAATAATGAATGAACTTTACTAATGTGCTTCGCTATTGTATCGGGAAAAGAGCTCCCTCTCTCAGTTGACCTAGATGCCCACCAGTTTCCACTTATCACGTGAATGCAATACAATTTTAAAACATATAACACTTGTGCAGAATGACAAAATACTTGACCCGAAAAAGTGGCAAAATTGTTTCATGTCTGTATTTCTAACAGTGCTTTATCCCAGGCCGGCTTATCCGAGACCGAGAGACGATCATTCGAGATCGAGACCAAGACATGACTATATTCGAGACCGAGACCTGTTAACCCTTGTATTAAAGGAGCTGAGTAGCCGCCAAAGTAGAATAAATTCTCGGAACCGCCGACTTCGTTACGTCACATCCGGTTATGCTTCTTGGTTTATCGATTCGATCCGATACCGATACTTATCAAAGCCAAGCATGCAGTGTGTCTGGTGTAACAGTACACTTGTTACTGTCGTTAACAGTACTAACGTTAGCCTAACTTAGGCTAGCGTTAGGGCCTAGGCCTACCACGAAAAACAAACTCATTGATCGAAAAAAACAGTTTCAATACCTGCAAAATCCGCAATGTTCTTCATGAACCTCCTGCAGATGATGCGCGAAATAGGTGTGTGCCTTGCCACTAGTAACGCTAATATACTACATACGTACGTACGTTGTAAGTTGTGTGTACTACATGCCTGGGTAGATGCATCGATCAGAACCAATACAAGTGGAAACGATTCAAAATTGCCGGTGCCAGAAGAAAAAGTAACGAACTAGAAATTCAAAAAATAAATTGTAAAATATCTTGCAAGTGTAAAATCAAATAACCCAAGAAATAGTATAGGAACGTTATGGCAAATTTACTTTGCAAGATTATTTTAAATGAGAATATAAAACGCATTAGGATTAATATTTTTAAAATTAGCCCCGCACAGAGGGTAATCATCTCGTTTAGTATGATGTATTTATTTTGGAAGTACGCCACTACTCAGCTCCTTTAACGTTAGTAGTCTAGTAGTGCTACGGTACCTATTTTGCTACCAGATCCTTTGGCTAAAGACTCAATTGGCAGCCAAATTACTGTAGAAGTGCATATTTTGGCTGCTGTTTTTGACAAATGACTAAACAGGCTACCTTTTGGGAAATTCTGAGGATTATCCTTTTGTATTTTTTTGACACTGTATTAGAGATTTGCTACAAGTTTCCATTTTCCCCTAGAAACGTTTAAATTCCATCAACATTGATAAAGCAGTCCAGTATGTTGTTTTGATGGAGGATTTGGAGTCAGACCTGGATCTGAGTCTCGTTCTGGACAAGTAAGAGTTAGAAATGAGGACCTTGTCTGTAAGCTCTCTGGCATCACTCTGATATCAAGTAAACGATACTCTAGTGCAATCCACTACCATAATTATCTCCCCCTCCCACAATACACCATACAAACAAGATGCGTTATCTCAGTCGCTTCTTCATCCAGGAGTTATATGGGTAGATAAGGTTTACAAGACCTAATTTTGTAAAACACTTTAGTATCTTGTTGATAAAGCACTACAGAAAAGTCCAAACATTGTTATTAGAATATTGAGGGTGATGTCAGCAGGGAGCTATTATCCGAATGAAGAGAGCTCGAGAAGTCTAATTTATGCTAATACTTTAAATAGGTCTTTAAGAATGAAAAGATTACCAACTGTTAGCTGTTGATAAAGCTGACAAGGACTTAGGCCCTTTATGTAGTGCTTTCAATTTGATGAACTATCTCCTTGCGACATCATTATCTCTACTAATACTTTAACAAGGGGCTTAAATTGAGCAATGCTTTGATGTGTTGGCTGGTACCGCCAACCCTAAAATGACAGGGTTTTTTAAACTCAAAACGACTGTTTAATAGAACTAGATCAATACAAATGCCCCTACGTCATCTAAAGAGACCATACGCAGATGAGCTTAAGAGACAGAAGTCTAATTCTTTGACTACATTCTGACAAGTTTCCTCAAGTTTCCTGAATAAACAAGATATAAATCTATGTTCACAATTTCACATAAAATCAAGCCGATGTGGTCTCATTCGCGTCACCGAGCGTCACCACAGAGAAAATATATTTAGTTTTCAGGCGACTGGCAATGCCATGGCAATGGATAAAGTCGCCACAGTTCTACTCAGGGGCGGATGCAGGTTCTGACTAAGCGGGGGGGGGGGGGGGGTTGCGATATAGTTGCTATCTAAGCGGAGCGCCACCATAGGTTGGCGCGAAGCGTACAGAGAAAATTTTTGGTCCAGAAGACCCCCAAATTGCAGGAAATGGCATTTCCCACGCGTTTCCTAGGCTCTTTGATCACGTATAAAAGCAAGCTTTCATTGAAATTCCCTGTGTCAGAAATTTTATGATAAATTTCCTGTCAAAAAGTTGTCAAGTTCCTTCTTGTAAGAGATGCATGCTATACAGCCCGATAACGATCTTGGGCGTCAGGAGTTCGGAACATTCAGTCATTTGTTGTGCTCTCTCTAGGCACTCACAGTGACTCACTGAAAGTTGCTCACGTGTGCTCAAGAAAGAAAATTTGGTTTCTCTTTTCGAAATCTTCTGAAAGTATTTTGGTATTGGGGCCTTAAAATTCAACTAGTAGGCTTAATCGCATGCATAGGATTTTTGGTTGTCTCGTTATCTAAGCGGAGCGCGACCATCGGTTGGCGCGGCGTCAGGGGTGGCGCCAGGATTTGCCCGACGGGGGGGGGGGGAGACTCCCCAACGGCGGGCCAGCGACCCGAGGCCCTGACAGCCATGATGTCGTCTAGGAATTGGTGAGGAGGGATTTAAAGAAAACTTGTGTACTAGATTATGACATTGCGGGGCTTGTATTTCATAATATTTGTATAAACTAGAGAAATATATTTCCGCCCTGATTTATCGTTTTTCCTAGAATCTAAACTGAAATTTCAAAGCGCGCGAAGCGCGCGAAATTTTTTGAAATTTTTTTGGATAGGCCTACACTACAAAAGAATCTGTACTTATTTGAAGCATATATATATAGGTCAATTGTCAAGGCACGAAGGAAAATATGCTAAAATACCGCCTACAGGTCACTGACACTTCCCATGTGCAAGAAACTCCAGGCAAACACCCACTCTTTTGCATGGAGACATTGTTTGAGCGCACAGACCCTACTCTCATTCTGGGCGTTCTGAAGAAAAGTGGCCTGTATATATATGTATATATATATATATATGATATATATATATTATATTACTATATATATTATAGATATATATATATATATAATAATAATGAGTAGAACCACACCACAAAGATGACAATATTAGAGCACAATATACGGTTAATAAAACAGCGTATATTTCAGACACTCCTGTGTCCTTCTTCAGCGCAAAATTTGAAGTGACAGGTCAAAAACATTCTACAGATCATACAATGCACAAGGATTCATACGTGGACTTTCTTACATTATATATATATATATATATATATATATATATATATATATATATATATATATATATATCTTGTGAAAGAAATGAAAGGGATTCAATATATAAGCGAATTTTGGATTATAATACCTTCCAGAACAATGGTAATTTCTTTAGATATATATTCCAACTGAACAGTCTAATTTTCCCTGAACGTCTTTACATCCAACGGATGTCCAAGTGTGATTAGCCTTCTCGATTTCTGATTATATTAAGTGATTCCAATTCAACGACAACCACTTTCAGACAACACAATATTTGAATTTTTCAGCGAGAGTACAAGCGAAAACCTGGAGTCGCCTTCCCATTTTCAAAAGAGAGTTATATAGGCACTACTGGATGCAATTTCATTGCATATGGGAACCAAGATTAGAGCTGGACCTCCTCTTGAAGGACTCACTGACTCTATATGGATTTTGAATGAGAGAGAATCGGGACGATAGAAGGCAAAAATACGCTGTCAGCAAACTTATAGTTATGGCAATTGCATTGTTGTAACTGAAAATAACCTTCAAAACATACCGGGGAAATAAGCAATGAATTATACAAAATGAAAAAATCCTCGAAAATCAAAGGGGGGGGGGGTTAAACCCCTAACCCCCCCCCCTTGGATCAGCCCCTGCTACTCATGATGTAGCAGACGACAAACCTCTTTGTGTTTACTTCCTAAGCCAGCTTAGTTCTTATAGAAATCAATAGAGCAAGATAATTGAATGACTCAATAGGTGACCTTGAATACGCAAACCTCACTTCAAAGGGAGCTGCCTTGAGCTCTCTCCTGTCGGATAACAGCTCCCTGATAAGACTAGGGCGTAATGTTTTGTTTATTCATAGCTCTAGCATTGGGTGCAATTATTCTGTTGCATATTAGCGCTGTGGTCTGCAGTTGTTATGTACGACTGTCGAAAGTACCGGAAGATTACAATAAACGATTAGCTTCGTAGGATTATCTGACTCTGCTTTAGCACCTCAACTCTTGGCTGACAGACAAATAACAAATCACCAGTGTTGTAACGAGTCACCCTTAGGTCGAGTCACAAGTGAAGTCAAGTGAACGGTGGTCGAGTCACAAGTCAAGTCAAGTCATTCGCACATTGCTCGAGTCAAGTCAAGTCAAGTCAAGCACATTTTCAAGTCAAGTCAAGACAGAAGGCAAGTCAAGTCAAGTCAGGCATTCTGGTCGAGTCAACTCGAGTCAGATGCTGTGTCTACAAGTCAACGCAAGTCACACTATCACATAATCATAGTAAATTTAAAACTGGTACTTTGTCTTTGGTGTGACCTTGAGACAACTGGTTCCTTTTTGCCTCTTCTGAAGTGTACCTGTCACTGACTGCAATCTTTTCAATGGTATGCTACAGGTACATTGTTTCACATACCTTAAAGTTATTTTTGCATGTAAAGTTACTTTACATGCAATTTGCCAGGAGTACCCTGCGCATACTATGGTACCACGCGTAGCTTGCGCCCTGAACACAGGAATGCTGAAACTACTTAAGCAAACAATGTTAATGTATATCTGCTGGCACAATCTGAGTTTCACTTTGCAACATAGGCCTAACGTTAGATGTCATCGTCCTAGAATCCACAGATGGCTACGCCATGGTGTGACATACACTTTAATCGAACGAAGTAGTCAAGGACGTAGCATGTAGCACTATGCAACTCTCGGTAATAAACTCTCTCCGTCAATAACGAATAAAAATGGCCACAACTACCGGGGGGGGGGGGATTTGAAGTCTGGAAATGGGGGGGGCAAACTCATGTGGACTGCCAAGCGGCGCCAAAGGCCGGGACTTTGGAGCCATAATTTTATAAATGTGAGATCTAGAACCCAGAGTAGGTGCCCGCGAAGCGCGATGAGAAAATCGCAATTTTAGACTTTTAGCGATATGAATAATAAAAAGCTAAGAAAAGTGTCCTCAAGGAGAGGACTCTTGCACCCCCCCCCCCTTAGCTAAGCGCCTGTCGCATACTGCAGTGCCGGAAATGGCACTTTCTCGCCCCTTACAACTTGCATCTAAACAATCTTCAAAAAGTCGGTAAATTTACACAGATCAATGGTGATAAAAATTTTGCTTTGAAAATTTCTGGGGGAGGGGAACTTCCCCTGCACTGCGTAAGGCCATGGGGAATTCAAGGGTTTCAAAGATAATGGAAGAGTATGCAAGAAGCTATGAAAAGCCAGATATTCTACAGGAAGTAGCCCGGAATCCCATAACAATATTCAAAACGGGTGCGCGTGAAGCGCTACGTCGAAAACACATTGAGATGTTTAATTGCAGCCTATTGTTTTTCTTTGGTTGTAAATGCAGTATGGTTCTTTCCATGGAGCAGGATACAGGGCCCTATATCCTGCTCTATGGTTCTTTCTTTCAAGTTTCATTTTTGTCGATGGTCTGGAACGATCCCCCTCAACTGACCGTCTTTATTAGTGTGAGAAATAACGTAGTGTCGATTTTGAAGGTTATCAAGTTATAGAATATAATTGTCATTTAAAAAAATGAAATGTTTTACGGGTAGTTTTTACATGGACATGAACAAGGCTATCGGCAGTTTAAATTCCATGCAGGGAAGTAATTTCATTAGAGGCTACATCTTTGGTTGTTGTGACCGGCGAAACCTTTAACCGCGAGCGCCGAAGGTGCGAAACCGGGGGCTGGAGACTGATTATTTTTTTTTTTAATTTAAGGACCATGTGTATATAGGGAGCTATCGGCGACCGGCTAGACACTCTCCCTATATATACAGTGCATGGTCCTTACAACGACCCATTAGAAATCCGGCGTCTTCGACCAGCACAATGCCGGACGAGAATGATTTTTTCTTGTAGCAAAGCTAGTAGGACCTTAACTCCTTATTTACTGCGATATCATTTCCTTTCCAACTCTGTAACTAATAATGCAGTTGTTTTTGATCACTTTAAACCCCTGAAAAGTTCCGAAAATTTGAAATAAAATCAATAACTTTGCCACTTCGTAAAATTTACTGTAGGCTGTTGCGTTCGAAATATTTGTTGATATCAGAATGCCGTGTGCGTAACATTGTGACATCACACAGAACATTTTACTAATGTAGTTCCTATACATACACATGACAACTGCCTCTGAAAACATTCCATACTGACGTAAGAATGTAGCTTATTAGCTCATATTGATGTAAACAACGTTCCTTAGTCACACAGTAAATATTTAGGCATGAAAAAGTTGCTAATCTCATTTCAAGTTTTTGGCCCTTTCAATTGGCCCTTTCAAAAAGATCTCAGTGATCAAAAACAAAATTATAATACTCCTGTAAGATCTGGAGAAGAAAATTCATGGTAGTACATTAAGATTTTACGTCTAAAATTTGCTGAGAGAAGATAGTTAATTTCAACATCATAAAGACGGCCTACCCCTCCCCCCCCCCCGATCTATTTTCAGAGGTCGTTGTAAGGACTGTGTGTAGTATAGTGAGCTCCCAGCGAACGACCATACAGTCCTTTACTGAGCACTAGGACTGGTTGTAATTTCGCAACCCCGTGTAAAGCATTGTTCATCAGGTGGCGTTGTCAGGGTGACATCCACAGTACACAGTACCGACGATAGCAGTCCGGGCCATGTATGTTATGTACGTGCACATGCATCCATCAAGCAAAGCCATCTGTCGCGGTCATAGGCGGGATTACGGTGGGCATTGGGGACTTGCCCCCCCCCCACTTTTCTCAAATGCTATAAAAATGCTAGGAAGATTTTTCTTTGCGCGCTCACCCCCAGAGAAAACTGACTAATACAACTGAAAATTTTGTCTGGCACCGTTAAATTCTTTCAAAGCGTGGGCGTCTCCTACGCTCCACACTATTGGGGCTTGAAGCTCTGAAAGAAGTCACTGGAAGTACTTTACGTCATTAAATGCACCCTGGTCCTTGCAAACAAAATCCCAAACACTACCCATGTAAAGGGAATCACAATTCTCGATAAATTTGTTGGAATCGCCTCGTTATTATTTCCTGTAGGACAGCTTGAGTAAATTACTGTTTCCAAAACCCTCGCTACACCTCTTCCTGTCCACTTTCCCCACCAACTGCCATCATGCATCCTCAGCAAATTGACTTACGGTTACTATCTTAAATTTGCGATTCTCACAAGAAATCTATTTCATTAGCATTTCAAATTACAGATGGGGAAGCAGAATGTGTTCCAGGAATTGTCCAGAATTGCCGCAAAAGCCGTCAAATTTTTTGAAAATATTACTCAGTCTCCAGCCTCCGGCTTCGCACCTTCGGCGCTAGCGGTTAAAGGTTTCGCCGGCCACAACTTGCCAAGATGTAGCCTCCAATGAAAATTACTTCTCTGACAGGCATTTAAACTGCCGATGGCCTTGGCCATATCCATGTAAAAACTACCCTTAAAACATTTCATTGTTTTTTTTTTAAATTATCATAATTATACTCAATAACCTGATAACCTTCAAAATCGACACTACCTTATTTTTCACACTAATAAAAACGGTTGAGGGGGATCGTTCCAGACCATCGACAAAAATGAAACATGAAAAAAGAACCACAGAGCAGGATATTGGGCCCTGTATCCTGCTCTTTGGAAAGAATAGGCAACTGGGAAAGTAGAAATTTTTTAATGTAATAAACAATACTGCATTTAAAATCAAAGAAAACAGGCTACAATTTAACATCTCAATGTGTTTTCTTCGAAGCGCTTCACGCGCACCCGTTTTAAATACTGTTTTGGGATTCCGGGTTACTTCCAGTAGAAAATCTGGCTTTTCATGGCTTCGTACCTACTCTTCCATTATTTTTGAAGCCCTTTAATTCCCCATGGCCTTAACGCAGTGGAGGAGAAGTTCCCCTCCCCCAGAAATTTTCAAAGCAAATTTTTTATCATCATTGATCTGTGTAAATTTACCGATTTTTTGAAGATTGTTTGGATGCAAGTTGTAAGGGGCGAAAAAGTGCCATTTCCGGTACCGTAATATGGGACAGGCGCTTAGCGAAGGGAGGGGGGGGGGGTGCAAGAGTCCTCTCCTTGAGGATACTTTTCTTAACTTTTTTATTACTCATATCGCCAAAATCTAAAATTGAGATTTTTTTCAGCGCGGGCACCTACTCTAAGTTCTAGATCTCACATTTTTAAAATTATTGCTCCAAAGTCCCGGCCTTCCGCGCCCCTTGGCAGTCCACAAGGGTTTGCGCCCCCATTTTTAGACATCAAATCCCCCCTCCCCTCGGTCGTTGTTGCCATTTTCATTGACGGAGAGGGTTTATTTCCGACAGTTGCATAGTGCTACATGCCACGTCCTTGACCCTTTCGTTCGATTAAAGTGTATGTTACACCATGGCGTAGCCATCTGTGGATTCTAGGACGACATCTAACGTTAGGCCTACGTTGCAAAGTGAAACTGAGATTGTGCCAACAAATATACATTAACATTATTTGCTTGAGTAGTTTCAGCATTCCTGTGTTGGGCGCAAGCTACGTGAGGTACCTTAGTATGTGCAGGGTACTCCTAGCAAATTGCATGTAAAGTAATGTGAAAACAATGTACCCGTAGCATACCATAGAAAAAGATTGCAGTCAGTGACAGGTACACTTCAAAAAAGGCAAAAAGGAACCAGTTTCTCAAGGTCATACCAAAGAAAAAGCACCAGTGTTAAATTTGCTATGATTAGGCTGTGCGATAGTGTGACTTGCGTTGACTTGTAGACACAACAACAGACTCTAGTTGACTCGACCAAAATGTCTGACTTGATCGACTTGACTTCTGTCCTGACTTGACTTGAAAATGTGCTTGACTTGACTTGACTTGACTCGAGCAATGTGGCGATTGACTTGACTTGCGACTCGACCACCGTTGACTTGACTTGACTTGCGACTCGACCTTAAGGTGACTCGTTACAACACCGACTGTTATTAAATCAAGAGTTTTATTATCAAACACGGGTGACCCCAGGGAACGGCCTAATCCCCCTTTTTATTCATTGTGTATACGTCTGATATTCGATCCACTTCTTCAGAATGCTCTTTGGTGATATTTGCTGACGATACTGCCCTCGTCGGCCTTATTGCCAGTGATGATGATTCCATGTATCTAGATCAAGTTAACAGATTTGTGGCCTATTGTGATTAGAATTAGTTGAAATTGAATGTTAAGAAAACTAAAGAGATGATAATTGATTATAGAACAAAATACCGTGCATCTTTTGACCCTATCGTTATTAAGGACAGTCCTATCGAGAGAGTTTCAGATTACCTGGGGTTAGTAACTGATGATAAGTTGCACTGGAAGGAGCATGCTCAATTAGTTGAAAAGCGTTTAAGACCTCGCCTCTATTGTCTACGTAAATTAAATTCGTTCAGTGTAAGTCCAGATATTCTTGCCACTTTTCATAGAACTATTATCTGTTCAGTTTGGACGTACTGCATGGTATGTTGGGTAGGCAACACTGACAAAACACAACTGAAAGTCATCGATGACATTATTAAAAGCGTACAAGAAAGATTATCAATGAACAGTTGATGCGGTCTACGAGTTCTTGGCCCTCATAAGTTGAAGTCATTGTAGAGTGACAAAGATCATCCTCTCTTTGAGCAACTTAATGGCCGGCTTATGCAACGTAGTGGTAGACTCAGACCCATCTATTCTATTACTAACCAGCATCGTTCATCTTTCCTCGGTACGGCAATCACTTTATATAACTTGGATTTCATTAGGTAGTTTTACTCTTTCATGTGTTTATTCTGTACATCATTTTCTATACTCTTATCCGTTTATGTTTGTAACTTTTATACTTTTATATTGTGGAATTTATCGTTTTATTTGTTTGTAACATTTTTACTGCAGACATGTATTTTCCTTGGATGAGGATTTAATAAAGTGTATATATCTCTCTATCTATCGATCTATCTATCGATCTATCCATCCATCCATCCATCCATCCATCCATCCATCCATTCATCCACCCATCCATCCATCCATTCATTCATCTATCTATCTATCCATCTATCTATCAATCTATCTATCCATCTATCCATCCATCCGTCCGTCCGTCCGTCTGTCTGTCTGTCCGTCTGTCTGTCTGTCCGTCTGTCTGTCTGTCCGTCTGTCCATCCATCCGTCTACCTGTCAGTCTGTCCGTCCGTCTGTCTGTCTGTCTCTCTGTCTGTCTGTCTGTCTGTCTCTCTGTCTGTCCGTCTATCTACCTATCTACCTACCTACCGTCTATCTCTCCATCCATCCGTCCATCCGTTCGTTCGTCTGTCCGTCTGTCCGTCTGTCCCCTGTCCTATCTATCCATCCATCCATCCAGCCATCCAGCTATCTATCTATCTATCCATCCATCCACCCATCCATCCATCCATCCATCCATCCATCTATCTATCTATCCATCTAGCTATTTCACTTCTCAAAGGGTGAGGGCTTAAACAACTGTAACCCCCTCCTCCTGATCACCCACCACCTTTACATACTGAAATTTCTGTGTTATTTATTGCAACCTGGTATGTGATCAGCAGTTTTCAATAGGGATGTTACTTTATACATTTTTGAAACTTTGTGAAGTGAGATCAGCTAATGTCTTATCCTAAGACTGTTTGATATTGTCAGGTTAATTCACATGGTCATTCTTCAGAGCATCAAGTACTGTGTATATTAAAGCTGATGAGTGTATTTTATTGTCTCTTTGGGGTATCAGCAAACATCTTACTTCAAATGGTTCTTTAATAGCACTATATTATGCATCTTTTCGACAAATTCAATGTTTTCATTAATTGACAGCTAGTTCTTACATGTTAGCTTTTGATTGACAGCTAGTTCTTACATGTTTCTTGTTGATGTAGGTACTGCAGTGTCAAAGAGGATTCACTAGCTGCAATTATATTAGCTTGTAAAAGCAGGACTAATGAATTTTTATTGTACGAACAGCTGTATAGTGGTACAAAATAAGGTTCAAGGTTCCAAGAAATACTTATCGGCTTGGAAATATAATGATAAGGCCAATGTAACACGGCTCAGTTAAGGCCTACATGTTCATATTAGTACAAGTACTAGAGTGTGCTAGCTAGTACTGACATAGCATTAATAGTATAGGCCTTACGTTTGTCAGACTTCCTTGTAGCCATGGATGTCCCTAGTTTTGATAATATTTATCAACTTCAGCAATCTCCAAGGTTTTCAAATTATATACTGTTAAGAAGAAAATTTAGTTTCCAACTCTTTTATGTTCAAAGCTAGTCAAAGTAAGCAAAATTTGCCGAACTAATGACTGTGTAAATAATGTAGGTGAAAGAATGGATGGATTTGCATGAATTTGGATATCATACCCTTTCAAGGAATTTTGTGGGATAGAGCCTTCCCAAAGGAAAAGTACATAGCATGTGGAAAAAAGTCAAAAAAAAAAGTTTTTTTAGATGAACATGCCTTTTGAAAACCCGAGACTCAATTACAAATCTTTCTGTAAATGAATTCAAGCACCAGCGTAGAGAACACTAACATAAAAGCAGTACTGGAAGCAAGGATGGTAATTGCGGGGGGGGGGGGGTCAACGACCATAATATTTGCTAATGTTGTGAGTGTGAGACATAGTCCCCTCCAATAAGTTGGTTGAGATGTACAGAATATCTATGATCTTTTGGCAAAATCATAATAAATGCTGATATCTTTGTAAATATTAGACTTTCTTATGACCTGAAAATTTAGTCATTTTACTTAAGTCATGAAAATTTTGCACACACACTATTCAGAGTGCACGTTCGGTGATCAATAAAACAGTCTCAGACACATGTAATTTTCTCTATAATTTTTTAGGGAATGTAATGACTTTGTTCAATCTTCCTGTAGAAATGGTCAACTGCAGTAATATTTGTTAAAGTTGGTGTATGTTAGACATAGTTCCCTCCAATAATTTGGTTAGGGAGGACGGAGTAACTTTAGTATTTTGGCAAAAACTGCAATATTTGCTTATATTTGCATGTAGACCCATAGGGTATGATCCCTAGTGTTTTAGACGGAATGCCTTTTACCTCCTCTCAATTTTTTGTTAACGTTTGTTTGTTGACTCGTAGACACAAACAGGCAAACTCTGTAATCTGGGTATTTAAATTAACACACTTGACTGGGATATCCCCACATGCAACCATGGGAGTTGCCCCAGCGTTCTTAAAACAATCTAATCCATCGGGACACGAAAAAGAATCTTGTCAAAAAGTTGAATACATTTGGTTGAACATTTGCTAGATTTGGTTAAAATTTGAACACCTTGGTTCATTTTTAGCCTAATGTAGTGAAATTTTTGAACAGATTTTTGTTCATGCTCCTCTTGATAAGAGTGTTTTCATGTTTAATTGGACGTTTTAAGATGGATGTTTCTACAAGAAAACAGCGTTATACTTTCAACTATTGCAATATTAATGTGATATAAATGTGATATTAATTTTTTTGCTTTTTTTTTGTATCAACATGATTCCAATGTCTTTTGTTGATAGATCAAACTGAATGACAGCAAATCCACAGTAAGATCTCCAAGGAACACCTAAATTCTCTCGTCAGTCTCCATACCCTTAAACCAAATGGATCTGGTTAACTGATAGTGTATTTTAGCATGCGCATGGAAGTTGCTAATGCCTAAGAGGAATATTGGGCAGGAAAACGTAAGCCATTCATGTTCCAAAAGTAGATTTTGAGGACCATTGAGCCCTCGTTTCATTAATTCTCTCCATTCAACACACTTTGTTCTAACAATAGTGGCCAGCCTTTAGCCTATCTTTTTAAAACAGGTAAAACTGCTTTTACTTTTATGTTGCACCACCGAACTTCATTCGATTGTCACCTTTTTGGTTTCGATGATAAGAGAAATCTTTGCATTCATGATGGCGATGTGTGTATGTGTGTGTTTGTGACACTTTGCTCTTTAACACGATACCTCAAGAAGGGAAATATTGACAGTTCTCAATCTTGGTACAAAGATGCCTCATATTGAGAGGAATAACCCTATTGTTTTTGGTGGGGGTGAAAGATCACCAGGGGTCAAACTCTGAAAACCTTGTTAACACAATATCTTGAGGTAGGAAGCTTGGATGAATGTCATACGTAGTATGTAGATGTTTTATGGTAAGAGGAAGAACCCTATTGTTTTTGGTGGAGGTCAAAGGTCATCTTGGGTCACCGGGTTTCAAGCCCAGGAAAACCTCGTTAACACGATATCTCAAATAAGAAAGCTTGGATAAATTTCATACTTAGTATGTAGATGCATTATGGGAAGAGAAAGAATCCTATTGTTTTTGGTGGAGGTGAAAGGTCATTTGGGGTCACTGGGGTCAAACTCTGCAAAACCGTTTTAAAGGGAAATATTGTGTTTGAAAAATACCACGGCATGACTCTAAATTAATCCCAACACAAATAACTTGCAGCAGATCAACATTAATCTCAAAAAATATGGAAAGAAAGAAGCAGTAATTTTTGTATCTAACCGGCTCATTATAGAACGATAAGCCTCGCCCACACTATGCAACGTTCGTACTGCTGCATCATCATTTAGGAAGAGTGGTCATGTGAGGACATATATGCACCCCATTACGCAATTCGTTTTGACCTGTGGAGTCAAAGTTCATCTAGGGTCATTAGGGGTCGAACTCTGAAAACACAAGATTGTCATCGGGGTTCACCAAACGTCAAAGTGCAAATTTCCCAAGAATTCTCAAAATCAAATATGAATACAAAACTACTTTTCTAACACATTAAGATGGCATTTCACCAATAACTAAAGGAAATGGACATGGCATTATTTGGAATAAAACATATATCATCGAAACCTCAATGTATTTTGCATTCTGGTTTAAAATGGGTCTCTGGCGTGTTTACCCTAACTGGACATGTAGAGGCGTAAATACGGGGGTGGGGGTGGTGGGGGGTGTGACACCCCATGAAAATCAAAAGTAGGTCTCTGAGAGCCAAGAAGTCGGTCTCAAATCTAGTTAGTTCAACCTATGACAATCATTGTCATATTCGAATGCATGTACCTATAGTTATTATTGCTACCGTCCTTTAAAATTGTAATTATCTAGGAAATTCGGATCGTACAACTATGTCAATGAGAGTCGGTCGCAAAGAAATGTAGTTGGTCCAAAAATAGTTCACACTCCCGCCCCCCTCCTGTGAATTCATGTATAAACACCCCTGTGGACATGTCCTAGTGGATCACACCTTAAATGACGACCTTATATTTACAGATTGGTTTATAACTTTAAAAGAATTTAAAAAAGACATTGCATCCCTTCATACTTCATAGAATAAAACTGATTCTTAAAAGTTTAGGTTCTTAACTTGCCCTTGTTTATGTCCTTTCTTCCTTGAAATGTATGATTCAGATAATGGATAACTTTAATGGTAGACAAAGTATTGATAATCAAAGGTTAGAGTAACATTTGATGATTTCATTACATACATCAAAAATCCTGAAAGTTTGTCAGGACATATCTGCTTGCTACATTGCCATACATATATTTATGTCATAAACTGACATTATGTAGGAAGTTTTTAATTTGAAATGTTTGTCATCCAGTTAAACGATGATTCAGCGACTAAAAGCCTCTATTCACTAAGCCTTTTCTTTCCATTATTTTTCTAAGTGTCTTACAAACATTGGACTTACTGAGAGCTAATATTAATATTGTGTTATAAATAACTTCATCAATACTAATTGTGTATTTCATGACATATTAGATAAATCAAAAAGGTGGTCCAAAGGTATTCCGTAGAAAAATACTAGTACTCAGTATGCGCAATTTCCAGGAGGCTTTACTCAGACCCTGGTACTTAATATTTGGCTTCCAAAAAGCTGCACTCTGATGCATGTTCTTGGCACTTGGAATCAATAGTGTTCAGAAGTATGTGGTACTTGGATAAAAGTTCTTGACTGCAAAACTGAACTGAACTGAACAGTAGGCAACTGTAAATTAGTAAACCCCAAAACCATATGACTTGATTTGTGTTTGAAACTAGGGTGTGAAATAAATCAAATTATTGATACAACACTGGCAACTTTGTGTCACTGGGATTTTGCCAAAGCAATATTGATACTGCCTTGAATTGTCCACAACTCCCCCCGCCTCCTTCAGCTTTACTTCACTCCAGCTCTACATTACCAGAAATGACACTTTCCTTGCAAATTGCATTTAAACTATCTTTATTTTAAAATTTCTTTCATTTACACTGACTGATGTGATAAATTGTAGTGAACATGTTAAATTGTGTGTTGTTTGTTTTAAAGCACATCCAACTGTTCAATGCCATATGAACATACTTAACTGCTTCATTCTAATTCCCATAAGTTTGTTAATACCCCAGAGCTTCCCAGGCCTTCATCCACTTGTAGCTGCAACGGCATTGCCTCTGGACCTATGCTTGGGGTTTTCAGGAACCTCGTCGGGGTGCACAGTACTTTGACAGCAGTGGTTCATTCCATCTCGAATTCTCTCCCTCCACTCCCACCCACTACCACCACACATGACAATATCCCGACCAGGCACCTGCATTATGCTGAGGTGATGACCCTGCAGACTGCCAACAGAAAATGAACAAGAACTCCAGAATGTCCTGCTGCAAAAACTGTATTTGAAACAAAAACATTTTTTTTAGCTCGGCCATCAAAGAACTCATTCAGCATATGGTATTTCTAATCATCCTAAAGTCAGAGCATCCTTTACACTTGCAAGGGCGTGGATCATGGGGGGACGCGTCCCCCCTTACTTTTTGGAATGGGGGACATCTCCAATAAGTTACCCACTTTTTCAATAGTATAACATTGATTACGTATTGACACTCCATTTTAAAAGCTATATTGCGCCAAAATATGGCACTATTTGCCACATAAGCACCTTCCAATTTCCCTTTTTTTATGAGGGTAATTTTCTCTTCCCCTTAGATTTATGTCCTAGACAAGACGAAAGATCGTTTAAGTTACAGCCGACGGACTTGACAAGTCCACGTGTTCATAATTAGGTAATTTAAATAAGAATTATTACCGTAATAGTTTTGCTTGTGAGAAAAAAATGTTTATCTCTATAATTTTATCTTTGAAATGGTACAAAATTCAACTTTAACTTTCGTTTGTAACCAAACGCCGGACACAATTTGGAGGTACCGCCCACTGTCTATTAAGTTTACGAGGTTTTCGTAGTTTCACCTCTGATGACCTCAGATGACATTCAATAAACCCGAAGGGTTCTGTTTCTCTTAAAGTAACACATCTATATACCAAATATGAAAAAAGATCCATCATTCCTGTCTTGAAATATCGTGTTTTTCAAGGTTTTCGGTTTTGACTCCTGTTAACCTCAAATGACCTTTGACCTCCACTGAAGTCAATAGGGTTCTTTCTTTCAATATGATAAAGTTATATACCAAGTATGAAGATGGTCCATCATTCCATCATTACTATGTTGAGTTATCGTGTTTACAAGCAGTTTTTAAGGATTTCGTATTTTCACCTCCAGTGACTTCAGATCACCTTTGAACTTTACCAAAATCAATGGGGTTAATCTTTTGACTATAACGCATCCAAATGTCAAGTCTGAAAACCATCCGTGCTTTCTACCTAGAGATATCGTGTTTATAGGCTTTTCGGTTTTGACCTCTGGTGACCTCACATGACGACCTTTGACCTTCACCAAAATAGTGATCTTCTTAATATGATGATTCTATATACGAAGTATGAAAATGATCCATTAATACTGTCTTGAGATATCGTGTTTACAAGCCAAGCGTCACTAACACATACATACACCCACCCTTACACGCACAACAGACCGCGTGGTTGCATAGATTCTTTTGTCTTCGGCTTAAAAAGGAAGACACGAAG
Source organism: Holothuria leucospilota (assembly GCA_029531755.1). NCBI lineage: Eukaryota > Metazoa > Echinodermata > Holothuroidea > Aspidochirotida > Holothuriidae > Holothuria > Holothuria leucospilota. The sequence continues at coordinate 15,720,921 of CM055963.1, forward strand.
TATTGTACAAGATTGATTTCAACAAGGCAATCATAGGCTATTTTATATAAGCATGGTGTGTGCCTTAGTGTTTGTTCTGTACACCTGTTTTGTTCCTATTTTGTGGTTTTTTCATGTGTTTGTGCAGCGTATTAGATGATTTTTGGTCGATAGTGGCTTTATTAAATCTAGAAAAATAATAATAGTGATGATGACGACGACGGCGACGACGACGATGACCCCCTTACCCCCAGGCTATGGCCCTGAATTTACAAATTCCCAAAACTTCCAGTTTCTCGAACACCCCCGACTTTTGAAATTTTTTCAATACCCCTCCCCTCCAACCAGGGAATTGTTATTTGGAAGGAGATACATCGCTTAGAAGCGAGGTTTGACACCGCCAGGGTCACCAGTAATTTGTCTCTTGTATCTTTCTTGTCATTTCTATAGGGCTTTCACTGCATTAGGTAGTTCATGCAATAGACATTTGTCGTCTGCTACATCTACTGTAAGACTCTGGGTTTTTAGCTACTGCCACAGCATTACCAGTCGCTAGGAAATTAAAAAATGTTGCATGTTTGGACGCTCTTTGACGCGGATGAGAATACACCAGTGAGATTTATGTATAAATGTGAACATGATTCTATACCTAGTATTTCCGGAAACTTCGGGAAACTTTCGAGACTGTTGTGACAAAAATTAGACTTCTACCCCTGCAGCTCATTTGCATGAGGTTCGTTCTATAGGAAGGGCAAACCTCATTGGCTTATTTCAATTAAACAGCCGTTTCTAATTTGGAGGCACCTGCCCCTAAATTGGTGGCGGTTTCAACCTAAGCATCAAAGTATTGTTCTGAGAAGGTCAATTGTGACAGGATTACTAGACGTGAATGATGTTGTTAGCGTATTGATATCAAATTGAAGCCAACGAATGAAAGAAAAATCCCTTTAGCCGAATGCATAGCTTATCATTGATGACCTTCTCAGGATGAAGTGGGCCTTAGGGTGTTAGCGTAATTTAAAACTTTCCGTTGTATCTCCTTCCAAATAACAACTCCAGGCTCAAAAAAAAAAAAATTCTGCGCGATTCGCGGTCCGAGAAAATGAGATTTTCGATTCCTGCTGGCTACCTGTCACCTTTGTCGGGGCTCTAGGTTGCTGACCTCCAGACTGGGAGCTCCCTGGCGGGCAAATCCTGGTGCCACACACGCTATTATGTGTTGTCTTTACCAAATAAACCCTTAGCTTTGGCTTAGCTTAAAGCTTTTGTAGACCTTTTAATGGGTTACAAAAATAGCGTGTTCTATTGAAGGCATTGAAACATCACACAAAGTAAAACGTACTCAGAAAGTTGCAACGGGCGAAAATATATTGGTTACTATGTCATATCGTGGAGTTATGGACGGATTGGATATGGGCAGGATTTCTCTGACGGTAAGCACTTAAAAGGCTCAGAGTCTTCATATGTTACAAATGTCTGGTTGGGGCAGTAGCGCCGTCAGGGGAGAGTGAACGTTCCCCCACACGCGTGCAGCGACCCCCTGATCAATAAGAGAAAGTTAAATGAATCTTTCTAATGGTTACAACCTTGTAAATATCAAGGAGCCTCCGGGAGCTTCAAACCCTGTATCCCCATCTGACGTTGTCATCGGGACCCACCAGGGGCCCTTTAGTGGCCCCCGTGGACCCCGATGAATTCAGGGTAGCATTGCGCGTCACCACGACGCCTTCAGCTCCGCTCAGTCGTCGATGTTGGTGTGCCCTATGAGGAAACGTTGTGTCCCCAAACTCCCCATGCAGTGCCTCCCACTTCGAAAAGTCTTTCGACGCAAATGGTGGAAATAATTAAAACAGATCCATCAATCAGTGGAAAACTTACCTCATCCTACCTCCTGCAGAAAGTCATCTCTGAAACTTCTTTTGGGCTTTTTTTGCCGGAAAGCGGACTTGAAAACTAGGGTTTCTCGAAACACCTTTTTAGTCGGTTGATAAACCCTGTTCATTGATTAAATTGCAGCCTTTTCTCGAAAAGCTCTATTTTCGGTCGATAAACCTTGTTTTACGAAACAAAAAAAAAACATTGTTTATCGAAAAAACTCTGTTTAACCCTTGATAAACCCTCGAAAAGCAGAGTTTTTTGCCATAAACCGTATGGTTCTTGCTCGAAAAACCGAGTTTATCGAGAAAACCCTTGTTCTTTGAATAATTGTAAAGTTGAGCTTGCTATGATACGGTCGAAGAAACAGAGCTTTTGCGATAAACCATGTTTCAGTGGCGTAGCTAGGATTAAATTTTTAGGGAGGTCTAGGTATCAAATAAGGGTCACAACATTGATCGCCGGTTTTATTCCTACATATTTTACTAGGACACAAACAAGTTTGGGGAGTCTACCAAACATGTGGGGGCCAGGCCCTCCAGCAGCCCCCCCCCCCCCGTAGCTACGCGCCTGCCATGTTTATTGCACGAAAACCAAGTTTATCGGGCAAATAGCATGTTTTTCGAATTATTGCACATTGAGCTTGACATAAAAATCTCTCTTGGAATCAGTGCAAATCTGCCGGGTCTGGGGACAGGGGGCGGGGGAGGGGACGAAGACGACCGAAAGGCGAGGATAGTAAGAATGGGACGAAGACTATTACACAATAGGCTACAACAGCCTAGTTCATTCCCAATCAACATGCCCACGTTGGGCCCATATGGGTTATCTGTGGGCAAAGTGGGATTTTCATGGGCATGGGGTAGCCATGGGCAGTGTTTGTGGGGTGTTATGTGGATGTCGTGTGGGCAAATATTCATGGGCAAATATTGGGCTAACTTAAATTGGGCCCATGTGGGTTGAATGTGGGTGTTGTAAGGGCAGATGTTAATAGGCAAATGATAGGCTAATCTTAATGGGGCCTATGTGGGTTTTATATTGGCAGATGTTTATCGGCTAATGATGGGCTAATTATAATGGGGCCCATGAGGGTTAAATGTGGTTATTGTATGGACAGATGTTATTGGGCCAATGGTGGGTTGACTTTAATAGGGCCCATGTGGGTTTTGTATTGGCAGATGCCCTTACTCAAAATCCATATATGGCCCAGATATGGGATTTCATATCTGGCCCATATCTGGGCCAGATATGGAATTCATATCAGGCTTGTACAAGAATTGGGCAGATATAACTTGATATAATATAAAGGCCATATATGGCCATATATGGCCCAGGTAAAGTTTCACTTTTATATGGCCCAGATATGCCCCATATATGGCTACTCCATTTCTGGCCCATATATGGAAAATCCATATATGCCACATATAAAGAGATTTATATCTGGCCCATATCTGTGCCATAAATGACCCATATAAAACTTTATATGGCTCACTCTTTATATGGCCCATATCTGTCCCATAGATGGAAATTTATATCTGGCCCATATCTGCACCAGATATGGAATTTATATCAGATCGGATAAAAAGTTAGGCAGATATAACACAGATCTAAACCAGAACCAGATCTAAACCATATATGGCCAGATAAAGTTCTATCTGGATCAAGCCTTTATATGGCACAGATCTGCTCTAGTTATGAATCATAGTTAGGACTTATAGTCCACACTCCTCATGGAGACTTTGAACGCCTTTTAAGTACGTAGAAACAGGCACTGGCAAACCAAAGAAGAATCTCAAACCCAAACAAAACCATGACGGGCCACAAACACAAATGCTAAACAAACTATACATACCGTGCAACAGGGAACAAAAGAGTCTTTGTTACTACGGAACTCCAGCAACTGCCTCTGCAGCCAACCCCAAAACAACTCCCCACAACCACATACCACCCAAACAAATTCCAACCACACGCCCAAAGGAAACATCACCACGCCCGAAGGCAACTCTACACCCCACGGCAACAACAAGCCCGAAGGCAACATTACGCCCGAAGGCAACACTACGCCCCGAAGGCAACACTACGCCCGAAGGCAACACTACACCCGAAGGCAACACTATGCCCAAAGGCAACAGCACTTAAAAAGCACCGGGGCAAATACAGGTGGAGACTTTGAACACCAGAAAACAATGTTTAAGTGCTCCATGAATTAGAATTTAATGTAAGTATTGGGTTAAATTGACTTAAGTACATAAATTCAACTTATTTCATAACAGTGAACAGAAAAATGCCTTAAAATTTCCTATTTTATGTAATAACAGTGATATGGGCTTCTTATTTTAAACTTTATTACGTATTTGACTCTAAATTTTGTTTACTGCGTGGTGCATATTTTACTTTCAACTTCCTAAACCATGAAAAATGTAGGTTTAGATACAAGCTCCGCCCAAATATGCAAATTATTTGCCTAAGTTCAATTAGTACACTGCGGTATTAACAGAAGTGTAGCCACTAAATAACTGCAATGCCTGGGAAGGTGATGCTGTATCCAAAACATGTCTTAGTTTGTAACAAGCATAATCCAAGAATCAAATCAAATAAACAATAAAACAAACTAACAAAATGCTCATTTGCATATCTAGCATATCAAGTTATATCTGGCTTGATATGGCCATATCAAACTTTATATACATATCTGGATCACGATAATATCAAGTTATATCTGGCTTTATATGGCCGTATCAAACTTTATATACATATCTGGATCGTGATTATATCAAGTTATATCTGGCTTTATATGGCCATATCAAACTTAATATACATATCTGGATCACAGTTTTATCAAGTTATATCTGGCTTTGTATGGCCATATCAAACTTTACATACATATCAGGATCACGATTATATCAAGTTATATCTGGTTTTATATGGCCATATCAAACTTAATATGCATATCTGGGTTATGTTTTAATCAAGTTATATCTGGCTTTATATGGCCATATCAAACTTTATATACATATCTGGATCACGATTATATCAATTTTTATCTGGCTTTATATGGCTATATCAAACTTTATATACATATCTGGATCATGATTATATCAAGTTATATCTGGCTTTATATGGCCATATCAAACTTAATATACATATCTGGATCACAGTTTTATCAAGTTATATCTGGCTTTGTATGGCCATATCAAACTTTATATACATATCAGGATCACGATTATATCAAGTTATATCTGGCTTTACATGGCCATATCAAACTTAATATACATATCTGGGTTATGTATTAATCAAGTTATATCTGGCTTTATATGGCCATATCAAACTTTATATACATATCTGGATCACCATTTTATCAAGTTATATCTGGCTTTATATGGCTATATCAAACTTTATATACATATCTGGATCACCATTTTATCAAGTTATATCTGGCTTTATATGGCCATATCAAACTTTATATACATATCTGTCTCACGGTTATATCAAGTTATATCTGGCTTTATATGGCCATATCAAACTTAATATGCATATCTGGGTTATGTTTTAATCAAGTTATATCTGGCTTTATATGGCCATATCAAACTTTATATACATATCTGGATCACCATTTTATCAAGTTGTATCTGGCTTTATATGGCCATATCAAACTTTATATACATATCTGGATCACAGTTTTATCAATTTATATCTGGCTTTATATGGCCATATCAAACTTTATATACATATCTGAATCATGATTATATCAAGTTATATCTGGCTTTATATGGCCATATCAAACTTTATATGCATATCTGGGTTGTGTTTTAATCAAGTTATATATGGCTTTATATGGCCATATAAAGTCTTTAATCAACCAGATATTTCCAGATAAAAAGCCAGATATCGATTTTGAGTAAGGTTGTTTATTGGCGAATGATGTGTTAACTGTAATGGGCCCATATAGGTAATGTATGGGTTCTGTGTGGGCATCTGTTCATGGGCAAATGATTGGCTGACTTCAATGGGGCCCATCTGGATTTTATATGGGCAGATGTTTATCGGCTAATGATGGGTTAATTGTAATGGGGCCCATGGGGGTCAAATGTGGTTATTGTATAGGCAGATGTTATTGGGCCAATGGTGAGTTGACTTTAATAGGGCCCATGTGGGTTTGTATTAGCAGATGTTTGTGGGCGAATGATGGGCTGACTTTAGTGGGCCCATGTGGGTTTTATATTGGTTCTGCATGGGCATTTGTTCACGGAAAATAGTGGGCTAACTTCAGTGGGGCCCATTACGGTTCTATATGGGCAGATCCTTATCGGCTAATGTTAGATTAACCATAATGGGACCCATTTGGTTTTGTATGGGCAGATGATTATGGGCGAACGATGGGCTGACTATAATTTTGTGTTGTCAATGGACATTTGAATAGGCCCCATCTTTAAAAAAACCTATCAACTGTCAATAAGCTTTTGCTTATATCATATGTAACATGATCGGGTAATTTTCCCTAAAAATATCACAGTTCACCGACTTGATAACGTTAGATTGTGAACTGCCTACCCCTTTCACTTTGTTTTTGCTCCTCTCTTCTTCGGAAAATGAGACGTAGGATAGATGCACTGAGAATTCCGGACGGAATCTCTGACGTATACCGAAAAGATACTCGTACATCCTTTCATCCCACAAAAGCAGGATACTAAACACCTAAAAACAGTCGAAAAGAACTGCAAACTAGCACAAATGTGTGTGAAATTCCACAAAGCTAATTTAGCGCCTTAAGCGTTCGTCCAATTAGCGAACAGTATTTTGGGTTTTCTCTTTCACGTCCAAATTGACACGTATAAAACAAACGAAGTTGGGCGTCATTATAACATTTGAACCTATGGATATAACGTAGTTAATACTGCATAAAGACACCTCAGACTCTGAAGAAGAGAAAATGACTTCTCATAGAACACCCCCTCCAAAAAAGGACAAAATTCTTCTAAAAGAAAACTATAAGAAGGTCAGACAGCACGCTGATACCATCAGCATTATCCAGGCCATCGCCATGACGGAAGAAATTAAATTTCTTGATAACCATGTGGAGAAGAGGACATGATACCTCAACACGTGAGGACTCATAGAAACCCACCCTGGCTTTCGGATTCTATATAACTGCTCCGAGGAATTCTCCGAGGCTTTGCAAAGTCTGCCGTCAGGAACTATCCAGCAAGGTCAAAAGGCAACGTCAAAGCTTCCTTGAATTTGAAAAGGAAAGCAGCGCGAAGTTGGACCTCGAAACAACATCGGAAGGTGAAGAGGCCAAAACGCTGCCGGACAAACTTCTGAGGTCATCCGCTAAGAAGGAGAAAGACAGGTTGCGGCACCGAAAAGCCCCGAGAAAGCATCTTCAGGCTAGGCTACATGCGTTGAAGGATAAGACCAACGGCTGTTTTTAAAGGGAAACAATTGTACAGCTTTCTAAGCAAGTACAACATTTAGAACACATTTTTCCAAGCATTGTGATACCATTAACAACTAATATAACCCAATATCTTATTTAACACGAATTTTTCAAAAAAATTTTGAAACTCACTAAATGCCACTGCGTAGGCAGTCATGATATTGTGATATTCCCCACAATGCAGCGGAACTGTGATGTCACACCTGCACCTCGCCGCGGGTTTTACAACAACTGCTTGTGTAGTTTGTAAGCACACACCTACAGTATTCACGGTAACGTCGAAACTATCTTTAATTTTCAAAAAATGCAGCGGTTAAATTTGCCATTAAAATCCAGAAATCTGTACATTACTATCTGATATCATCATACAGCCTTCTTCTAACTTGATACGTACGATTTTTAACCAGTTAAAAAGTTTGAGAAAATCCTTCACCCTACACTTATTAAGTGCAGCTCGAAATCCATATTGACTCTATATGGCATGTCACACACATGCATGGTACTAACCACTGCACTGCATCGCCGTAGTCCGAAGGGTTTTGATCATACTTGTCAAAACGTTTCAGATTTTTCTAAACTCTCAACAGCCAATCTGCAAATAAAAGTTGTAAAATTCAAAGTAAAATCGCGGAGAATGCTTACGCTTGCTTCCGGTAGACTCAAATACAACTCTCGACTGACATTTCAAGGCGTTGCTGAAAGAATGCGGCCTGTACTCCACCAAATATGCAATAATCGATATCATACTTCACAGTGTCTACGCAAAATCCTCATTATATGCACTAAATCAGAAAATATCACAAGACTTTCGTCTCGAACGAAAGCCAGGCCCTAGCGAACACGTATAGGTGTTTTAAGGAGAAGTGTTTCCATAAGTTAGACAAAAATTTCCCTCAGTGGATCAGAGTTTCCTTAAGTTTTCATGACTACTCCCGAAGAGTTGAATCTCTTAATGTTCTTATGGTAACATAAGAGTAAAAACAGATAATCACCATTTACGTATAGAAATCTTTATGAAGAACTATCCAAACACGGCATGAACACAGCCCTTCAGCGTGATACCATGGGCTCGGAAAATGGAACCACTGAAAGAGAGTATTCCTTGATAGCATCCTCTTGCAATACTACGAAAAATAAATGGGCAAGAACTATTTAGTATTTTTAGCTGTGGGGCATAAAAATTCCACCGAATTGTTTTGTTATGCTTTCTATGTTTTTTATGATTTAAAATACATAATTCTGAAATTTTGAACCACCGCTCAGAAAAATTGAGGAGGCCTATTTAAATTTATTTGAGCTGGCAACAATTTGCTCTGGAAATCATGAGGTGCGTGTTGTACGTCAGCAATCAGCTGATATCTAGTCGTCTTCTTTCGAATATGTCTGCCCACATGCCAGCAAGCGAGAGAAATTTGAAATATATTATTCTTAATAAAGGTTTCATGTAAGGTCCACCAGGTAAAGATTATCTGTAGTATTTATATGTATACTACACATGTATAAAGGGTCAAATGGCCACTATTGTTCCCCTTTAAGATCACCAAATAAATTCAGTGGCTCCTTTCCTCTGTAAACATGCTTAAAGTGTATTCTAAATTTTCTTTTAATTCTAAGTCAGATCATAGGCCTAACTCTGAAACCCTGTTTCTTATGCATTTGAAAAGTGGGTTAAGAATTGGGCTCCATTAAGGTGACCCATATGGGGCCCACATGGGCAACATGGACAAATTCTTGGGGTCTACATGGGCAGCCCACATGCGCCCCACCATACTTACCCATACACAGCCGATGATAAACATTAAGCCATGATCTTTCTTATGCATTTGGAAAAGTGGGTTAAGAATTGGGTTCACATGGGCTCCATTAAGGTCACCCATGTGGGACCAACATGGACAAATATTCTTGGGGCCCACGTGGGCCCCACCATACTTCCCCATACACAAAAGACGATAAACCCACAATAAGGCATGATGTATCTTATGCACTTGGAAAGTGGGTTTAATTTAACAATTGGGTTCACATGGGCTCCATAAGGGTCACCCATATGGGGCCACATGGACAATCTTTCTTGGGGCCCACATGGGCAGCCTTTGTGGGCCCCACCAAGCAGCCCATTGTTAGCCCACGTAGGTCCCATGTGGGCTTTTGATGGAGCCTAGACGGGCCCCATTGAAGTTAGCCCACGTGGGGCCCACAAGGGCATCATGGACAAAACCTTCATGGGGCCCATGTGGCAATCCCATATGGGTCCCACATAGCATCCCATGCTTTACCCATGTGGGCCCCGTGTGGGCATGTTGATTGGGTTGTCGCAGCATGTTCGGCACCATTTAAAATACTTGATATACCGTCTTTAATCCTGTTTACAGGAAGTATTTGTAGAGTTGAAGCGCGCCAAAAATTACAGGCAAAAATTGGGGATGTAGAGAGGAAATTGTAATCATTCAGGGAATAAACAGATCATCTGTCTGGGCAAATTGCCCCATATCTGCGCTACCTTGTATTGGATAGAATCCATCATCTGCAGACGAGATGATCAAATCTCTGAGGATATCGTACCAAAGAGAACAGATAAAAGAGAACATCTATGCAACTGAACATGAAGTTCCAGACTTTTATGGAAAGTTTGTAGGCTACGTATATTATGATTATCTGGTGGAGGTTCTCTGCCTATCTGCAAGAATCGAAGTATAATAGAAAACTAACCTATCCCTACAGCGCACGAAGTGCGCAAAAAATTTTTGAACAAAATGTGCAGAATATCGGAACAAAATGAATCTTACAATAAAATCAGCTGTCTGTGCTGATTCGCATTCTACGACCTCTCGCAGGTTATGAACGGTGCATAAGGCCCTAAAATCTCTGATTATTATGAAATTCATTTTTCATTCAGGACTTATTACGTCATCAGTGAGATATATTTGGACCAATGTAGTCTTTAAGGAAACTTTCATGCTTAGAGTAATAGTAATGCTACAGTATTCACGTGAGGGTATTTGAAACCTTTGCTTTTGTAAGAGGAATGAAAACATTTCCAGATATGTAAACGTTAATGTGATACTTCGTAAGCAATATCTTTGGCTACAAGGATTGAAGAACGTTGGACTCCTCGAGAACCAATGAGGAGCTAGAATGCACCGCACAAGAGCGGTTTTCTTGGTTGACCTGAATTCCATAAAAAATACTCTGAAAAATAAGACTGAAATACTTTGCTCAAATTATGGCCAAAATATAAAGAGCAAATGTCACAAATATATTTTTAAGAATTATTATCCCTATTATTATAATATATTGTAATTTTAAGATTGGCGGCCATTTTGCTATTTCTGCCATCTTGGTTGACCCGGATCCTGCAAAAAATGTCCAGAACTATACGTTTTGAATATTTATAACAGAATATGGAAAGAAGTTACGTTTACCTGCGTCAAAAGTATTTTTCGATTATTTTCTTATCGTCATAATACTGACATAATTATTGCATTGTTAGCCATTTTGCTTCTTCCGCCATCTTGGTTGGCCTGAATTCAAAGCAAAAATAATTTAAAAAATCATGTTGGATTATATATGACAACTATGGCCAGATATTTAGGGAAACTGTGTCAAAAGTATTTTTAATGATTATTTTTCATATTATTTTTATATATTATGATCGTTATATTGGTAGCCATTTTGTTGTTTTCGCCATCTTTGTTAGGTCTGTGTCCTGTGTAAAATATCAGAAATCATGCTTTGAAATTTATGTACAAGTTATAAAGATATTTAGGATTTTTAATTGAAATATATTTTGAAAGATTATTTTCTGTCATTTTTTGTATTCTTTTTTAATTTTTGCTTATTTTTTGTGGGGAATTTTGATTGTGTTGTTTTTACTTCTTCGGTGCTTTCCCGCCATATCGGCTGACAAGTACTCTTGTGCCAAGGATTGTAAAATTCAGCTTTAGTTATAAAACATTAATTTACGTCATTATGAATGTATGGCGCGCCGTTTGTGCCATGTCATTATGCCGTCAAAAGTTATTATGCCGTCAAAATATATTCCGTCGTCAAAACTCATTATGCCATCAAAAATCCTTAAGCCGTCAAAACTTATTAAGCCTTCAAAACTAATTCTGTTGTCAAAAGCCCTTATGCCGTCAAAACTAATTAAGCCGTCAAAACTGATTCTGTTGTCAAAAGCCCTCATGCCGTCAACAGTAATTATACGCCGTCAAAACTCATTCCGTTGTCAAAACTCATTATGCCGTCAAAACTTATTTTTAAGCCGTCAAAACTAATTCTGTTGTCAAAAGTCCTTATGCCGTCAAAAGTAATTATACGCCGTCAAAACTCATTCCGTGTCAAAAGCTCTTATGCCGCATAAAGTACTTATGCCGCCTTAAGTACTTACGCCGTCAAAACTCATTCCGTCAAATTATGGACGTGGGCGTTGTCCATTTTCACCAATGACAAACTCCGATACATTTGAAGCCCAAGAAGGCGCGAGAGGAACCAATTCGCGTGCCAGATGCATGTGGATCAGTGGCATATTACAGTGAGACTGCCATTCAGAATCCACTGGGCTCTTTATCTTTACCAAGCTGCTCAGCAGCCGACCTGAGGAAAGTCTCGCAGTCCAAAGGTAACCAATCGTCCCCGTGAACGCGCATTAAATACGAAGACGTTTAAGTTGTATAGGAAGACAAGGATTAGTTCTTTCCAGTGCACGAAAGAAGGATAGGCCTAGGCTAGCCTGAGACTAGCCCTCGAACAGGGCTGTGTGTTCCGTTACAAATGTGGAGTGTAATGTGCCTTGGCCATGTAACGTAGCACACAGACCTGTTCGAGGGCTAGCCTGAGACTAGTCCTAGGCTAGGGCCTAGGTGTTTTACGAACGCCGGTAAGTTGTAACGTTAGGTGAAGTCGAAATAAAAATAATGGGAACAGGGTTCGAAACTTTGAAAAAAGTAAACCCTGCTCATACTTGTTCTTCAACCTCAAAAGGTTGCATACTGCTTCTGTGATTCCCATTCCATATTGTCGGAGCTTCAAGGTCTTTATATAATTTGTTATCTCGTTCACACAAAATCGAGATTAAGTGTACCTCCATCGTTGAAAGATGAGGGCTTTTAGAAGTCCTTCCACTGTTTAGGATTCTTTTGGAAAACCTAACTTAGCAATACACACAAACGTATTGCGGTCTTTTCATACTCCCAACTGTACTGAGATACTTGTCCTGTTTGTTCCCTCACGACACCGGCTCTCTTTTTAATTGTCGCTTCCTTTCCAAAGTTTGAAAACAAGGAGCAACTTAGCGGTATTTGGGCACCATTTCAGCATTGTACACTGTTAAAGTTTGTTCTAGTTTGTCGCAGGTTTTTTGCAATTTTTTCTTTATACTTTCTTTTATTTTATTTTTTATTTATTTATTTTTTTATTTATTTAGGCCTAAGTATTTCTATTTTTTATTTATTTCTTTATTGTTATTTATTATTCTTTTTTACTTTGTACTGTCCCCTTTTTTTCTGTTTTTCTGCAAACTTTTCCCACAGTGTACATCGAAAGTTTGGTGCCACCCCGCTAAAATTGTTCATTTGCTACACTAAAAGTGTATGGCACTATTGCTAACCCGTCTTTGGAATCTCTTGTGCACTAATTTTCGACCAGGCTCCAAAACGCAGCTCCCTCCCTGTGTACACTGCTCCTTCTTGATTGGTCGCTCTCTTCCAACCTTGAAAATTCAAAATCAGAGCAAAACACAGACCGGAAGCACCCGTTGCCTTTCTGTGATTGGTACATACGGGAAGTTGTTTTCATTTTAGCCGCAAAGGCCTTATTAAAGCCTGTAGCCATGCTGTCAGCCCTCAGTTCTGAGCTAGCCTTTCAAAGAATAGGTCTCTCAAGAACTCTGAAAGGGTAAAACTCTTCAAACAGCACTCTTAAAAAGAGATAAATTAGTCAGCACATAACTTGTGTACAAGTTTCTACGGTAATCCTGTTCGTCTTGCAAAAAGCATTATCCGCCGTAAAAGGTTTAATTGGAGAAGCAGGATACTGAATCAAGAATTTCTTCTTCCACAAAAAGTAGGAAGATTTCCAGAACCCTAAGGGAGAAACATCGTGCAAAGTCTCAAAAATTTCGAAGGAAGTGTACTGACAGGCATAAAAGGCCGAGTTAAAACTGCCAAATTTTGTCTGAAGGCGGAACAAACCAAGCACTTCATCAATAACCTCTCCGACAGATCTCGTTCGGATAAAAATAAATAGCTCTAGGTACGGGTTTAAAATTTATAGCTACCCGCCTACTAAAACCAACCAGAATATCAAGCCTCGGAGTCCTAAAAGGGCTATTTACAACATGAGGATATGATATACTCTGTACGAAAGAGCTAAAACAAAATTTGTAGTGCTAAGACACTGGCATTTAGAAAGATCCGAACGTGTGCCAAATTTTCCAGCACAACCGTTCCTAGCCTATGAGAGGACACACAACCTAAAGGATACCTAGTAGTAATTCTACGCTTAAAAGCGACGGTTAATTGGAAACAAGTCACGAGGAGAATGAAGATTGCTACCTCGATGCTCTCATCGAGGCGCTCTAAAAGAGCAATTTCTTTATCTTTTTGGATTAAGGCCAGGACAAACTAAAAAGTCCGACTACTGATGAAGCTCAACATCTAAAAACAAGAGCAGAAACATGTCTAGTTAAAGGTTTCAGAAACCTAACACAGCAGTATACTTCAAAGTATCTGCGGTCTTTAACCCCACTCCACAGCACAAAGATGCTACCTGTCTAATTACAAGACAGAATGTCCGTTAAGAACGCAATAACTTCAAAACTTTTGAAAAAGGGGACTGCCTGCGTAGTATCAGATAATGCTACCGCCTACCTATTTTAATTAATTTAATTAAAAGGTTTCAGAAACTAACAGAGCAGTATACTTCAAAGTATCTGCGGTCTTTAACCCCACTCCACAGCACAAAGATGCTACCTGTCTAATTACAAGACAGAATGTCCGTTAAGAACGCATTACTTCAAAACTTTTGAAAAAAGGGACTGCCTACGTAGTATCAGATAATTCTACCGCCTACCTATTTTAATTACAAGCAAATTTCATGTACATTACCCACGATGTGTGCGATCCACGTTACGTCACCCTAAAATTCGCGCTTTCCTAGGCTTCAACTGTATCGGAGTTTGTCATTGGTGAAAATGGACAACGCCCACGTGCATAATTTGACGGAATGAGATTTGACAGCGTAAGTACTTTAGGCTGCATAAGGGGTTTTGACAACAGAATTAGTTTTGACGACTTAATAAGTTTTGACGGCATAATAAATTTTGACAACGGAATGAGTTTTGACGGCGTATAATTACTTTTGACGGCATAAGGACTTTTGACAACAGAATCAGTTTTGATGGCTTAATTACTTTTGACGGCATAATGACTTTTGACAACAGAATTAGTTTTGACGGCTTAATAAGTTTTGACGGCATAATGAGTTTTGACAACGGAATGGATTTTGACAGCATAAAGACTTTTGACGGCGTAAGGGCTTTTGACAACAGAATTGGTTTTGAAGGCTTAATAAGTTTTGACGGCTTAGGGACTTTTGATGGCATAATGAGTTTTGACGACGGAATAAATTTTGACGGCATAATGACTTTTGACGGCATAATGACATGGCACAAACGGCGCGTCATATGAATGGGATTGTGGAACTTTACAACGTTTTTACACAATTTTTTGAAATATTTCATTAATTTTGGCTGTTATTTTGTTTTCCGGCATCTTGGTAAACCTGAATTTCGCCAAAGCAGTCCCAAAATTAAATTTTCGTCATAAAATGTAACCAAATTATATTTGCTTTATTTAACACAATATATTCATCATTTTTGCGGCCATTTTGTCTTGGGAAGTCATTTTGAATAAGTGAGACCCAAAATATTGACTGTAAATACTTGATTTTGTTTTCAGGGGACCATAAGGTTTCCAAAAAATATTGGGTTGGAGAGTTGTGGGGGTGCCCGTGAAGAACCTCTAATCCATGGCCTACATTAAATTGCCACGCCGAAAAGATTTTCTCCTCCTTTCTTTCTTGCTTTTCTTTTAACTGAGAGTCGATGTGCCGACTGGTCGACGATGTGCAGACTGGGGGTGATGACACGCCTCATGGCACACCACTGTCACGGTTGAGCCAACTTATTTGGAAGAGCGCCACCACTCGGGGAAAGTTCAAGAATGATTGACAAGAGCTTGCACGTGCAGCGGAACTGTACCGGAAGGGTTTCCTGGAAAAGTTTAAAAATAGTTGCCGACAAAGGGACGAACGGTAACAGACTTGGAGCATAGCAGATGGACTGGTGAGAAAATGAGGGATTCGAGAGAATCATTCTGACAATCAATGGAAGCAGATCGACTCTGAAATAATTGGATATATAATTAATTAATTGATTTCGAAAGGAGGAGATGGTGAGGGATTGTATGATAAAGTGAATTGGAAGATCCGTATTTTGGACTGAGATACGTAGTCACGGGCGCCGAATTTAATTTTGTTAAAGGAGGACCAGTTTGCTTCGTCATCTGGGTGACAAAGGCACGAGTACCATACTCTGCTGGTGGCGGACCGAGCTGCATGGTGACAACGACGGGACTAGCGAAAGCGAACTCCAGGAGTCGGGTATCACGCGTATCAGGAGACGTCAGAAAAGAACCAGAAGGAAACCGAAAAGGGCCCTCGCGTCGCGTAAGTGATCACAATTAAGATAATTAAGTGGGGTAAATAATTCACCGGTGTACTAAGCCGATAGGATTTAAGGTAAATATATGTTGTAAATTGAAATTCATTGATCATCATTTAATAATTTGAGGAGAGACGAAATAATCAAGAATCATTGTTGAAATCTAGAGAATCTTGTCAATCAAATCTTTCTGATCTTCATTGTGTGTGAAAAATATTTTTGCCAAATTTCGCTGGCAGGGAGGAAACAACCTGGGGTCGCAACAGAAGGGCGGCATTCGGCTTAGTTGTGACAAATAAATGGGGGCCTATATCCGGGAAGATCAGAAATTCACATGAGAAGAAGTAAATTCTTTATACGATTTTTGACTGTGGTACTTACATTTTAGTTTTAAGGGGTTGAAGTGAATTATCAGATTGTGTACATTTGGAAAAAAATCTTTTTGAGTTTGTTAAAGTACGTGAAGGGTTCAACAATGAATGTTAAGGAGTTAGGGGTTGACATGGGTTTAAGTGGTGAAAATTTATTAGAGTTTGTGAAAGTACAACAACAAATTTTGAAAGAAGAAAAGAAAAGCGAGAAAGAATTTCAGCTCGCCAAATCTGCCCAAGAAAAAGAGTTTGAACTTGCTAGACTTGAAAGGGAAAAAGAATTAAAGGAGTCCGAAAAGTCTAGACTTGAAAAAGAGATGGAACTTATTGCATTAAGAAATCAAACGGGAGGTGACGAGGATTTATTAAACTCCTCTACTGCTTCAAACCGGAGTAACGGCAATCCTAGCAGAATACCTACACCCAAAATGCCACACTTCGATGAGAAGGAGGATTTAGATGCCTACGTTCTAAGATTTGAAAGGTTTGCTTCGGCACAAGATTGGCCTCGAGATCAGTGGGCATTGAACCTGAGTTTATGTTTAAAGGGAGAAAGTCTGCGAGTTTACTCAAGGCTTCCGCCAAATGACTCGAAAGACTATGACAAATTAAAAGAAGCCTTGTTGAAAAGATTTCAGTTTACTGAAGAGGGGTTTCGCCTAAAATTTAGGAAAGAGAAGCCAAAGAAGGGTGAAACAGCAACACAATTTATGGCTAGGTTAGAAAATTATTTTTCAAGATGGTTAGAACTGGGAAAGGTAAAGAACACATTCAAAGATGTAGTTGATCTTATGTTAAGGGAACAATTTTTGAATATTTGTAACAAAGGGTTGTCACTTTTTCTACGTAAACATGATTGCAAGTCGGCAGAGAAATTAACAGAACTAGCTGATAAGTTTTTAGAAGCCCATGATCATGGTTTGGAGAATTGGGTTAAGTATCCCCAAGACAAGAGAGGGCCTAATGTCAAAATGGATGACAACTTGAGTCAGAATAATTTTGAGAACAAATTTCGGTCAAATGGTCAGAAGAAAATTGGCCCAAAATGTTTTGTATGTGGTAAAGTAGGCCACAAGGCAAGTGACTGTAGACAAAAATTTTCAGCGGGGTTTACGAAAGCCCAATCTGCAGTCACGAGTGAACAGGTATCTGGTGTGAAACCAAGTACCCAAAAAGAGGTGAAACAAAATGATCACCAAACTGGTCAAACTGCCAGTACATGTCTTATGAAACAAATTGAAGAAAGTGCTGGTCATACAATTAATTTGGCATGTGGGCACGATATTCCTATTGTCAGTGCGGCATGTAAGGAACCTTGCGAACTAACAGAGAAAATTCTGGAAAATGTTTTAGAACGTATGCCTGTAGTAGAGGGATACCTTGGAGGGAAAAAGGTTTCAGTCTTGAGAGACAGTGGGTGTTCAGGAGTCATTGTGAAGAGAGCTCTAGTCTCTGATGATCAGTTGACAGGTGTAGATCAACTGTGTGTGGTGATTGATGGCACTGTGACAAAGACCCCTGAAGCACATATGGATGTAAGCACCCCCTTTTTCACAGGGCCCCATAAGGCACTATGTATGAGAAATCCAGTGTATGATTTAATCATTGGAAATATTGAAGGGGTGAGAGGTCCCGATGACCCTGATCCTGAGTGGGACAAAAAGACCACTGAGGTGGAAAATCTGGAACAAAAAATAGTCCAGAGAAGTAACCAAAATTCTTCAAATGTAAGCAAAGAATTAGTTCATGACTCAACAGAGGAGTCAGCACTAACTGTTGCAGTTAATGAAAATTCTAAGGTGACAGACAAATCAAAGGATGAAGTCACTGATGTTGTAGGTGCTGTGGAAACTAGAGCACAAAAACAGAGAAAAAGTGAGAAAATTCGGCCACTTCGAACGGCGAGTGTGCCCATTGAAAATGTTACGACTGAGCAGTTAAAACAAGCTCAGAAGGAGGATTCGACTCTCAAAAATTGTTTGAGTCGAATAGGAATTAAAAGACCTCTCAAGGGAAAGCAAGGGACTACAGAATTTCTCTAGAAGAAAGAAATCTTGTACCGTAGAGTATCTGAAAACGAGAAGGTTAAAGATCAACTTGCAGTGCCAAATGCATACAGAGAACAAGTTATGAGATTGGGTCATGATTCTATTATGTCAGGTCACTTAGGTATTTCTAAGACGTCAGACAAGGTGTTATCTCAGTTTTATTGGCCTGGTGTAACGGCTGATATTTATCGTTATTGTAAATCATGCGATGTGTGTCAAAGAACTTGCGACAAGGGAAGGGTAACTAAGGTTCCATTGGGACGTATGCCTTTGATAGACACGCCTTTCAAAAGGGTGGCTGTTGATATCGTGGGACCAGTTTCCCCAGTTTCTAGGAACGGGAATAGGTATATATTGACGTTAGTCGATTACGCAACCAGATTTCCCGAAGCTGTCCCCCTACCCAGTATTGAGACAGAAAGGGTTGCTGAAGCCTTGGTAGATATATTTTCGCGAGTTGGGGTTCCGTCTGAAATTTTAACTGACAGAGGTTCACAATTTACCTCAGACTTAATGAGGGAGGTGAGTCGGTTGTTGTCGCTGAGACAGCTCACCACAACGCCATACCACCCAATCTGTAATGGATTAGTCGAGAAATTCAACGGTACATTAAAAAGAATGCTTAAACGTATGTGTGAGGAGAGACCCAACGACTGGGACAGGTATGTAGGGCCTTTACTTTTCGCTTACAGAGAGGCTCCGCAGGCTAGTACAGGTTTTACCCTATTCGAGCTCCTCTATGAAAGGACTGTAAGAGGTCCAATGGCTATTCTTAAGGAAATGTGTACCTCAGATGTAGAGGACCCAGAAATTAGGTCAACTTATCAATATGTTCTAGATTTGAGGGAAAGACTAGAGAGTACTTGCGCTCTGGCTAAAGCAGAATTGCAAAAATCTTCAGAACGGTACAGGAAATATTACAATAAGAGGTCAAAGAATCGAAAATTAAAACCTGGTGATTCAGTGTTGATTCTACTCCCTACGGACCAGAACAAATTATTCATGCACTGGAAAGGGCCATTTACAGTGTTAGACAATGTAGGAGAAGCGAGTTATGTGGTAGAAGTCAATGGCAAACCAAAGAGTTTCCATGCAAATTTATTGAAGGAGTATATTACAAGGGAAAGTCCCAATGCTGTCGGGGCTTCCGTACTTTCAATGTCGGATGCAGAAGAGCAGGAGAGTTGTTTTGAAATTCCGCAGCTGCACACAAATCAAAGTGAAACCGCTGCAGATATTGTTATCAATGAAGAGTTGAATGGATGTCAAAGTAAGGAGGTCAAATGTTTGTTTACAAATTTTTCTGATGTAATGAGTGACGTGCCTGGTCGAACAAATGTAATTGAATGTGATATCAAGGTTACTACTGAGGAACCTATTAAGACAAAACCATATCTGTTGCCATTTGCAACCAGAGAAACTGTAAAAGTTGAGATTCAGAAAATGATAAAATTGGGTGTTATTGAACCTTCGAATTCGCCTTATAGTTCTCCTGTGGTACTGGTACCAAAACCAGATGGGTCAAAGAGATTCTGCGTAGATTATCGAAATATTAATAAGGTTACTGTTTACGAAGCAGAGCCAATGCAATCGCAAGATGATATATTTGCGAAATTAGCTTCTGATAATTATTTTAGTAGAATCGATCTTACAAAGGGTTACTGGCAGGTGCCCATGGCACCCTCAGCCAAGGAGAAAACTGCCTTTGCAACACCAGACGGGTTGTGGCAATTCACAACCATGCCATTTGGACTGGTCCAGGGACCAGCAGTGTTTACAAAGTTAATGCGTATGGTTTTTAGAGATGTTCCAAACGTTGATAATTATTTGTATGATATTTTAGTTCATACCAAAACATGGGATGAACATGTGAAGACACTTCAGGTAGTTCTTCAGAAATTGAAAGAGAGTGGACTAACTGCTCGACCGAGCAAGTGTGCAATTGGTTACACCCAATTGGAATTTTTAGGGCACACAATTATAGGAGGCAAGTTGGGTCCCAAGCAGAGTACCCTGGACAAAATTCAGGAGGCACCGAGACCGGAGACTAAACCTCAAGTCAGGTCATTCCTAGGTCTCACAGGCTATTATAGGGACTACATTCCCAATTATTCAGCTGTAGCTGCACCATTATCAGATTTAACTAGGAACGGTAGACCAAACAGAGTAGAGTGGGGTAGTGCACAAGAGAAAGCTTTCAAGGACCTCAAGGGGGCTTTAGTAAGTCCACTTCTCCTCCGACTTCCTGATGTTAACAAGGGGTTTGTGTTGAGAACCGATGCTTCCGATGTAGGAATCGGAACCGTGTTATTACAAGAACATGAAGGGGAATTATTTCCAGTTTCATATGCTAGTAGAAAGTTGTTGCCAAGGGAAAGAAATTATTCAGTAATTGAACGAGAATGTCTTGGATTAGTCTGGGCTGTTCAAAAATTTCATGTTTATCTTTATGGGAAGAAATTTGTTTTGCAGACAGATCATGAGCCGCTGGTATACTTGAACAGAGCCAAGTTACTGAATTCAAGGATAATGAGATGGGCGTTAGTTTTACAAGAGTACAGGTTCACTTTACAATCAATTAAGGGAAAACATAATGTTGGTGCAGATTACATGAGCCGTATGTAAATAAATGTATATACTTGTGAAACTGAAGTCTAAGCTGCAAATGAAGTGTAAATAGCCTTTGATAATTTCGTTACCTTTATTTGATACTTTGTACATGTATGATTGTAGGGATAGTTGTTGGGGTTATCGTAACGAAATGCTTTTATATCATATGATGGTGTCTTCAAATAAGTAGGTCAGTTGGACAAATATTGAAATATTTATCTTAAAGGGGGAGTAATTGTCACGGTTGAGCCAACTTATTTGGAAGAGCGCCACCACTCGGGGAAAGTTCAAGAATGATTGACAAGAGCTTGCACGTGCAGCGGAACTGTACCGGAAGGGTTTCCTGGAAAAGTTTAAAAAATAGTTGCCGACAAAGGGACGAACGGAAACAGACTTGGAGCATAGCAGATGGACTGGTGAGAAAATGAGGGATTCGAGAGAATCATTCTGACAATCAATGGAAGCAGATCGACTCTGACATAATTGGATATATAATTAATTAATTGATTTTCGAAAGGAGGAGATGGTGAGGGATTGTATGATAAAGTGAATTGGAAGATCCGTATTTTGGACTGAGATACGTAGTCACGGGCGCCGAATTTAATTTTGTTAAAGGAGGACCAGTTTGCTTCGTCATCTGGGTGACAAAGGCACGAGTACCATACTCTGCTGGTGGCGGACCGAGCTGCATGGTGACAACGACGGGACTAGCGAAAGCGAACTCCAGGAGTCGGGTATCACGCGTATCAGGAGACGTCAGAAAAGAACCAGAAGGAAACCGAAAAGGGCCCTCGCGTCGCGTAAGTGATCACAATTAAGATAATTAAGTGGGGTAAATAATTCACCGGTGTACTAAGCCGATAGGATTTAAGGTAAATATATGTTGTAAATTGAAATTCATTGATCATCATTTAATAATTTGAGGAGAGACGAAATAATTAAGAATCATTGTTGAAATCTAGAAAATCTTCTCAATCAAATCTTTCTGATCTTCATTGTGTGTGAAAAATATTTTTGCCAAATTTCGCTGGCAGGGAGGAAACAACCTGGGGTCGCAACAGAAGGGCGGCATTCGGCTTAGTTGTGACAACCACCCATTGCTATTCCTGGCTAAAAAGCCTGTAGCTAGTAATCATGTTGGCATATCCTTCTAAGTAATGGCCAGGACACGGAGAAACGTCTGGGTGACTTTGCGTCTTAATCTCCTGATAAATTTTGTGTTTAAAATTTTAGATTCCTACCAAGCGAATTTAGTTTACGCACTCAGCCGCACCTGGAGGCTTGACACTGTTCACTCAGAGGCTTAATATCAAGAATGGATTCATGTTCAAGTCTATAGACCTGTGTTCACCCTAAATAGGCATTCGTGTCATTTTCTCGAAAATGTGATTCGGCTTTGGCCGTTGCTACCTGGCTCGTTGGTAGATGGTTCTTCCCCCCTAGTTTTATATGTTATATTGTTTGTTTTAGTGCTTCGTATCTCAAGGATGGCTTTTATGCTCAAGTCCACATAGGTTCGATACGTGTAGATATGCCCCTTGAACTACATGGGCACGTGAGTAAGATTCGAGTGCACCACGTTTATAATCAGCTAGGTTAGGTTGATCACCATTGTGGATGCAACGTGGCCTATTCACGAAAGCGAGGTTTTCGTAAAGTAGCATACAAGAAGCTGGAGATATTGAAAGAACATTACTTTATTATCTAAAATATTTGTAATAATAATAAAAAGTATCGCATCCGGCCGGTTAACTCTCGGGTAAGTATATATAAAGGAGCTTCAAGTAATGCATAGTCACAGACAACGTGACATATAAGATATTTTTGTATCTAAATATGAAAGGCTGCATAACAGAAAATGATGGCCTTTCACCAGCTTTACCTCAGTTTTCTGACCTAAATTCTCATAGTTCATATTGAGGTTGTAGCTGACGGTAAATAAAACTTACTTCCAATAATATAGCGTTGATACACGACATTTAAGATGGAATATAAGTTTGAAGCAGTTTTTCACCTAAACAGTTGTAATTCTTACGTACAATTTAGCCATCGAAATCTACAACATTCCTCTTATTTCCTCACAAGTGTTTTTCATGGTGTTCCAGAAATATAAGCATTATAAGTGATGAAGCATCCTGCATATTGATAATTCAGTAAGGTAACGACTTTCAACTGATTAACAAGAAACTTTCATAAATTAGCTAGAGGTTACGGTTATTTACAAAGGGGTGATTGCATTTGTCCCATTTGGTCAACCCATATTTATTTGCAAATATCATCAGCCTAATTGTAATACCAATTTGTCACTTAAGTATCGGTCATAATCCCATCCTTTCAACTATTTTGCACATTTTAAATATCTTTATTACTGAAATAATTTGCCTTCTTAAATTGGACTCAATTTTCACCTGAAATCTATTTCCTACCCTTCATGCACACAACTCAAAGTAGCATTGAGTGCATTTGTTAGTAAATTGTGGTCATGATATTTATTCTTTCTCCTTTAAATTACGATTTGAGTTTTACGAAAGGTGTTGGAAACTTCATAAGAGCTGCTTTGCCTTCATTCTTTGTTATGTTTATGATCTTAATAATTAATCTGATCTTATAAAAAAGACCTCATCATAATTTTATCTTGTCACCAGTCTTAAAATGTTTCTAGCAAGGAACATTTTAGAGCACAATGAGATTCATGTTCGTTTCTGAGAATGGTTAATTTTGTTTTTCTTAAAAACTCCTCTCTTAAAAAGGTGTTCCGGGTTTTGCAATTATCCAGCACAGCTTTCTTTAACCTCTTAAAGACAAGACCCGTGAGGTGGCATGGCCTTCATGAGGCCTGCGTCCTGCACATGAGCTTCCTGTATGGAAGTAGGCCTACACAAAGCTCTAGTAACTAAGCTGACGTTCTTGTATATTTGCTTCCGTTTTTTAACTTATTCGCTCTACTTTACATTTCCCGCTCTCTGTTTTCAAAGAACGCAGAATTACTTGTTGATTAGTGAGGCAATTAAAATATTAATGCCATCGTAGATGTTACTGTTAGTCTTTAACATATTTAAAAACTAGTTTATATTGTCACAGATCAATGTGAAAAGCTTTCTTATGATTCTATCCTTTCATCTTCCAGCCTTTGATATCTATTCACCCGTATATCTTGGTCCGAAAGTCTAATGTATATTGGGAGACTTAGGAAACAAGTACCTTCCAAGTAGGGTGTAGATTTATACAAAAATGAACATCAAAGTTTTCTTATTTTGAGAAAAGATCCGTTTCGAAATGGATCACTTGATCATAACGTCCCTCTCATTTACTTTCCACATTACATCTTCTTACATCCATGCGAGTCAACAGGTGGGGAAGGGGGGGGGGGGGGACATGTCCTGTCTTTTTTCCAGATTGTGGACAAAATCCACCCATTCTCTTATAATATATTTTTTTCCATCACCAATATTTTCCCTCCCCATATTTCTATTGGCGTTGACGCAATTCGTACGTCTAAAAACTGATAGAGTTGATTATTTTCTACCTTCAAGATTCAGTAGCACCCTCAACGACCGTACACTTGTCCTTAAAATGGTATATATATATATATATATATATATATATATATATATATATATATATATATATATATATATATATATATATATATATATATATATATATATATATATGATGACACTGTCTTAATGAACAATTGTTTGTTAAATTTCTCTTAAAGGTTTTGATGTCTTGTTCAAGTTTGCACTTTTGTATGCCAAATTCCAAAAGTTTAACAAGTTAGTGTACTGAGTGGAATAAGTCACTTAGGCTACAAACTTCCCCTTGCAGAATATTCCACCGGTATGATATGTATTTTTCCATTGCAATGTCACTTACTCCACCAAAGATGCAGTATCAGTACTACGGAAGAGAATTGGAACGTCAAGATATGTTTAAAATAACTTCACATTTCATTATTTGAAGCACACGAGCAGTAGTTCAGAAATAGTTCTCCTATTCTTGTAAGTTACAGACTCCTGACATCCGGGATTGAAGAAGATAGAAAACTAGCATACTTCCGTGTTATATTCAATTGATACCAGTGCTTAGCCTGTGCCGTCTTAGCTGTAATGTTCAATATACCAAATACATCAAGCCCATTGTTGCTACTGCAAACACTCTCATAGCAAACAATATGTTGCCAACAACTGGTTAAAGCAAGCGTTAGACCTAAAAAGCATGTATCCATGGAATACAGAAACACTAGCAAGAACGTTTACCTTTTTATAGATTGTATTGATGTTTTTATATTGACATAACCCTCGGTGCATAATTTATCGTCTTTCTTTCATTTAAATTGTACTGACACCAGTTGACAATAAATACAAAATGCTTCAAAGCATTCGAACTGCAGTTGGCAAACGCAGCCAGCAAGAAGCGTTACATTGTCCGGGAATAACATGAAACATCGTTTTACGTTCAAATTTGATTAATTTTATCACAAGAATAAGCTAAGCAGAGTAGCAAAGGATGGTGTATGAACGTAAGCAAAATAAGTATTGAAATATAACATTTACAAAACATAGTACAATATGTAGGGGGAATAGATGGCTATTGAAAAATTTCGTTTTGATTAAGAAGCGCTTGTATGGAGACAAGGAGAAACAAATTGAACCCAAATCTGCCATGGTAGAGTTTTAACTGTAAGGTTTAAAATACGGGGTGGAGACCTATTTCATTAAGTGAAGAGGCCTAATTCTTACTTTTCGATGTTTTACGTCAATTTGCAATGCATGGGTTAATGCAAACAACCATGCATATTGACATGACTGCAGTGCCGTGACCATTAACGGATGGAGGCCTGGGATGGAGAGTAACTCCCACAGAATAGTTCAGGGAAAATGAAGAGTAGAATCAGTGCACTTAATATAGTTAAAATTATGTGAACTGTAAAACCAGTATAAAAATGGGACACTACCCCTGCACCATAAAGGAGGCTGGCTTGCACATGCGTTAATAATAAAACGTTTCCTTATCGTACCGACCCGCCCGATTTTCAATTCAGGTATTTATTTTCATTACAAAGGGCACCACAAAACGTTTTTACGTTTTAATCGAAAGCAATGAGTCGTATCCAATAGGTCCAGAGGAACAACCTTAACTGGGGGCAGCATACTACAACTTGCAACTAAAATTTAGCGAAGTTGATATATGCTGCGTTTCAAGTTAACTATATATACAGTACGTTAAAGATCATACAATTGTTTGAACAGCAAAGTTCAAACTCTAAAGATAATGTGGATTTATTTTTTTACAGGCCTACCAGGCTCGACCTTCATAACTATCCTAATGTAGGTGAATTATTTCATTAAAGGCACTTGCCTATGAATAATAAGTTGACTACTTCGACAGTTTTACAGCTTTTCAAATGAAATGAACTATTCAATATGCTCTTCGCTATTTTAAAAAAAAAAGTCTTGCGAACTTTTAGGATCCAGGTTGTACTTACCAATAGACCCTGTTCCAAAATGGCAATTGCAAAGAATTATGGGACGTTACTAGATTTTTAGTATGCGTCGTTTTGTCCAATTGGAATTTTAGTTTGGTCATAAGCGACCAACACCAAAACTGTATCCCACAATCCTTTCAAACTGCTATTCGGAGAAAAGGTATATTCTTATGTAAGGACTGTCATTTCTTTCCAAAGTTTGCATTCATAGTTATTGCTAAAGTCAGGTAAAGTAGCTTCTTTTTCATTCTTCCATTTTTTTCTACACTTAAGTCTTGCCTTAAAGCATAAAATTCAATTGAACCAGAATGTTGAGATTTAAACAGCTATTTTAGCTTAATAATGTAAACGGCAGCACTAACTGAGGTACTCTATGAAGTAATGCATTAGGAATAAAATTATAAAGTGCAGGAGCCACCTGCAAAATGATGAACTATCCTAAGTTTTGATCATTTTTATGAAATTCTCACTATTCAAATCCCTATCGTTTCAGCCCTTGCGACAGTACTGTATTTTCAATCTGACGTGACAGAAATGATGTCAGTATCTTTAGAAGAGGCTCTTTGGGTGCTGTTGTGGGCATTATTTTAGTGGGCGTACTAGGTCAAATGCCTAATAATACTTTGGAAGTGACAATGCATTAAAACCCATGTATTTACTAAGATCTTTGACATTTTCTCCGTATTAAGAAATGTGAAAAGTAGCAGATTCTTCGGACAGATTGTTTTAATTAAGGTGTAACTGTGACCTTTAAAAGTAAATCGAATCCCCTCCATCTGACTGTCAAGTATAGCAGTGCTTGATTTAGAGAAGAATGTTGACGATGATCAAAGAGCTAAAAGGGCCCAATACTTATCTGATAAGCATACGGTCGTGCTGATTATTCATTTTTTAATATTTTGTTTATAGAAGAATGTTGACAATGGTCAAAGAGCTTAAAGGGTCCGATACTTATTTGATATGCATACGGTATTACTTATTTATTCATTCTTTTCTTTCTGTACCACACTTTTCACGCAATCGTTCCTTCTTAATTATAACAAAACGTGAATAAAATAGTGCATCCTCAACATCTGTTAGAATATTTCCCTGCTAAAACGACGACCCTGAAATGCAATTGTCATGATATTACTTTTGTTAACTACCATATGTGCTTACGTATCGACTTCCATGTTAAAGGTCAGATTGTCAAGGTATGCATTTGCTTGAATATTTTGTGACATGTCATGCACAAAGAACGTGAATAAATATAAAAATATAAAAGATAATTGTGAATATTGGATAATTGATTGACACTCCCTAAAGAAGTCGAACAATGTACTGTTATACTGAAGACGTAAGACTCTTAAAAGTGGAACGAGGCTGTCTTCCTTTCTACCAGGTCTATCGTTGTAACATACGTAGGTCGAGGTCAATACGGATGAAGAAAAAGAGAAGATCTTGTTTCGTATTTGGCAGGAAAATTTTACATCCAAGGCTAATGTTGTAATAGAAACTGCCTCCTTCACAATCCACTTTGATTTCTCAAAGATAGGAATTAGACAAATGCAATATATACCACATATGGCAATTAAAACTTCATATACCAGTCGGTAGAAAGTCTGCATTACTTTAGTATGTAACATCAGGCTGAGTAGACTAACAAGCAACACTGCCTTGAAGTCACACAAAACTGACAGTCATATGTTAAGCTACCCTCAATAGCTTTCGTAAGGTAAGGTAAATTACGCTAAAATATAATTTGACTCAAGGTATTTAAGAACAGTTTCATAAGTAAGAATATTCACAGATTCTGAATTCGATTTTCCACATTAACCTTTTCAAAAGCCAATTGCAAACAACAGCAATGATAAAACTTGTAACTCATTGGATGAATAACAAGTTTTTGGTAAAGTTACTGTACAAGAGAAATAAATAGTAATTGAGTGCATGTCTGTTAAAGAATTATAATTATAGCATTACCTGTATATCAAAACATCACCATTTTGCAGAGATATATTCAAGTCACTTTTTTCTCAGCAAGTCAAGTCAATTGGAGCTATTTTAGGGACTCAAATTAAGTCATTGACTCGAGTCTCTGTGTTATTTTAATAGGGAAAATTGCCCAGAATTTTTCAAGTCAGCTAGTGTTGGCGGGATGTGACTCGAGTCGCGACTTGAATACAAGTCTGCCATTTTGTGATTTGCATCGAAGTATACTTTATAGTTAGAATATGAATTTTATTGCAATCCCCTTAAATTGTCATACCTACCCATCTCAGGTGACAACTAATTTGGAAACTTGTATTCAGAGAAAATGCTCTTCGTGCCAAAGGGCTCGGATGATTGATCACTTTTTGTGCATTTGAGGGGTAACTATTATTCCTAAATCGCTTTAATTTATACTGTGATAATAGTGATCATAAATGTGTTATTCTCTTTGCTACCTTTTCCTCCCCAAGTTTAGGCAGTGCCATAAGTGTAATCTAATGGTGATAAGCTGCATTGCCTTTAATTATGGCGCATTTACAGTTAGCTTAACCAACATAGGTATCCATCCATAACTGAAAACGTATTAAAATAAACTCAGAATGGTATTTCTAGATCAAAGGTATCCACATCTTGATATACTAATAGTTCAAAGGGAAAAATGTGCAAAATGAAAGAAAGATTGAAGTCATTATACTAGACTCCAGAGACGTTATTAATTTACTCTTTTCAAGAAGGAACACAAGAAGAGAGCATTTTCCACAGAGCTGGACATCCTCTACTAAAGCGCGTCAACTGCGTCTCATAATGCGGTTGAATTCGATCATTATTTTCGATCCTTTGGTTACTATGTCAGATATGAACCACAGTTCCAAAATTTCCTAATAGGTCTTCTTTTTATTACAACCTGTGGTCTTTTCTACTTTTCAATTTTCGTGAATTCAACAGGTGTCTTTGGCATTTAACTGTTTGATTTGGCAACTTTTCCCGTAAGACCATTGCATTATTTCTAGTGTAGTTTTAGGTGAAAACAAGTTGTCCACTTTCAGAAGGGGTATTACGTTTATGTAAGGATTTAATAACTTGAAAATTGTTGGCAGGTATTAACTTAAATTAATCCTTGCCCGATGTAGATGTTCAATATTACCATTTTTCATAGCTTTATCTTTTCTCCTTAATTGAGAAATTGCAGACATATGATCCATATTTCAAGGCTGGGTACATGCAGCTTAGAACACTCGGGAAGTGCCATTTCCGGCCACCTGGAGGGTTTGTGAAGCCAACATTGCATTGTAAGCTTTTACTTCAATGGTACCCGGATTAGGAGATCGCATTTTACAAAGTACTTAGGTTTAGTTATTGACGAGAATTTAACATGGAAGCAGCATGTGAATGATCTACGAAATTCCCTCCTTAAATATATTGGTATTTTTCATCATATAGGTGACATTCTTTCAGCTGATACTGCAATTCAGATTTACTACTCTTTTATTTATTCTAGGCTTACTAATCCTATTGAAGTCTATGGTACAGCATGTGCTACTGTCCTTAAACCGCTCTAGACTTTTCAGAATAGAATACTCAAACATCTCTTAAAGAAACCAAGACGGTTTAACACTAATCAGTTGTATTTGGATTGTAAGGTATTAAAAATCAATGATATCCACACGTATTGCATGGGTGTAATTGTATTTAAATACTGTAATAATATGCTTCCGAAAGTATTGTCCAGTGTAATAAAACCACCAAATACAACGCAAATCTCAATGCAGACCCGCCACAATTGCCTTTTTTTCAGTGACAAGTCATAAAACTTTACACAGCAAATTAGTTCTCCAAAATTATTGTTATAGCGTTTGGCACAAACTTTCCTCTAGTGTAAGATCAAGTCCTTCTCTTCATTCTTTTCAAAGGAATTTGAAATCTTTCCTTATAAATACTTATCACTAGCAAAGTTCTAGTTATTACTCTTAATGCTTTTGACCTTCAGTAACAAGTTACTCTCTTCTTACTATCATCTTTTTGTTTATGTTTGTATGGTCACTAGCCTTGATAAACAGTATTGTTTTTCTAGTGTCCATCATATGTACTATATTGTATATATTTGTTAAATGATACCTTTGTTGATGATTGTTGTACATCTGAGAAATAAATTGAATTGAATTGAAAATTTTTCTTGTAAGCTCCGCGCCAGCTGATGGTGGCGCTCCTCTTAGATAGTCTTGCTGCACTCAGCCCCCCCCCCCCCAAGATTTCTTCGTTCCGCCGCTCCTGCTGCATAGTTGAAGAGTCTCAATCAGTGAGGGGCCGATTTTCACTGACAGGCAACCAACCCTTCTCACAGTTCGTATTTGTTTAAGAAAAAAAGTTTTTTGAGAGAGAAAAATAAAGTCCAAGAAAATGAAAACGCTAAAAATGCAGATTCTGGCTCGGAATTCTTCAATGCCTGCCACCCCCCCAAACAATAAAGCTGGGTCCGATCCAGCATGCTTTGCCCCCCCCCCCCATCGAAAAACCCTGGCGCCGCCCCTGATACAGTTACACCGTGAAGTGTAATGTAGTACCCCTAAAGGCCATGTAACAGAACGCACAACCCAGTTCGAGTAGGGAGCTGCAGTGCATCTTTAGGGTATAGCTTGGTGTATCATTATTCTGAAAAAATGCTTTCAATTAACAAGTCGTTGTCGCTTAAATGTATACATGTATATTTAGCTAACAACACCCTTGAATATGCCATTTTCTGGTATGGAATTCCATCTGTCTATAATATCCGTAATGCATACCCTGCCAATACAAACATCATTGAAATGCAAGAACTACGGATTTTCATGACGTTATTATTCCTGAAAAGCAGTTGATGACCTCATTATTAAACTACTTGTTTGTTGATCATTGGTGGTCTGTGATAAGAGGTGAAGTATGAATTACTTCCTGAGCAATTGTTTGCTCTTATAACAAATTTATATTTCGTTTACACTTAAAATAATAACACAAGGATAACAAATGAATGAGAGCAATCCCTAGTTCCTGTATGTAACGAGTAAGTCACAAAATACATGGATATTTCCGGGTACCTTACCCAAAGGAACAAAAGATGATAATTTTTTGTGGAATGTAGTTAGTGTTTATTGTGACATGGACGACTTGGTACAGGTATGTAAGTTATGTACTAGTTTTTTTTTTTTGTAAATTTCAGCGAAAGTGGTACATCTATTTGTTAGCTGGATCACAGAGCTAGAGGTCATGCTGTTGTGACAGCTTTACTTACTTTCCAGCTTAAAATTTTCAATCTAGTTGTCATTTTAGTTTTTATTCAACGTAAGCCTGTTTCCTAAGCTAAAACGGAATGCAGCTGGCATTTGCGTAGAACACTCGTTTATCGAGATTTTCGATAATTTAAGCTTTAAAAAAGCATGACACTACTAGCGTTTCCAAGACTTCGGCTTTTGATTTCTCTCAGTGATTTGATTTCTTTTAGTGGTTGTCCTACGTTTATCTGTTCATAGGATGAACCGTTTGTATCAAAGTCCCTTCAATTAAGTTTAAGTTTATGATAACACTGAACATTTTCGAAACCTTCACGTCTGTAATGATGCTAAAATAACTAGCTACAGCAAGTTTAAGAAAGGTGTTTTCTATTTTTCGTCTGATGAAAAGCACGGTAATCATTTAAAATAAGTGGTTGGGTGATAATCAGTGGCGTCGCCAGGAAGCTGTTCGCCAGCTTGTAGGGGACTCTACAACACATAATTCTCCAGTGAGGGTGACTCGGAGCGAGACTTGTGAAGCACGTGCTGCCCAAGAACCCCGTCCTAGATCTTTTAGGTGCTACAATATCAAATTGTTTATCTATATTTCAGACAAGGAATGTAATTATTCTGCTTGATAAAGTCAACCACTGTGCTGTGCTTAAACTTAACTTTACGAGGCGTGACTATGGTCGATGGAGCTCAGAAATGTTTATTTAAGTTTCTTAATTTTTATGTTTAGCAACAATTTCATCCATTGTTGTTTACTACAGTATAAGGTCAACCCCATTGGAAGTAATGCAAATGACTGTATGTTACAAAATGCAAATGTAGAGTGCAGCTTGTAACGAGCTCAACAAAAGTTATAGGATAGTTATTGATTCCCTGCCGAAGGCAGGCAAGAAATCTAAGCGATGGTGATGTCGTGTGTGCGTGTCTATGTGTGTGCGTGTATGTGACGCTTAGCTTATAAACACGATATCTCCAGTTAGCAATGACCGAAACTTTTCATATTTGGTATATAGATTCGTCAAGTTAAGAAAAAGAACCTATTGTTTTAAATAGAGGTCACAGGTCATCTGAGGTCACAGTGGTCAAAAACCAAAAACTTTGTAAACACGATATTTCAAGATAGCAATATCCGACACTTTTGATATTTAGCATAAAGATTTGTCATTTCAGGAAAAGGAACTCTGTTGTTTTTGGTAGAGGTCAAAGGTCATCTGAAGTCACCGGAGGTTAAACTGCGAAAACCTAGTAAACGGCTTGTAAACACGATATCTCAAGATAGCAATGACCGACACTTTTCATATGCGGTATATAGATTTGTCATGTTAAGAGAAAGAACGCGATTATTTTTGGAAAAGGCCAAAGGTCGTTTGAATTCACCGAAGGTAACAGTCTGAAAACCTTCTTATCACGATTTCTCAAGGTAGGAGTGACGGACACTTTTCATATTTGGTATACAAATTTGTAATGTCAAGAAAAAAGTCGAATTGTTTTTGGTAGAGGTCAGAGGTCATCTGAGGTCACTGGAGGTAAAACTGCGAAAACCTTGTAAATCGCCTTGTAATCAAGAGATCTCAAGATAGCAATGATAGACACTTTTCATATTTGGTATGTAGATTTGTCATGTGGAGAGGAAGAACCCTTTTGTTTTTGGTGAAGGTCAAAGTTCATTTGACGTGTCTGGAGGTCAAAGACTGAAAACGTTGTAATCACGATATCTCAAGGTAGGAATGAAGGACACTTTTCATACATGGTACATTGATTTGTCATATTGAGAGAAAGAACCCCATTGTTTTTGGTAGAGGTTACCGGAGGTCAAAAAGCAAAATTTCCCAAGAATTTCCAATATTGTCTAATGGGGTCACCAGATGTCAAAAAGCAAAATTTGTCAAAAGTTACCAAGATGTTATATGAGGTCACCAGAGGTCGAAAAGCAAAATTTCCCAAGAATTTTCAAGATCCAGGATCCATTGAGGTCAGAAGTCATTTGAGGTCATCAGAGGTCAAAGACCAAATGCATTGAAAAACACGATATTTCAAGACAGGGGTGTTGGATACTTGTAATACTTGTACATTTGAGGGATGATGAGTCTCACTGCAACAAAGCATCCTGATTCGGCAAGGAATCACTAAGCCTTTGGGCTTTCTGGTATTCATGGAAAATGACCAAGCCAACTTCTCCCTGTAAGAAGACTACAACACTTTGTCATCTCTATATAAGTTCTCTACAGAAAGATTTGTTCAGACAAAGTAGTATGCATGTGTATGTTAGAGTAATGTGTGGCGGTTAACATTACCTACTGAACTGGTCCAGTTGTTTTAAGGCTTTGTAATACTTTCAGATTGGAAGTACTGCACTTGTTCCTCGTATTTAGTTATTGGATGTCTTAGACAATATTCAAATGGCACTGATGAACTCTTGGTTGAAATTCCAGTATGTCAATAGACAGATAGAATTGTAAGACCAAATGGTCACGACCAGGTCTATAATATTGTTTGGTGATATTTCTAGAAATTTTTCAGAAATACATTATAAATCTGCCTGTCATTCCTTTAGGATCAGACATATAAGTGTAGCAAGAAGTTTGAGTTTTTGCTGAAACAGAGCCTGGAGCAACTACAATCTTGGACAAAACTCGTTGGAACACCCCTGCACCCCCGCTCCCCCGTGCAATGTTAGAGATAATAATGTCAATTGGGAACACTGCTTTCGTTTGGACACAACATTGTACTGGGGGACGGGGTTTTCGTAAATCGTGCACAACATTGTACTGGGGGCAGAGGGTTTCGTAAATCGTGCACGACATCATATTCTACATGGTACGACGGTGAGAGGTGTTCCGACAGATTGTCTGAGAATTAGCAACACAATTTACAAAGGTTTTCGGAGAAATTAGAGCGATAGACTAAGAACTCCAGTTCATATTTTCAAACGTTATGATAATTATTCTCTTAGGATAAAATCACTATGGCAGATTCACAACATTATAATAAAAATATAATCATCCATCAACGATAAACGGTAGTCACTGCCAAAGAATCAACTTAAATAAGTCGGCTAGATTACTTTTAGGTTGACTCTGAGAGGAGAAGGAGTCAACTTACTGCTGGAGAAATGCACATGAAGTCTTTTGGTACCCCAGCTTCTATTAGACTATCTTCTACATTCATCTAATATTGTTCCTTTCAATTCAAAGTAATATCCGTTTGCGGGATATTAATAATGAGTATGTTGGCACGTGAATTAGTCTTTTTTCCATGGAAATTGGTTACATTTTCATGAAAATACGGTTTTATACAGGGATTGCAAAATGTTCTTCCCTTACAGAGCTCACATCGTTCATTTTTGACCTCTGTGTCGACCATGTTATACTGAGTAGCTGCCACAGGCGGCTTTTGTAGATGTGCCACAGACAGCCTTTGTAGAGGGTAACAGACATGGTGAGGACAAGATGGACTGTGTGTAAAGGGTTGTCTTTCTATATTACACCATTACACCACGTAACCTGTGAGACAGTACTTTTCTGTAATTGAAATTTAAATCTGCATTCATGGTGATTGCAGGAAAATTTGTTTTTAAGGGCGATGATTTACAACCTCTCCTCGTAATTTGTATCAGTTTGTGTGTTGAAATGATGTCCTCAAGTAGCTTAAGCTGTGAGTTTAATGTTGGTACATGTTAGCTGGCTTAAATGACATCACTTTTGTCATCAGTTCTGTTAATTAGATGATCGCTAAATTCCAATTAGGTACATTTGTCTCCGATTTCAGGAGTTGCTTCTGCAAGGAAGTTCACTACAGTTTTCCGGCTCTTTCTAGTCATGCCTTTACAAGCAAGAATGAACCTTAGAACTGTTCCTTTCTTTGAAATATTCCAATCACATTTTTATTTTTAACTTTTCAGGCGCTTATTTAAAGGTTATGGGGTGGCCGTCCCATGTTTTAAAAAATAAGCAAGGAAATAAAGAGAAAATAAGAATGAAAGAAAAACAAAAATGAAAAGAGAAGAGGAAACAGAAACTAAATAAATAAAAGCAAAAAAAGAAAAAAGATATATATATGGAGAGAGGGAAAAGAAGAATTGAAACAATATTTACTAAACGATGCTTATAATGATGCTTGTGCCTTTGCACATTTTTAGAGAAAGATACTCGTCTCCACTTGGGGGTAAGCAAAAGTCTCAATTGGTGACTGCTCTTTGCTTGACATCAGTGTTACAAAATTCAGAAGATGCTGAGTAGCTCCAATTAGTCATGCACAGAGTGTTTTAATTGAACATTAGGGCCCTTGTGTGCTCACCAGGACATAGCCTTAAGCAATAAACTATGTTTGTTTCTGCACAAGGAGAACCTAAAGCCAGTTATGGACGGGACTAGAACTAACTTAGTTGGGAGAATTGGACCTGTCTGGGACAGGAGATTTAACTTTAATATGATGATCGTGCATAATTAGCATATAATACTCATCATAGAATATTTAAACACAAAACTGACATGTTTGTCAAATTAAATAGTGTCGGCGACATCCACGAGAGAGACACGTGCCCTAAAACGATTTTCAACCAAAAATGTAAAATGGCCAAAAACGTCTACCTTACATATTTCTGCAGATGTGTAGGGTGGTCTTTTCGAATGATGAATGTAGCCTATTTAATCGCTGTGTCTCGCAAATCTTCCACAACCTTTTACCTCCAGCTCAAATAGCTCCATGGTTCATGTACTTGATAGTAAGTGCGGAGTTACCCAGGCATCAATTAGGGTGTGAAGGTGATCTCTTTCCCAGTACTACTCAGTCTATACTTTGCAGGGGGATACAAGGGGTCTAAGAGGTTCGGACCCCCTTTTTGGAAGTGAAAAAATTCTTCTAGGCTGTTCCGTTTATTTTCTATCCTAAACTATCAAAATTTCCATAAAACCTTTGCCTATTATTAAATTTCTGGCGGGCTCCGCAGGCTCTACCATGAGTCCACTTTGTCCTTAGCACCATCCCAGAAAAATACGTTTGGGAAAACGATTTTTTGTTACAAAGCTACGGATACGGGTATTACAACAGTATACCTATGCAAAATGTATTCTCGCTTCGCTACCGCTTACACTCCATGTCTTATGACCATTATTAGAAAGATGAAGCAAGGAATTATTCTTCGTAAAACTGTTTTCCTATTAAAACAGAGAAACTTCCATCATACTTGCAACCGTCAACAGGCGACTTTGTGCCAGTCTATATTATGAGTAACATTTGTAGCGTGATGTAGGCCTAGTACTTGATCTAAAGTGTATTATTCATCACATAGGCTTATTCAATTGTTAAAAGGTCAGTAGTGCATTTGCAGAGTATGTATTTTGAACATGCTAATTAATCCTCTATACACTGAAAACCTAAACTAGTCAGGATGGTGTCTCTCCCGACTAATTTGACTGACTAGCTTAAAATTAGTCTGTCTATTAGTCAGTGATCACAAACTAGTCTGTGGATTAGTCCTTGTGACACCGACTAATCAACTGACTAGTTTGTGATCACTGACTAATCCACAGACTAATTTTACGCTAGTCAGTCAAATTAGTCGGGAGAGACACCATCCTGACTAGTTTAAGACTAGTTTAGGTTTTCAGTGACCTCTTTTGTCAAACCTTTAATCCTCTGTAGGTCATTCTCCATTGGAAGTTGTTCAGTTGGTTTCTCTTTCAAAAGGAGTCAGTGTTTTGGTGAAGTGCTCGGTATGTTCTCTTATAGTGTCATTTGGATGTCAGTTAAAAGCATCATGCTAACGTCCCCAGTTTGTAATTACCTCAAAGCTTCCAGGAGCTCCTAAGCCGGTCTCATGGTACCAACATTGGAGGGGTGCCATGCCACAGCCAAAAAGTCACTAACATACTTTAGCATGGAGGGCTGAGATGAGCAAAGGCTATTTTCTACTAAGATTAAGATTAATGTATAAGTCGCCTTCTGGAGAACGAAAACCTTCCTTTAAGTAGACAAACCATTTAAGTACCTGACTTATGAATAATACTTGTGAGCAAATTTGTATTTGTATGAGCTTGGTATGACATGGAACCACTTGTAAATGAAAATTGCCTTTCACTGTATCGTCTAAGTGCATTTTGAAGTGCAGGCGATACTCCAAACTTTCTTTAAAACACATCATCCAAATGGTTCACCACCCCTAAACTTTTAACTGAATGTAACCGCCCGCCTAAAAAATGACTTGTTATTTTCGTGGAGCAAACGCCAAGCATGTTATTCCTTAGTAGTCTTCCATCTGTAATATTTGAACCAATGGTTACGCAATACAACTCGAATTGCCAAAGTATATGAAGGCAACATACGTTAACATCATAGTCTTGAACCAAAGCACATCAATACACAGTAAGTTTACTGACATCTTACAAAGTACTCTATAATCGGCTTGCAAATGTTAAATTGTTTTACAACAACTTTGATGGCCTTTACCAAAGAAGTGATACATTTGATGGAAGGTGCTTGGCGATTATTAAAAATTTAGACCGTTTACATATAATAATCAAATGTTTCCGTATAGACGTACTTTGCTCTTCCAAGCTGAAAGATTACTGTCAGTTTCCTTTGGATTCTGGCCGTACCGGCATGTTAAATTTATTTCTTTGGCTGAGATCCTGTAAGCTCAGATAGCGGGTCTCAGCACCGACAGATAGCTATTCCTCAGGCCATGGAAAAACTAAAGCTTGTTTGCATTTTTCGTCCATTTTAGTTTCCTCATCAGGCTCACAAAAACTATCGGAGGCCCATAGTTTCAGACCACTGTTCTTTACAGATGAATGTGTTCAAAACTGAAATTTTAAATGAAATAATCACGACATAATAAGAAAAAGTACTATTAAGGTTTCAAAGACACCTTTCTTCCTCTTGTAAAAGAAGAATCCCCCTTTCCTCTTCAAAGTTTGTTTCAGTGTTATTATCAGTAAATTCTACGCATTTTTATATGCGTCTTCTGTATAAAGACATAAACTTTAAAATTAAAAACTGAAACAACGTTCATGGTGTGCATGATGTGTAGCTTCGAGCAAAATATTGTCGAAGCGTGACCTACGTCCTACAACGATGCACTTTGCAAAAACGCAATTTTAATTCTAACTGAGGTTGCAATTAATAATTACTCTTTTGCTGATAAATAATCGAAAAAGAATTTTTATATGCAAAGGCAGGCCTTTCAACTATTTAAGTTCTCGTTGATTATTTGTTTTGAAATTCAATCTCTTCGAATCCCTGATACTTCAGCTCTGAGCAAAAGATTTTAACCTTGCACTATACACATAAGTAAGAACACTTTCAAATATTCAATAACCTTTACAAGTCAGAGAATTCTTCCCCACATGAACCAGCCATTTATATCTAAGTCTCTGAGAGTATTAGTAAAGGAGACCAAGAACTACCTGGGCCTATGCAAGAAGTATTTGGCTAGGGGTATATTATCATTGTGAAATTAAAAAAAAAAAACAGGCATATTTAAAATAATTAATTTGCTCAGAAGTACCTATCATTAGACAAACACGTAAAACAGAAATTTCCGGGTTATAGCTAAAGGTCTTTATCATTTTGAGCTATTTGAGCGTAAGCATAAAAAGAGGACAATAACTACATTGTCATGTGAATTAAGTGAAAGTCTAGCTTTAGGAATTACGACGCACATAATATGTACGAAGTTTGTGCTTATGCTAATTTCGTGTGACTAAGCACACATTTCATTTGTGATGTAGACCAAAGAACTGCAAAAACGAATAAATACCGAGACACCTATCGGCGACGCACATAACGCCGAGGTAAGGTTATACCGAAAAGGGCTACCGTATCGTAACTCTCCCACGCCAGTTGCAAAACAAAAAAAAAAATGTATCGGCTACACCGGTAATCTGAAAGCTATATTCGTTCATTTATGTTGCTTGGGATTTCACCGTGAATTTCATTTATCATTTTTGATAATTATCGTCCTTTCTTGAATATGACACTCTGGCAAACAAGGCCACCAAAGGAAAAGTCCTTAAGAAAACAGTAACTGAAACCAAAAACTCCCTGGCTGAATGCAAGAAACATTCTTTAGGTATATTAATAATAAAACAATTAATTTGCTCAGAAGTACCTATCTTTAAATAAACATGTTAAATAGAAATTTCCGGGTTGTAGCTAAAACAGTCTCCACATTTTTGCGTGAGCATGAGAGGAAGGAAGTAACTACCATTGCCATACGAATTAAGTGAATATCTAGCTTAGGAAATAACGACGCACATAATATGTACAAAGTATGTGCTTATGCTAATTTCGTGTGACTAAGCATACATTTCAAAATTCAAAATTAGAGCAGCGTGGCTACACACACCGGATGCATCCCGTTGCCTTTCCCTGATTGGCTCACACGGGATTCTGTTTATACACACTGGCCGCAAAGGCTTTATTAGAACCTCGTCCTGCTATCACCTTTCAGTTCTGAGCTAGCCTAATAATAGAAGGTATCTCAGAAACTCTTGAAGACTAAAAATCTTCGAACAGCGCTCTCGAAAGAGTAATTTTGGTAAACACAAAACCTACTTAGAAGGGTCTATAGGTAATCCTTGCCAACCTGCTAAAAGCATCACCCGCTGTAAAAGGCGAAAAATGGTATAATAGGATACTAAAATAAAACATCCATTCTTCTACGAAAAGTAGGAAGTTTTCGAGATCCCTGGAAAAGGGAAAAAAACTTCGTGTAAGATCTCAAAGAGTTCAAAGGAAGTGTACGGCCATGAATGACCGAAATTAAAACTACCGGAAATAGTCTGAAGGCGGAACAAACCGAACATTTCACTAAAAACCTCTCCGATACAGTCGGGCACAGAGAAAACAGCTCTCAGTGGGGGCTTTCACTTCATAGCTACCCCCATTAAAACAACAGGATATCAATCCTCAGAGCCCTAAAAGGACTCATTAATTTTTTAAGAATGAGGATACGATAGACTCTGCACAGAGCTTAGGAAACTCTGCTGTGACATTGGCAAGCATTATCGGGACACCCGATTTTCAGATGGTGTACAGTGCTTTGCGCTGCGGTGGGCGGATGTTTTGGTGGCCGTTGTCAACGATTATTTTTGTGTTGTCCTAGCGAGGCTCCTGCGCTGTGTGCTGTCAGGGATATTGTGTCAACGTTTTCCAAAACCACCGTTACTAGCCTAGAAAAGGGCGTCCAACCCTAAAGTTTATCTAGTTAAATCTAGATTGGAAAGTAACGTTGAACTGGAAACAAGTCACGAGGTTGAAACTGCTATCTGGATGCTTTTATCGAGGCGCTTTAAAAGAGCATCTTCTTTATTTTGAATCAAGACAAGGTCGGACGAACTAAAAAGTCCTACTACTGATGAAGCTCAAAATCTAAAACCAAGAGCAGAAACATGTCTAGTTAAAGGTAAAAAACCTATTATAGCAGAGCTACAAAGCATCTGCGGTCTTTAATGTAATCCAACAGCACATAGATGCCATTAGTCTACTTAAAAGACACAATGTCCGTTAAGAGCACTTGTTTTGAAAAACTTTTAACACAAGGGACTGTCTACGTAGTATCAGATAATGCTACCGCCTACCTATTTTAATTAATTCTTCGATCAGCACTCTCGAAAGAGTAATTTTGGTAAACACAAAACCTACTTAGAAGGCTCTACAGGTAATCCTTGCCAACCTGCTAAAAGCATCACCCGCTGTAAAAGGCGAAAATGGTATAATAGGATACTAAAATAAAATATCCCTTCTTCTACGACTAGGAAGTTTTCGAGATCCCTGGAAAAAGGGAAAAAACTTCGTGTAAGATCTCAAAGAGTTCAAAGGAAGTGTACGGCCATGAATGGCCGATTTAAAACTACCGGAAATAGTCTGAAGGCGGAACAAACCGAACATTTCACTAAAAACCTCTCCGATACAGTCGGACACAGAGAAAACAGCCCTCAGTGGGGGCTTTCACTTCATAGCTACCCCCATTAAAACAACAGGATATCAATCCTCAGAGCCCTAAAAGGACTCATTAATTTTTTAAGAATGAGGATACGATAGACTCTGCACAGAGCTTAGGAAACTCTGCTGTGACATTGGCACGCATTATCGGGACACCCGATTTTCAGATGGTGTACAGTGCTTTGCGCTGCGGTGGGCGGATGTTTTGGCGGCCGTTGTCAACGATTATTTTTGTGTTGTCCTAGCGAGGCTCCTGCGCTGTGTGCTGTCAGGGATATTGTGTCAAAGTTTTCCAAAACCACCGTTACTAGCCTAGAAAAGGGCGTCCAACCCTAAAGTTTATCTAGTTAAATCTAGATTGGAAAGTAACGTTGAACTGGAAACAAGTCACGAGGTTGAAACTGCTATCTCGATGCTTTTATCAAGGCGCTCTAAAAGAGCATCTTCTTTATTTTGAATCAAGACCAGGTCGGACAAACTAAAAAGTCCCACTACTGATGAAGCTCAAAATCTAAAACCAAGAGCAGAAACATGTCTAGTTAAAGGTAAAAAAACCAATTTAGCAGAGCTACAAAGCATCTGCGGTCTTTAATGTAATCCAACAGCACATAGATGCCATTAGTCTACTTAAAAGACACAATGTCCGTTAAGAGCACTTGTTTTGAAAAACATTTAACACAAGGGACTGTCTACGTAGTATCAGATAATGCTACCGCCTACCTATTTTAATTGTTCATGTGCTTCTCTTTTCTTCGGAATTTGAGACGTAGGTTTGATTGCATTGAGAATTCCTCCTGGAATCTCTGATACATAACGGAAGGAAAATACATGTATATTCCTTCGTAAAAATAAAATGATCAGTCTCTTTCTATTGCACTAAAAGTGCCCCAGTGAAAATATCCCAAGATCTTTACAGTTTTCTCTTCTCCTTCCTCGTGTGGCCTTGGCAAACTGACAGTACAGTTCTTCCCTTCACTGATTGGCTTATTCGGTTACTACTCAATCCGATTTGTCGTATATCTCAGTGTGGAGCCGACCACGTTTATTTAGTACGGCGGTTTCGTCTCACCGGGGATCCTACTGTACACACAGTTTTTACGTAAAACGTAAAATTATCTATTTGGTGCAAAAATATTGGGCACTCTCCCTGGCTGGTGATTGGCTATTTTATCTACACCTCGATCCGAATTTCCGTACCTTTCAATGTGGAGGAATCTACGTAGAAAATATACGGTTCGGCTCACCAGGGATTAGAATTTACCTACTATTCGTACACACAGATTGTACATATCTTGAAAAAGTTTTTTGGTTTTCTGTCCAAGTTCTTCCCTACAGCTGTGACTCTCCTGCCTAAAAGGCCTTCCTTGTTCCTGGCAACCCCTCCCCCCTTTCAAGGCCCCCTTTACCCTGTTACTTGTCCTCCCGTATCCGGACCCTACAGCCTCCTGCTGTTGAATTATATCTAATCTTGCGACTCAAGACTCATAGCCCTGCTCAAGGGGCCCCAATTATCACCTAGGCCAAATTCAACTCCATTTTTGCCCCACCAAATTCTCAATTGCAGTGGAGTCCACGCACGTGTACTTCTTTTCCCTTGGCCCACAAAGTTCCATTGAGCTAGCAAGGGCGATCTTAATTAGTAGAAGACTTCTCTACCCAGGAAGGCTCATTTCGGTATCGCTTTGCGAAGCACTTCTACGTCGGGCCTTTCCCCTTCCTACTTGTCACCCCAGAGAAGGATTTTTTCGCCTCTGAAAAAAGAGCAATACAGTCACATAGCCTTCTAGAGAGCAGGAGTAAAAAACTGCCAGCAAGAACCAAAAAAGACGGTCATATCCATCCTTAAAAAGCGACCACAAACCAGCTGGTCTCCCTCTACAGGGACGCCCTTCTTAAACAAGGGCAGGCAGTCCAATAACTGCAGCGGGACGGAGCTGAAAGCTCCGGAAAGAACAGTTGCCAATCCCTCGGTGCTAAGACACTTCTCTAAGACTGAGGCGACAGCCTCCCAGACCTCCGTGCTTCCGCCCCTTCTCGGAGAACCTCCTGACCCTTTGGATTGGTTTCCTCTGGAGGGAGTGGCGAGATCTCGGTTGGTTTGGATAAGTGATTGACAAGCACGCTCTTTGTGAAAAAGGAAAGCTGGATGTAGCCGAAAAGGAGACAAGAGAGAACGCCGCCCGTTCTTATTGCTTCAAAAAATTAGAGATCTTAAGTTTTATTTCACGACCCTAAAAGGGTTCCAGTGCACTAGCCTCCAAAGGAGATTTTACGCACCATTTAAAGGTCATTAGGTTCTTCAAATCATGAGGCCGTTCCGACTTAAACTTAACGGACGGAGTAATACTCCCCTAACGTCAAAAGGTATCACCCTCCCTAGCCCAGTTAAAGGGACCTCTGATTACACATCAGAAACTCTGAACGGTGGAACTATACCTTGTAGTTAAAATGAAGCTCTAAGAGAGTTCGCGGAAGAAATTTTCTGAGGCAGAGGAGCAAAGCCTAAAAGTTACATGAGAACATGTCACCTCGGAATTGTCAAGTTAAACTTACGGCCCTATAGCAAAGGCGCCCTCTGTCGGTTGCTTCAACGTCAATTCCATAAAGGTGTATAACTTGGTTTCAAGTAAACCCGCTCATCAATGTTCCTCAACTCCTTTATAGACTAATTACTCTGCTTCAACTATTCCTCTCCCGTTAGCCGGAATTTTCGAGGCTTCTTTGAAGGCATATCTCGATCTTATTCAAAATC
The DNA here is from genome assembly GCA_029531755.1 of Holothuria leucospilota. NCBI lineage: Eukaryota > Metazoa > Echinodermata > Holothuroidea > Aspidochirotida > Holothuriidae > Holothuria > Holothuria leucospilota. Next base: position 15,765,376 of record CM055963.1, read on the forward strand.
ATCGAGAACAAGGATACATTTCTTTCAAAAATGTGGGCTCTCAGAAGTCTCTATGATTATAAGTAGGTTTTAAAACCTTGTCTAGCAATACACCACAACTGTATTGCGGTCTTTTCTTTCAAAAGTACAAAGATACTTCATAGCCAAAACATTTTGCTTCGTGACACCTGTATATCACTTCTTTTTCTATCCAAAATAGGAAATAAGGAACAACCTAGTGGCGAACGGACACCTTTCCAGTTAACACAACGGAAAAACAGTGCCGACGGATGGTACTTGTTTTAGTCCTCGACTAAGTCGTTCATTAGATACACTAAAAGTGTGCGGTATTTTTACTACCCCGCTCTTTGAGATCTTCTTTTCTAGAAATTTCCGATCAGGTTCCAAGACATAGCTTCCGCGCATGTGTAACGCTGCTCTCTTGTGAATGGTCGCTTTCCCCGCGACCTCCAAATTTCAAAATTCAAAATTAGAGCAGCGTGGCTACACACACCGGATGCATCCCGTTGCCTTTCCCTGATTGGCTCACACGGGATTCTGTTTATACACACTGGCCGCAAAGGCTTTATTAGAACCTCGTCCTGCTATCACCTCTCAGTTCTGAGCTAGCCTAATAATAGAAGGTATCTCAGAAACTCTTGAAGACTAAAAATCTTCGATCAGCACTCTCGAAAGAGTAATTTTGGTAAACACAAAACCTACTTAGAAGGCTCTATAGGTAATCCTTGCCAACCTGCTAAAAGCATCACCCGCTGTAAAAGGCGAAAAATGGTATAATAGGATACTAAAATAAAATATCCCTTCTTCTACGAAAAGTAGGAAGTTTTCGAGATCCCTGGAAAAGGAAAAAAAACTTCGTGTAAGATCTCAGAGAGTTCAAAGGAAGTGTACGGCCATGAATGGCCGATTTAAAACTACCGGAAATAGTCTGAAGGCGGAACAAACCGAACATTTCACTAAAAACCTCTCCGATACAGTCGGACACAGAGAAAACAGCCCTCAGTGGGGGCTTTCACTTCATAGCTACCCCCATTAAAACAACAGGATATCAATCCTCAGAGCCCTAAAAGGACTCACTATTTTTTAAGAATGAGGATACGATAGACTCTGCACAGAGCTTAGGAAACTCTGCTGTGACATTGGCACGCATTATCGGGACACCCGATTTTCAGATGGTGCACAGTGCTTTGCGCTGCGGTGGGCTGATGTTTTGGTGGCCGTTGTCAACGGTTATTTTTGCGTTGGCCTAGCGAGGCTCCTGCGCTGTGTGCTGTCAGGGATATTGTGTCAAAGTTTTCCAAAACCACCGTTACTAGCCTAGAAAAGGGCGTCCAACCCTAAAGTTTATCTAGTTAAATCTAGATTGGAAAGTAACGTTGAACTGGAAACAAGTCACGAGGTTGAAACTGCTATCTCGATGCTTTTATCGAGGCGCTCTAAAAGAGCATCTTCTTTATTTTGAATCAAGACCAGGTCGGACGAACTAAAAAGTCCTACTACTGATGAAGCTCAAAATCTAAAACCAAGAGCAGAAACATGTCTAGTTAAAGGTAAAAAAACCTATTATAGCAGAGCTACAAAGCATCTGCGGTCTTTAATGTAATCCAACAGCACATAGATGCCATTAGTCTACTTAAAAGACACAATGTCCGTTAAGAGCACTTGTTTTGAAAAACTTTTAACACAAGGGACTGTCTACGTAGTATCAGATAATGCTACCGCCTACCTATTTTAATTAATCAGTTGCAAAACAAAAAAAAAATGTATCGGCTACACCGGTAATCTGAAAGCTATATTCGTTCATTTATGTTGCTTGGGATTTCACCGTGAATTTCATTTATCATTTTTGATAATTATCGTCCTTTCTTGAATATGACACTCTGGCAAACAAGGCCACCAAAGGAAAAGTCCTTAAGAAAACAGTAACTGAAACCAAAAACTCCCTGGCTAAATGCAAGAAACATTCCTTAGGTATATTAATAATAAAACAATTAATTTGCTCAGAAGTACCTATCTTTAAATAAACATGTTAAATAGAAATTTCCGGGTTGTAGCTAAAACAGTCTCCACATTTTTGCGTGAGCATGAGAGGAAGGAAGTAACTACCATTGCCATACGAGTTAAGTGAATATCTAGCTTAGGAAATAACGACGCACATAATATGTACAAAGTATGTGCTTATATAATGCTAATTTCGTGTGACTAAGCATACATTTCATTTGTGATGTAGACCAAAGAACTGCAAAAACGAATAAATACCGACACACCTGTCGGCGTCGCACATAACGCCGAGGTAAGGTTATACCCAAAAGGGCTACCGTATCGTAACTCTCTCACGCCATCTGAAAAAGTGTATCGGCTACACCGGTAATCGGAGAGCTACATTTATTCATTTATGTTACTTGGGATCCCACCGTGCATTTCATTTATCATTTTTGATAATTATCGTCCTTTCTTGAATATGATACTGGCAAACAAGGTCACCAAAAGAAAAGTCCTCAAAGAGCCTATGCAGTGACAAAGTACAGCCATTTGATGTCATTCTCTGACCATATCTATCACCAAAAATAGCCCTTATGTTAAAAGACACCGCCCCATGAAAGAGAAATGCTTAAACGAAATGGCACCTCTTCCAGTACAACAGCTCAAAAAGTGAAAGTACATTGACCCAAGAATGACGTCAGCTCCGGAACTCAACTTCACAGTGTGTATATGTACAATGCACTTCTCTTGTAATGTTCTTATCATAGTCAGGTTTCCTATGTCCATAACTGATGTTCGCTGGAATTTTTTGGAAAGTAGCAAAAGTATACATTTTTAAGAAGTTTAGGATCTATTTATACAAAAAATGGATGTTTCAGATTTTTTCATTAGCCTGGTTGTCATACCATGGGCTTTGGGTGAAAATGACGTTTATTCAATATTGCGAGTAGAAATTCCTTAATAAATACAAAAGAAACAATTCACGATTAATAAATTCAAAAATATAAAACTATGGAATTTTTTACACAATGTAATGTTGTGCTTTCACTTTTGGTTGCCATGGTAACGGTAGTTTGGGCATAAAAAGTGCCTTTTTGACATAAATATGTACAAAAATTGAAGAAGAACTGAAAACATCCAAATAATTTCCAAATATTGTTAAAAGCTAAATATATCTATAATTAAAAATAATATGATCAATATGATAAGAAATAATGCAATTTGGCCATTGGTTGCCATGGAAACAGTAACTGGATGCAGAGAGCGTATTTTAGAAACCGTGTTTTTCAATTGGCCATGCAGTGGAAAGTTTCAGTGGAAGTATCAGTGACCATGATGGAAAAGTGACCATTGCTCTTTTTTTTGGGGGGGGGGGATGTTAATCTCAGAATGCACGTACCTACGTCTATAATATACGTACGTAAGTCTAGTATCGCTAGCCCAGTTATATTCCACAAAGGCCATATATATCGAGACGAGCGACGTTATTCATCAGCAGACAGTGGCAGGTGCGAGAGCTACGCTGTTTGGTACTGGGTGCAAGTTTAGAAGCCTTGACTGTAAAGTTAAGAATTCTAGATTTAATTTTATGTAGTTATAATTACCATGGCAATTTTATGAAATTGAAAGGGGGGTTAGGCGGTTCAATATCTGACGTTACCAAGTCTGTGAACTGTAATATTTTTAGGGAAAATTACCCGATCATGTTATAAATGATAGGAGCAAAAGCTTTAGAAAATTCCACTCTTTTGGAGGAATGTGAGTTGTTCTTAAGTTGACAATTAAGAGGTTTTTTTCAAAACCAACTAGATCAGTTTCTGTTCTTCGCGCTGTAGGCAGAACGTCATCAGTAGTAGCCTTTGTATACATAGGCAGGGTTTTGTCAATATTTATAATGCAGCTATGAGCCCATCAAGTAAGATATCTTTCTTCTGTTTCGTTCGACTCCTGGTCTTGGGGAACCTTGATTTTAGAACAAGTAAATCTTTAAGATTTGGTGCCCTTTTATAGGCTATAATAGGACGGTCGGGAAACAGACGGGTCAGTTGCTGGTCACCTGCAATTATATTCCAGTGCTTTATCAAAGCTTGCTTTAGGCAGGGAGTTGTTATGTGTATGGAAGCGAAGCTTCATAAACATATTGCTATTACCCAGGTTTAGATCACGTGACAGTTTCTTTGTCCCGGGTTTTCGGGGAAAGTTCTTCAGTATGAGGCATGTCGTTTGCATCGTTTGTGACAAATTGTAGATCAGAACAAAGCAAATACAGTCGGAATAAAGGATTTTTCACTAAATAACGAGGAAATATAGAATATTTCATTACAAAAACGTATGAATGTTGTAGGTGAATGGTATCGTCTTTTCGTAGGATACGTTAGCTTGGCATGAAACAACACGATTATCTACTGCGCAAGCAGTGGTTCCTTCGTACGTCCAACTACACAGTACAGAGTTCTGTGTACGTATAACAGCTGTGTTTATCGAAACAGCGTTGCAAGCATGCAGGTTGTTTCTTCGTACTTCCCTATCACACAGCCATAGAGCACTACCGTATCACAGCGATAGAGCAAGATATAGGAACGTTCCTATATCTTGTTCCACAATCACATCCGTGTTTATCGAAAACAAGCCATTTCAGCGGCATGCATAGTTTATGTTATCGACCCCTGCAGTAACACAGAAATAAACAACTGAAACCAACTCAGGCCTATTATTTGTTAGGACAGCCTTCTTCAGTAAAAAGGATACCATGCACTTTGTGTTGACATTACTCTCGTTGTTTATAGGCCTACATGCAGAGTCTGTTAGTGGCCTACAAGGATTTTTTGAAAATGTCGGCAGCATGGCCGTGCGGGCCCAGGGGCTGCGGGCAGTTGCCCCCCAAATGTCAGACACCTGAGTGACCTGACTAAATTGGGCAGATATTTTGTCTCAGTCGGGCGGGATGTTAAATTCTATACTCCTGACTCTAGAGTCTGGCAAAACTCACCGCCCTCCCTAGGCTGAGAAACACAGTCCCGTAGGGCCATGGTCTGCAACCGAGAGTGTGTTTGTCATTACATCACCCTTTTATGAAGTTTTTGTAGTAATGTAAGAGATTTGTATTTTAGGCCTAGGCCTATAACGCCGTAATATTGTTGCAGCCTGGACAAGGAACGAGGCATCTGAGTGAATAAACCATCATGGACTGGGCCTAAATACTAGAAATTTGGCAAGATCATTTTTCTCAGTGGGCCAATTTGAACTGATATTGTGAACAGTTTTCATACTGCACTGCCTTGTACCCTGCACCAGGCATAGTGTGTTAGTAACCTTGTAGTCTGATTCTTTGAAACAAGACAGTTCTGTTAAAGTGACCTGTTGTGAGGTGATTTCTTTTTCAGTTCAATAATTTAGTGAAGTGAAAATTCCACATATAGTAATCGCTTCCATAAACAGTGGTTACGGTTCCCGTAACCACATTTCGAGTTAACTCTGTGCTTTAGGTGCCTTGTTTTAATGTGTGGAGCAAAGGTTATTTTGAAAACTAGTGCTGGCGCTGTTGGCGTATTTTTAGCCATTGAGAAATTTATTCTTTGTTTATAATCAAAGCCGTTAGTGGCTGAGGCTATCTCTTCGGGTGAATTGTTTCTTGTGAGAAGTTTCTCTGTAAAGGAGTTTCTTTTCTCTAGAAAATCATTCTCGTTACTGCAATTTCTAGCGTATCTGAGTACTTAAGAAGCCTTTAATCAAATGTGGCTAGTGGATGTGCAGAATTTCGATCGAGGTATGAAGGTTTCAGTGGGCTTGGTGTAGACTTTCGTGTCAAGAATGCAACTTGATTGAAATTAGAACCTTTAGAGATTTTTAGATCTAGGTAGGTAGCCTCGTTGTCAGAGACTTCCATGGTGAATTTCAGAGAAGAATGAATTTCATTCATTTTTGCCACCAAACTTGAGAGTTCAAGTGTCGTTCCCTTATAGAGCAGTAGAATGTCATCCATATAACGAAGCCATTTTAGTATGTTGGAATCTGTCGGTATGATTTTATTTTCAAGTCTATGCATGACAATATCGCAGATTTCAGGTGAATATTGACTGCCCATAGCGCATCCAATTTTTTGTTGGAAAAATTGACCATGAAACTCAAAACAATTCCTTTCAAGGACGAGTTTCATGAGGGCGCGAAGGGAAGTAGGGGATATAGGTTTAAACACGTACATGTTTTTAGGTGCCTTTTCAAAGCTTCTTGGGATGCATTTAATGCCTCCTCTTGTGGAGTGTTTGTATACATGGATACCACGTCAAGGTTTGCAAATAATGTTTCTCTAGGAAGGGGCGTGGTTTCCAATATTTTTAAAATATGGCTAGTGTCTTTTACATTAGTGCTTTGTTGCAAGACAATAGGAAGCAGAAAATAGTCCACGAATTCGGAAATTTTTTCAATAGGGGATCCGTTCCCGCTAATGATAGGTATACCAGCCAATTTTGAATTAACTGGTGGTGCTTTATGAATTTTAGGTAGCACATATAGGACCGGGGTACGGATTTTGTGGTTTCGTGGACTAAGATATTCGGGCATTTGCTCGTCAAGTTCATCCTTGTGAAACATATCTTGAAGTGTGGTTTGGACATTTTTACAGTTTCAGGAGTTATATCACCCGGAAGTCGTTCATAATGGTCACTTTGCAATTGCCCTTCGATTTCGGCTTATAGTCTGAACGATTTAAAATAGCAATACCTCTGCCTTTGTCAAATGGCTTAATTACTGCTTTGAGTGCATGCATTTAATTCCGCTTTGCTTATAATGCTTTTAGCATTGCGGATGGCTAGACTAGCTATTCCAGTTAAGGTAGCTTTAAGATAGTCTTAAAGACGATTACTATATGTAGGTTGTTGTATCTACGCCAAGGGTAAACGAAACTTGAGAAAAGCTCTCTTTTTTTGTTTTTTGTTGTTTATTTTTGTTTGTTTGTTTGTTTGTTTTTGTTTTGTTTTGTTTTGAAATAAGTAGCGTAGTCTAATTCTACGTTTCAAGTCTTTAATTGACCGTTTTAATGTTAGACAGAGGTCTGTCAGAAAGGTTTTTGACATACTTTTGGAGTGCTTTCGCCTCGTTTAATAGGCTTTGGGTTTCTACCTGGCTACGTATAGCCGAACATTCCCTTTGTCGATTGTGAGATCTAAGTTTGCTTTTAGCAGCTTTGATCGAACGGTTAAATTTACCCTTTTTAACTAGCGTAGACTTAGGTTGGATAGTTTCAGAAGTAGGTCTAGGCCTAGGATCTGACTTACAAGAAAACTTAGAATACATTTTAAGTGTGTTTGCATAGGAAAAGTGCCACTCTGTCGAAAGCATTTGGTGACATTAAAAGAGCCGTTAGTTTAACCCGGATTCCTTCACCGCCTGTAAGGATGTTTCTCGGGGCTTTCCGGTGCTGCAGTCTATCTTCCTACTTCTTTTCTTAGCCGATGACCTGAGGAGTTTTTTCCAGCAGCTTCTTGGCCTCCTCACCTTCCGAAGTTGACTCAAAGTCCAACTTTGCCCTGCCTTCCTTTTCAAGGAAGCGTTGCGTTTGCTTTTTAGCCTGGCTGGATAGTTCCTGGCGCCAGACCCTACAAAGCCCTTTCCCCGCTCGAGCAATCGCTGAGTTCCAAGACTCAGAAAATTCCTCCGAGCAGTTGAGAGACTTCGGGAGTCTGGGTGGGTTTCTGCGAACCCTCAGGAGTTGGGGTGCCGTCCTCTTCTCCGGGTGTTTATCAAGAGATTTAATCTCTTCTGTCAGGGCGATGGTAGTGGCCTGGATATTGCTGAGTGTATCAGCGTGCTGTCTGACCTTCCTGTAGTTTTCTTCTTTTAGAAGAATCCTGTCCTTTTTTGGAGGAGGTGTTCTCTGACTAAAAGTTTTCTCTTCTTCAGAGCCTGTGGTGTCTTTAGGCGAGGCAGGTATATCCCGTATTAAGTCCGTAATATCTATAGGTTCCATGCTATGGTCGGAACGAAAGTACGCCAAACTTCGTGTGACTTTTAGTTATACGTGCCTGTGTGGACGTGAAAGAGAGTACCTCAAATACTGAACGCTGATTGGACAAAAGTTTTAGGCCAAAATAAGGCTCTCTTGGAAATCTATCATACTTTCAAAAAAGTGGGGGTTTGCTATTCTCCAAAAACACCACACAAGTGTCAAGTTATATGCACAAGGAACCTGAATTTAAACAGCACTTTCCATGAAAAGCATAAGATGGGTCAAGTTACTCACTGTTTCCATGGCAACCAATGGTTAAAATGCATAATTTTCTACAAAACACTACATTTATATCAGCTATATAACATTTTTGGTAATTATTTAGTTGTTGTAAGGTTTTCATTTTTCCCTTTTTTAAAGCAAAAAATCCATTATTTCGGCATAAATTCCGTTACCATGGCAACAAGAAATAACACCCAAGTTTTAAAATACATTATAAATTCCACTCTCTCTATTTAAGTGGTTATAATTCATCAATTCTTTATTCTGTATTTTTAAATGATTTTTTATTCATTTTAATTATATAAATGGCATTTTACTCAAAATTCATGGTTACCATTGCAACCGTGTCATTGAAAAATCTGAAACATCCATTTTTTTTTTATCGTAGTGGATCTAAGCTTCTTTCTTAAAAATCTATAGGTTTGCTACTCTCCAAAAAATTCCGGCGAAATTACATAAGGAACCTGACTATCACGTCAATATCGATTATGTACAGAAACGTGCCCTAATTCGCCCATTTTGAATGAGATAATACAAGAATGATAACAAAGGGCCACATGAAGAGCCAGTCTGTTGAATCTAGCCCAGCTATCTCAAGTCGCTGGCCTAAGAACAAGAAAAAGTCTCAGTGTGAGGAAGACGGCGAACGAGTAGTTCAGAGAGACTCCATACTTCTAGTAACGTTTTGTTCACAGATTGTGTAACTTGAGTCCGTTACTGGCCATATAATTTCGTAAAAACGTATCTGAAGAATGTGTCAGCATCAGACAGAAACTGAAACCAAAAACTACTTGGCTCAATGAAAGAAGTCACATTCCCTTGGTATATTATAAGTTAAATAATTAATTTGCTCGGAAGTACCTATCTCTGGATAAACATGTTAAATAGAAATTTCGGGGTTCTAGTTCTAGTTAAAACTCTCCATATTTTCGCGTGAGTATAAAAGGAACAAAATAACTGCCATTGCTATATGAATTAAGTGAAAGTTTAGCTCTAGAAATTGTGACGTACATGATGTTTTCGAAGTACGTGCTAATGCTAATTGCCTGACTAAGCATACATTTCATTTGTGATATAGATCATAGAACTGTTAAAACGAATAAATAACAGCTTTACTTCACGTTTTGGAGACAGTTTGGTGCCAACGCTGCAACAGTCACTACAGGTTTGGCTATTTTCGAGTAAGTATTGAAAGGAACACCCAACAAACAATGCATATATAGATATGTCCATGTTACGTTAAATGCAAGTGTAAAGTGCAACAAAATTTAAAATTTTCTTAGCGGGCATTGGGGCTGCGACAACTGAAACTATAAGAATGCGACGGTGTTTCCAAAGTTTAAACGTGATCATGGGCGTCCGCAGAAAAAAATTCAGGGAGGGGCAAAAATTTTTTAGGGGGATAAAAGTTCCTTGCAAGCATGGGCTGGCGCGGAGCGCAAGAAAATTTTGGCCCCCAAAGCCTCCCACATCGCTGGAAATGGCACTTCTAAAGCCTATCTACTGCATATAAATAGGGGTAACACTGAGTGAACTGTGAAGAAATGTTGATGTTAATTTTTCTTTGTTTTTTCTTTATTTTTTCTTCGTTTTTTCAAATTTTTGATTTTCCAGGGGAGGGCAAGTGCCCCCCCCCCTTGCCTCTACCTGCGGACGCCCATGAACGTGATGTAAGAAATATTCCTAGAACAAAATATGCAACTCGATGATAGTTCATTTTGAATGTTTTGTCCTTAAGCAGAAGTTTAATTTTAACAATGCTGACATTTTTAAAACCCTTTATTAATACTGTAACGATACTTAAATATTTAGCTGCCACAGGGTTAACTAAGGCCTCTTCGTTCATTCAGGGAGCTGTTACGGACTTGACTGTTGGAAGGTGCGGACCTTGTTTAAGAAAACTGGGTGGGTCATAATCAGAGGCGTATAACAATGAAATCTATCATCCAGTTGCAGGGGGTTCCACCGTATCATGGGAGAGGGGCTTCACATACGTTAGCGGTATACTTTTTTCAATCTTAATTTTTCAGGGGGCATTAAAGGTCTTGAATCCGACGCCCATCCTCATATCCACCATTGTTCGCTATAGGAACTAGTTATATAGTTTCAAGTTGTAAAATATGAATAGAATGGAAGATGTTAGACACAGTAGTAGAGAAGGGCCTGTTTTTTTACGTTTATTGCCATGATTTTTACCATAGTATTATAGCAACAATTTTTACCATAGTCGATTAAAACGTTCTCAAGTCCTTTAAATACTGTTAGCAAGTGATATTTTCGTTTCCTGCTGAAGACGCTACTTTGTTTCTCACTTTCTAGAAAACATGGTTTGGCTTCTAAATTAATTCTTAAGTAATGTGCCTGTTCCTTCCACAGCGTATGCCTCTTGGCCCTTGCTTCTGAAATCTCGCCATACTTTTTCCTGCTTCTTGTGGTAGAAGGATGAAGTATCACTTAGCAAGTGAAAGCAAGAGATAAACTGGATTCTACATGATATTGTCAATCTCCCCCAATATTACGAACAAAATGTAAAACGTCCCCCTTTCAGATGTAAAAAGTGCCATGTCGGCTCCATTTGGAATATATTTCTAAACAAAATTTCAGCAATCCTCAGATTCCTCTTTAAATCTGAACAAAATTGCAAAGTGTAAACTTTTTCACACAATTTTTCTTCCTTTTTCGGTAAGACAAGTGACCCTACGGTAACGGTGCTAAATGTATGTCCGATATCAAAAGCTAGAGGTCACGTGAAACAATTCTATGGAAAATTTATTGTATGGAGGGACCCAAAAAGTTAATATTTTAGTGTTCACAGAGGCAAAGGGAGAGGGATGTGCAACGCTACAATACTACTTCTTCACTTTGTTGAAATGTAAGAAAAGGGGAGCACAACCCCAATTCAAAAAGATATTTTAATAATCAAACTCAGGGACAATCAGTTTACATTTGTCATTTTAAGGAAATACCCATTTTACTTAGTGCTTAGGAAAGTGTCACTTTGCCCTCTTTTCGTTTGGGTTATGTGCCCTCAAGACAGAGCGGGCTCTAACTGTAACCATTTCACACCAGTTTACTTCGTGTCATTAGCCGAAAGTGTGGGAGGGCATAGCAAGTTCAAAGGTGACCTTAACATTGTCAATAGGTGCAACAAGTTAATGTGATTTTATCACAAAAATGGGGTAGGGGAATATGCCTCTATTAATCTCCGTTCATTCTCATATTGTCTTTACTCATCGTTATGGAGTTTGCAGTACATCAAATTCCATGGGCGCATTTACCCGTTCAAAGGAAATATATATTTTACAGTTGAGACCGAAAGGAGCGGATGCCAGTGCCACTTCATAGGGACTGCGCACAGTGACGTTGGTATAGCATTTTCTGCAGTTACGAAGCTACGGGAGCATTTTGGCCTTGTTTCCCAATTCCCTAGGTGTGGTGCTTATATTCAAAGTTTTAGAGCTAATCATTTTTTTTTTGCATAAATAACAGTTTTCAATGAAATACAACAGAATGTTAATTAATACGATTCTTTCAAGGGAGCTTCCCCCTCCCATCGCAGGCACTGGTTGTCTTACCAAAGGCATACGCAGGATTTTTGAACACCAGGTTTAGGGGGTGGGCAATTGAACGGTCTGCCAAGCTAACTTGTGATTATATACAGAATACACGAGCACAAGCAACAAACGCAAGGTGAGGATAGTGTCCTGCTTTCGTCACATCGGTTAAGGAATAAATAAGTACTACCCAAGCACAATCCCGTGCATTATGAAAATGACCGGCCGTTACTTTGGGACATTATATAAATTATGGTTAAATTGTGACTTTTTGGGTTCGTTTAGTAAGCATCAAACGCCTCTAGCTTCTACAATTTTGTTGACACCTCAGAGCTTCTGAAGTGGGGGTGGGGGGTTTTGGATCACATCAGGAGCACCAGTATGGCAACACCCCTTACGTACTCGGACAGTTACTCAAACGATAGTGCATGTAGACCAGAAGTTACATGTCCAACTTTATAGAGTGTCCTTCAAGTATTGTTTTTCCCCTCTTCTTGGTCTGTTTCTAAACTCCTTTCAATCTTTGACGCAACCAAAACTTGTTTTGCTTATAATATTGATTACAGAAATAAAAAGGAATCTTTGATTGTAAATCTACAAGAGGCTCAGATAACCCTTCTACTTGTAATCTTTCACTACATCCCTGCTGTCGTGTGACTCTCTCGTGAAAAACGTGTAAATTATATTGAGAAGTTAAGAAGTTGAGAAGGTAAATTTTCACTACTGTTTTGAATGACAAATTTTACAAGTTTAAATACCTTTATGTATATCCACGCCGTACTTTGGAGCTACCTCAACTGAAACAAAGAATTCAAAATAAGCACTTGTTTACACGAACGTGTATATAAAGTAGTCGTTGGATCTTCTAAGAGGTTATTCAAACTATAACAGCCAAAATACGTGAATAAAACAGTTGAATGAAACAGTATCAGTTACGTAGCCAAGGGGGAGCAGAGGGAGCGACTTCTCCTCCTTTCATTGTCGAAAAAATGTTAAAACTGTGATGTTTTTGCAGGGTATTTTGTCAGTGCTCTTTTGATCTTAAATTCTCGTCAGCTCTGTTAACTCCATCATAATCGTAGTTACATTCAGGTCCTCCTGACTGAGCCACTTTACATAATGCGTCACCCTAACTAGAAAAGATCACAACACACATGTTTATATGATTCGTTGTGTATGAAGCTAAGCTAGCGCGCGTATAGCAGTCGTACGTGATACGCGCTTCCTCTGAATAATTATTATACTACTATCACACTGCGATAACAGTATTTTTAGGCCAGATATCTGACAATTCGAATCAGTAACGATCAGGTCCAACTCCATCCCACTTTGAAGGAGCTCGGCAAGTTTATTTTCTTATCAAATTATCGACTTCCAAATCTACTCTATTGTGGTTGGTACTAAGTGCTTTAACATGGGTTGCCTTAACTTGTCCAGATGGTAATATTAGTCTTCCTTAGTCAGGGAATTTCAAAGATCATGTGATATCAAATTACCAAGCAGATTTTTGCCTGTTTGAATTTTTTAACATGTTCTCAATTCAAGCAGGAAAAATCGCTGATAATATGATATATGATAACGATGAAACTCGCAAAACATTGCAGCAGATTGCATCTAAGGACCTTCAATTGTTCAAAAATTTCTCAAAGACCTCTCCCCCATATCAGTCACAATTGTGATCCCCCCTTCCAAATTCCTAGCTACGTCGCTGCTTAGTATCTAGAGATGGTTTTGATTCTGGTGTTGTTGTTAATCTTAAAAGTGAAACTTACCTCATGATCGAGCCTTCATTTACAGAGTCGCCTTCAATAATATTATTACAACTACAATATAATGCTTTTTTCACATGACAATCCAAATAGGTTTCCACATCACACCTCAAGTACTTGTCAAAAGTTGTAATTTCTCTCCTGTCGCAAATAGTACACATCACTTTCCCATAATATACCATTGCTTGTCTCTCCCCGAATTCGTATCCTTAGTTTAAAGTCGAAAATTTAATATAGGCCTAGTGTGCATTAATGAATTGAAATGCTTCCTTCTTTAAATGCAGGTTAGGCTACTAACTAACTGTGTATAACAACATATGCTTTTAATGTTTGTAAATTGGTATGAAAATCGTTGTAGCGCACAGTGATGAAGAACTGAAACCTCCATGAAAACATATGATCTACTAGTTAGACAAACTTTATCTTGATAATATAAGAACCAACCTTCAAGTTGTATAGTACATTTAAACTAGGTACTATGCGAATTACTCCAATCTACTATTGAAAATTGAAGAAGATAAATTCAACCGAAAACCTGTTGTGGTAAAATGATTAAGTGTAAGCTAAATTGAACAAGGTAAAAGAGTGATTGGGAAGGGTATTTAAAGGTGATGATAGCATTGTTCTTTTGTCTAAGTAAAATATTCTTCTTGTTTTACGGGAGTCATCTTTCTTAAGCTCTCCAGGGTTTTAGTTTACACACATCCACATATTTTTCTCTTTGACCTTGCTGCGTGTCTGTTTGTAAGAATGAATGAATGGATGGGTGGATGGATGGATGGAGTGTGTGGATGGATGGGTGGTTAGCGGATGAACGGACGAACGGAGGAACGAACGAACGAAAGCAAAACTGAATGGCCTGTAAGTATCAAGTTAGTAGTGGCTGCATTTTAATGGGGGCGACTACCCAAACTATCATAAAAGAACCGGGTGTAAGGTGCAAACGGTTGCACTATCGTCAATAAATGAAGTAACCAGAGAGGGATGAAGCTGGTTTTATGCACAGCAATACGCATATGTGCATAGATGCAAAAATGTCAGCTGAGATATTAATTATGGACACTCAGTGCATTGAACTTAAAAGGGCCCTTAAATTTTAAATTTGACCACACACTTACAAGGCCAGCTCAGTTTTGTTTTTAGAAATTACTATTCCCATCCTCTGAACCAAACTGAACCCTCTGACTTTGAAACTCAACTCCTATTTTTATGAAACAAAAAGGCCCTCCTCAACTAAGTAGCTAGATGTTTTAACCGGTAGTGTCCCATTACATATATTAAGATTCAATGGCTCCACTACACAAAGGTTAAAACTTGATAATCATGACATTAATTTGTCTTCTAAAAACTAACATATTTTTTCCTTAAAATATACTAATCTTATCGTTTTGCTAAAGCTAGGTCCATACTTCTCCGCCGAACTTACTCGCCACACACTCACCGAGTGTAGTCGGCTCAGGGTTTGTCAATCGTTTATACTTATACACGCTTTGCGGACATTTTCTTTATCCGCACACCCCCTTTTCAATTCATACTCTGCTGCCCAGTTGCGCAGGTCCGTTCTGCACAAACAGATCCAAGACGGGTCCGATGACAATGTTTCTATCCTACGTTTGGATGAATCGCTGAAGGAAGAAAAAACGACAAAGCGGTGGTTCGTAATGTCACTAAATATTTCCCGGATGCACACGGAGGCTAATTTCAGTCCCGCGTAGGTGCTAGTCGGCCCAAGCGTCATAATGACTCCATTTACTTTAGACAGTTTGAATGAGCCGAACCGGATTTGACCATTTTTACCAACATCCCATCGTTGGTCATTCATCACAACACTCCAGTAGCCAAGGAGGGGGTTGAAACCCTCAAAAAAAAAATTACCATTGTCTTCATGCATTCTTGTATGCCTCGCCCCCAACTTGAAGATAATTTCTCCTCCTGGAAGCTGTTTTGCCCTTTCAGTGCCTCGCCTGGCTACAAACCTAGGTGAAACAAATGATGGGGGGGGGGGGGGCACATTCACTCAGGAGGATTGCCATCCTGGAAAATAAATTCGAAGGAGACTTGTTTTGAGTCTGTTATTTCAGGGTCTTTAATCAAGTGGTTAAATGGTGTCATACGTTCCACCTTTTTGCCACACATTTTTATTCATTCCCCTTTGTGCTTAACTCCAGTGACTGGAAAATGGGAAGGTTTGCACCCCCTTATGCCACCTCCCTAATGATGGTAACGGGGCCTCTCTAGATCGTAGCTCAGTTTTCGTGAATACATCTCTTAATATTTCTACCTATTTATGACTTTCCTTCACTTTCGATCAATCACAGGTGAAGGAAGGGGGTAAAGAGGGTGTGAGAGAGTCCCCATCACAAATATAGGAGGCGTAAGTGTACTTCTCCCACCCTTTGCATGAAATTGCGTCTAAGGACCCTCAAATGAAAAAAAAACATCCCTTCCCATATAAATACCTCCGAAGGACGGCGATCTAAATCAAGTCACAACTGTTCGCTCAATATGGGGTTTTTATATTGAATCAAACTACAATAATTGTATACACAAATTTTCGTATTCTCTCATTTCTTCGATCAATTGTCCATCTTCCTGTGGGGAAATGCCTTCTTGGCAGAAGCCATAGTCTCTTGAACCAATGTATAGGCGACTGTTTATAGCAATGTAGAAACCTTTGCCAACCCGTTCCGCAATGGAAACGCAAAGCTGAAAAGGATAAAATTAGTTCACCTGGAACAAATCTGAACGGATTGTACGCGCGTACTTACCATATCTTTACCTGTTACGCCTTTAAAAGTAGAGTAGAACCTTTTGTAATATTAGAAGACATTTAACCAAAACCCTCAGAAACAACTCAGTTTATCCTGGAATATCAATCAGCCTTGTTTATCAATAATGAACTAAAGTTCATCGAAGTAATTTGATGTTGATAGCTGAAATAACAGACACTTATTCAAGGGGGTTTGGAATACCTTTTCCCCCAAATATACATGATCCACTTTGTACAGTGCAATACTACGATGATAACAATTGGTTTCCCATTGTACCTCCTGATGTGATCCAAAGCCCCCCCCCCCCCCGCCGTACCTTGTGTATCATAGGCTTAGGGAGGTTTCCTCAGCTAAGGACTGAACGTTGCAGACCGCCGTCCTAAGGAGACGGGTGTCCTCTTCCCTGTGGCAAAAATGTTTGAATGTTTGAGGGTCCTTACATGCAATGTGCTGTCACATATGTGCATTTTTGAAATACATTTATTAGAAAAGTTTAGAAAAGGTTTTACTTACAAAAAGGATAAATTTCACAGTGTGGGTTTTGGTACTTAAAACGGGGGGGGGGGGGCATACTTTAGCCCCAAAATTTCCCATTCCTCGGCATTCTACGCCTATGATTTGTCTCACTTGAGTATAAAATTCTTTCAAATGTGAAGCCGTCATATCTATGTTAAACAGGTCTACATATCCCCTTTGAAAAAGGGAATTCCATGAATTCCATAAATATTGCTAAAATTGCAGGTAACACAAAATGTATGTGATAACAAATCAAACGATTCATGTTTCTCTGACCCTATCCTTGATCTCCCTACTGTTATATTACAACCGTAAGTATATCTATCAAACTTGTTTTAGATGTCTTGATTGATTTGATTCGCAGAGCTAGTTGGTAGCCTACTCATTCTGCTAACTTAGACTTTAGTTGCCTTCGTCCAGATTGTAAAATAGTCGATATTTTAAGTGCAGTATCATGTATTGCACATGACAGGTTTTCTGTGCTAAAAACATAATGTCTTGGAAGAAAACATACTGGTACGGTACGCTGTGAAATGCTGCTGCCCTTCTCCTAAATGAAATACGAGACTGTATATCAAATTCAAACATATGTAACACTTTATCCAACATTTTTTGAAATATGACAAAATAACGTTAGTGTTTATTTAATCAATAATCATCAGTCCTAAAACAGTGTATGAGTATTAGCCATAGGAGGTATGTCTGGGAGACGGAAGCCCAAAGGGCAAACAAGTGTCAACTTCAGAGAAAAATATGTCATTTTCACGGCAAATTTCATAATTTTTAGTCAGTTAAGGCAAACACCTTGTGCCCCTTGTTAATGTCTTCCCATACACCTATAAGCATGAGAACTAAGCTCTTCACGCAAGAGCCCTGAATGTTTACCATCTATTCTTGATTATCACTTTAGCCTTCTTGCTACACATTCATATGCTCAAACGGAAGATATTACTACTTACGTAAATGCAAAAAAAAATGGCTCCTGTAGACTTACAATAGTAAAAACGAAACTGACGGAAAACAGGCTTCAATTCCGTTTGTGTGCCTTTACCTACATTGCAAGCAACAAAGGTTATTTCATATTATAAGGACCTCTTAATCTGTATTGAAATACCTCACAAAACTTTGCAGAAACCCGAACAGGACTCTACAAGCATTCTATAAACAATCCGCCCAATTTTCGGCACTCTACAGAGCTCTCCCTATATACATAGCTTACACTCTAAATGCAAAAGAGTGAAATTCACTCCAAAAGAGGCTGTAGTTTGGGACCACTCTTAGTAAGGGTGAATTTTACTCGGGGTGGAGTGAAAATTCACTACAAACAGAGCGATACTTCACTCGCATGGAATGATATATCGCTCTACTTCGAGTGAGTTTTCACTTCACCCCGAGTGAAATTCACTCTTACTAGGAGTGGTCCCAAACTACAGTCTAATTTGGAGTGAATTTCACTCTTTTGCATTAAGAGTGTAACTGTCCCCAGGAAATGTAAGTCTCAGCTTTCCTGAATTTATAAAAAGACAAAAAGAAAAAAAATACAGACTACGTAGGTGATTACTAATGATTATTGAAAACAGCCTTGTAACTGTTGTAGTCTTGCAGTAACAACATGGAGTTTTGTGTTAGCAATTACAATGCGAAACTCGTCACACCGTACCCATTTTTCAAATTTTCAATCATTAGTACTTCTTAATTGCTCGTTGACTATAACCTCACCTTCAGTGTCTATTCGGTTAATTCCATAATTTAATATATCATGGGAGGTACACAAGTATCTTGACCAAATGTGTCTCTGAAACGTCTGACAGCCCGCACCTTTTTCTTTTATTGGATTTCTTTGTTTAAACAAAAAAGTGCATAAGTGCATAGAGCTTAGATGGGTGCCTACAATCACCCACTTTACTTCCTTGTTCGTGTTTCCTGTTTCTGGTGTTAAAGGTCATGTTGCGAAATATTTCGACAATAGTGAATTCAGATCTTTGTCAACTGTGTCGTATTTGTCGAACTGCATTTCAATCGACGCCATAAATGTTGAAAATATCGAATAAAATTTCATTTTCATATACTCGGGTCTGTAAGGAATAAATACTACAATTAAAAATATGCTTAAAACTAAGACATTGGAGAGGCTATTTTTGCCACGTATGCAATTCCATATATTGCACTTCCTTTTGTTGACCGAATGCGATGTTGTGAAATATGCGTGATTGTTTTACAATATTGGAGGCGAAAATTGCCTTTAGAAGTTAAATTTCTCTCTTTGAAAGGTAAGATTGTGTTAATGATATGACTTAACGCAGTTAGGGGTAAACGAGGGTATAGTAACTTTGATTTTCACTTTGTGTAACTCTTGTCATTGCACTGAATATTACTAAACAAATTAAAGCTGCTTTAGATTTAATATCTATGACAAACATGAGTATCATCTTGTAGTATTAAAATAGCGGATTTCCTGAACCTGGGATGCGAAAGGATTAAAGAAAATGTGGTAATTACTAGTGAAAAGTAAAAAAATTATCTCGCTGAATAACACCTTATGTTAATGTGGTAGCACAATAATATCTTTTCGTCAACTTATCACTTTTTAAAACAACCCTTCAAATATGTTTTAAATATACAGAATGCACTAAAGAAAAACAACTTGATATCTTTGGAACTGGAGCGACCACCCGAAATGTTGTTTAATACGTTACATTTTTAGGCTAAAAATTGACTACATTTGGTGAAAGACGAAACAAGTATGATTTAATAAATATTATACAATTCATCTCAATTCTGAGACACCTTTTTGGCCTCTATTGCGTTAACAAAAAACTAGGTCAACATATTCCTCACCTTTTACCTTACAAAATTACCTATTAAATCCTTCAGAAAAGATTTTTTCTAGACGTTTTGCAGAATCTACGTGAAAACCTATAGCCTTCCTGCTGAAATGCATAAGTAATTTCTGTAGAATACGCACGGAATCCCACCAAAAACCTACAAAAATCACTAAGTGTTTTTTTTTTCAAAAAGTGTATAAAATATATAAAATCATTTGTAAACTAGAAGTCATTGTGCCATTGCAATGAGAATGCAGTTGATATTAATCCAATAAACGTTCAAAACGGAGGGGCTTTTAAAGATAGTATAGGGTAAAATATTAAAGCAACTTAAAAAACGACAGGTGTAATCTTATTGAAACACGAAATTTACAACCTTAGAAAAGTTGAATATTTTATAGGAAAGAAATTCATGTTATCTTTAACTAAATTGTGACTTAAAACACCACTTATAATTACTAGGCCAATATCGGTTTCTCCTGCTACTACATAATGAACATATTTCAAAGTCAAAGATAGTAGCTGAAGAATAACTGGAAAAAACATTTGACGTTTCAATGATGCTTAAGTTTATGCACCCTTCTCTTTAATTGTAGGAAACAAACGATCGTGAAATTGACGGAGCACGAAGGACCACAGGTCTTATAGCACATCTTTCTGGTTAGAGTTAAACGTTTACAACCGAAGTTAGTTGATGCAAAATGAATCCATTAACAATGAACGGTAACTTAACTATTACTCCAGTATAGCAAAATAAGGACATTTTGTTTGGGCAAAGTAGTTGTTTTAAAGTACTAAAATGAACATATTTGTAGTGGTTTATTAATCTTAAATCATACTTTCCAAGGCCTGTTTGGGTTTTAATTTGCTAACCTAATTTTATACAGGCCATAAATCCGTCGAGAATAGACAAAAAGAGAAAACTAGCTATCACCACCATCATTAGTAGTAGTTGTAGTATTACTGTATTCATCCTCATCTCCATCACGTCATTTCTTTATCATTTCCTCCATCGTCGTAATCGTTGCCATGATAACCATAATCGTCATTGACATTGTCATAGTCATCAACTTCATGTTCATCATCATCATTTTCATCATCCCTTTCATCTTCATCCTCTTCATCATTACCGTCAGCACCATCTCCACGTGTCACAGCCATTGCTATCATCACCCCCATTGCCATCTTCATTGCCATTGTTTTCATCACCATGGTCGTCGTCACCATTGATTGTCATCATGAGACACATCAACAATGAAGTCGTTCCTATCGTTCCTACTTAATCTCATTGCAGAATTCCGACTTACAAAGCAAGCAACCCACTCAACCGATAAATCCTCTAGAGTTGTTTTTGCAATTCGTAAGTTTGTTTGGAGATTACGTGTTCTTCTAATTTTTAAAGTGAAACGAAGAAATCGGAGCAGGTCACAGTACGGACGTCTCATCACCCACCCTAGTGATGAATATGAAAACCAACACCTCGTAACGACTGGAATTTCTGCCAATGGCTTTCCAGTAATGCAGTCTTCCAACTAACTGTAAAATGCTTTTATTCTTTTAAATCTTCATTTAGTTTTTCAACTTGTCGTCAATTCCTTTAATGCTGTGATTGTTGCAATTAATAAAACAATTAAATTATCTTTTGGCTAAATTATAGACACCTTCTTACCTATCGTATGCTAAAGGTATTTGTTCCAAAAGCATTAACAGCTGTACTTACATGATTAAAAAGCTTTTGAAGTATTACCACCTTGATACAGAGTGTTTTGTGTGATGCATATTTTTCTAATCTTCCCTTACAAAAAAAGGGTGGCATGCCACATGTGAACACTCATAATCACGTGTGGCAGAGCATATGAAAATACATAAGGAAAAAAGTGTGGTTATGCGTGGTAAGACATGTGGTATTGGAACCAATCTGACACACAGGAACACGCTTTTCCCTGCATGATTGTCTCACCTTGAAATCATCTGGGTCAAAGTGGGGAAAAGCTGTGTCAATTTGACACATATGGCAAACCAGGGCAAAGCGTGGCAAACGAGGCCAGTGAACGAAATCGAAGTATTGAATCACACATTGTCACGCAAAAATTCACAGAAATTTCACGCCTCTCCACACCCCACCATAGTTTTGCACAGTTCGACACTGTATTTCACGTGTGGTGTTGGAACTTTTGCCACACAATTTTTTTTGTAAGGGTTTCTTACAAAAGCCAAAAGCCGTTATTTCGTGTACCAGTCAAACCAATCCAACCGGTGTTTATTGTAATTAACGTGTCATATCTTAGATTTGTTATTTCATTCTACTAGTTACTGGAACATTTCTCTCACGGCTTATAAAATCTGAAAGCCTTAGAGAAAAGTCTTGAACAATATTACGACAACTGATATGACCACGACTTGATCTATTAAACATTCTTAACTATTTTTCTTGAAAGAAGCAAATATTTTATTTATACTGAAACATTCCAGGAAGGAAAGTAAGACTTCTTCAAAAGTTTTTTACTGCTGTAAAAAGCTAAGCCAAAAACGTAGGTATAAGACTAAAGCTCACCTGAGGGTTCCGAATTTATAAATCTTACAACTGTGGCTGTCCTCCTCAGAAGACCCCACTCGAACCAAATGTAACACTTGTTTCACCAAAGAGTATCATATAACTTATTTAAAGTATATTTACCTTAATGGTTCATCGGAATTGTACCTATATTCAGTATTCTGCCTCATAGGAAAAAAGATATATCCTCTGAGCATAGTCTAGCTCCTAAGTGTTTTGAATTATAAGTGGCCAAATTGGTCTACCCTCCACCTACGTTTGCAATCTTTCCATTGAGGGTATAGACAATTGCGTGAAATCACATCTGCATATGAAGACCACATGCTAGTTTCGTTGCTTTTGTGTTAACACAAACGTACAAGGATGAAATGACTTTGTTTTCTTTGAATTGAATAGCTAATCTTTGTGCCTAGCTCGTCCTGTTTCACCTACTTGTGCAAGAATATACCATTCATTTCTTTACAAGCAAACCGCTCTTTCAAAGATATGAAACTAAAATAGCGAAGCACATTGATTAATTCTGTTTCATTCATTGAATTTTTCAATGGATCAAACGTCACAACTTTATTTTACAGTAATTGGTGTTTTCAGGTTAAAGACATTTCTCTCACAGTCGTAAATGGCGATCATCCTGGATACTTAGCAAAATGCACCATACATTTATCAGGAACATTTTGCAAAGCTAACAACGAAAAAGCATGATTGCTAAAAAAATTTCCAGTGAAAACATATCAGTAGCTTTTGAAGCTATTGTTGAAATAGTGTGCGGTGGTACCACGAAAAACAAATACCGGTAATATCGGTAAAAGACGCACATGTGCTATGTAGGCCCATGTTTCGGAAATGGTAAATGAAGAAAACTAGCCTAATGTTTTATCGATATTAGAAAATAAGGAAACACCACTTTTCTACTCATTAAAGGATTAGCCCTGTCTTTGACGTTTTCCTTCATTATCACGTCACCCAACTTCTTGATCAGTATATGTATTTTGCAGGCCCGTAGCTGAAAGAAGGACACCTTGCCTGACATAACTTCGCCCTCCTTTAATGTTTTAGAGAGGAAAAAATACTATCTAAAGACTTACTCTCCTCCTGAAAACGTTCCCAATCCCCCCCCCCCCCACTTGAAAAACACCTTTCTCCTTTTACAGCATTTCAGTCCACTTGCCTGAAACGTCTTTAAATTGCCACGAGTAAACTTGTTCGCAGAAGAGATTCAGGTAGGTGTAGTACGAAGAATAACGTACTTCATACGCCAGCGAAAAGGTTCGTCATTTTGAAATTAAGCTCACTTGTTTCATGTGCAGCTTATTTCTAAATATGATTCCTCCCATAAGCCTGTAGCCATCGTGGATCAACTAAATTGACATTTTAACCTCAGTGCATAGTCTCGTGGCAGAAGCTTATTCAATGTCTACTTAAATTAACGGGTATAGGCTGAAGCACTGATATCTGTATATAACTGGATAGAGCTAGTGGCAATATTTTGAAGCCACCGGTCGGCCATCTTGCCACTTTCACAATACCGGTCTTTTGTCGATATGGCAGTGTGATACTGTGTAAAGTGTTATACTTTCCATAGACTGAGCACCAAGATGAGTGGATTCAAGTTACAGTAAGGTGCCGATATGTGTTGCAATCAATTGGGTGACTGTCTTTTATTTCCTTCAGCCCACTGATCCATTTACAGGACAGGGAAAAGTACAAATTAATCCTAAGCCTAACATGGTATCTGGCCCCAACTTTGGTCCTATGCTACAGACAACAGCCTGAATTTGCATTACCATAATATAATGATTTGCAGTACTAATAAGCTGTGTGACCAAATGACCCGTTAAAATACTACCAATGGCACTGATACTACAACTAATGAAGTGCAAGCCGTAGCCAAGGGAGGACAAGGGGGAGGCCCCTTGGAACCCCGAGGAAGACCAAGAATTACCATTGCCTTAAGTACATGCATTTTGTAGTAGTATATTTCGCACCCCCCCCCCCCCCGAAATACATCATTTCGTCCCCTGGAAGCTTTCTCGCCCCCTTCGAGTAACTAGTAGTCTGGCTACGGGTATGAAGAGGTGCTGACCGTTAGTCAGGGGTGAACTGCTCCTTCCGTTGGATTAAACCACAGCTAGAATATTTTTTGAGATCTTACAATGTAACAGAGGGAGGACCCCCTCCGTAGTTGTATGCTAGGTGGTCTGGTGTGGAGACATCGACCCGAATTAACCCGACTTAGTTTCCTACAGTTGTGATTTTTGTGCACGGTCTTGAGCCCTTCTAATTTCATTTAAAGGTGTGAAAGGCTTTATTCTAATGCTTACAAGTTAAAAATAATATCCCCTAATTTTCCATGGTAACGTCCCTTCCCGCATCCTTCCAACTTCCTCTCCTACGCGATTGCTTTGTTAATCGAAAGCCAAATATAAAAAGCACATTTATGTATGCATTGCTGTGCTAAAGGTCCCGTAAAAAATGGGAGTGGTGTGGCTGCCACTGCGTGTTCGTGGTGCCTCCCACTGGTTGTGCGGGCTTGGATAGGCAATGCGCTAATGAAGTGCAAGCCGTAGCCAAGGGAGGACAAGGGGGAGGCCCCTTGGAACCCCGAGGAAGACCAAGAATTACCATTGCCTTAAGTACATGCATTTTGTAGTAGTATATTTCGCACCCCCCCCCCCGAAATACATCATTTCGTCCCCTGGAAGCTTTCTCGCCCCCTTCGAGTAACTAGTAGTCTGGCTACGGGTATGAAGAGGTGCTGACCGTTAGTCAGGGGTGAACTGCTCCTTCCGTTGGATTAAACCACAGCTAGAATATTTTTTGAGATCTTACAATGTAACAGAGGGAGGACCCCCTCCGTAGTTGTATGCTAGGTGGTCTGGTGTGGAGACATCGACCCGAATTAACCCGACTTAGTTTCCTACAGTTGTGATTTTTGTGCACGGTCTTGAGCCCTTCTAATTTCATTTAAAGGTGTGAAAGGCTTTATTCTA
This sequence comes from Holothuria leucospilota, assembly GCA_029531755.1. Classification (NCBI taxonomy): domain Eukaryota; kingdom Metazoa; phylum Echinodermata; class Holothuroidea; order Aspidochirotida; family Holothuriidae; genus Holothuria; species Holothuria leucospilota. The sequence continues at coordinate 15,790,564 of CM055963.1, forward strand.
ATGCTTACAAGTTAAAAATAATATCCCCTAATTTTCCATGGTAACGTCCCTTCCCGCATCCTTCCAACTTCCTCTCCTACGCGATTGCTTTGTTAATCGAAAGCCAAATATAAAAAGCACATTTATGTATGCATTGCTGTGCTAAAGGTCCCGTAAAAAATGGGAGTGGTGTGGCTGCCACTGCGTGTTCGTGGTGCCTCCCACTGGTTGTGCGGGCTTGGATAGGCAATGCGCTACGGGCCCACTTACATACCGAGATCAGGGGGCTGTAGGCCAAAAACGCTATCTTCGGTCCACATATGCAGTAGTACAGAAGGCCTACGGTCAGCCTACACACATAGTCATTCACATTACCAGTAATATCTGGAACAATGGATACGTCAGTATTCCATTCAGTAATGTGTGCGACTGCGTCAATGTCCGGAGCTACTGCCCAGGGAAGGAGGCTTTAGCCCCCGCACTTCTTCTGCCGTGGGCCCGGCATTTTGGGCGGCCTTAAACTGGGATGATAGGCTTTTATTTTCTTGAACATGTAGTGAACCGCTTCGATGATTAGCCCCCATCCCCCCACTTCAAGCTTGACTCCGCGGTCCCTGCTGCCAGCAAACTGTCGGTATCTACGAATTACAATTAGTGCTGTACTGCCTCTAAAGTCATTCTACCACATTACCGGCTTACTTATAACTATGCATACACGTTTATACAACATTATTCCCAAGTTTCATTCACCTGAGGATACTGTAAAGTATGGGGGACGTAGACGTACAACTCTTGCCTACTACTCACAGTAACATCTGTAGAACTCGTATTTATGCTTCACATATGCAATAATAGAGTGCATATTCAGTGGTTGACGATATCGGTAATACTAAGTAAAGTTCTATAAATATACATTAACGTGTATACATATATCTCGGTATTCCCGCAATTCCAGAATACCTAATACCTGTATTTTCATATTACCGGACTTCCGGTATTTTTGAGGTATACCGAAACTTCGATACACCGGTATTGCAGAATTTTCATTCCTTCGGAATGAATATGTTCCTAGGACGGTATTTTTTCAAAATATTCCGCCGGTCCAGCTTAAAGGGGCTCATTGAGTTGATATTGAATATTTTGTGACTAGTTTAAAGGAAATTATTGCATGACAATCCTTCTAATAAGCCTCATTAGCCATTTATCAATTTCTATAGTTACCGAAAACGTAACAAATTGTATTTTTATGGGCTTAAGAGATCATAGTTTGCCATGCCTTTCCAAGCCCTTGATAGACCTGCCGCTCTGGAAAATAAAACATGTACTTAAAACTGAAGCCTTGATCACAACAGGTGTGCGTAAGAGGAGTTGAGAGCCTGTCAATCAAGTTGGTATAAGCTTTGCTTATTGGTTGTATTTGAACAGGGGTTGCATATGATTAATACCTAATGGTAGAAAATGTCTGGTACGAGTTTGTAATAAATAAATTTAATCATTAATTACCCTTTCATTGCCGTTTCTGTTGTAAGATGTGCAGAACCTCTTAGTTTTACCATTTACCATCAAGATTTGAGTAGAACTCAACAGGTGTGACAAAAAATCACGAAATTCATGAACCAACTCAATAAGCCCCTTTAAGTCACTGTTTCCTTGATTGAATATTCTCGGTTTTTTTTTACGTGTATAGCTTTATATCTTTAATATCATCTGGCATGAGGCGGTATACCTCCATATCTGTAACTGAGGAAGATTTTTGATTAATGTTAAAGAAATATCATTTTACATACTTAAAGAATATACATATTTAGCCAATAAGCTATGTTTGTAAATCCTGCTGTTGTTGATCTGAGGTGTCGTTTATACATGGTCATCCCCCATAAATTTCATATAATACTTTATCTGGTCTCTTTCGTAGATTAGAACAGGCTGTACTTCCTTTTAGAACAATGCAATCCATTAATAGTACCGAAATTTTAAACGATGCGGGTTCATATAAGTACATTCTAAGACAAAGGTAAATGCGTGAGCCATATGGACTGAATCAACATTTACTGAACTCCACCCAACCCCTACCAAAATTATAGCAGCCACACGGTTCACATAACTTTTTGATCCCCTTCTTTCAATTTCCGATTTTCTTTTCTTTTTATTTGCCGTTCCCTTTCGCTTTATCGGGCACTGCAGGGGATCGAGGAACTATAATCCCCATTTTCCTGTATTTTATTCCCTTTTGCATTACATTTCTTGGCTAATACTTGGAGGACTAAGTCTTAAAGTTACACCGTGGTCATACGATTTTGAAACGCTCCTTTATGGTAGTTCCTGGACAGTTTCCTACTTATTCACTTCAAGAGAGTGTTTGGAGAAAGGGGATCTGATGTTCCAAATGAATGAATGAATGATGTTCGCGGCAAAACACATTAATCTGCTTTCTAACAATATTTTTTCCTGAAAACTGCAACACTGATGGCGGAAAATAGTTCTGAGAAGACCAAGTGACTCCTTATTGCAAGTATCATAAAAACAAAACGCCTAGTAGATAGATATGAGTCAGGTGTCTTAAAGAAAAAAACAAGTAGAATGGGTGCACGTAAATGATAAGCACAGTTCGGTAAAGTGGGGACTCTAACAATCCTGGATAACTTGAAATTTTGAAATGCTGTAATCCTGTGGGTAAACTAAAGGGTTTACCGACTTTACCATGATTTCTTCACATCGAGAATATTTCAGAAATGAAGAATTTTTTCGTGCAAAACGCACTTGAAATGGATATGTTTATATTTATCAGCAGTGTTGATTACATAATTGTTTACAAATTTCAATGTTTGCAACCAACAAAGATAACACTACTTAGCATTAAAGATACACTCTGACATTATAAAGTGATCATAAAAGTGATGGTAGTATTTGGAAATCATTGTACTGAATGTCCTTGCACAGTTCAATATTAGGAGGATCTCTCCAAAGAGTGTCACATCGACATGGACCTGCGTTAGATACTACTTTTGCAAAAAAAAAAAGAGAAATAACAGCCTTAATACTATTGTTACCATTTCCTAAACTTGATTTGTACAATATTGTGATTATCCTCAGTTTAATTTCCTTGGAGCCTTGGGTGCCTTTTCGGTTATTCAAAATGGATTTTCCTGATTTTGGTCACACTTAAATTCCTGAGTGCTCTCATAAACACCCTAACTACAGACTGTAGTCACTTTTAATAATAACAATATGAAATTACTGAAAAGCATATGTTTTGGGTGCATGAAGACCCAACCTTACGACTAGGTTGAACGAAATATCTGAAAAACTGCAATTAACCTTTAAATTAAGGATAAAGTAATGCCAAAATGTACACCGATTGTAACTGGATAGCCAACGGAATAGGCTAAGCTGGATTATATAACGCTATCGACCAAGACCACATATTAATTTATTTCAGTTTTATACATTACTGCGAGCGATATGAATTTTTGACTAGACCAAAGCAAACCATAATGACAAAATAAATAGTTTGCTGCCCCCAGAACTTCTTCGTTTTTGTATACCAATTTGAAGCTATCGCAGGATTCATCCTCGGATTCATCCTCGGATTTATCCTCGTATTCATCCTCGTATTCATCCTCACATTCATCCTCGGATTCATCCTCACATTCATCCTCGGATTCATCCTCGAATTCATCCTCGGATTCATCCTCGAATTCATCCTCGGATTCATCCTCACATTCATCCTCGTATTCATCCTCGGATTCATCCTCGTATTCATACTCGGATTCATCCTCGAATTCATCCGCGGATTCATCCTCGGATTCATCCTCGTATTCATCCTCGGATTCATCCTCGTATTCATCCTCACATTCATCCTCGGATTCATCCTCGAATTCATCCTCGGATTCATCCTCGAATTCATCCTCGGATTCATCCTCGGATTCATCCTCGGATTCATCCTCGGATTCATCCTCGGATTCATCCTCGGATTCATCCTCGGATTCATCCTCGTATTCATCCTCGAATTCATCCTCGGATTCATCCTCACATTCATCCTCGTATTCATCCTCGGATTCATCCTCGAATTCATCCTCGTATTCATCCTCGAATTCATCCTCGTATTCATCCTCGGATTCATCCTCGGATTCATCCTCACATTCATCCTCGTCCACCCCCCCCCCCCCCCACCCCCCCCCCCCCCCACCCCCCCCCCCCCCCACCCCCCCCCAGCTTTTCTGAAGTCAAAAACTTAGGAACATTTTGGAAACTTTACGAAGCCGGCAACCTTGTACCACCAGTATCGGAACAACTTGACAAACTCCTAAAACCCTCGCTTTGGCCTAACCGGCTGACCCTAATCCTAACCCTGCTGGAGAGTTGCCGGAACATCCCCATAGAGACGTTGGAATCATAGGCGTAGGAAGGTTTTCGAGACTGGGGGGTACTGACATGAGGCTAGAATTCAACAGGGGGATTTAGCCATCAGGCGACTTAAGACTTCTTTATTTTTCACGGGGAAACGGTCTTTTCCCGGGAAGCTTTGGCTAAACGAGCCTATTGAATTATAGCGGCATTAACTTCGGATCACCGTCCTCGGAGAGGGGTCTAAGGGGAGGGAGTGTCCTCCTCTCCTTTGGAAAATTTTCGGGTATTTAAGGGTCCTCAGATGCAATTTGGTGCAACATTTTTGACAAACTTTAAGGAATATTACTGCAAATTTTTGAAATTTCTTACAGAAGAGACAAATAAGGGGGTTTTGCCCTTGGATCTTGGGTGCAGAAACATACTTCAGCCCCTCACATTTTTGACTGGGGCGGGCTAAAGCTCCTCGCCCCCGCTTCCTAAGCCAATGTTTGGAATATCAGAGTTGCAGTCCCCAGTCATAGGCGTAGGAATAGTGGTCTCTTTAGGGGTTCATTGGGACATGCCCCACCCCTCACGGATGCCGATTTTTTTACTTCCTAAAGATGCATAAATTTTTTAACACAAATTTTACTGCAAATGGTATCATATGTGGAACCAGAGTTCATGTAAGGACACACTGTAAACACAAATTAGTCAAACATTGTCTGATACGCCTAACCCATTTTAGTCTCTCATTTTGACCAATTTCTAATGATATTTTGACTAATTGCGCAATGATGAACCAATAATTATTGGTAAAAAATTGGTCAAAGAGGTTGAAAATTGGTCAGAAATCTAGTCAATTGGTACAAAATTAGTCAAACGCCTTTGACCAACTTGGGTTAGGCGTATCAGACAATGTTTGACTAATTTGTGCTAACAGTGCACCTTATTTTTCAAAAATTTTCAAAGGGAAGGGGGCACCTCATTGGGCCATGGTTCCCCTTCACTGATGCCGATGTTTTTGTTTTATTTCCTAAAAAATACGTCAATTTTTTAACACACGTTTTAGCTCAAATGTAGCATATGTAGCAGAAGATTGCATGTAAGGACACCCAATGTTTCAAAAATTTCCATAGGGGAAACATTGCTCCTGGATGTATTAGTAGCATGAAAAAACTGAAACATTTGCGTACCTTTGACATTGATGTAGGTTTTTACATGGAATACATCCTGGTCAGTCACAATTTTATAAAACTTTGGCCTAGGCCTTTCCATAAAATAAAAAAGTCTCACTATATATATAACATCACTGATATTTTTTTTAAAATAGAATCACTTTTAAAACTGTCAAAATAGCCTTCACCATTCTGCATTTTCGTCACTTTCTATTAGCAAAAATTACTCAAAATGGAGGGTGTTTTCCCCTCGCCCTAGACCACTTTTCTTGCACCGGGTGACAAACTAAAGGATCCGGCAGACAGTGCCAGCCCGAAGTTTTCAGATCCAATACGAATGATTGTCACAAGAGAAACAGAACGCTGATAACTCACTTTGTTATACATCTGTACGGCAAAACTGTGCCACACAGTGTACATGATATCTAGGTATCAGGTGACATTTGGCTCCAAAATGGCGCCCATGAAATAAATTGGCCAATCTCTTCCCACTATAAGGGGTCTCTACTCACCTCTACTTTACAGCGTCCTCTTGCAGGTATATTCCTTAAAAAGGTACACGTGAAAAGACAGCAGAAGAATTAAAAGGTCACTTTTTCCTCATAGCGCCAAAACCATAATGCTAGGTCCTATTATGTACTCTCTTCATATACTTAATAGCGCCCTCTTTACCTGCTTCTGTTGTTTCCGGAACGCTCATTCAAAAAGAACATATCTAAGATAAAAAATATCCATGAACCATATTATTATTACATAAAATGGTGGGTCATCTACTGATTGGCACAGCCTTGTTTGCATAGGGCTAATGGCCCCAATAGAAGGCGCCCTCTAATTAAAAAACCAGATAATTTCAAAAAAAACTAAAGGACTTGGCAAAATTATATTTTTGAAATGAGCATGTCAGAAAACCCAGGAGTGTTATTGTCGTTATTCTAAAGCTGAAGGAAGGTTATTCTCTCTCACCCGTTCCCCACCTCAGGGGAAGAAGGGGGTGAAATCGAAGCTACTCACGCTTGATAAGATTTGCGTCCTAGAGGTTATCGACCACGCTGATCACACATCCGAAGTCAGTCAGTTTATTGACTAGAGGCCAAGGTCTAATACATGCCCTGTACAAAATTTTGGCCAATTTGAAAGCAAGAGTTAGGTCCAAACATAGGTCCTTACTTTTATTTCTATGGGTCCAAAATGATTTAGTCTCCGACAGTCAGTCGTTGCGCTGTGCGCATCTAGTGGGCGAAACATGGTGACAACCTTTTGGTGCTTTTCGTGGTATATTCTCCATCGCAATTCCCGAAGAGTAAAGGAACAGCAGTATTTTTGTTGCTGTAGGAACACTATTTTACATTTAGTTTGATTATGTGTACGTCTCTTTATTTGACTGGCTTTTTGAGTGGTGTGTAGGTTTGTTGGGCAACTGTTAAGTGTCTCGATGCAGATTCTGAAAACAGATTTCGTCAGGGAAATCTTATATAATGAAAAAATTTCGGCGCGCATGCGTCACGGTTTGCACTCCTTCTCATGACCATTAAAAAGGTAAATACATGGAACTATTCTGATCACAACACTCTCCGAAAACAGACATACATCTCCAAACATCTGAAGGGGCCTCTCATCAATATGGGATCATTCAATCAGTGGCGCACGCAGAGGGGAGGGCCATTCGGCCATTCCCTCTCACTTATTCCGATTTTTTTTAAGTTCCTAAAATATTACGCAAATTTTTTAACACAAATTTTACTTCAAAGGGTAGCATATTTGGCATCAGATTGCATGTAAGGACACCTTACTTTTCAAAAAATTTCAAAGGGGAGGGGGGCACCCATTCCCTCAGACCCCTCCCCCAGGCCGGCGGTCACACAACATACTGCATGCCCCGCCCCCGTGAGACTAAAGTCCTGGGTTGGATCACGCCACTGCATTCAGTCTATAATTTGTAGCATCGATTTGCATAAGGTTTAAAGTACTTTGTTGCGGTTAAACATTTTTTCAAAAATTTTTACAGAAGCGCTTCGCCCGATGCCATTATCGGTTATAGATGGTGATTGTGTTATAATACCCACTTACCGACTTAAAAGCATTCTGAAAACGCCCTTGCTAGTCCTTCACAACTTTGCTATGCTACGATCAGCTCCAAACATATCCCAAAGATAGCACCATTTTGCGTCTAAGCAACCTCAAATTAACAAAAATTTCTCAAAAGGGAGGGGGACGCCCCCTCCCTTAGACCCCTCCCCAGGATAACACCTTTATCTAGTGACAAAGGAAGGATCCCCACTGCTGTAAACAAACGCAGGGTGTATAAAAAGGTGCAATTTACGCGCCGCCACTGCAGTTAGTAAAAACATCTAGCCAGTCGGGAAAATTAGAATTCACTAAATTATGGACATTTTCCAGCCATATACGATCAGCTCCAAAAATATCCCAAAGATAGCGCCGTTTTGCACCTAAGCAGCCTTATATTAACAAAAATTTCTCAAAGGGGAGGGGAGTCCCCTCCCCTTAGACCCCTCCCCCAAGACGACACACGTGACAAAGGAAGGATCCCCACTGCTGAATACAAAACGCAGAGCGCTCATAAACAAAGTGCAGTTTACACGTCTCCACTCAGTTGGAAAAAACATCCAGCCAGTCGGAATTTGGGACGGTCACCTTCACACCCCAAAACATGTCACCCTAGCAACGAGCCTGGTCGGGTCCATGATCTCCGACAATGATCCACTCTGCGAAGCGTGGTTTCAGCTATTTTGGGACATGGTAAAATGTATTTCACCTGGCAGATCTCAATGATGGTCATGTTAACTTTGAAATGATAATTCTCATGAGACAGGCCCGTAGCCAAGCCGGGGCACGAGGGGGCCGTGTCCCCCGTGCCGACCACTGTGCCCCCTATACGGAAAATCGTTCGAAAATAAAATTTTAGTACATGTAAACGACTGCCCTGGTATGACACCAAGCGATTTGTAACCAAAAATGATCCCAAAAGGAGTTTAATGATGAACGTATTTTGTTCTCTGTAACATTTTTGTTCTAAAATCACAAAAATTTTCGCGCGCTACGCGCGCTTTCATCTTTAGTTACATATAGTTTTAACACCCGTTTCAGATATGTTGGCTTAGTTTATAAATGTACAGGTTCCTTAATAAGCTATTGTTCTTTCGTGTAGATGTGATTCCCGGAAAAACACAAAACTGAATCCATAAAAAGTTCCATCCTCTTTCTCTTACGATCGGGAAGATTCTCAATTCAGACTCAACATCATGAAAATCATTTTGTATGAAATGTAAAGTGTCTCAATCAGGGTGACCAGACGTCCCGTAAAATACGGGATTGTACCGTATTTGGTTCATTTTTCCCCCGTCCCGTATTGAACCTCCCCGGGACGACTTTTTGTCCCGTATTTCCATGTTGCTGAAGGGGATTTCTTACAAAATAGACAAAAAAGGAGACAACTCTGGTAGAATGGACGGATACAACTACTGCAAGGAAAATTGAAATCTACTGCAGAGTGCGTTAGCAGCTTTTCAAAGCCTGCCGGCTCACCCCCACGTGTTTATGTATTACAATTGTGGGCCAACGTGGTCAGTTCCGCAGTTTAGTCCCGCATAACACTGGTGCCTCTGGGATATAAGTCGTATGTAGCCTGCAGAAATATAGTTGTAGTGTCTCCCTTATCAAATCAGAACTTCAAATTGTAACTTTTATATGACATGTTCTGAGTTTGCTACATATGTCCAATCTTACAGGCAATTAATCAAAGCTGTGTCATCAAAAAGAAGTATAACTAGTCTAGTAATTGACATTTTCAACACATTTTTGGACCTTGTGATTTGTAACTTGGACCACTCTAAGTACGACTTTCTTGTGCTTTGAATGCACTCAGATCCAGAAGCTTCCGGGGGCTTTGCCCCTGGACCCCACCTGATGGGGGTTTCGCGCTACGCGTGCACACAACCCACCTTCCAACCATGCAGTGTCCCATATTTTACTTTTCAAAATCTGGTCACCCTGGTCTCAATGTCCAAGGGTGATGGAAGGGGGCATCCCCTCGCGACCAGTCGCCCGGCGTCTTGGTTTTGTTCTTAAAGACAGACACTCATCACCCCAAATACATTTTGGTTGGGATAAAGCAAAATTCTCAATTGGTCATAGGTGAATGCTCTTTGATAAACATCAAAGCTCACAACACACAGCATGCGCAGAGAATGTTCTGGTTACATATTATGGCCTTGTACGCCCAACAGGATATGCCCTTAAGCAATAAACTAGGTTTGTGTCTGCACAAGGAGGGGCCCAACACAGTTTTGGAAGGAGTAACTTAGTCGGGAGAATTGGAACTGTCTAGGATGAAGAGGGCAGATTCTTCCATAGAAACCCAAATTTTCTTTCCTTAATAAGAACCAAATATTTTCAATTTTTCTTCAACAGAACCCCAAATTTTTCGCCGGTCGCCCAAAGTTTCGCGTTCGGTATCCAATCTGTAACCCATTGCTTCTGACGGGGCTTCGGGTTGATGGACCTCTTAGGGGAGCTTGGTCCCTTCGTCGGGGTTATCTTTCCACCACCCTTTGCTGAGTCTGTATGCAGGTTTTACCGTGGTAAATAATTTTCCTGCAAAATTTCGGCGCGCTTCGCGCGCAATTCTCACAAGCGAAGTAATATCACACATGAACATTATTAGTACAAAAATTCAAGTGAACTCTTCCAACCAAAGCTAGGTGAAGTCTCAAAGTTAGATCTCGGACATCAAGGGGCTTTCATGTAGTAATCTAGTACTTGAGTATCATTCGCTCCTCGACGACTATACGGTTTGAAGCTAAATTTACCTACTAAAAATTTATTCCAAACTGATTTACTTTTTCTCATATTTTATTTTCATGTAAAATTTCGTTCAAAGTAGAAATACGATAATGACCATCCGAAGTGTGAACTGTGAAGACATTGGTGTGCTCTCACTGTCATTCAAAGTCCTGCTCAAAGCTCCAATCCCATGCTAGTGTTCCCATATTTTTAATTCGCCACATATTCGGGGAATTTCCCTCTGGGTCCTAACAAAATCATACTGGATCACACCAAGCCTGCCTAATGGCAGCCCCTGGTCCCGCCTCGCCTTTCGCAAAGTACTTAACCAGCTTCACCTGCGCTGGCTGAGCTGAAGATATATCGTGATTATAGTGTTGTTCCCTTCACTTGAGGATAAATTCTACGTCTCTGTATTGCAAGCGGAGGGAAAAAGTTTCCATCAGAAGAGTGAAATTTTCGCTCGCTTCGGCACGCGTATGTGCACACGTAAAACCGATACCTTTATGCTATACGTGGTAAGCTTGAGATATAATCCCCTGTAGTTCCGTCAAACTGCAATCCTGTGGTGGTACTACTGACAACAAACATAATCTTCTTCGGTGCCCCTCTATGAGGTGTCGGTGCCCCCCCCCACCTATATCAGAATTCCTGGCTACGGGCCTGTTATTAGAATAGGGCGTCAGTCATCATAAGGGGGGGGGGAGGCGAGGAAAGGGCCTATAGGAAGACACCCCCTCTTCAAAACCAAAGGGATTGGTTTGTGCTAAGTCATGTCCCCCGTCCCCCCCCCCCCCACATTTGAATACGGATTGACGCCCCTGGTTGGGGCTACAAATTTATTTAGTGAAAAAGTTATTTAGTTATTTAGTGAAGAAGCGTCTTAAAAAACATCGTTCTCGTGAAAACTCATCGTTTGTTACTTTGGACTTTTCTAGTAGGCTATAAAGGTTTGGCAAGAAACTATGCGTCATGGGACACATGGAATGCTTGGAAGGTTCTGTGTAAGTGATATTTAATTAGTAATCCCAGTGAGTCTTATCACCTCCCTGGTAATCCTATGGAGCTATTATTATGGCTCCCTAGTAATTCCATGTAAGCAGTGTATTGTGTATGGCCGGCCAATTCAAGTATACATGACAGCATGTAACTAATTACTACGGAGTTGCGGCTATGGTGAAAGTTACAGCAGTACTTGTGACCGTTGTCCGTCAGGTAAGAATGAAGAACTTATACTCACAACCATGTAAGCCTAGTCATAAAATTGCACTTGTACTTTTTGATTCAGATTTATTTCAGAGCAAAATTATCGTCCAGCCCATGATTGGGATTCCCTCACCTTTAATCATGGTCCAGTTTCATTTGGCCCCTTACCGGCACTATAACCGGATTCCCTTATATCGTAACCATGTCTTGGTATCGGTATCCGTATCCATACTAATGGCCCTTCACTCACACTATAATACTGGGCATGAGACTTGGTTTATAAAGTATCAAAGCTGTACCTATTTCGTTTGAAACTAGTTTACCATGGTAACGACTGCTATACTACTGGTGCACTGAAGCGCGTCCACACAATTTTCTGGTTCTTTGTACGTATCGAAATTTTAATACCTGTAAATATTCATCATTCTTCTTTTGTTACAAGAATAAAAGGATTTTTATGAAATAATGCTTATTCTATTTTTGAAATAAATGGCAAAATGCCTGTGAGTGAGTGGTGAGTGGAGTGAATGCTTGCTTGCGTTTTCAGGTTTGTTGATAGTTGTAAGAAAGCAACACTGCAACTTTGTAGCTATATTTCTGTACAGTAAGGTACTGAGGATAATGTCCAGGGAATCACCGAGATGGCGTTGAGACCACACGGCCACGATCACTGCGGTAAGTATAGGCTGTATAACATAAGTTTATTACATCGTGTGCGGTCCTCCGATTTGATGTAGCCCAGAATTAGGGTTGAAAAGGTCTAAGCTTCCTTGAAAGGTGCCAACCAGTTTAGAATGTTCTTTTCGATAGTGGTATTTAGAATACCTCTTGAGGTAAGGATTCTTTGCACAGACACACTAAAGACAACTGATATGAACTAAGACTTAATTCAAGATAAGCGATTTTCGCGTTCGCTACGATAAACATAAAGTAGTGCTCCAAATTTGTTGAGTGCTTTTCAAGTCACGTTTTCAAATCCCTATCATTAACTTAAATGTAGCATGGATCTAACTATAGAGTGACGATGATTGTTAGGAAAGCTGCTCCTAAGAAAATCATAAAGGCTAATGTCCCTGTATCCCCAAAGAAGCCTCTGACACCCGTGTGACAGATTAGACCATTTCTCCCTAAGTAGATTGCCCCGGACGAGAAACTTTGTTAATGTTAGGTTGCTTAGATATGAATTTTGATGACAAAGCTTTAAACTAATTATGCACTTAGAAAATTCTCGTCAAGAGTGATATTTTCTTGCCTGTGGCTTTACACCTTGAGCCCTGGTTGGTACCCGGGAAGGTCTGCCTATCCCCTATTGCGTCACTGCTCCGGCAACCTCCATTTAACGTCCCCATTCCACCCTATTACGAATTTTCTGCTGGGAAGTCTGAGGTGTGATTCTCAAGGGTGTGAATTGTCCTGGAAGAATTGTCTGGGGTGGGGATTTTAGGGGTGCCAGTTGCCCAGGTAGAGTTGTCCAGGGGGGTTGCGAGGGTGGCAGTTGTCAGGGGGCAGTTGTCCCGTCAAGCTTATTTCTTGCAAGAAAAGTTTTGAGCGCTATCTCCCTCTTGGCAAGGACGTGACTAGAGGCTGCTCCAAGGAGTAAAGTCCCCAACCGGACACAAATCTTAGTGAAAAAGAATCCCTTTCTGCAAGTTCCCATCTTCATCTCATCTGTCACCATCACTTAAGACGAACAAATGGGAGAAAAAGTTATAGGGGCTCGCATGTAAGTGGGGGAGGGGGGTTGATATTACTTATGTGCATGTTAAGTATGTCCGCACCAATTCCAGTCACATAATAAACATAACGTATTATAATTTCAGCTAACAACACTGAGAGCAGGAGGACGTGGAGAAACAGGTATGACGTCACACCTTCCTTGTAATTATTTTTGAGACCACTACCTTTTGCGTCATTTATATATTATCATTGTACCTAGAAATAAGCCCATAGTAATCATGCATCATTACCCTTTTCCGAAATAATCCACTATGTATCCTAAACTTCAATTGTAACAGAACCAAGGAAGGGATTTCATAGTTTTTGCTCACGTGCTAATTTATTTCTGACAGAACCACCGACAGTGTCGCCGGGATTGTGACCAAGCAAACTTCAGTGAAACATTCCCAAAGAGCCATACATGACATGCGTCCTCCTCCTTACCCCCTCCATTTCCATATAGTCGTGATATTCCGTTGTCTAACTCATGTCGGTGTCAGTAGCCCTGTGTACTAACGGCATATAAGCTTATAACATGGAATTACTACTTTATGACAAATAGTTTCAGGCCAGAAACTCCTACGAGTAGATGGTCACTATGACGAAACACGGAATGACGTCACATCTAACAATTTACTTCTGCTTCCGTTATCTCACCAGGGAGCTGATATTTCAGCTCCCTGATCTCACATCATCTCCGCAACTGAGGATTCTTCCATCAACAGACTCACTCATTCTATTGACAAATTCATTTAATGACACAATTGCAGCATTTGTTTTGCAAAGCCCAATATGCATAGAAGGAAAAGGTACCGATGGGGGTACCCTGACTAACCAGGGAGTTGCTATTTGACTAACATACCGAACTCTACCGTCCAGGCCTGGATTTTTTCATGGAATGTAAAAAGTAGTGTCTAATGGAGTCGTAGGGTCCAAAAACTCCTCCATCATGTATACTGGCAATAAGTTCTGAGGTAGAAGCCGCCGAAGATCTGGCGAATTGACAGCAGTGAAGGACTTAAAATATATTTGGAAAGAAAATGAACGTGCGCCAAGCAAGCCTCAAAATTGCATTTTTTAAAAAAAGGCCCAATAGCAGCCACAGCCATTCGAATAAGGGTGATAGGCTGACAGGATTCACTACCAGCAAAGATAAATGTCCCTTTAAAAAGTTCACGGAAGACCACTCCCTACACGACGTACCTATAGTCATAAGTCAGTAAATGACTGAAAATTGACTCGCAAGAAGCTTGTCGACAAAATGACGAAAATTTATTTACTTCAAGATTTGTATTTTAGTGGTGTGACTTCATATATTATTTACAAAAGGTTTCAAAGTAGCTAGCACTTTTTCATTGCCTGCCTCGTTTCGTCCACTTCCCTATTTGTTTCTTTTTCTATTTTTTGACCCGCTAGGAGATGACGTCTGGGTGCTTTTCAAAGAATGATGAGCCCCAGATGAGGTAAGCCCACACCCCCGTAGCTCAGTAAGTGTAGAAAAGGCAAAAAAAAAAAGATAAAACACCCAGTGCGTTGAGATTTCAGTAATACTACAAATGGGTCCCAAGGACACGGTTATCTATACATAATGACATGGAGTAATTGCATGGCCGTTTCGGTAAGCCTAGATCCAAAGAGCAAGGGCTAGTCGAACGATAAAAATTCATCCACTCATACTGAAGCAAACTAACGTTCGGCGAAAGAGATATTATTGATGTTAAAAGTTCAGTTTCGTCATGAACCCAGCAATGGACGCTTAATGAGTGTACCATATCCAGACTTGCCAAACATGAAAAGGGATTCACCCCTTGCACTAACAATCGTGTGTGTGGGTGGGGAGGGGTAAATCCAGACTATCTGTTGGGCTCTTTTCTGCTCCCACAACGGCCTAGTAACGCCACTAGATGATGAGTTGATAAATTATCTTAAGACACCATTCTGGCTTTACCAATTGTTTCTCTTGCAGTAACGCCATTCCTTCTCGTCTGAATCCAGCACAACAGGACCAGAAATCAATTATGATGCTAATTCAATCGTATCTGTACGTGCTTATGGCTTCCATTGTAATTATGTTTTACATTTACGTCTACCTGGATCATCACTACTTTTCGAAGCTCCGGGCGTCAAACTTTAGCACAGAACGAACGACAAACCCTACCAGATATATCGCCAATACAGTCGATGTTGTACGTACTTTAGCCACTCCAACCAATCAACTGAGCCACAGAGAAGTTATAAACAGGATGTCTTTAAACTTATCGCTAGCAAGTAAAGAGCAATATGAAAGCAAGACGAATCCAGTTTATCTTGGAGGTAAATAAAAGATAACTAGCTGCAATTTACAAAAGAAGTGAAACAGTATTGTTTTAGGGAAATGCATTCACCTCAAACTGAATTAGTGTACCGGGGTATCCTAATTCATGAATGGCCCTTTTGAATCATGTGACAACAGTTTTGTAACTATATTTTTCAGCGCTGTAGTCGAGTCCCCACCTGCTGAGTCCGGGACGGAGTCCGAGTCCTCACTTACCTAGTCCGAGTCCGAGTCACTGGCATTTGAGTCCGAGTCCGAGTCACAGAGCTCGAATCCGAGTCCTTTCTGTGGAGACGAATACATTAGAATAAGGGTTCATAAGCATAGGAAGGTATATATTGAAGTGCTGGGGCGAAATAAAAATATATGGTCAGTGACCTTTTGAGAGGTTTGTAGTACTACCTTATTCGAGCATAAATGTAAGTTGGCGCGTAGCGTACCCAGAAAATTTTCTCCCTAAACAGCTAAATGGCTCCCAGACTGTAGGAAATAGCACTTCCCAGACCTTATAAGTGCATCGAAAAGTCCTTCATTTTGATATCTTATGGTGTAGAAATTTAGTACACTTTGAAATGAAAGGTAAATTAATGGGTTTTGTTAGAGGTAAAATCCCTAATAAAGACTACTAGGACATTTGAGTCGACCCTCCTTGGACAGGGACCTGTGGGGGGGGGGGGTAAGCCCCTAGCCTCAGAGAAAAATTTTGCACGAAAAAGCTTAGATTCATTATGGTGCTAAGACAATTATATTTTCTTGACGTGTGTTTATGCACTAGAATTTACCATTTTAGTGTCCATGAGACCGTAACATGTTTTGTGAAACAGACCGAACACATATTTTGGAATATGGACAGTATTTCGTCAAATTGAAATACCTGATTGATTATGGGCAAAAAGAGAACCCACCTCGACATGGGATAATTTGTTTGATATTGTATCGTGCGACTCACAATAGAACAACTATGTGAATGAGGATAAATTTTTCCAACATTAACAAAAACAGTGTAGAACAGCCAAGTATGGCTAAGTAGCTAACCATGGTGAAGGACATTTACACTTTTTGATTCCTTGCCGATGGCAAAAGAAATCTATGAGATTGTGATGTGTGTATGTGTGTGTACGTGACGCTTAACTTGTAAACACGATATCTCAAGAATGATAACTGTGACTGATCTCATACTTGGTGTGTGGGTTGGCCATATTAAGTAAATGTTCCTTATTGTTTTGGTGGAGGTCAAAGGTCATCTGGGGTCACCAGAGGTCAAAAGATCCAAACCTTGTAAACACAATATCTCAAGGAGGATAAATGTGAGGGATCTCATACTTACCATATCGATTTTCCATATTGAGTAGATGATCCCTATTATTTTTGGTGGAGATCAAAGGTCTTTGGGGTCACTAGAGGGCAAATGGTAAAAACCTTGGGAATTGCTTGTAAACACAATATCTCAAAAAAGATAACTGTGAGGTCTCATATTTACCATGAGGATTGTCCATATTAAGTAGATGATCCTATTGTTTTTGCTGGAGGGCAAAGGTCATTTGGAGTCACAAGATTTCATAAGGTCAAAACCTTATTAATATGATATCTCAAGCAGGATAACTGTGAGGGATCGCATGCTTGTCATATAGGTGATTCATGTTTGTTACAATATATCCATAAGGCAAGGAATCACTAAGCCTTTTGACTTTCTGGTTAAAGTCCTGCTTGGAATTTCCCACTACAAGAGAAACCTGATACTTTTTCCAAAGGAGTTAGGACCCTCTTTGCACAGACCATCTGGTGTGGCGTTTATTTAGGCCTACTGGACTATGTACTATTTACTACATGAAAGTAACGGGTGTGTTATTTATTTTACTATTTGCTACATGAAAGCAAATTATGAACCAAGCAAGAGCAAATGGTAAACTCTACAGCACGGGAAGGACGCTAAAACATGTTTTCGTGGTGAAGAACTGGCGCTCCTTGAAAAAATATAACTGATCGCCATTGAGGATTTCACACGATATCCGCGTAAATACTGTCTTGGAGACTTCATCGAGAATAATTAGAAAATTCTTCGACTTGTCCACTTCCAGTGTCACCTATGGTCAAATGGTATAGCAATAATTATTATGCCAGTATTTAATGAAATTGCAATAGTAAATTATCTCGCGGGTCGGAGCAATGGTCTCTCCAGGCTACACAAGGTTCGCGGGTCGAGTGTTCTCCATGCACTTCAGATCAAGGACGTAGGAAGCGGGGGAGGGCTGGGGGACTGAAACCCCCCAGTAAAAATGTGGTGGGGTGAAGTATGTTCCGCCTCATCAATTCAAGAACGAAAATCTCTTATTTGTTCCCTCTGTAAAAATGTCAAAAAATTTGTAGTAATTAAAATGTTTCAAATATTGCACCAAAGGACCCAGACAACCCTCCCCAGGACGTCGGTTCAAAGCAACGTTCAACCTCCCCCCAGTCGAGGACAGCTTCTTATGCCTATGCTCTAGATGAACTTGACATTTGCTAATTTGAGTTGCATGGCGCGGCGATAAGATCAAATGTTAAAGGAGCTGAGTAGCCGCCAAAGTAGAATAAGTTCTCGGACCCGCCGACCTCGTTACGTCACATTCGGTTATGCTTCTTGGTTAATCGATTCGATCCGATACCGATACTTATCAAAGCCATGCATGCAGTGTGTCTGGTGTAACAGTACACTTGTTACTGTCGTTAACAGTACTAACGTTAGCCTAACTTAGGCTAGCGTTAGGGCCTAGGTCTACCACGAAAAACAAACTTATTGATCGAAAAAAACAGTTTCAGTACCTGCAAAATCCACAATGTTGTTCATGAACCTCTTGCAGATGATGCGCGAAATAGGCGTGGGCCTTGCCGCTAGTTACGCCAATATACTACATACGTACGTACGTTGCGAGTTGTGTGTACTACATGCCTGGGTAGATGCATCGATCAGAACCGATACAAGTGGAAACGATTCAAAATTGCCGGTGCCAGAAGAAAAAGTAACGAACTAGAAATTCAAAAAACAAATTGTAAAATACCTTGCAAGTGTAAAATCAAATAACCCAAGAAATAGTATAGGAATGTTATTGCAAATTTACTTTGCAAGATTATTTTAAATGAGAATATAAAACGCATTAGGATTAATATTTTTAAAATTAGCCCCGCGCAGAGGGTAATCATCTCGTTTGGTATGATGTATTTATTTTGGAAGTACGCCACTACTCAGCTCCTTTAATAAAGTGTCAAGAAACCAACTTACAAAATTACAGCATAAGCCTATCTCGGCAAAGGGATCTCTCAAAAAATATGAATCCCTATATCTTTTCCATTATAGTTTCATTAGACATATGAAATTTGCACGTAGCCTCTCTTCTTATGTACAAAGAAGAAAAACGAGAAACAAAATCGCGCGAGGCCCTCAAAAAAAAATGGTTTCTCAACAATTAGACAGTGCATGTTTTAAAGATATATACCGTGTGGAGTTGTACAAGATCTGCAGAGTACAAGGTAAATGTTATGTGACGACGGATTAAAATTGTAAAAAAGTCAGTGCCTGTCTCGAACCAGGGCTCTATTTCATAAAAGTTGGGAATATTCCTATCTTGGACTTACGAAGAATTCATTCCTATCTTCATGCTGAAGTTGTTTCTAGGCTTAGGAATGATCTTTGGTAGATTTAGAAATGTTCTTAATTGATTTGGTAGGAAATTCACAGATAAAAACAATGTCACTTTTGATTTATCCCTAAATATTTAAAGAAAGGAATGATTTAGGACGAATCGTTCCTAAGCAGTTTAGGAACTTTTATATTGAGAATATTCCTAACTTTTATGAAATATAGCCCTGGTCTCGGGAATTTTATAGCCGAGTCACGAGTCCGAACTTTACGAGACCGAGTCCGAGTCCTTGCTTTCCGAGTCCGAGTCCTTAAAATCGTCACTCGAGACCGGTCTCGAGTACTACAGCACTTGGTAGTTTTAAATGGTTACAAGATAATTCATTTACCTTGATAATTCCACATCTATGTTCTGAAACATTATAAGTAAAAGATACTTGCAATATGAGATTAGATAAGATTTGTAACATTTAAGTCATCTGTCAAAGTAAGTTTGGGGCCACTGCGTAGCCGTATTCCTAATGTCATGTTACGGTGGTTATTTAGGGTCTTATTGCGAGACATTATGGAATACTGCTATCTCTCCACTGTCATTTTATTGTAAATCCTAAAGTATCATCCAAAGAACACGTAGAATTATAAAAAACTTTATTCACTTAAATAGAACAAGAGTCTGAAACGTTTTCATTAGATACCGGTACCCTTTTAAAGGACCATACTTGGTACAAAATTGTCCATATGCGGTTGCGAGTCGACGTGAGGTGCCGCAGCAGTTAAAGTGGACCTAAAGCCTAGAAATACAAGAATATATATTTTAGAGGTTGGAAAATGAATTTCATTCATCCAACTTCCATTTTCATGACTTATTCTGTTGCTGAGATATAAACTGTTGAAATGTATTCACTTAATATGAAATAGTTGATTGCGAAATAATTTGTGATATCCTTCTTGAACAACTCACATTACCAGCTTTTGTTTCCTTTTGAAATTAAGATGTTTATATGACCTTGAAACATTTACTGTTCCCTTGCATAACATGTTGTACAGAGAGAGCTTATATAGCCAAGTCACCCTATGACAGTAAGACAGTGATCAAATTTTTGCACAAGGTGCAGTGGCTTACGAAAAAACAAAGAAAAACAAAGACGGTAATTTGAGTAGTACAAGAATAATATCATAAATTATTGTGCAATCTACCATTTAAATTGAGTGAATAGGCTTCACCATTTTATATCTCAGCACAAGAATGTCCGGTGAAGATGGGCGGTGGATTATTTGCATGCATTTTTAAGCTTTGTAACAAATATTTTTGAAATTTTAGTCTTTAGGTACACTTAAAATTAATTAACCAGCTGGTTTGGCTTTTTGTCTTGTTTACGCAGAGGTTCTATTGATATTTTATAGGTCTATGACTTCGGTGTCTAGTTGTCAATTTATGCAGATGTTCTTACCGTATATAACTGATTTACTTGAACAGCAAATAAATAACATCACGACAGAGAAGCAATTCAGTAAGATGTAAGGATTTTCAAGGTCATGCATGTAAAGAGTAAAAATATCACGAGCACATCTCAAATGAAGCCTAGGTGAACGCAGCACATTAAACTTAGGCCATTGTTTTTTCGAGTGATCTATGAAGAAACTTTGAAAATTGGTTAGCCAGAAAATATCTACATCATGTTAAAGATTCCTCTTGAAGTTTATAGATACTGTAAGAGCTGCATCTAGCCTTGCTAGTAATAAGTTTCTATGTAATTGGTTTACCCTTACACAGTGGTAACATGGTCATTAAAGGATGGGGTCACTTGCATCAGTTTTATGATGAAATAAAATCACAAGAATGATTTCAAAGTACTTAGACAAGTGTGTAACAGACATTATATTTCAAATCGATGCACATCATTCATATTAGGAAGGCAATACACTTAGACCATCATTTCAGCTACAGTAAGACTGGCCAAGCAGACAATTACACAAGTCTTTTCGATCATAAATGTGAAGGATGGGACTTCCCAGGCTGACACGATAGATACAGTAAGAGCTCCCTCAAACATGAAGCAACTTCAAGTGTCTAATTAGTAACAGCATGACTGTTCTCTAGGTTTGTATAATACACAATGGTGTCAACTTTAAATGACTACTAGCTAATGGAAGAGCAATAAACCCACGCAGTTATGATCAAAATCTTAACTGTATTTGATTATCAATTTTAAATGACTTGGCAAAATAATTAATGGCATAATAATCACTGGTAATCTTTCATTAGCATCTGTGATTAAGAATGCATTTTTTGAATCTCTGGAGAGGAAGAGATTTCACCTCTGGACTCTTTAGTACTCTGTTAGATTGCACCAGTATAAAGCTACTGTGCATCTTTGTGCATGCACATTGTAGTATGCAAAATATTTCCCCCTAGTCTAGATCATGACAAGGATAAAAAATAACCTAACTGGCCATGAGTGACAAAAAATTTACCTGACATGTGCAAAAGACCCTAAAATCACAACCTGCAATATTTTCAGGAGTTTTAGTTAGAAGGGTTTACGTTGCGGAACATTTGTATTTGGAGTGGTTTGACACATTTGCCACTGCCTAACATGTAGTGTATATGAATACTAAGAACCTAACCAACAGCAGCTTACATGTAGATGTGTGTTATGTGCAGAAGTTAGTGGCCTCGTAGATTTACAGTTCCTAATGAGTTTTTCCAAAGTTTAAGTGTACAGAAATGTGTTATTCATCCTCACATGTTATGTTAGCAAGCAAGAGAAGTTTTTATTTATCAACACGATGGCTTTTCTTCTTGTCAAAAGAACAAAAAACCTTACAAAAGTTTTTGTCCATAAATATACATATCACTGTTATAAGAGCCTAATACAATTTAGTGACTCCAAATAAATCCATATCCAATGGTGCTACTTGAGTGCAACACCACTTTAGATCATATATTCATCTCCATTGTGAGGGTAAAATGTTAAGTGGGCACCTAACTGGAAATGGATTCCATTAAGAGCCCCCTCCCCCAACTTGTTCTACCCCTCCCTGTCCTATAGCTTTCAAGTTGAACCATTTCAAAGAACTTTGAACAAAATTATTTTACCATATGTATATGCTAGTAAAGCTAAAGAAAATTTGGGAAGGTTTGTTAAGAGCCTATTGCCATGCAAACACAGAAATGTGTTTGCCAGCTTAATGGATGCCTTTGGTATTTCTTTTCTTTTTGTGAAGTCCCTTATTACCCCAAGGACTGAAAGAAATATTCACAAGCAAGATGAAAAAACTTCCAAAAAAGTAGGAATTCTTGGTGATAATATTCTGTAATTCAGTTCAAAATTAGCACCAAATGTAGCACCATTTTGCATCCAAGACAACTTTCATATGCAAAAATTTTCCAAAGGGGGAGGGGCACACCCTTCTCCCAGGACTGCAATCAGTGTCACCTGCCAGAACAGAGATAAGTACACAGACAAAATTTTGACCTGCAGAGAACACTGACTGTGGTGCATATTTTAATGTATATTTTTTTGAAGGTTTACTTCCTAAATCATGAAAAATGAAAATATGGGCTTTAAATGCTGACTCTGCCCACATTCACAGATCATTTGTATATGTTAGTTTAGTAGACCAGTATATCAGAAAAAAGTGTATGTACAGTATCTGATGACTTTGGTATGCAGATACAGTATGTTCTGCTTCACCCAAGGAGGTTTTTATGTGGGACAAATAACCAAATTAGACACAAACAAGAGCCCAAATGGGCACTGTGGTTCCTTACTGAATGTAATGAAACTGAGCCAACTACTGAATGAACCAGTATTTCTGTAGAAGCACAAAATCTGCTCTGTAGACAATGCACATCTTGTGTTAACACATTCAAGCATAAATAAATTGCCTGAAGAAATACAGGCACTTCAAGGGATATCAACACAGACAGTATACAGTTACAATTTGTTTTATTCATTTAAGCAATCACAATTCATGCACGCTCAATGGTATCTGATCCAAACGATCAGTAACTTAGTTCTCTTTATAAAACTAACAACCCATAGTAGCATTTAATTAATCAATTCCAATTTCCAATTTCCAATTTCTGCAAGCTCACATGTCTTAATCTAAGGACAAATGTCTGCCTAGTGAACTTTCACAAGTCCTCTGCTTTGTGGGCAGAGAATCTTCTGCAATATTAAAAAGCAGTATTTGATGCAGGTTTTCATAATGGCAGGAATTATGGATTAAAATCGTAATACTATAATTTCAACTAAAATTGAGATACTTGGCATCTCTGAAAGATGTCCCACATCTTTCAATCATTGGGTGAATATGATCTTAATGTGCTGGAATGATACAGTTTTGTGCTTATATTTGACTTTAGGAATTCTTGGCAATTTGCTTTTTGGCATCTGGTGATTTCACCTCTGACATCCGACAAAACTCATATGGGTTTTCTGCTGGATTTAATGCAACACCTCAAAGCGTAAATCTATTCAAGCTTCCTACACTGAGATATAAAGTTGAAGAGGTTTGCAGAGTTTGACCTCCAGTGACCCCAGATGACCTTTGGTCTCCACCAAAAAAAATATTTTCCCCACCATAAGGCATCCACACACTAAGTATGAAATTAATCCAAGCTTCCTACCTTGAGATATTGTGCTAAGAACAAGGTTATCAGTTTTTGACCCTTGGTAACCCCAGATGACCTTTAACCTCTACCAAAAACTGTATGGCACAGCTTCTCACTATGGTGGATCTATATACCAAGTATGAAATCTATCCAAGATTCTTTCTTTGAGATATTGTGTTAACAAGGTTTTCAGTATTTGACTCTCAGTGACCCCAAATGACCTTTGACCTCCACCAAAAATGACAGGATTTATCTTCTCACTGTAAGTCATCCACATACCAAGTATGAAATCTATCCAAGCTTCCTACCTTGAGATACTGTGTTAACAACAAGTTTTCAGTGTTTGACCCCCAGTGACCCCAGATGACCTTTGACCTCCACCAAAAGCTACAGCATTCATCTTCTCACCATAATGCATCCACATACCTAGTATGAAATTTATCCAAGCTTCCTACCTTGAGATATCGTGCAAACAAGGTTTTTGGTCTTTGACCCCTGGTGACCCCACATGACCTTTGACTTCCACCAAAAACAATAGGGCACACCTTCTCACTATGACAGATCCATATATCAAGTTTCAGTTTAGTCCAACTTTCCCTTGTTGAAATACAGTGTACCGAAGCAAGTGTCACACACACAAACACACACACGCACACGCCAAGCTGACTACATAGGTTCCTTTTGCTAATGCAAGGAACCAAAAATTGGTATGGCCCTGTAAAACTTGATTTGTATATCTGGGCTTCATCTTTCATCAAGTTATATCTGACTTGGATATCTCCATATCAAACTTTAATGCATATCAGGCATTATCTGTTATCAAGATACATCTGGCATGATATGGCTATCTGAAACTTGATGCATATCTGGTGTACTCTTTTATCAAGTTATATCTGGCTTGATACGACTATATAAAACTTGACGTACATGTATATATCTGGTATGGCGCCTTCACCAAGTTTACATCAAGCTTGATATGGCCATATCAAACTTGTTTTGCATATCTGTGCAAGTCTTTCATCAAGTGATATCTGGCTGGATAAATACATTTTATCTACTGTATATCTACCACAGGAGTTAAATTACCAAGTTTTTTTTTTCTGGATTGATATGGCCAAATAAAACTTGATATGCATATCAGGCACAATCTTTGTTCAAGTGATATGGTGATGGCTTTGACATGGCCATCATTACAAAACTTGATAACTGATACATATCTTGCATGGTGCCTTTACCAATATCTGGCTTGATATGGCCATGTAAAAGTTCTCTACATCCATTGAGGTCTTTTATCAAGTGATATCTCGCTTGATATGGTCATATAACTTTATCTGCCATGCTGGTTTTACCAAGTGTATCATTGTCTGGCTTGATATGGCCATATAGTAAAACTTGATATCTGGCATGGTCTTTTATCAATTTATATACTGCATGGTTTGAATATGACCATGATAATATGAAACTTGATTCTGACACAGTTTTTATCAAGTTATATCTGGTTTGATATGGCCTTATCAAACATGTATTCCAGATATATCTGGAAATACTGTAGAGCCAGATGGGTTTGTCTACAATAAAGGGATATATTCTGCATGTGTTTTTTTGCTTTGATGACATTTGGAAAGATGTCAGTATGGTTTGGTGATTTCATAGTTCACCATACTTGGAGAACTACAGAGAGAGAACAAAGACAATTTTATCAATGTCCAACTTATATAAAGGTTGTTTTGGGGAGAATATGGGGCTATTTTGTCCTCTTTTTTCACCTATAAGTGTTACATAAGATGTGGTGTAAATTTATGATATGAATGGGACCTTTGCAGATGTGACTGATGCAAATTCTTTGTCTTCATTCATAAATGTAATGTGCAAAATGATTGGTAAATGATAAATATTTTTAGGTGCATAAACACCGCAAAATTTAATCGGCAATTTGGAGTAACATTTTGAGATTTGTCCGTCCTCTGGGTATTAAATCTTAATAGTTGATATTTTAACTGAAAGAAAAGATTGCTAGATCTAAGATTATGATGTAACACTTAAGCTTGATCATGTGAAGTACCACAAACAAAATAATGCATCATAGCTGATTGCAGAGCACATGATGTTACGTGTGTAACATGTCTGTCCCATAATGGTTTGGTTTGTAACTATCATGTTAACAGGCCTATTGGACCCGAATTTACAGAGAATTTGATGAAACTGCATCTGTTTGCAGAAGGCCATATTTGTTACTGGTTTGTGTGCTTTCCTCCATCTTTTTGCTTACAACAAGGAATAAGAGCCTTCAAGGTGATGTCTGTCCAGATGTTACTAATGTAACCATGTCCTTGTCGATATTATAATGTAGGCACATGGGGACATTGGATATTGATAAATGTTTCACATATCATCAGTTGACACTTCAGGAAAGAGCAAAACTTATGTTACAATGCATTCAAGTATTTCAGGTGCTTAATTTTCTTGAACATAGTTTGGTTATGTTGGTAACAAGGACATGTCTGTCCTCGTTCCTCGTTACCAACGTGACCATAAATCTCTGTACAAGTCCATATTTTACTACTGGCAGTGAAAATGTGTTTGTTTTTTAAAATTCTTGTAAATGCAGTGTTTATTTATACACTTTGTCCTCCTTAAAGATTTCTGGAGCAAAGAGTGTCCACGTCTGTCCCCGTTACTTATGTAACCAATTACACTTACCACTTACAAAGTGGTGATAGGTGAAAAGAACTATCTTCCAGATCTCAGGAAAAAATTGAGACTACCAATCAAACAAAATAACACAA
The DNA here is from genome assembly GCA_029531755.1 of Holothuria leucospilota. Classification (NCBI taxonomy): domain Eukaryota; kingdom Metazoa; phylum Echinodermata; class Holothuroidea; order Aspidochirotida; family Holothuriidae; genus Holothuria; species Holothuria leucospilota. Next base: position 15,817,109 of record CM055963.1, read on the forward strand.
CAAAAATTTGTTCTTAGAGGACTTCTATTTTCACCATCTTTGTAACACTTTTATGTACCCCTTTATTGTAGATAAGCCCAGATATAGATTTTGAGTAAGGCGGACTATAAATTTGTTGTTAGCTTTCCTTGAATACATCTCTGAAGATAGCTGTAATCAACGTGCCCAGTGTTACTATTAATGCCTCCTTTGCACATAATGGAAGCATAATAGGTCAGACAGACAGAATTTGCAGACCAATTTACTTCACACAACTCAAATTTTTTACCTCACTATAATACAATGACTCATGTGGGGTGGGAGGATTAAATAGTACTGTGGCTAGAAAAAGAATATTAAACTTTTAGTGCACAAGTAAGTTTCAGAGTTCTGACACACAGACTGCCATGTTGATTAATTAAGGGGAAGTAAACATAGCAGCCTGCTGTCCACATAGTAGTTCCCACTTGGTTGGTGGCACTTTTGGTCTACTGCAATGAAAAATGTGGGTTTTGCCTAGATACAGGGACTTCAAACTTGAGGCCTGCCCAAGCGGCACAAACTCTGGCTGCACCATACTGTCAAAAAAAAAAGAAATCAATTGACCAGACAATTCAGACACCATGGAATGTCATCTTTGTAGAAATACTTTATAGAGTTGCATGCAACTCCTGTCATAGGTCAGGTGTTCTTTGAGACACTTGTACAGTATCATTTAAGGATTCCCAAATCTGACTTCTCCACTTACAAGTTAAGTAATTTTCCCCCACTTAATATCAATGGTATATCTAGTACGTAAATTGCATTGAATTTTGAAGGAAAGAAACTGCACTCAGGTGTGTCAGTGGAAATCAAGCAAATTAAATTTAACTCAAATATGCTCACTGAAACTGTTTGCTTTTAATACCACCCACACACTGTACCATAAAGCTGACTAGTGCTACCTAACAGCTTTATTGTACACAGGGTTTGAAATGTATTTCAAACACCATGGCTTCTCAAGTAAAGTTGACAAGTTTCTTATACAAACTGTGAAACACACATGTACATGTTCAAAACAGTGGTATGTCAATAAGTGTTCAAACAGTCACAAGCTAGTTAGTAGCTGCTCACTTTTTCTTCCAATGAAATGACAGTCTGGAGTCATTTACTGTATAACAGGTTGAAGTACTGTATATTCTCTCCGCCCTGCTTAAACAGTAATTTATAGGTGGGTTAAGGGGGTAGCAAGGGGGTCTGTAAGGGGTATGTACATCACTTTTCAGCTCATGTTCATAGAAGTATAGTACTGTTTAGAGATACCTACAGGTACGTTTTACACAGAGGCTTATTTTAAAAGCCTGTCAAAAATTTCTCAATGAAAATTTCTCATACGTAATTGTTGCTCTACAGTAATGTAATGCAATATTCAGCCCTCGAAAATAGCCTCGGCATTCGGCAATGCTGAGGTAAATGCCGAGACAGATTGACTTGACTTCGGCAAAAATTTTGCCGAGGCGATAGATTGCAGGACACGCATACGGGGACTTACCGGTTACGAAAGCTGCACACTAGGCCTACACGGCTCGAAATGCAGCTTCGAGTAGCGACTTGAAAAGAAATCGTTTTCTGATAAAAATTTCCACCACGATTGTAACATGAGCAAATATATTCAGTATTATTGCTTTATATACAAAAGATAGTTGCAATTTTTCAAGTTTTAACGGAAAATCTTGATTTAAAAAGTTGGTTACAATGGGTATTTACTGTACGTACAAAACTCACTGTCTGCTGTCACGAAAGTGATCACTGTACACACATGAGAATGACACGGCAGAGTGTGACCTTTAGATTTCAGAACCAGCCGTTTTATCTTTTTTAATGTGTAATAAAGTGGGAAAAATTCCCAAAGCAGCTGTATTGGTTTTATCAATGGAATTCCGGAGCTTAAACAAACAAATTACGTTAACCTACTGTGGTAGAAGTTTGTAAACAAGTAGCATCGGACAGTTACCTAATGCCGAGGTAAAGTGTATTTTTGCCGAAGTAAATCCTTTTTACTTCAGCAATTTTTTTGCCGTAGCCAATATCTTATTTGGAAGGGCTGAATATTAATTACTTGGAAAGCAGTGAATATTTCATCAACATGTTACGGAAAATTTATCATGTGTAAAAAATCTTTTCAAAAGTGGGACCAGGCAAACTTAAAGCAGTTGAAGTTTTCTTTCCACTCATCTTGTAATGGAATAATCCACTCCATTCCTAAGCAAAGAATTACTTACGAAACTAAAATCTAGCCAATTCTATGGCCAAAGCCTACTAAATCCTTCTAGTTTGCAAATCTAGTATACTTTTGCTTCAATTAATTCAGGTCAAGGAAATGACCTGGATGACAATACAGCACAAGATTTTGATCCTCATGACCTAAAATACAATTCAACTTGAAAAGGCTCGAGTCTAGATATTCTTCTAGCTATAGTGAGTACAGCAGATCAACCTTGAAATGTACAGTGTATAACTTATACTGCAAAGTCGAAGTACCATGGCAAAACCATTAGCACTAATAAATTTACAGTTCTACAGTAACCATGAAAATTTTAAATTCTTTCCTGTACTTGTCATTACAACCATTATTTATCAAAAGAGGGAGGAAAAGGGCAGCTCCCATGGCTTCATCTTTCACAGTGTTCCTGATGAGAAAAGCACCACAAACACTGCATATTGCACCACCATTGCTTTCCTGGCACTGATACCCAACAGTAGTAGTTTTCTCATTCTTGGCTGCAAATTATATTCCTTAAATTAATTTTGTGAACATTCAGTAATATACAGTATTAATTTTAGTTCTATAAGCTCTAGAACTACCTGACCAGCAGATTGTAAATTCCTTGTCATCATGTCTGTTCCCCTTTAACTGCAACACATTAAATGACACACATATCAGCCTCGCAAGTCTCTACTAGTACATTCCAGAAGACATCACGTTGCCTAGGTTCTATGATAGTAAATGAAGCATCTACAGTAGTGCAATACTGTACTTTCACAGCGTACCAAGTGGTTAAAAACCATCATGGTATAAAACATGATAAGACTGAATAGCCCTACAGGACTTCCAATGGTCACTTCATGTGCATACCTCACAAACTTAATTACAGTAGCAATGAACACAGCCCTACTGCAGAGAGCATGGAAGTGGTAGTACTACAATACATGTACATGCAGAGAGTATGGAGGAGATGACAGGTTATTAAGGTTTGTACAACATTGTAGGAGTTAATAATTGGCATTATATTACCATGAAAGTTACAGTACTACCTCCTTCCATGATAATACTGGTGTATCAACTACACTGTACAGTAGGAGCTTCTTTCAGTCAAAAGTGCTACTATGGGGCTATGGGGAGGGGGAGATTTGGGATTAAACTGCAAAGGGATTAGTATACTGTAATAATGTAAATCATGCAGATTCTGTTTATGAATAGACTGATTGGAGTTTGTGATGTATCCAATTTTGTAAGCCTAGTGTCAGCAAAGCGCAATATGTGCTAAAACTGGACCTGTATACTGTACATGTAGAACTGTACAAGAACTGCAAGATGGAAAGGCACTGTCACTATCCGACTTGCACTTGGTTGGTGCACCTTGCACATATTTTAGGGAAAGCATTTATGTCATCAAAATGATTTCACATGAAATATGGCAGAATCTTTAAATTACCCAAGGTCTGAATATTTTTTAGTTTACTACAAACAAACTATACTGGTTACAAAATTATAATAAATTAAAACTAGTCACATCATTTGAAATATAACCATTCTGGTAACTTCATTTTCCCTAATGTGCTAAAATATGTGTAGTGTCTTGTGACCAAATAATTGTCTACACTCTACAAAAAGTTCAAAATTGATGGGGAAGGGATTTTCAGGGTGAGTCAATATTTTCTTGGAAAACCCCAAGGGGAATATTTTTCAGGAAGGTAAATCTACTACTGTAAGTGCTGCATCATTAACCCCTCCCACAAGTTCAGAAAGCATGATAACCAGTGTTTCCATTACTCCAAAAATAATTCCTGAAACAACATCCCAATATCCTTAAATTTGATAGTTATTTCCCAAACTTTTCAAGAACATTCCCTACAGGCTACATAATTTGTTGTCATGATTCAATGAGAATAAAGGAAAAACTGTTAAACAGAGATCCACAAAACATGTAAAAATGAAGTGGCTAATAGGAAAAAGTTTTCTCTCTGATCTGAATTAATTAAAATTACTCCATCCAGTCTCTCCGATTTGAATTAGTTAAAACTACTCCTTCCAGTCTCTCTGACTTGAATAAGTTAGAATTACTCTGTCCAATTTCTGAATTCTTAATTTTCCCATATTGTTCTATTTCTCTAAAATAACCCCACAAACAATATATAATTTTCTCAATTTCAGGTTTATTGTGAAAAATAACCTAAATTTGCTATAATCATGCCTGCATTCAAGTAAGCACACTGACCATGTCAATGCGATTTTACTGTGTAATTTCTTACAATACTCTTTAGTTCGGGTCATGGTCCCCTTTACTTAAGTGTCGAAGGCCATTGAAATAATGTTCATGTACTAACAATCTGTAAAGCACAGCCAAAAATACATACTTAAATTGCACTGTAATTTCCCACATTGTTTTTCTTACTTACCACTGAAATTTCATTTTCAAGAATAGAAAATATGTACCTGTTGTGTTTGTGATTGTAATATCAAAAAAAAAAAAGAAAAAAAAAGATGCTACTATATACTGGCTATTGCAGAACCTGAAAAGTATCTACCATGCACGTTGAAATACATCTTGATCAGGAAGAATTCACTTCTAGATGTGATTTAGTAAAGGGCAGGACAGAACCTGGAATTTCTATGCATTAAGGGAAGTGGGTGTATCTTTTAACATGCAAAGACATCATGTACAGGGCTACAATACTGTAGAGTGAAAGTGTACGGCTGTAGAATGTAGGATGTACTGTAACAAGTTACTGCATTTCAAGACCTCATTAATTATAAACATTTGTCACATCTTAACAAATGATGAACTGATATGAATCAAAGTATTTTCTGTTTGTTCAGATTTATTGAATATAAGAAAAACAGCGGTCTGGAACAGTGCCAGTATTGAAACTTTATAAAATTTCGGTTCGCTGTTGTATTGCTGGTACCACTGTGAGAACAAGTTGTAAGCACATAAAATTTTCAAGTATTGTGCAGTCTGGTTCCAATAGAGAACCACATGCTACTGTGTGACACTGATTCTAGTCACTATATACCACTGGATGAGGCTGACTATGCGTACTCAGGCCTTGAGCTTTAGATTTTCCAGGTATGCTACAAATCACACTCCTCAGGAAATTAAGGAGTGTGGTAAGGTGTACTATTTTATTTAACTTTAACAGATTTACCCAAGTTCCCATTCTTTATCTATGTGTGCAAAAAATTGCACTTCTCACAGTGATTTAGGGCAAGTGATGGTAAGTGATTGCACTCACACGCCTCAAAATTCAAGGCCTGCTTGATACTGTACCTTGACAGACCAGCACATTGTACAATATGCTCAAATGGAAATGTGCATCTGATTTCAATCCAACCCTTTTTTGAGCATGCTATCAACTATAATCTATATATGTGACTGATCTGTTACTCGTACTGTAGACTGTTAAAAGAATGTCTCTTAAAGCTAAAATTTACTTTTGATAAAATATTAGGTTTTGGTAAAATTTGCATGAATTCACTTCCTATTTGCAGGTCTTGAGATATACAATGATGAAGGTGTACAGTAGATTTATGACCAAAAGTGAACTGAAAGCGAGCAATGGTGACATCTTACACATATATAGCCCCATATTTGTGTTATTTTTCAAATTTTGTAACTTCTAGTAAGTTGCTCCTGAAGCTTTCATGAAAATTAATAAATTTCACATTCCTTATTCATCCCACTTATTTCGTGTTCATCCATTTTATATAAGAACATCATTCTTGCCTGGTTCAAGGTGACTTACTGTAATTAGGTAAAGGAAGGTGTTAACTCTCTTCACAAATACCTTGCGAACTAAAGAAGGGAAAATATTAATGAAAATGTCAATGGCAAATGCAGGCAGTCAACCTGATTTGAAATAATATCCCTGAATCCTAATTCATACATCACCCTTTTCAATCATGACTGCAGTGCTGCAGAGAAAGGGAAAAAAATTACTAGACACTGGCACCTAAACAATCAAAATGAGGCATCAGCATTTTGAACTGGTTCATAGTTTACAAACGTTTCAGTTTCAATGCCAAAACTTTGAATGATCATTGTTAACATCAGCACATGCATAATGTATGTACATAATTACCCATGAGACAGATGGTCCACAAGACTGAAACTGCATCAGCGCATTTAATTCAGTGCGAAGGGGGAAATGAATTGACATGTGAACTGAATGTAAATTTCTGTTCACAAGACTAAAGATTCACGAGACCAAAAAGGAATGGGGTGGCCAGACGGAAAAGGGACTAAGGGTTCCCCAGACCGAAGCTTCGTGAGACCGCAAGTGAATTAGGGTCAGTAAGACGGCAGGTTCGTGAGATAGAAAGTTACAGCAATGGATTAAATCCAACTCCACTACATGAAAACTGGACTTGATTGTGTATCTAGGACAAATCAATGAGTCTTAATTCTGACTTAACATACGCCAGAGTGCTTTGGGATCAAATCATTGAGAAATTCGATGTAAGGTTATGAATCTTCATTTCAGTGCAGGTCTCTGGCATGAAGTTTTGATTGTTGCTTCAGTGATTTCTTACACAATGAGTTAATGGGGCTTCTCCACTGAATTAACTGTGTGTGAGAGAATCCTTTGGAAGAACCTTGTTGCAAAGATTTACACAGTGAGTCAGTAATCGGGCTTCTCCAATGACTTAACTTTATGTAAGAGAAATCTCACAGTAAAATCCTGTACAAACTCTGTCAACATAGTCACTTGAAATCAGACTTGCTTTAGTCAATTTAAGTTATGTACCATATGCCTTTGAGGGGAATATTTAGAAACCCCTTTATAGAACTACTGCACTAGACTCTACATCAGTGAAGACTTAAGTTGGAACAAAGTGGGGAGGTATGATGTCATATGGCACATATCACACAAGGAAAGGGGTTATTGTATTATACTGGATCTCCTTTTTTTGAGCTGTAATTTATGAACAGGAAAAATTGCATGTACCTTGTCATGAAAAAAACAACTGCTCGAGCTGTGTTTGCATGTAATGAGTACTGTCAGGTACAGGGGCCTATTAAACTAGTCACACTTTTAGGCGCATTTGGCCGCTTGGTGAAATCTAAATGTCGCATTTGTGAAATTTTGGGCCCATATGGGAAACTCCACATCAAAGAGGACACAAGTGTCAAAAGTTGAATTTGATTCCACAATTTTATTTCATCAATTGCAGGTTAGGGGGACACCTAAACCTTATGAATCTGTATTGGTGTCACCTGTTTTCACCTGTTGTCTATACTATTTTATGGTTTATACATGACCAGTGTGGGAAAACTGAAAAATTGCAAATTTCCCTTAAAACTACCTCCTGTAGTTCTGAAGTGAAGTCCCTTCTGTATTGAAAACTGGTTTAGGATTAATATTTTGCATTTTAAATAATGCTTGGGAATGATCCTTCCATAGTAAGAACAAAAAAATTGGTATTTCGAACGATAGGGTGGGGTTTATAAAATTTATGCTAGACATTTCCATGCAACCTATAACGTCCATAACATTTTGAACATTCCCCCCCCCCAAATACAGTAGAATGAAACCTCATATTCAAAGCTAACTTTGATGAGTTGTCCCATGAATCATAACAAATAAAATTTGGGTAATTAAACTAGACAAACAAGTGTTACGGATGTTTTATTTTGGACAATATTTGACCGTTGCCATCTACACATTTTTGTCCTTTATCATAAAAATGTAACTGCTTGATTTCAGTTGTACTATGAAAAAGTACTTTTGATGGAGCAACTAATGAAGTAGAAATAGTAAAATTTGGCTAATTAAAGCTGGGCCAAAAATTTCAAAATTATGATTTTGAGAAAGATGTTACAGACGTTACATTCAATAACATTAGAAATATGTAACATCTGTAACATTTTTTATTTTCTTTATTAACTTCACTCAAATTAAACTTATTGATTTTAATGATTCGTGTTCATATTTGGAACTTGTTCATGATGGGTTATGGTTTGAAACAGGAAATGTGAAATAACATTTACTTAAGCTAACCTAACCAGCGTTTCAGACGTTACATGTAACATCCGTAACTTTTAAATGTAATGTCCATAACAACAATCAGTTGGATCATGTCTAACAAACGAATTGCTTTTTACAATATTTTGGTCTATGTTTGTATAGTGTGTACTTAGACCAAGAACAGCAGAGTAAGAAGTATAAGATTGAAAAAGTAACTTTACAGAGTTTAGCTAATCAGGGTTCTAGCCAGCCCATTTAACCGGCGGTGCGCCCAGTTTGAATTTGATTTCGCTTCTCAGTGCCCGGTTTGAAAAATTTCGCCCGGTTTGAAAGTTGTGCACCCCGTTTTAAATTGTAGGCCTATGGATTAAGCACTACTAAAACTGTAAATAAAACACGGACTTTCAGTTAAACCAACACAACCATGAGCCCTGATATATTTACTTTTTTAGCTCATCATCCTGCCCCAATTGCAACTGTCGCAGATTCTGTTACTTCCCGACCTCCACATTGCAAAATTTTCACACCGTATACTTGTAGTGAAGAGTGGCTGGTATACATAGACTCACTGAATATGTTCTGCACATGTTCAATATATAGTGTTTGCACGGGTAACCCATGTACGAGAGTACCCGCCTGCCCAATGGTTCTGTAAGCCGGTTCCAAATTTACTACCCGGTTCCGAACAAAATGTTGCATGCCAAAAAATCATCCTGCATTTATCATTTCCCCAGAAGATTGAGCCACTTGTTTGTTTGCTGGTTTTTTTTCGTTGAAAAAAGAAGCGCAATGAAAGAGATTAAAATTATCACAGATTTAACCATTTCAGAGTTTTTTCTGAAGAGTCTTTGTCGTGAGGTCGCTTTTTCTACAGAACGGATCTAGGCTTCGCCAAATCAACTGCTACTGTGCACAGCTCACATACGTAATGAATAGTGCACAGTATATCAACTGACCTTTATAGGGCCCATTCCCCAAATGTGAAACATACGTCTTGTGTGTGAAAAGCATGACAAGGGCATCATTACGTAGTAGCTTGTTTACAAGATTCTGGTCGGCCACTGGCTCGTGAAAGCTAAACAGAAAACCCCCACGTGTAATACGCAACGCAAATCAACGTTCCTCAAACTTTGAATCAGTTAATTTAGTGTTCAAAACTTTTGATAAACCAGAATGCAAACATGCATTCAGGTTTCGATGGTATATGTTCTATTCCAAATAATGCCACGATGTCCCATACCTTTCAGTCACTGGTCAGGTGCTGTCTTAACACGTTGGAAAAAACAGTTTTGTGTTCCTATTTAATCTTGGGAATTCTTGAAAAATTTGCGTTTTGACCTCTGGTGACCCGAGATGATGATCTTGGGAATTCTTGGGAAATTTTGCTGCTTGATCTCTGGTGACCCCAGATGACCTTTGACCTCCACCACAAACAATAGGGTTCATCTCCTCACCATAATGCATCTACATACTAAGTATGAAATCTATCACAGCTTCCTGCCATAAGATATCATGTTAACAAAGCTTTCAATGTTTGACCCCCCAGTGACCCCAAAAGACCTTTGACCTCCACCAAAAATAATAGGATTCATTTTCCTACAATAATGCATCCACATACTAAGTATGAAATCTATCCAAGCTTCCTACCTGGAAATATTGTGTTAACAATATTTTCATGGTTTGACCCCCGGTGACCCCAGATGACCTTTGAAACCCACCAAAACGATACGATTCTTTCTCTTAATGTAAGGCATCAACATACAAAGTATGAAATTTATCCAAGCTTCCTACCTCAAGATAATGTGTTAACAAGGTTTTCAGAGTATGACCCTGGTGACCCCAGATGACCTTTGATCTCCTCCAAAAATGAGAGGGTTCTTCCTCTTACCATAATGCATCTACATACTAAGCACGAAATTCATCCAAGCTTCCTATCTCAAGGTATTGTGTTAACAAGGTTTTCAGGGTTTGACCCCTGGTTACCGAAGGTGACCTTTGACCCCTACCACAAAACAGTAAGGTTCTTCCTCTCAATATGGGGCATCTATGTACCAAGTTTGAGAGCTGTCAGAGCTTCCCTTCTTGAGATATTGTGTTAACAGAGCTTTCAGGGTTTGACCCCCGCTAACCCCAGATGACCTTTGACCTCCCCTAAAAATGATAGGGTTCTTCCTCTTACCATAACGCATCTACTACAAAATATGAAATTCATCACAGCTTCCTACCTCGAGATATTGTGTTAACAAGGTTTTCAGAGTTTGACCCCCGGCGACCCCGGTGACCTTTGACCCCCACCAAAAACAATACGGTTCTTCCTCTCAATATGGGGCATCTATATACCAAGTTTGAGAACTGTTGCAGTTTTCATTTTTGAGATACCGTGTTAACGAGCATAGTGTCACAAACACACATACATACATACACACACACATACACACACACATACACACACACGCCATCATGAATACATATAGGTTTCTCTTACCATCGAAACCAAAAATCAGAATTTTTTTTATAAAGCCCCCCGAAAACATCTGCTCACGTGTTTATGAAATCACATTCCCAATATACCGACTCCCCGTCCTTCTGAGTGTGAAGCAAATGACAGTCACCGCAGGATATATGCCTCCGTTGTACAAAAAAAGTTGACAGCCTAACAAGAGTTGCAATAGCCTAAACTAGGCCTAGCCTATACCTCACTTCGTTAATACCTCGAGTATACCAAAAAGAAAAAAACACCTCGATGAACGGTTAAGTGTGTTACCATTATGCAAATCAACACTTTGCCGTGTGTGAAGTACTAAGATAAGCCTGTAAACACTTTAAATATTCATGAAAAGTTACGGACCGAATCATGCACTATTGCATCATAGTTTGCACCAAAATGGCGCTTGTGCGAAGTTTTTGACACTGAAATTGAAAGGTGCCCGGATGTTAACACGAAGCTATAGCTACGTACGAACCTACGAATATGGGTGAGCTTGCTGTGGAGCATAATAGTTACTAGTTAATACTAGTTACTGCCGCAGAAGGCAGTACGTATGGATGACATAGCTAGGGATTTTCATGTCATCCTAATGTTCTGAGTGTATACTACATGCAGGCAAAGCATTATTGGCTCTGCATGCAGAGAAAGGCTGTTCTACGGTATGCTTGGTAGAATGTACTAGAAAGTTCCACGGCATATGACATGTTTCACAGTAACTGACCCAAAAGATAAACCTGTTCCTTTGTGATAAATAAAAATGGAGATAATATGTTTATTAACCTTTTTGATCTCCAGTTAACATCTAGACCAGCTAGTGAGATAAAAAAAAATAAAATGAAGCTCACAGGCTTGTGCAATATAATGCACAAAACATTTTCATCACTGAAAAGCACTAAAATTTGACAGCAAATTGTCCCCACACAGAAAATGCTGTCCAAATATGACTATAATCATGAAAGCAATTCTCGGTGTGTGACAACTTCTGTTTAATTAACTATTTATTCCAGATAGCATTGACCCATTCCATTGATTAAGTAAAAAATCAGTCATCTATGCTTCTGTTTTGGGTAGTTATGGTCTGGAACTGACTTTTGTTTCTGTTATGTTTTGCTGTCAAAAATCACTCAAAAATGAAAACTGCAGCTGGAATCCACAAAGACAGAGGGAATATAGCATGACTGCTGCATGAATGAATAATTACCAGGATAGCAATTCAGTGATACCGGGATCACACTTGTATCTAATTGTGGACGTGGTTAATTTTCTGCTTTTGGGGTTGCTAATGTTACTATTTGCAGTGCTGTCAAACTTTTAGCATGTAACATTAGCACACAATAAATGCATTCCACTGGAAAAATACTGCATGTATTCATACCCTTTCATGATCAATTTATAGCATCTACCTGTTTGAAGGTAACATAATAGTAAGGGTGGCAAATATCCATGATCTGTCACCTCACCTGACTAGGTATGGTTTGCTGTCAAGAATACATAAGGTCTGCAACATAGTAACATTAGCACACACTTTTTCAAAATTTTTTATCCAAACCATTATTAAACACACCATATTTACATCTTAATTTTCAGAAATCTTGCTCCTGCTGAACTTATAAGGTCAATGAAAACACAGATTTATTTCCTATGCATACTAGGGTATGCCTTATGTTTGACACCCTAGGTCAATGTTGCTAATGTTACTATTGACAGCACTGTAATGGGAACCTAACACTATTTCTAGTTAAATTTCATTTGAACAAAGGAAATGCACAAGTAGTTATCTCCTTTTTATTTTTTTTATTGAAAATTGGAGCCTAATGCATCAAACCAAGGGAACTTTAAGCATCATTGGAAATTTTTATTTTTTCTCCTTTGTGGGAACAAATTGGGTCATTTATTGTGAAACATGTCATATAGTAGGCTACACAGTGTGGCACACGAGGATTAAAGATAGCAATTTTCGATACGATACAATTTTACTCGATGTCTAGCTGATCCACCCGAAGGTGCGTCAGCAGGCTCGAAAGCAGGAAAATTTGAGTCTCAGATTGTAAGGGTTAAGGGGAATATGTAATCCCGTCAGGGTAAAACCATCCAGAAAACCGAAAGTTCTGATTGTCGATGTCTGAACAGCTGCGAGTTTAGCTTGCTTTTAGCGTCAGAAAAGGTCCCAAATTCCAATCTGAGAAAGTTATAGACCTTATGAAGTACTCATTTTTTCTCTACTGGTTATTTTCCATCACGTTTCTTTTATTAATAATTTTCGATTTGAAATGAAACGACACAATTTCATTGCGAAAATATGAGTCTTCTTGAATTGATTGCTACCTCGAGCTCCCGGCCCGATACAAGTGTAAGTATCAGGCATGTGTTATGGAGTCTCTGTGCCTATCAAAATGGGCTGCTATTTAAGTCACCATGATACCGGGTTCCTGTTTTTTGTACCTCATGCAAACATGAATATAAACGTTTGGCAATCGTAATTGCGAAGTTCAGCATGAAATGGTGTATCTAGGATACCGTGGCTCTAGATTTTTCCGTGATTTGAGCATAATTACAACACATGTAAAATAACATGGTTTGAAAGTTTCTTGAGACACCGTAGGAAGTTTTGTTCACGTCTATCCTCCTTTTTCGTACATTTTTAATACAAAAGTCAAATACCGGTGTCTGTAAAAGTTTACGAGTGTTCCTGGGCTTATCTGTATAAATGTGGTTCAGTTTTGAACTTTGGGTGAGTGTCGATTTTATCCAAAATCGATCGACTGACCATGTCTTGGTTACAATAAATGAAGATTCACGCCAAAACACGACACATTTTTCAGAGCTTTCCCGCCAGAATATAGCATCGTTAGACTTGGAAAGCCCCGCCTATCGTAGTACAGTAACAATGAGTTACGTACGGTCATTCGAAATAAAGTTTGTAAGTAAAAATAGTGTTCGCAAAATGGTGTGAATTTGAAGTGGTTTGACTACTTCTAAAAATGTAAAACCGCAGAGCTTCCAGGGGCTTCTTCTATCTGAACTGTACAATTTATGCAGCAGAATAAACACAGGTTGGTTTTTCTTTTTTTTTCATTTTTCTTTTTTTTCTTGGGGGGGTAAATCTCTGAAACATGATGAATATATAATCTTCCTAAGCCTAGGACAAAATATGAGGAGATTTGTATGATGCTTTTAATTACAGTTAGGGCAACTACTTACATCTAAGATTATACTTTGAGAGCCTGCTTTACACTTTTGGAATTTACAAAATTGGAGACTGACAGAAAAAACAGTGTAAGCCATCTCTCCACAACAATTCATATTGTCTAAAATACTGTACTGAATGAATACATAAAATGAGTCACCTAATTCCAAATTTGGTGCAGAGATGCCAACTTTCAAATATGGCTTCCAGTATTTTTCACATCAAAAAAGGGTATTTTGGACATCAAAAGAGTATTTTCTTCAAGCTAACATACGCTACCCTAGCCTAGGCCTAGACTATAGGCTAGCCACATTCTGAGGTTAGTCACCTAGCTTTACTCATTAGGCTAGGTCTAACGTTACAGCTTTGCCCACATAATTTGGATTACTTTTAACGATGAAATACCACATTTTTATGTATTCAAGCTTGAATGCTTGTTTCCTTGGATTGGGGGGAATTATTTTGTCGTGTATGAAACAACAATGGCCTAATTAATCCAGAATGAGCAGTTCTATGTGCGGCTATTTCACAGAGTCCATCACGGTAGGTTACATAACAATATTACACAGTTATAAAGCAGCGCTGGAACTAGCAGTACACATGCCTGTGTCTCTAGTGAATACAAGTAACGAAACGGAGTCAAAGTTAACATCACTGTATCTAACTGGTCGTATCCAGGAGGTGGCCATAAACAGACCAATGAATGAATTTGTTACTGTGCACTACAGGCAGCAGGTCGGGGTCGTGATATCGTGACCTCTGATGTATAGTCTCCCACTCCAGTCGCACTTTTATTTACACTGTTATTTTTAGAAATCGGATTTCCGTATTTTTAGCGATCCTTTTTCCATATTTTTACTGGGCAAAGCTGATTACCGTATTTCCTACCAAAATACATACAATTTGGCCCAATTTGCATATAATTTACATTTACTTTCATCAATGGTTCCCAAAATTGAATGTTTCTATTTTTTGAAATTAAATCATACGTGTAGGAAGTGGGGGTTAGGGAGACTAATCCCTCAGTCAGTCAAAAATGTGTGGGACTTAAGTTATGATTCCCCAATTGCCAACAGTTTTCAAGGATGAAAGCCCATTTAACTGTTCCTCTGTGAAATAAAATCAAATTTTTTCAACCGGCCTATTTATCAAATGTTTCAGTATTTCATACTTTACAAACTAAACAAAATGTAGCATTAAAACACATCTCAGCTTAAGGTCACCCAAACATTCAAAAAAATTTTCAAGGTGAGGATGACAATCCCTTCTCTCCCCTCCCCAAGACCCCTGTCCCAGGATGGATTGGATAGCCAGCAAGGAACAGCTTCCTATGCTTAAGTAGACCCCTGTGGGCTGAGGGTTGTAGAATATGCCCACGGTATTTCCTGCCTGTCGTAAGAGGCGACTTAAGGGAAGGACTTGCACCGTATTTAAACTTTGCTTGACACTATAAAACAAGTTTGTGTTGGTGTGTCGTTAAATTTCATCTAACTAACTAACTAACTAACCTATGCTTAAGTGATAAATTTTTAATGCAATCTGTTTTTGTTGCAAAGCATTTATGGAAGGTAGGGAAATCAGGATACAAATGATATTCACCAGCAATGCAAACTGCATTTTGTACACTTTTTTCCAAAATGAATACATGGTAACAACTGTTTGCTGAGAAAAAGCTCTGAGACTAAGTGGGAGAGGGGCAGGAGGTTCCAAAGAAATGAGCTGGTGAAAATGACATGATGGATGATATCCTCTTACATCAAAATTTTTGTAAAGCATAAATAATTAAATAAAATACTAAAACATCTTTTTTCGAGTAAGATTTCCTTTTTCTAGTGACAACAAACATTTGCTAGTTTTGGTTTGTCCCCTGGACAACACCACAAGTCCATTTAGTTTTAGTAGTGTTGTACATTAGCCTAGGATACCCAGGCACTTTGTTCCCCAAACTAGGCCTAGGCTATTCACATTTTAAGTTTTTGCTGCATGTTACTGTGTGAGTTACATGCATAACAGGTGCATGTGTTGCTGCAGTGATTGTTGCTACATACGCATACGCATATGCGCATGTGTGAATGTAACCATAGTTATGGGCAATGTCACAATTGAACATGCAATGCCTGCTTGGCACACAGAGCGTAAACAACATAGTAACAAGATTTAGCAGCTTGATAGAATGTTTAAGAAATAAATCAGGATCGCTTGTAAATATCAAAATTTTCTGACATTTTAGACAGTAAGTGCAAGCATTCTTAAAATGAAGGGTCTTAAACATATTAAACATCCATAGATATCAATTGAGTAGCCTATAGGTCCTACGTGAATTTGAGAAAGATCGAGACCAGTCAAAATTTTTGAAAATGCAGTAGCATAGCCCAGTTTTGCAAATGGCATATGCTGCCCCAGCTTAGTATGGAAAGCCTTAAAAGTGACCCAAACACACTGTCAGAAGACTACGGACTGGTAGTGTATGCCACTTACTAGTTAGCCTGCTGTAAGCAGGCTATTGTTGAGTTTTATCAGCTACAACTACAATTCTTAACATTTGCTTACCCCCTAATGTACAGTATACCACAGACGAAGTTTAGTACAATACAACAGCCTGCCAACTAATTCTAGCCAATCTCATTTCCGAGACAAAAATAACTTTACGATAATTAATGCACACATCATCAGCGTTGGTAAGGGTAAGTCAACACGAGCGACCGGTTGCTTCGCTACAGCAGACAACTCTTTTCACTTGTATACACATTATGCAGTGCAGTACAGCTATTACTGTATAGTCACTGGCTTAGCTGCTACCATGTACATGTATACATATACAGCTAGCAAGGAACGTTGTCGTCTTGTCCATGCGAGGGCCTACATACAGGCCAGTTTGTACAAACCGGCAAGACCTGGCACAAGATCCTACGCCTAACGTTAGGCTTGCCTTTTCACTGCAAGGATTAGCTCGATTTTTAGCCCATACCTGATAACTACATACCTTTTTAAAGGTCGTGTGACATGAAAATAACATAGTTGGATATTTGATGTAAAAAGCATTAAAAATCCAGAAAATAGCCACAATTCCAATTAAAATCCATCAAATATTGACCATTTTACAGGTGAATTTCTCTTTCACACTGGTATCATGAATAAACATGAGCTAAATATGCAAATATGTGACATCCAAAGAGGGACATACCATATATGGCACATGTTAGCCTTTGTTTATTTAACCTTAATTTCAAGGACACTGGTAGCATTGATATTCCCCGAGGGGTTTATTATAAAAGTTAAATTGTTTTCCTTCAAAAACATTGATGTCACACACCAGACTGTAATCTGTATGATCAGTAATTAACAAAAGAAATCTTCACACTGTGCAACACTCCACATCATTATTTTTGCATAGGCAATTAGCTTCTTCAGAAACCATCAAACTTTGAAGATGTATATTTTGAGAACCGTAAAAGATATTGAAATAATTCCAATGGATCTTTGATTGGAGGACTTAATTCTTTAACTGACAAGTGAAACAGCTCTTTTTGGTGGCATGTCACACAACCTTTAAGATGTCACCATATCTTCAGAGGTATTCGTACGTGCGTCGTTGCAGGCCGTTGATATACATGAATAGTCAGTACCGTGAACACAATGTGACCTTCTTATGAATAATAATCTATCCCGCATTTTGGGGATTTGTGTAAATGAAAACTGGACGAAGGTTTGCAGACTCTGTATAGAATATATACAGGGGTTGTATTATGATTTCTGAGAGAGCGCCATCTTTTGGAAGGCCGCTACAGAGTCTGCTCAGCAGGCTACTTACTAGTCCATCTGCACTATGGCCATCATCAGCATAGCCAGGCCCGGCACCAAGGGGTGGGGTGGGGGATGGGGGCATTTGCCCCATCAGCTCTGCCCCCCAAATGCCCCCCACTCAGCTCCTGAAGGGAAGTGGCCTGACGGGAGGAATAGCCTAACTCAATGAAAATATTTGGAATTTTGCCACTGGATGATGTATTACAAACCAAAATATACCTGTCCTGAGGCTTAATTTTTTACCACTTGAGAGATATATGCTAAAACCTCAGAGCTTCCGGCGGGGGCTTCCGGGCGGATCCCCACCTTTGAGCCCCCACCAGGGGCTCAAAGGTGGGCCCCTGGACCTCAACCACTTAAAGGTATAGTGGTCTGGAAGAAGCCTTGAACATTTAAATTATTTGGAGTCTTTGCATTTGATGATGCATTGTTAAGGGCCAATGATTTTCTGCTTCACAAATCACGAAATTCCGTTTTTAACTTCCAAATTCCGCAAAATTCCGTTTCAAGCAGAACCACTTTCCGTGATTTTTGGATTTTGGAGTAATTATGTTGAAAACAACTCCTAAACTTGTCTGGTTACGATCCTGCAGCAAACACTAGTGACACACAAGCGACGTAGCCTAACACACTACAATACAGGCAAACTGAAGCCTATACCGGCAAAATTTTGCCTATTTTCATAAACACAGCGGGAAAAAAATCGGCAAAACGGGAAGCTCCTTGCCGGGAAATTTTGCATCTCGCGGGAAATCCCGCTGCGTTCAAAAAAAATCTATAACGATGTGAGAATTTGGAATGATTTTAAAACCAACATTAAGAAGAAAAATAATTGATCACTACTCTAGTTGAAACCTTTAGGAAAGAAACATTTTAATTTACCAGCTTACAAAGAGGTTTGTTTATGTGTGCTGTTCTTTCATTTTTAACTGAATCCCTTGGTCATGCACACCCAGCCTTTGATCAGCGGTCGCACACTCTAATGAATCTCACTTACTGTACGCACAGCTAATGCAGTGCAGACTACAGGATACTGAGTCAGTCCTACGTCCCATTATCTACTGTGGCTTTGTGTCCAGTGTGCCGTAACCTGCATCGTAACAACAAATAACTTTAAGTTTGTCACTGTAACTTCTGCAATGGAAAGTAGGCCTGCCTCAACCATGTGTTCAAATTTCTCATAAACTGCTTTCTTGTTTATCAAAATCCACTACCTACTGTACCCACTGATCCTTCGTGATAATTACAGTAAAAATCTTTCTAATGTTCTGGGCCGAGATTTTACCCATACAGTACAGTTACCTATGTACAGTACGATACAGCAGTCACTGTACATGCAGTTATCACATACGAATGTTCGTTCGTTGCCTGTCTCTTCGATATGCTGTGCTGAAGCAGTGCACGTGATTATGGCACGCTCCACTAGCAAATGAGGGGTACACAAAAATGGAAAATATTTTGCTCTTTTTTGCCATAGATTTGGAAACTTAAAATGTGGAAACAAATTGTTTGAATAGCAATGAAAAATTATGAGCAACATAAAGGTAGGAATCATTTTAGTATTAAGGTAGTAACAGGATAGATAGGACATGGATACAAGATTTTTTTTTCTGTGCACACAGCGCAATATACTCCTTGAAAGAATGTGTACAATGCTAGAGCTGATGAAGTGAATTTTGTTTCCAAAAAAACTCTTTCCACCAAAAATTTGAAGTCTTAGCAATTGATTTGAGACAAGAGAATATTATTGTGGTTGAAATATGTGCATAGTTTATGTAGCGTAACTGTTTTACCAAAATTTACTTCTTTAGATAATGAAAGCATGTCATCTTAATGTAAGGGATAAGTATGAAATCCAGGAACATAAAAGTCAAAGCAACTGATGTATCTATTTGGATATGTATTTTATGGTCACAGTAATTTTTCAGCACTTTACTTAACTGGCACATGGGGAATCTGTGAGTATCAGAGAGTTAGGGGACTTTTGGAAAAAAAGATCACGACGGCGGAGCTCCCAGGTGGGACCTGTTCTATTCAGCCAGTCTAGAATGGAACCACTGTCGGGTGGGTCAGCTAAGTCAAAAGTTTGTCCCTTGGGGACGTTGTTACTCCTTCAGGGAGCAGAACTCCTTCAGGAGTATTGTTTGGTTTTCGTCCCTGGCTCTTCGCCAGACAGTCGGGGGACTTTTGGGAAAAAAAAAATTACTTTCACACTACTTCTCGGCCTTAGTATCCGCACGTTCCCAATCCACACGCACTGCGTGGAAAACACGCACTGCAAGCTGTCTTTTGACGTTCATATATTGCCTACATATGAACAGTACATACAATGTAGGTGCTGAACTTTACGGGATGACTGTACGGCGCAAAAGAGAATTGAACCTAGATCGCTTGACAGAGGAACAAAACTAAAATAACTGTAACAAACTTTGGAGTAAAAAAAAACACAAGGAGACTTTAGATAAGTAATTCATGAACAAACAGGTCAAAGTACAGTATTATGAGTGCTAGATGTATATGCGTGAATTTAGTTACGTCGGGCTCAAACAAAGTCCTGTCGGGCTACCACGTACAGTCTGATACCAAAAAAACCCGACGACTACTTCTCTCAAAAATATTTTCCGAGCCCTGGCCTGAGATGCGACCATCAAGGCCCGGAAGGGCCGTTTCCTGTAGGGCTGCAACGGTTAAACGGTTAACCGGTTAACCAACCGATCGGTCGGTTAAACGACTGCCAAATGTTGTTTCGTTTGACCGTTTTTGCATCCTAATAAATCTGTCGCCGCAGTTCACCATTATACCTAAACTCGTTTATGCAGTAAACCGCAGAAGTTGCTTGCCCAAAACCACGTAACAATGGGTAAACTTTGGATGAAAAATTACAAAAGGTTTAAAAAAAGACCTTTACAATGTCAGTTGTACAGCTGCGTTGCATTGCTTTGACTGGTATATCGATCCGTTCACCCCATGATCTGGGAGTGGTTTCCCGAAATAGTGTGACAATAAACTCTTTCACGCAACTTTTTAAAAGGATTAAAATTATCAAAGGTGGCAGGGATTAAACTATGCAGTACACGCTTCAACAATCCACCATACCTTTTAAAGTGTGGAGCACTGTAAACTTGATAGATAAGACTAAAAAACTTTACCTCTAGACGGCAGAAAAATGTATGCTTAATATCGTGCAAGATAAATGCACTTCGGGAATTTTCCCCGGCATAACTTCCAAGGTTACATGTTTACAGTTCATCAGTCTCAAAACATATGCAATCTGCACAAAAAAAGGGACCAATTAAGCTATGTAGCTCTGGGCTTAATTATGCAACCCTGGCTTGCAAGCCTTGTAGGTGCAACTAAAATATTTGTAACTATGTAGCCTCCCCACTTAAGCTGACTTCATAATTTTAACAAAAAACGATTAAACATTTTTTATAATTTTTTCAACGTTAGTATAATTCCTGGAAAAGTTTCAACCCCCAAAATTCCCAAAGATGAGTGAAATTCTTTCGGTCATTTCATTTATAAACCCCAGATTATAAAATATGGAGCATTCCAATGGTGAACTTCATGAATAATCATACTAATTTCAAACATAATTAGCATAGTTCGTTGAACTTGCTGAACGAACCGGCCCACTGTACGTACGTGCATTGTACAGTACAATACAGTATGTGTAATTAGCAGAGCTGATTAAGCTTGCTGAACGAACCGGGCCGGCTGGCCAGCCATGTGCTTCGCTGTTTCGCACTTTGCATGAACGATCGTTCATGACATACCGTACGTACATTGTACAGTACAGTATTGCATACGAGACAACTATGCCCGAGTCCCGTTATAACATTAAGTATGAGGGTAGCTACAGTTATCAAAAAGTTTCGCCGTTCATAATTACGAAGAAACTGGTATTTTTAGTAGGTATTAGGTAAAAAGACATGCGATGTAAGGCAAGTTAAAATTCAACGTTACGATTTTTTACGGAGCATGCAGTAATACATATGGGTAAAAATTTTCACACCATTACGACATAATGGTGCTGGAATTCTTAGCAGACACACGTATATTACGTATGAATTGCAGCAAGGTCACAAGGCACACAAAAGTACACTGTATGTGGTACATTTGTACTCGACACTGCTCAAGGCATGTGCGATACTGTATCCCTGTAGCCGGAGAAGTGTGTCTTGAACTGCGATAATGCCAGTGATATCCATAGGCTTTTCATCTTACGGTGCTATGTTAGACCGCAAAAATCTCGAAAACGGTAATCAGTGGCATAACAAAAAGTATGCATGTTTGTGATAAGTTTGAATAAATGCGTGATTCGCCCATGCATACGGACTGCTTGCCAAAACATCGCAAATAATGCAAACGTTTTAACTTGCAGGCTACTTCGACAATCATCACTACCGGCGCCATTTTAAGTGTAGAAACTTTGGTATTTAATGTGGTGGCGCTCTTCCGAAATGTTTATTTTGTTTATATTCCTTGACTAGTTTTTATTTTCGGTTAACCGTTAACCGTTGGGTTAATAACAACGGTTAAACGGATAGTGAATTAACCGGAAATGCACAGCCCTAGTTTCCTGCAATCTGGGAGGCTTCATTTTGCCAAAAATTTTCTGTACGCTATGGGCGAACCCATGGTCGCGCTCCGCTTAGATAGTAAAAAAATATTATCACGCGGGAAATAATTTCCAGCTAGCCGGGAAATCTGCATTTTTTCCAGCCCTGGTCTTAAATACCCTACTTGTTTTCTGATCGTAACTTTAAGGGGTTTTGATGATTTTAAGGTGAATGTGCAATCATTCCAGAAGGTAAAATGTCTGTGTAGGCCTTTGGTATATATGCAGACATTCATGTGACATGGTTTTAAAGAAAAATAACTCAGTTTTTTGTCAAATATTTACATGTATTTTGAGCCTGACAGTTTTTGCTAAATTCCGTGAAGGTTCCGTGCAGAAAAATAAATTCCATATTTTTCTACATTCCGCAATCAGTGGCACTACATTGTGAACCAAACTACGCTAGGCCTATATCCATCCTGAGACTTAATTTTTCACCCTAAGATATGCTAAAACCCCAGGGTGCATTCCATGTAAAGCCTACGCCGAAGGTACGCCGAGGTTTTCGTGACCGTACGCCGGGATGTACGCCGGGATGTACGCCGGGGTGTACGCCGGGATGTACGCCAGGATTTTCTGTACAGTGCACATACAAAGCATGTACATAGCAATCCATAGGCGTGCGTAGATGCGTACAGTATACATGTACGTGATACGTACACAGTCACCATACATTGGCAATGCACGTACAGGTATATAGTATACACACATTATAGCTAAGTCAGAGGCAATCCGTAAGCGATTGTATGTACGTATGTATACATGTACGTAATGCATACACCATTCATTGGCAATACAAGTAGGCCTACAGGTATATATAGCACAGTACTGTGCGTGAACATACTAGCGGGAGTTGACTGAATCGGCCCGCCGGTATGCCGGGAGTACCGTTTGCCCGCCAACTACGCCGGCAATCCTCAACTTACTGCATTTTGCACGCCGACAAAGGCTAGTTTCTAAGCCGCCACGCCGACCGAAATCGTATGGCCACGCCGAAGATCTTCGGCGTATAGTGCACTAAATGCACACTGGCTAAAACCTCACAGATTCTGGGGGCTTTTCCCACTGGACCCCACCAGGGGCCCTAAGACGCGCCCCTGGCCCCACATACTTAAAGGTACAGTAGCCTGACGGGAAGAATAGCCTAGCCTAGCCTAATACTTAATTTTATTTGGAATCTTTGCATAAATTTGATGATGCACTATGAACCAAAAATATCCTTCCTGAGACATAATTTTTCACCCAGAGATATGCTAACCCTCAGAGCTTCCCAGACCCCACCAGGGGCCCTAGGGTGGGCCCCTGGACCCCACCTGCTAAAGCTCTCACTTCACGCTCGATTTTGTACTAGCCTACACACAAAAATTTTCCCCCCACCCCCAACATTTTCTTTTGCCCTCCATCTTCCCCCTCCCCCCACCCCCACTTTTAAAATCCTGGTGCCGCCACTCCCTTTAGTAGTGCTGTGCGTTTCAGCACAGCACTGTTCAAAGACTTAAGTTACAGTCTAGGCTAGGTCTATGTTCTAAAAAGTTAAGAACCAGGAGACATGAACTGAAATACTGAATAGGCCTACGTATAATTGCGTGATACAGACGTCGTGTGTTTGCTAAATGTCTAGCCTAGTCTATCAATCATCTCGGTTTTACCCGCGGCTGATAACTTGTTGCCACGCCCGAGTTATGGTCTCGGCATCACTAGTATAGGCCTACGGGCGCCTAATGTAATGGCTTGGACTACAGTAACTGTTACACACTATAAAGTATAATGGCAGTGGCACTGAAAGTTACTGCAACTTTAGACTATACACCTGAAAGTTTCCACTCACTGACCGACATGGGAGTGGCAAGTTGCTCAGACATGCAATGACACATAGGCTAAGTTGGTCTAATCATTCAAAACTTACGGAGTTGGTGTTTCCCTCTCCACGAGGTAGGGACATTGACAGCTACAATGTGATGGTTGCAATTTAACTTTTATCTTTAAACTTAACATTACACTAACGAAAACTTTTCCTTCTCACCTTTTTCTCCCAAAAGCTCACTTTAGGGCCAGATCGGTGCATCCACAGTATACCAAATGTTTGGTGCGGCGGTCGAAATTATATTGCGGCGCGGCCAACAGTACTACATACAATGCTGTTCTGTATAGGTGCACACGTACTGTTTGGTCCTCGGTCCGTATATACTCCCTGATCTGATATGGCAACGCTATTACAAAATTTGTGTACCAATTCCAGCGCAGCTGTCAGCTATGCGATGTGAAATTATGTGTAGAAATAAAGCTAGCTACTAGGGCGAGGTCTCGCATCTGCGCACTGAAGTGCAAACAAAGCCAGGGGGTATTGCGAAAAGATGAAAAGTTACTCTGCCGATCTTTGCCTTGGCAATTTGTATTTGAATTGTCAGAAAAACTTTGCATTGTTATGAAATCATTGGGATATCAGTCTAATTACATTGTGTTGAGTAGTAAAACGATCTGTGCTTGTACTGTAGGACAGAGGTGGCCAGGTGGGGGCATGGGGCCACTGCTTCAGAGCCATATATTAGGAATATATGGCTCTGCATAGTCCCCCATCGGGAAAGGCAGCCCCTGTCGCGGATTTTTTACAGTTTCGTCGGGGAGTCTTAGCCGATACGAAAAAGTATGCAGTCCCACGACTAATCGCCCCGACAGTTTACCTTTTTTGCCCTCAATAGGACGATTTCTCTAATAAGAACCCAAAATTCTAGGCTCGCTACGCGCGCTGTAGAGTCACTCCAGTTTCTTCAATAGTTCCATTCCACAAAGCTAGATAGCACAAGTCCTGCCCACCTTACCAAATAGCATGTAGGCAGAGAATGCAGTTTAAGTCGAGGCCTCGCAAATTTCATCCCATATCGTAAAGCCTGGTTGCTGTTCTCTTGTGTGTGTCATGCGGTACGGTCAGTTGGTTAGCGACTCACGGAGCAAAATTTGGCTATTTCATCGGGTAGTCCAGGTGGTTTCTATACAAATGTACGTTATCCTCGATATGGTCTGTGAGCCACAACTGGAAAAAAGGCCGTGGTCGTCTCGACTTGAACCAATTGGGTGGAAACTGGGACGTTAAACCTCATCTAACCTAAACTAACCTAACCCGATATGGTCTACAGCCCCTGCAGTTTTGTTTTTTTGTTTGTTTGTTTTTGTTTTTGTTTTTTTTTTTGTTTTTTTTTTGTTTGTTTGTTTGTTTGTTTTTTTTTTGCTTTTTGTTCTTAATGATTACATATATTTTTAGTGTAAGCCTACCAAAAATTTTCGCGCTCTTCGCGAGCTTTGCAATTTCACAATTCAGATTCAATAGAATGCTATCAGTGCACAACTCGCCTCTTGAAGCATTAAGTGATACTATGCAAAAAATTCTGTCGCCACTCATGGTCTTTTCACTTATTTTGACTTTCAAAGGGTCATTTCTGCGATAAAACCCCAAATTTTCGGTATGCTTTGCCCACTCTTCCTCGATTTCGTTACTTATAGCTACATACAGTACAAACCCGTTACACCTTTTCAAGTAACTTAATAAGTAGATTACATGGATTTATGTAAATGTCGGGAATTTCATCTCATTTCGCTAAACTTAGTTAATGTTCTCGTGTACCTGTCATGCGGCATGACGGTGACTCGAGGAAGGAACTACAATGTAAGTTATGCCCGATAGAGCCCAACTTCCCGGATAATTGACCTGTATAAGGTTTAAATAAGTACAAATTCTTTCAAGGGTAGACTTACCCAAAAAATTTTCGCGCGCTTCGCGAGCTTTACAGTATCACAGTTTAGATTTGGGGGAAAACATTAAGATCAGCGTGGAACTATGTTCCTCTAGTACTGTATATACAAATTTTAAGCAATACTTGCCCCGCAATGGCATGGTATAGTGCATAGGTTTCCTTCAAATCCTCCCTTACCACCCCGTCGACGGCATCGGGGCTGTCGGGACTTCGGGTCGCTGCCCCGTCGGGGAGTCTGCCCCACCCGTCGGGCAAATCCTGGCGCCACCCCCGGCCTGTTCTAGGATGCAACCGGGATTTTCTACAGGGGGAAGGGAGATGGCTCAGGTGCTCCAGCGCCCTCCTCCAGTGACGGTCGTGACACTTTCTAAGTTTCCAAAGATATTATAAGCACAGATTTCAAACTCCTATACCTAAACTGTTACGGAAATCGCTCAAGGAGACGCAAATATCGTGACGGAACTGTGGATTTGACATGCGCCCTTTTATATTCGGTGCCGTGCGTACAATAATAGACCTTATGCATTGACATCACACTGACGTCATTTTGGGTGCAAACAATGAAGCACACGTGCACGAACGGCGTGGTTTTCGCCCCACGTGTAGTAGACTTACGCGCGTATACGATTGGTTGACGAATCAGCTGTCCGTAACTTGCATTGATACGGGCTTTTCCGCCATCTTCCTCCAAAAGAGGGAGCACTTTCTTCATTGTGACATTATATGCATAAGGTCTATAGGCACGGATTACAAGAAATTCCTTTGTTAGCATGGCGTAACTTGCGGGCTCACTGCCCAAAATAGACTAAAGATATTATAAGCTTGTAATATCTTTGGAATAGACCTAAGTCACGCGACATCAGTTTGGAGGAAAACAAAAGAACCACACGTGCACGAACGGCGTAGATTTTCGCACGTGCGTGTAGTAGACTTTGGCGCGTATGTGATTGGTTGCCATATTAGCTGTCTGCATTTATTTTGAGTAACTTGCAGTGATAACAGGCCCGTACGCAGGATTTTCAAGAGGGGGTTCGAATCACTGATCTACATTTAGATCAAGTGGTTCGAATAGACCGTGTCACATGACGTCATCTTTTGTTGCACGCAGGCATGTCAGGCGCGGCAGAACGGAAAAAAATATATGAAGGGGGGCTTAGCCCCTCACTTTTTTTCATTGGGGGCTGTAAATATATGATTTGCATCAGAGTTCTATGAAAATGAAATGTTAACTGATTTTTTCGTGACGTCACATCGATGGACAGCGTTTATCGGACACGCGTAGTCCAATAAAAGCTGCCTGTCGATGTGACGTCACGAAATCATTCGTATAAAATTTAATTTTCGTAGTCCTTCGAAAAAAATCATATAATTACACAGGTTGGCAAATTTTGGGTTCTCTCTGACCCAAAATGGAGAAGATTTTAATAAAAACTCACAAAAATCGGATCGGAATCCGATCCGAAATAGCTGTAGTGTGACCGCGGCTTACACTCACCGACAACGTGAAGTTCACGTAGACGCATGCGCATAGTTACAACATGACGTCATTACGTCGTAGCCCACTGAACTATATGCTAGGAAGGATCATTCCACAATAATGTTTTGAAGCCATCATGAAGGGTCACGTGATGTAGGTTAGCTTACTCAAGTCACCACCGCCGTAGAAACGCGTACCTAGAAGTGAAAACGCTTAGGCAATGATGTACATGCTATCGCGCCGTAGTCGGCCTTAGCGTCTCTTCAGCCTCTTGGACGCTAAATTGCCGGCTACCACGCGTTAGCATGCACGCCATTGCGCCGAGGTAAAGTTGCCTTAGCAACTTCCTGAAAAGGCATACATCACAATAGCCGTATAACATACAGAACACCAAACGCTCACCTTGTAGAAAGCTTTGAGGCACATCACTGGCCAAAGTGCACGCGTGCATGTGCGCGCGTGTTACTTTCCCTTCGTGCGCCTTTTTTGGCAAGAGGACGCGTTCGACGCGTTGTACAGATTATCTGTGCATAGTTATGGACAGTCAGTAACAAGCGCGCCTACTCTGTGTACTGTTCAGTGACGGTGCTATCGCGAATGTTACGCAGTTATCGCGTCTCTTCGCACCATGCGAAAAGCGGTCACACGCGCTGTCCTTCAAATAGGCAGGACCACTCCTAAAAACAAGGAACGTTTGTGAAAAAAAAAACAATCTTTTGATCACACAATTATGAATCATAGCGTACAGATGTCCTACTAAGTAATTACAACAAAAGCACTAGAGACGTAATGAGTAACAAAGGATTGCTTTAGCGTGTACATCAGTGACTCTACGTTACATTATTTTCACTTGTAGCTGCGCGTTTCTAGGGCAATGGAATCGACTTGAGTAAGCTAACCTACGTCACGTGACCCTCCAGGTCAGCTTCAGTTTCGTCGCGTATTCCGCATTGACGTGCGTCCTCCAGTTATATAGCTCAGTGTCGTAGCCGACCTCCGCGTCGTGCAATCTAAAGCTCCCTATTATCAGACATTGCACGCCATACTATCGTAACAATGTACAACTTAATCCTTATTCGTCTATTCCTGCGCACAAAGGTGCCAGCGTTTAACACGCGCAGTATACCTTACACGCACACATACTTATCATGGCATGGGTTTTATCCAGAGAAATCCCAGGCTTTAGCTAAAGCTTAGGATTTCTCTGGTTTTATCAACCATGACGTCATCATATATAGTCCGGTTAGGCTACATCTTTCTTCTTTAAAAAAAAATAGTTTTTAAAACTCGTATTGCTCACGATTACCGCATTTAGCGTTTAACGACAAGCAGGGCCGTAGCGAGCGGGGGGTGTGGGGGTGGGGGTGGGGGGTGTCACCCCCCAATATTTGGTCGCCCGTCGGCAAATTTTCGGTCTGTCGGCAAAAAAAGGGAGAGGGAGGAAAAGAAGAGGAAAGGAGGAAAGGAGGAAAAGAAGAGAGAAGAGAAAGGAAAGGAAGAGAGTAAAAAGGAAGAGGGAGAATGAAAGGAAAAAAGAGAAAGAGAACGGGAGTGCATGGCCAGTCTGTTGTCGGCTGTTTCGATTTTCAGCTCTTCATCTAATTGGCCCATTCAAGTTGAAGGCCCGTCGGCAAATTGATTATGCATGTGACGGCCGTCGGTGTAATTGGGCGAGTAAATGAGTCCGTCCGCAACTCGGAGAAAGAAAGGGAATCAGTGGTGGCGCCAGTTCGGGGCAGAGGGGCCATGGCCCCCCGTCGGGGAAATTTTACGATTAGTCGTCGGGGAGCTGTGATGTATACGATAAAATATGTAGTCCCCGACAAAAGCCAATCGCCCCGACGATTTACTTAATTTTGGTCTAAATTAGGGCAGATTCTTCAATAAAACCCCAAAATTTTCCAATTTTCTTCTCTGGAAACCCAACTGTTTTCAAATTTTTCATGTTAAAGCCCAATTTTTTTCATATTTCCTCGAAATAGAGCCCAAAATTTTAGGTGCGCTTCGCGCGCCAATTTTTTTCCTTCAAACATCGTTTCGGCACTCTATCGGCCTCGTTGAGGCTTTGGGTTGTTGGTTCCCCCTGTCGGGGAAATCCTGGCGCCACCCCTGAAGGGAATTAAAGGCTTCCATATAGGCGCACTATTTCGGGTCATAATGACATTCTTGAAAAACCAATTTCTGCATATTATTCCTCACTTTTATCATCACCATGGAGAGCAGCACCCTATTACCCATGGAGTAGGCATCCTTAGCCCGTTTTCTAAACCCTAACCTTGACTTCAAACTCATTTTGAAAACTCCCGAGGATCCGGTTTACCCACAAACATCCTGGGAAAAAAATGATGCGTGCCGCGCGTGTCTTCCCTTCACTGCAGTCTCAGGCTCTTAACTTTTGAACACCAAAATGAAACAGATACAGAACCCGTCCTGACGTTTAAAGCATATTTTGAACACTGGTGTTAAGATTCTGAACACTTTTCCTCCCTTTTTGAACGCCGGACGCCTTTTTGAACACTTACCACATTTGAACGCCTGATGCGTCTAGTGTTCAAATGCTGAACGCATAGTGTTCCAATTCTGACGACAGGTCCAGCTCCTCAAGTATAGTGGCATGACGGGACGAATAGCCTAATACTTTAAAGTTATCCGGAATCTTTGCATTGGATAATGTATTATGAACCAAAACATACCTACCCTGCATGAGACTTAATTTTTTACCCAGAGATTATGCTAAAACCTCAGAGCTTCCGGGAGCTTCGCCCTCTGGACCCCACCAGTTGCCGTAAGGCGGGCCCACTGTTTAAGCAAGCCCCTATTGTGCGACAATGTCGCATAAACGGCGACAAATTTCGCACAATAAAAATCTGACAAGCAAATTCTACCCGGGTGTAAATTTTGAGGTTTCTCATTGGGGCAGAAATCTACTCAAATATTGCACCAATCTAGGCACCTTTCAAATTCCAAAATTTCCAAAGGGCAGGGGGACACCCCTCCGCCAGGCCACAGATCAGTAAATGTGGCATTTAGAAAACGTCCTGACTGAAACACTGGCGGACCTCTGGATCCCAACCGCTTAAACTATCGGCTTGACGAGAGGAATATGGCCTAATACATCAAATATATATATATGGGGATCTTTGCATTTGATGATGCATAATGAACAAAAATATATCCATCCTGAGACTTAATTTTTCATCCAGAGATATGCTTAAACCTCAGAGTTTCCGGGGGCTTCGCCCCCTTCCCCCCTCCCGCGGTGCTTTGCCCCCTAGACCCCACCATGGGCCCTAAGGCGGGCCCCTCGACCCCACCCGCTAAAGCTCGTTTCCGCGCCACGCATTACCAGATCTGTCGGCAAAACATAGCCTCTACACCCCCAAAGAAAACACCTTCGCTACGCCCCTGACGACGAGTTGTGCATTGACGGTTGGTGCAATTGTAGGCTGCATATACTAACATTTTGTAGAAATTCTAATAGTACGCCGCTCTCATAGCGTCTCTCCATTGAACTTGTACGTGGCTAGGCATTTTACGAGTAGTTACTGAGAACGGAGTCCTTTTTAGACGCACATGTTATATCCAGTCCTACATGTAGATCGGTGGTAAGAAGTCGCCGCACATTTTTAACTTGCGTTTTGGACGAGATCATGGTGACTGACCTATTTCGGCCTATAGATTGCAGACTTCAAAGAAGTCGTTGTACGTTCATGACAGAGTGTTTGTTTGCCATGTCAGGGAGAAGAAACACTTCTCTCTGTGAATGGAATATATTGAGGAGTGATGATTTCCTAGATTTAAGAATGTTCAAAATTAACAAGTAGTTACACTTGTGCAAGAGTTTAATCTGTCTGATTGTTTCAAAACGACTTAACAGTGATCAGCACTTCCGCACACCGATCTAAATATAGGACTGGATAAAACGCGCGCTATTGTGTAACATTGAAGCGTTGGGGAACCACTTGGTGTTCACAAGATGGCGCGAACGACTCCTAAACAAATCATCGCGCAACTAGCGCGTAATGGTTAATGGTGCGGAATGTACACGAACATGGAAAAATGAATCAAAAATATTGGAAATTATTCTTTAACCGAAGGAGAAAACTAAAGGTCATTGTCCAAAAAACTTTTTTTCAATTTTGTTTACATTTTTTGTAAGCAAATTTTCTGTAATAACTTCAGACTTTTGACATGAAAAGTGAATCAAAGAGATTATCTCCATGCATGCAGAGAATGGTTTTGGTGCATTTACCGTAGGCCTATCAGTTAAGAACACCGTGCGAGAATATTGAAGAGGTTGATTGAATGGTTGATATTGGAAACTGATGTTCTGAAAATTTATGATACTAAAGCTGTTGCAAATTGTTTCCACTAGGGACATATCTATGGAGTTTCCCTAATACCTCTTCACTGAACTTCTAGGTTCCGATGTTGGATATCGGAGTTTAAGTAAGCTGATTACAGGTAAAGGTAACAGGATTATCAAAGTGTCACAATTGGTAGAAAATCTTTAAAAATGCAGGTGCTTATTTTCATCTATTAGACCCTACTTTTACTTACTATAGATTAAGATATATTTAAGGGCTTTATTGATAACGGAGATATGGTCTCTTGTTATGTTGCTCGCAATGCAGTTCTCATTTTTACCGTTCTCACACAGTAAATTTGAATATTGTACATTTGAACATATTCTTTTATTTCTAATTTTCTTCGTCCTTTACTCCCTAAATTTCTCTCTTTCTGGCAGACTTGTTTTATATTGTCTTTTGGCTATTTCGGTTTACCCAAACCTCGACTGTCACACCTACTTATCATGGCATGGGTTTTGTCAACCGTGACGTCATCATATATTGTCCGGTTAGCCTACATCTTCTTAAAAAAATAGTTTTTAAAACTCATATTACTCACGATTACCGCATGTAGCGTTTAACGACGAGTTTTGCATTGACGGTTGGTGCAATTGTAGGCTGCATATGCTAACATTTTGTAGAAATTCTAAAAATGCGCCGCTCTCATAGCGTCTCTCTATTGAACTTGTACGTGGCTAGGCGTTTTACGAGGAGTAGTTGCTGTGAGCGGAGTGGTTCCCCTTTTTAGACGCACATGTTATATCCAGTCCTACATGTAGGTCGGTGCTTCCGCCCCGATATTTTGGCCTCCATGAGGAGTCGGCGCGCCATTTTAAGTTTGGAATCTACGCTTTTAATAGAGGTTCTTCACGTGACGTCATAATGGGCTCAATTTTACCTGTACCGCCATTTTGGACGTCAAAGTTAGTGCCCGCGCAAGACCTTCACTGTGTGCACACAGTATCGCCCAAAGTGTGAAGTGTATTGTTCCTGTTTTTCAAAGAATATTTTCTGTTATCGATCGATTGTACTTACATGTACGTGTAGGCCTGCGTGTGGCATCATGTGTCCAGCCCTGCCAAGTCACCCGCATTTGGGCGGGTGTCACCCGCATTTTCGGGTCGTCTCCCGCTAACTCCCTTACCTGTCCGAATCTCCCGCATCTTTATAAATCTCTTGCATTGTACATAGTTTTCTCTGAGAAAATGAATTCTTGCTGTTTAGCGTAAAATTCATCTCATTGGACCAAAATGGGGAGAAAAAAATCATCTCAAAACTGCCAAGATCGGAAATTTCTAGGCTTACACGTTAAACATGCCCGGCTCAAAGCAACGTTACAAATACAATCAGTGGAAATGCCGTTCCGACACACGTGGGCACTATAGCGTCGGCAAATTTAAATCATCCAATGCCACTGAAGTATGCATCTGCATGTAAACAGGCCGGGCCCGTAGCCAGGCCGGGGCACGGAGGGGCCGTGTCCCTCTGTGCGATCACTGTGCCCCCATATGGAAAATCAATCGAAAATAAAATTTTAGTACATGTAAACTTTGGCTCTGGTATAACACCAGGAGATTTTTGACCAAAAATGATGCCAGAAGGCGTTTAATTATCACTGTATTATGTTTTCTGTAACATTTGCGTTCTAAAATTACAAAACTTTTCCCGCGCTGGGGACGCTTTCATCTTCAGTTACATATAGCTTTAACACCCGTTTCAGATATGTTGGCTCAGTATAAAGGTAAACAATTAGGCGTAGGCTATTGTTCTTTCATGCAGGCGTGATTCCCGGAAAAACAAAAAAGTGAATCCTTGAGAAGTTCTATCCTCTTTCTCTTACGATTTGGAAGATTCTTACTTCACACTCAACATCATGATAATCATATTTTGTGAGAAACGTAGTGTCTCAATGTCCAGGGGTGGTGGAAGGGGGCATCCCCCTCGACCAGTCGCCTGGCGTCTTGGTTTTGCTCTTAAAGACAGACACTCATCACCCCAAATACATTTTGGTTGGGGGAAAGCAAATTTTCAATTGGTCATTGGTGAATGCTCTTTGACTGACAAAAGTCAAAAGATGCAGAGTAGCTCGCATTACACAGCATTAGCAGAGAATGTTCTGATTACATATAATGGCCTTGTACGCCCACCAGTATGATGACCTTAAAATAAACTAAGTTTATGTATGCACAAGCTGGGTGTCTGCACAAGGGGGCTCAAGACAATTTTGGAAGGAGTTACTTAGTCGGGAGAATTAGAAACTGTCTAGGACGAGGAGGAGCAGATTTCTTCCATAGAAACCCAAATTTTCTAACTTTCCTTAATAAGAACTTTTCAATTTTTCTTCAACAGAACCCCAAATTTTTGCCCCGCGCCCAAAATGTCGTGTTCGGCAATCTTTCTGTAACCCATTACTTCTGGCGGGGCCTCGGGTTGCTGGATCCCTTAGGGGAGCTTGGCCCCTTCGTCGGGCTTATCTTTTCACCACTCCTTGTTGAGTTTGTATGCAGGTTTTACCGTGGTAAATAACTTTCCTACAAAATTTCGGCGCGCTTCGTGTGCAATTCTTACTAGAGAAGTTAAATCCCCTATGAACATTATTAACCTTGACATTCCAGTGAGCTATTCTAGCTAAAGCTAGGTGAAGGCTCAAAGTTAGATGCGGTTTTCATGTAGTAATCTAGTACCTTGAGTAACATTTGTAACACGGTGACTATATGGTTTGAAGCTAAATTTACTCGTACCACAAATTTATTCCAAAATTTACTTTTTCTGTTAATGCAAAATTCGTTAAAAGAGAAATATGATAATTACCATCTGAATCGTGAACTGTGAAGAGATTGGTGTGCTTTCACTGTCGTTCAAAGTCCTGCTCAAAGCTGCTCAAAGTGTTTCCATTTTGTTAATTCCTCAGAAATTCGGGGAATTTCCCTCTGGGTCCTATATAACAAGCATACCAAGCCTGCTTAATGGCAGCCCCTAGTCTCCTCGCCGTTCGCAAAGTTCAGCTCTTGACCTGCGCTTGCGGAGCTCAAGAAGAATCATCGTGATCATAGTCTTGTTCTCTTCACTTGCTGAGACTTTCCACGTCTCTGTATTGCAAAAGAAGGGGAAAATTTCCATCAGAAGAGTGAACTTTTCTCGCGCTTCACGCGTATGTGCACACGTAAAACCGATACCTTTAAGCTATCTGTGGTAAGCTTAAGATACCATCCTCTGTAGCTCATGCAAACTGTAATCATATGTACACTACTAACTACAAACAATATCCTCTACGGTTCCCTGTGCGGTGCCGGTCCCCCTATATTAGAATTCCTGGTTACGGGCCTGAAACAGGCGGATGGTGATCAGGCCATATATAGCTCCACGGTCTGACTATATGTTACCCAGTGTGTATCATTTTGTCGTACTGAAGAGCCTAGATCATCAGTAGGAACCTTTTTAGTTCAATCATGGTTCAAAATTACTTTGTGTAAGTTAAAATATCATTGGTTAAAAGATGAGCACCCTGTAGCCTAACCATCGTAGTTTTCTAACTGGCTAACTTTGACGAAGCACGCACCAGGTTCAGCATGATGAGAACGTAGACCTGGCGAAGTCATTATTTCATTAAGGTCAAATGTCATTCGAGGTTAACAGCGTTGAAATTGAATAAAATCAACAAGCTTTTAATCTAAAGCCTAAAGGCAAGTAATCACACAGATTAATTCAGATAATAGAAAAGTATGCTGAATGGCAGTGAACCTGTGAAACTCCAAGGAGGCTGTATATTCTAGAACCTGCTGGGTCGGCTCACCGAAATCCAGCACACTCACTGCATGACATTCAGATTTATAAGCCCCAGGTGTAGGGGCGGGATTTGATGTCTGAAAGAAGGGGGCAAAGCCAGGTCGACTGCCAAACTGCGCCGAAGGCACCGTGGGAGCGCAAAGCGCTACCCCCTTACGGCGTGGGGTCCAGAGGCCCCCTCAAGGCCCCTGGCGGGTCCAGGGGCAGAGCCCTGGTGGGGGTCCCAGGGGTGAAGCCCCCGGAAGCTTTGAGGTATTTACGAAATTGTAGGCATTAAAATGATGCATTTTAGCTTCAACTTCAAATGACATAATGTGGGCAGTTAACATACCTCAAAAATCACAATTTGACTTTTTTCGATTATACTCTTAGTCCATATGACCAACAGTCAGATGGGATCGATAATGCTGAGGGCTTTAGGAAGTAGGGGAGAATGGATTATTTTGAGAGTTTTCCGGGGCTTTAGAACAATAATTTTAAAATTGAGAGATCTGGCTTTCAGAATCATTAGCGGCTCGCCATAGGGGCACGGGGGGGCACTTGCTCCCCCCCCCCCAAAGTTTGCAAAGCATGGTCTTCAATTTTCAAAAATAAAAATAATAAATAAAAAACCTGTAATTCGAGATGGGTTTGGCCCTCCCTTTTCCTTGAGTGGGCTTAAAGTTTAAGAAGTGAATAACTTTCCAATGTAATGCGAAGGTTAAACATTAATAAAGAGCTTTCAAAACGACATTTTTTCGGCGCGCTTCGCGCGCGTTTTCTCAGTTGCTTGTTTGCTACTATATATACCGTACTTCAGACATTATAAATGGACCTGCCGTTAGTGTGAACTAAGGTAATCAAAACAAATGATCACGCTGTGATATTTGTAATCTGATTAGCTTAGGCATTATAATGTCATTCACAGAGTGCAACGGTAATGCTTGAGTTAAATGCCCATAGTTTTGCAGACACTTCAGAGCTTTCGGGGTCATTAGATACACAACCCATGAGCCGTGTTGATTATCATCCACGACTAAAAGCAGTTTTGCCAGGGTGTCACCTGGCCAGATTAGCATAGGTATCTGTCTACAAAAATTTGTAACGGGCATGTAGTCTAAAAGTATTGTGTTTCCCATAGAAGGAGAGGTTTCCCTTCCCTTGTCCAAATTGACAGCGCCGTTGGCCCACGGGCGGTCTTGTAACTGTCAAATGGCCTATTATAAGGCAAAAGGTTCTCCACCTCTGTGCTAAAGTATACCGTTTCAGTTGATTTAAAATAAACACACCAAACAGTCAATCTAAGTTCAGTGTGATGAGAGTTTTGACTAGTGGCCTAGCTATTTGTATATAGGATGAGACGTCGTTCTGAGTTGGGGAATTCCCCTCCCCTTTAAAAAAATTCGTTTCGGAACGGTACTGAGATCCAAAATACGAGTGCTATCATTTCATCGTTTTCAAGTGTCTTCATGCTCGAAATTTTCGTTAGTTTAAGAAAACAATCCAGAAAACAAACATTTTATCATGGCTTCTTGGCAAAGCTGAAACATATTGTGACACAATGAAAGAAACAAAAAAATATTTAAAGGTGGGGCTCATTTTATACAAATGGATCAAGTCGCCTTGCCCATTTCACCTGCCTCTTACTCCACCCCTATAGTAGTACGGTAGCGATCGGTTGATATGGTTGTATTTATTTTTAAAGTAGTCAGCTCATGACTAAATGCCTGAAATGGTTTTTGAAGAGCTTTTGAAAACTACATGGGGCATCGCTGTAATACATAATAATAACTATACTCCCATAGGTGTAGAGGGACTATTGAAAAATATTTTTGTGAAAATTCGGGCAATATTTTTCGGGCACCTACTAAAAGAAAAATAATGCAATAATGTAGCTTAACGGAAAGCGATACTTTAAAAACTACCTTGGTAATTAAAATATAGTTCTGATTTGGATTGCAACATCACCTATATATTCGGTATTAATTCACCAGTGTGTTTTTTAATGGTTAAACTTATATGATGATTATCAGTGGTGTATTTGAGGAGCCATTATAGGACATGCCCCGTCACTGACGCCGATTTTTTTTAGTACCTAAAATAAAACACAAAATTTTACTTCAAAGGTAGCATATGTGGCACCTGATTGCATGAAAGGACACCTAATTTTTCAAAAAATTTTCTAAGGGGAGGGGGACCCCTCCCCTTAACCCCTCCCCAGGCCGGCGATCACACACCATAGTGCATGCGCCACGCCCATAGAGAGAAACCTTGGCTACACCACTGATTATTATCATCATTATTGTAACGATTCTCCCAGAATTATAACCAATATGGAATAGGTAGTAACGTGGCAAATTATTGTATGTAATTGGCATGCGGTGTGATAACGGATGCATGCCTATATGATATGTACATTAACATTTTGAACGCGCGCGGAAATTTTTGTTTCTATTTTTCGGGCAGATCGTTGCAGCCCCCCCCCCCCCCATCAACTTGGGCCCCTACGCCTATGCATACTCCTATTGAGGCTATTGTACTATCCGGAGCTGACCATTAATATTTGCTGGGGGGGGGGTCTTCCGAACCTCCCTGAATACGGACTTGAGTTTGCCCCTCCCCCAAACAAAATTTCTTAGAACCGCCCATGTTCAGAATAGGTGTGCGCGAAGCGCTTTAGAAAACCGCATTTTTCATACTTCTTAGTGATATGAGTAATAGAAATGCTAACAAAGAAAGGTATCCTCAAGGAAAGGGCTCTTGCCCCCCCCCCTTCCTAAGCGTCTGTCCCTTTTTACGGTACCGGAGATGACACTTTCCTTGCCTGAAGACTTGAATCTAAACAATCTCTAAACAGTAGGTAAATTTACACAGGTCGATGGTGATAAAAATTTTGCTTTGCAAATTTCTGGGGAAGGGGGAACTTTTCCTTGGGCTGCGTACGGCCATGTGAGCATTGGTGGTTCAATGATGATAGAAGAGTTTGTAAAAAGTTATGAAAAGAAGGATGTTCTACAGAAAGTAGCCCCGAAACCCCGACGCAATATTTAAAACTGGTGCGCGCGAAGCGAGCAGAAGAAAACAGCGTTGAGACATTTAAATATAACCTATTGTTTTTCTTTAGTTTTAAATGCAGTATTTTTATTGCATAAAAAATTCTCCGATTTTCCCCAGGCGCCTGTTCTTTCTATGGAGCAGGATATGGGAACCTATATCTTGCTCCATATGGAGACTTTCTTTCATGATTTTTGTCGATGGTCTGGGACAAGTTCTCCTAAACTATTTTATAGTGTGAAAAATAAGGTAGTGTTAATTTTGAAGGTTATAGACTATGTGATACTTGAAGAAGTTAATGAAATCTTTTGTGGGTAGTTTTTACATGGACATTGTCAAGGGCATCGGTAGTTAAAGTGCCAGGGAAGTAATTTTATTGGAGGCTTCATCTTGGGAAGTTGTGGCCGACGAAGCCTTTAACCGAAGCCGGAGGCTGGGGACTGAGGGTCCTTCCCAAGAAATCTTTCTTAAATTAGACGGCTTTTACGGAAATTCTGGACCATCTCTTCAGAAAATCCTGCTTTCACCAGAAGTAATTTGAAATGCCCTACGCACAGCAGCACCAATGGACATCAATTGATATAAGGCTCATGCGAAGCACGCCAATTTTTTTCCTTTCCTTTTTTCTTTTTCGAGAATTGCGATTCCCTATACATGGGTAGGGTATGGGACTTTGCAAGGACCATGGTGCATTTTATGACGTACATTAGTACTATAACTGACCCTTTGTTCAGAGTCTCAAGTCACAATAGTGTGGCGCGCATAACGAAAGAAATTTTACGTTGCCAGAAAAATTGTCAATTGTATAAGTCAGTTTTCTCTGAAGGTGCGCGCGAAGCGCGCCGAGAAAAAATTTCCTAGCAATTGGATGAATTTTGATATTGTTTTCCTTCATTAAACATTG
The DNA here is from genome assembly GCA_029531755.1 of Holothuria leucospilota. Taxonomy (NCBI): domain Eukaryota; kingdom Metazoa; phylum Echinodermata; class Holothuroidea; order Aspidochirotida; family Holothuriidae; genus Holothuria; species Holothuria leucospilota. Next base: position 15,856,715 of record CM055963.1, read on the forward strand.
CAAAATTTAATCATAATAGGCTATTGAAAATTCTCTTATAATTTCTCTGGTTTCGGTTAAGTTCGCTCATATTTTATTATTTTTTATTTTTAAGCTCTGGAAAAAGTGGAGGGCAAGTGCCCCCGCTTGCCCCCTTAATCCAGCCTATGCTCAGGTGTTACTCTTAACTATTTGCTCTATCCAAACGACCAGGAGGTTTGCATGGGCGGACAGATCATAGGGGCGGACAGATCACTGCAGGGAAATATTTCAGTGCAAGCAGATTGAGGAAAACGAACATTTTCAGGGCAAGCAGATGGGGGGGGGGGGGATTTCAGGGCAACAGAGAGTGTAGGCCGAATAGCTGATATAGCAGTCTACATTGAAGGCCCACATTACTCGCCCCCAAAATTTCTGTACCTGGTTACAGTAATTCTTTATTGGTCCATTTGAGCTAACTGTACAATAACAAAAGCTGGGAGAATTAGTATGGATCAGCTCAGTTTCAGGGGGAGAGAAGAGGGCTGCGGGCCTACAATTGGCCCAAATTAGTAGCAAGGACCGACTAACGTAACTTATATCCCAGTTCCACGGAATAATGCCAGTCACAATTTGTCAGATCAGCGTTGTACTTTTAGCACAAATCGTATTCTTCTCTACACCATTTTTTAAAGCTAAAACCGAGATTGCAAAAAGTTAATATCCAAAACACTTGATATCTCTAAATTAGGAATGATCAGATGCACCTTACAGGGGTTGGGAAGTGTCATTTCCGGGATTCTGAGGGGTAAAGTTTGTCAAAAATTTCTGGTTCGCTTCGCGCTAACATAATGGCGCTACACTTGGATAGTAAACAGGCAGTGTCAAAAATTTTCACCCTCTATAAAATCATCCGACCTTGGCATCTCTGTGTGTTTGGTTTAAATATTTCATAACGATCACAATGAAAAACAGTATCTTTAGGTGATCATCGGATATGAAGAAAGCACTAGGCAATTAAGTATGTGGATTCCCGAGTTCAATACTTCTTCTGCAGAATTTCAGAAACCCATCTAGCTCTGCGCTGTACATTTTTGTTGGAAATCGGTAATAAAACTGTTGGCCCTGTGATTTTCCTGGACGATTCTGCAACAAACTTTCGCTATCATCAAGAAAACATCCTTAACAAGGAATATACTAAACATCTTAACCTTTGACCAATACATTTGTACACAGCGTACATGTTGCGCGCGATAAGTTTGACGTCCGTAATGGCTGACGCTGTTGTCATATGTATTTGTGCCGTCAGTGAAGAACTCTGTATCTTTGTAAGTTTCTAAGTGTAGCGCCACCATCTTGCGCATAATACACCAAGAAAGTTGTGTGTGTCTTCCAAATTGCAGGAAATGTTACGTCCAGTCCCAAGTTGCATTACATTCATCTCATGATGAGTGTTGCCGCCAAAGATGGCTGTGCCTACTAGCTTGTCTTCCTCAGAAAATTTTAAACATGGTCTAAATCAGCGGTTCCCAACATTTCAGTACAGCACGGGCCCCCTTACACCGAATGGACTTGAGCAAACACCCCTATATCCACATCACAGCATTATTGTGGATGAAAAGAAATACTAAAGCACATTTTAAAATAAAGGGTAGTGCACAACTAAATGAGAGTCCGGGCTAAGGTAGTAGCCTACAAATTTGGGAAGGATTTCCTTTTGTAACGGCGAACCCTTGATCCCCTTGTGAAGCCTTGATCGTAGTAAGGGGGCGGCTAAACGTTCAGTTTGAGAAAGGGGCGGATGCTAGGGACTAAGTTCACGGGAGTGTGAAGCGTTTACTCCCGGCCATGGAATCTAGGGTCCCTCTGTGGGCAAGGGGCAACTCCACGGTGGAGTATCAGAAGGCGAAGCCCTCGGAAGCTTTGGGGTACTTAAAATTGTCTTCACAAGAATGAAGCATTTCACAATCATCCTCCAAATACGTAAACTATTCCTGAATGCACACTAAAGTCATTACAAAAACCACCCTTTGACTATATTGTATGATAAGTACGTTAACTAAAAATCGGTCACTTTGACGCTTAAGGGGGGTCAGTCTGGTGGGCGAGGAGGAAGAATGATGGTGGATGGTAGGGATTGTGGCATGGGGCCTTGCTACATTCTAAGCAAACGTGAGCCATACATGAACCCCTGGTAAGCGGTTTCTGCCACCTCTAATGAGGGTCCTCCGCAACAAAATTTTGAAATTAAACACTTTTAGATGCGATTTCCTCGCAAGCTTGGTAATTGAAATAATTTACGAACTTTGGAGGGACTTACAGAATTTTACTCAACTTGTTGACTTCATTTGACGTCGATTTAATAAGCACTGTTGGAGGAAACTGTTTGGAATCTATTTTAGCCCAGGTTTAATTTCATTTTCATTGAACTCCTGCCACCTCTTTTTGCTTATCGTCCCTCCCTTCCTCCAATTGCGAAGGTGCCCCCGGGTTGATTTCGCCCCGTTGGGAACCACTGGTATAAAATTTTAGCCCTAATAACTAATAAGTAAAACAGGGGTGGGGAACCTCCGGCCCGCGGGCCGTATGCGGCCAGCGAGGCCAATTCATCCGACCCGCGAGGCAATGCATAAATGTAAATTCATAATCACTTGAAAAATAATTGACAATAAAAGTTAAGCCCACGGTGCCCACTGATTATCATGCTTACGCCTATACAGTACCACTTTTCGGGTATTTTAACGTAAATACTTGGAGAAACACTACCAGCAGGCCTACATTACTAAAACCCTGTACAATGTAACATGCCAACCGTTTCGTTAGACATAATTCAGGCGCAGGAACCCTTGTAGCCTACTTCTGAAGGTACGGAAATCTTTGCGTTGCAGATCGGCTACATAACATTGAACAGAATTATACTATCACATGTGTAGGTGAATCTATTAGAGTACGAAACTCAGCAGGCATTGTATCTATTGTGGTAGATTTGGAAGGGGTGTGGGTTTAGAACTATTCCTCCGAAGAGTGAATTAAACGCGGTTAAAAGTGGGAAACTTTGCAATGAAAATTAGGAGAACATAAAGTTGGTTAACTTAAAAATATGCAAATTTTTTCGGCGCGCTTCGCGCGCACTTTTCATATGTGCTCATTCATTATTAGTTCATACATACGTAAAAAGACAAATGGTAATATTGTGATACTTCTGGTCTGTGTAGTCTTGCTCATTCTATCTCATTAAAAGATAGTGGATAGATATTTTATTGCCTACAAATCAGTACAAATTTCGGGGCTTTCAGGAGCTTCGCCCCTGTTCTTGCCGCTAAACTTTGCCCCTAGAATCCACCGGGTCCTGTTTGTGGACCCTTTGCCTACAGTTCGCCCTATGGGGAAAGCTTATTACAACCTCTCTGTGTGCGGCCCGCGAGTGGATAATGACCTTCAACTTGACGGCCCGTCAGAGAAAAAAAGGTTGCCCACCCCTTAAGTAAAAAGATAACACAGGCCCAGAGCTCTGAGCTGATAAGCATGCAAGAGGGGAACTTGAAGTCTAGGCTCCAGGAAAGACAACTTTTGTTGTCTAATTTATTTCCATGAGTTAAAACCATTACCTTGCCTTCGAGACTTATATACTATGTCCACCAGTCTGGAAAGACCCCCATCAGCCCCTCGTACGTAGGCCTATTGCATTACTCAAGGGAAAGGTTTTCACACTTACTAGGCCGGTTGTTCTCGAGCACAGTGGCAGGTGTGATTGCGGATAGGGGAGGCGCCAGAGTTTTTTGATAGGGGGCAAAGCATGAGGTGAGCGATTACCGTACTGGAGGAAGGGTCCCCTTTGAGAAATTGTTGTTAATTTAAGGTTGCTTAGATGCAAAATGGTGCTGTCTGTGGGATATTTCTGAAACTGAAGATATATAGCTGGAAAATGTTCATAATTTAGTGAATTCAAATTTTTTGTTGGATGAAAAAGGAGAGTAGCCTTTGTTGTCTATGAGAAGGATATGTTGTTAACAGTGGCGTAGCCAGGATTTCTCTCAGGGGGCATGAAAAATGTGTGATCGTCGGCCTGGGGAGGAGTGTAAGGGGAGAGGGTGCCCCCTCCCCCTTTAAATTTTTTTGAAAAATTAAGTGTCCTGACATGCAATCTGGTGCTACGCATGCTACCTTTTAAAGTAATGTTTGTATTAAAGATTTAAGGCATTTTAAAAACTAAAATAAAAATCGGCATCAGTGAGGACAGCGTGGCCCAAGGGCTCCCTAATTACGCCACTGGTTGTCAACAAACCTCCTGAAGCCACCGTTTAGCTACTTTACTTTCTTCTATTCGGGGAAAGTTTTTACGCAAAAATACGTCAGTGGAGCCACAGAAACATTCTTAAACTGTTACAAAAATTTTCCTTTGCTTCATTTTTGCATAATAAAAGGGTATCTAAAGGCTGGCAGACACCGGAATAGTGCCTCCTGGAAGCTCTGGATTAAGGCCTACCCCACCCCTCCTCTTCTCTTCTTCTTCTTTCTCTTTCGCTTCTTTCTTTTTTCTCCTTCGTTTTCTCCTTTTCGTCTTTTTCCCTCTTCTTTTCCTTATCTTTCCCTTTTCTGGCAGATAATAGGGGTCGATCGCCCTCCCTACTCCTGTGGTACCGTCCCTGATTGCGAAGGAGCGCAAAATGCGCTTTTAATCAGACGCAATTTATGAAAATTAAAGACTTTTGCAGATTACCACGTACTCAGTTCAAAATCGCCTTCTATGGTATAATGAGCATATTGTTGGCAAATTGAAGAGTCTTGGTCCTATGCCTGCTGGCAACTCTTTCATGGAATGTGATTTTAATGCATGTGTTTGACCACTGACCAGGGAGTTGTTAAGGAGGGAGATCCAACGCCTAAATCTGTCAGTCAGTATATGCTTAAAAATAATTTAATCCCTTCTCAGGTAACAACATTTGATGGACAGGTCCCTTCATTCCTGTTTGTTCCCTTTTCTGACTTACACTTCCTAATAATGGTCGGCTCCTTTCAAACGTAAGTAATCCAGAAACCAAGGTCATTGTTAACACGTTACTTTGAAGAGAAGCCTCTTTACCGACAGGGTCTTAAGCTTCAGTAAAGATTGCAAGTTAAACGACTGTCCATAAACGTTTAACCAGGGAGTTGCTATTTGACAGCTCCCTGGTTTAACTGATATAAGTTCTTTGTGTCCCTATGATCTTAATGGGTCGTCTCCTTGACACATTATTCAAGCCTAATAAAACAATCACAAATTTTCATAACTTTCCGCATTAGTAGCAAGCATTGTCGACATAGGAGGCTTTTAAGGAATTCTTCACTGAAGTTAATTAAAATGAGGTTAAAAGGAAAATGCAGCCCCCCCCCCATTTGAATATGTGTATCCCGTCATCCTAATTCAAAAATGGCTCCTATCGATCATATGACTATTTTAAAGATACCTATTTGTTAAATTCATGCATAATAACTCCTTGGCTTTCTTTCAATATTCATTTTTTACAGAAACATTATGAAAGATACTTGTGAGAGAATTAAGAGGAGATCTGTAAGATTTAGCAAGTTTTTGCAGATAAACTTGGGGTGACTGCATTCTCCCTTTAACTGTGACAACAAAACGACGAAAGCTGAAAGATATTTTCCCCTGACGACTGGCAATGTAATGCCAATTGGTGAAATTATCATAATGAGTCTTTCAGGGGCGGATCCAGGTGGGGGAGCACCCGGCGCACGCCCCCCCCTTTTCGATGACCAACGATTTTTTCAAAAAAAAAAAAAAATGAGAAAATAGATGTGGAAAATATGCTTCCCAGATGATGGGAAATCGCATCTAAGCGCATCTAGAACTCAAATTTTCTTGAGAGAGGACCCCCCAAACCCCCGCCGTAGCTTGCGCTCGCTCGTCGGCCTTCGGCCGACGGTGTGTGCGCCCTCCCCCCCCCCCTTTCTCAAAATCCTGGATCCGCGCCTGCCTGTTAGATGTAGCAGAAGACACAAACCACTGTCTTCAATACCAAATCTCTTCAGGAGATTTAAAGAAAAGGGCCCTGTCATCAGCTTGAGTTAGGGGCCCTAACCTCCTTCCTTCAAGGAGATGTGGTGGGAGGGGAACTGCGGGAGTGAAGAGACTGAGCGATGGGGGGGGGTCTGGGAGGTGGGTATTCTCCTTTCCAACTCCAAGAAATGATCTGCTTTTATGCCCGAAAATCAATTATTTGATCGAGCTTGTTTTATATATCTTTATTTATTGATTGATTTACTTATAAGAAAGATTTATTAAGAAACTGGCATTGAGACCCGAAATGTGGCATTTACATTAAAAAAATATCACATACATGAGTCACAAAATTAAAAGTGCAAAACAAGAAGCTTGAAACTTATCTTCATAGCCACGCCCCCCCCCCCCCACACACACACACACACGCAAAAAGCACAGTCAAAGCATTTGGGCATGGTTGATCCACCTATTCAATTAATATCAGGGGCGTTGGGCTTCATGTAAAACCCTGGTGCAAAGCACAAACAAAAACACTACATAACGAATGTTGATCACATTTATCATGAATTGAATTAGTGGACTTCTACGAATTTATTTATGAATTGAAAGTATGGAATGTTCTAGGTTTGCGTGTTCTGGTGACTCTTAAAACTACACACCCTGCATTCAGAACTACAACTTTGTTCTCCAAACCGCTTTAGGGGATCAGAAACCTTTGACGCAGAATTTTTTCTCAAAATTCGAAAAGGTCGAATTTCGAGTGAATTTTTGTCTGTTACCCTCCCCCCCTCGGAGTTTGAATAAATGGAAAGAACATCTTGTTTCCAACAAAATAGACTACACACCATGGCTGTGGGATAAACCTAATTCGAGATATAACTTTCTGAATTCTCATGACAACAGTTGTCATGTAGGCGCACATAGGGTTAACAAACGCTTGTAGACCGGGGGGGGGGGGCTCTATTTCATAAAAGTTAGGAATATTCCCAAAATTAAAGTTCCCAAACTGCTTAGGAACAATTTGTCCGAAATCATTCCTTTCTTCAAATATTTAGGAAAGCATCAAAAGTGACATTGTTTTTATCAAGGAGCAAGGAATGACCATATGTGGTTGTTATAACTTAAAAGCGGGTGAAAATTTGAAAGTATATAAACCGCCTTTTATTGTAGACGCAAAGAAATAAACTCATTGCTATTGCTATTAGCAATAAGTCATCGCTATCGTTAAAAGCGATGATGTTTAGTTGCTGCATGATTTAGCGATCATCGCTAATGTTGATGTAAGTGAAATAGGTCGCCGATACTCATTGCCGGATAGTGATATACAAGTGAGTAATTTCCGAAAACTAGAGATAGCCTGTATACACATCTTCAGCATTCCTAGGGTTAGGGCATAGAGCAGGATAGTTCCTATATCCTGCTCTGTTGGTCAGGGGTATCATGCAGCCATCATATATCATAAATACGGTTAAATTCGTAGCACGATGTGTACAGCTAGAGGCTATAGCTATACATTACGTTTTCGCTCAATTTTTAAAAAGCGACACCTCTTCGCGCGCACCGATTAGCGGTAGATGGTTATAGATCAAATTGACAAACAAATAGCCCTCTGTAATGTTTCCCTATCCTCAACCCTCCGTTCGTTTTCCCTTTCGCTCACTTCTCCTGGCAAAGTAGGCCCAAACGTCTGAATTCACGTTGCTCACCAGGTCAACTTAGTGTCCCTTTTATGTTATTATTCCAGCGCCTCTGGGACCCACAGAGATACTATCCATGATCCCCATCGAGGTCCCGCCTTAGCCCATGGACCACACACTTCTCAGAGACACCGTTACTGCATGGGAGCCAAAAATGAATCATACTTTTCTGTTTATTTGTGTAGGTTGTCTAGCAGGGTGTTTTTTAACCATAAGTACAAAACGTGAAATCTCAAGATAAGACATAAAGGTCTATGTATGCCAACTACAAAGTCTGGGAAATGCCATGTATGACAATATTGAAGGCGTTTTGGTAAAGAATTTCCTCGTTACGTTTCGCGTCGACTAATGGTTGCTCTCGGCTGAGACATTGACATGATGTAATGAGCAGTTTTTACAAATTCTCCAGCCCAGCTCCGAAGTAAAATTTTCTTCTTAAAACTGGCCTGCTTCTTAGCACCCAACCCCTTGTTTACTGTTTACTGAGGAAGGGATTTGCAACTAGGAAGAGCAAAGATTTTCCCTTGTCTATGCACACTTTGTATAAATGGAGCTATCTGAGAAAACCCCATTACATTCCACATTCTTTGTGGTGTCAAATTGTTAATCGCCGATCTTGTCCGCCACTCTGCAGATGGTGATCAAATCAGAGAGTTGTTAGCCCTGCACCTACGTCACGAATTTTATGATGGCAGCTCAAAGTAGAAGTTATGTTGAGGAAATTAGCAAAGCGCTAAAACCAGGGTTGGGAAGTAACGAGTTACAAGTAACGCCGTTACTGTAACGAGTTACATTTTGTGTAACGGAACCCTGTAACGAGTTACATTTGCATTTCAGTAACGGAGCAAGTAACTAGTTACAATTCTGTGTAAAAGTAACTGTAACGGCGTTACATTTGGGTCCCGTTACTTTCCCGTTACAAATAGTCAAAATGACCACAAATTGCATTTTCTTTGAGCTAATAACAGAATAACAGAAAATTTTCAAATTGATGACACTTTGGTAGTAAAATGTAAAATTATTTTCGATATAGGCTATTTATCATTCATCGCTATTATCGACGTCGCCCTCACCGACATCAAATTTTATTCACGATTAGAATCAGAAGTTGATATTAGATGCACACGCTGCAGGCTTACAGGCCGGTGGCCACTTGATTGTCTATTGAACCAGGGAGTTGTCAAATTAGCAACTCCCTGATTGAAATAATTTTAATATTGATCTGTATTTCAAAATAATTATTAGACAGATCAATGCTTATAAACCATGAGACCGATTTGTGCGATTATTTGAAAAATACTGAACGGTCTCTAAGGCTCAGATGACTTTATGTATTCTAAGTAAAGTCAGCTGGGCCTTGGTTTACTCATATTGTCCTTTAGAGGACACAGTGGAGACAGTGTACCGTGAGAAACGGGTTGGCCCATGGGCATTCAAATACCAGCTTACTTTGAAAGTTTAATCATTGCCTCTTGAGACGTTAGGGCTGGACCCGTGTTCACCCTATCCGAGTCGGAGCTAACTGCGATTCTAGATTCCCGAATCTTTGTTTCCGAGCATGGTACTACTCAGGATCCTCAAATTTCTGCCAGTTTTGATTCCAATGGCACCAATTCCGAGACCAGTCTTTTGCCAATGTATATCATATCACACTATACAGATGTTTTAATTCTATCGTACATGTCCACCATTAATTAACAAAGTCATCGTTTGTACTCACTTCCATAGCCTGGCCTCCTGAGTAATTTAGTTGATTGTATGTGACAATACCTTAGATCTGTACATTGTGCACAAATGGAACTTTAAACACTTTAATGTAACTTTCATATTTGAGAACTCGGCTGGAATGAACTCCGAGGTCCGAGTCAGTTACATCACATTCCGTAAAAAATTTCGATTCCGGAACCTTCTATTCCAGGGCAAATTCCTAATCTCTAGAAAACGCTCTTGAGACCGGCATTAAGCTAACCGAATCCGGACTCTTGCGTTGGAGAGCCCAGTAAATCTATACGGTGCCAAGCGGTTGGTAAACACCGTGCATCCATTTATGCATCTAATTTAACATGTATGGTATCTTTATTTGATGAATCAAACGTATGAATTTAGGCCTATATCATATTCTTTTCAATGTCCGTAACTCCTTACACTGGAATAATAGTACGGTTAATATAAAAAAAACAGCAGAATATTGAAATGGTCAATGGCGTTAAAGTATCCTAACAAAGCTAATTGGAAAGAGAAGTGTCCGACTTAAAGCTTTACCTATTGTTAAAGGGAAAGTGAATTATGTGCACATGATCTGCATGTATAAACTGCATAGTATCACCATTTCTATGCACTGTTTTATATCAACACAATGTGAAACTTGAAATTTATGGGGAAATATCACTTAGCCCAACCTTAGCGGTGAGGTTTTAAAATTTTACTGCTAACAAATGTATTCATCCTCTTATTATACCATATTTTTGCTCTTGAGGGGTGAAGACTTTACTGCTGACACAACGCTCTTCCCCTTTCCTTCGGCATAGCCGCTAACCTCTCTAAATTAGCCGACTGTGTGATGGGAGTATAAAGATTTCAACCCTCAAAGATCAAGTACTTTGGTAACTGGAAAAGTTTTGGTTATAACCATATTCCTCTAACAAATAGTTTGCGTAAGCTCCGACACAGTATCATGATTCGCTGCTTCATGTTGAGCATTAGGAGCCTCTGCGACAATGCCCATTGAAGATCAGCTAGCTTCATTGACTTTCTTTGGGGAACACCTAAGGATAACCGGCACAAATGAGGTGTCGGTCGTCTCATGTGCCCCCGTCTTACTATCTCATTATCCCCCCCCCCCCCCCGCCATTTCAGGTACCGAGGTACCGTATATTCACCTTGAAGTAACGAGTTACTTTTGAAATGTAGCTAGTTACTTTTTAGTCAAAAGTAACTGTAACTAGTTACTTTTTCAACATTGTAACTAGTAACTGTAACGAGTTACAATTTTACGGAATTAACTGTAACTATAACGAGTTACTTTCAAAGCGTAACGGGAACAACCCTGGCTAAAACATATGCTTATACAAAGTGGCCAATCCAGATGCCACTGGTGCGCCATAGCACTTATGGCCACGTTGAAAAGAGAAATGACGTTACGTGAAATGATTCTGCCTAACCGCTCTATAACCGGATTTGTGCACGGGCCTGTCTATGACGTGAAACTAGGAAACATTTTTTGCAAACTGCCTGACATAGACATTGAGCCTAGAACCAACGTCAATATGTTTACTGGTTAATTGAATCCCAAACAAAAACATTTTCCTTTAAAAAGTGTGCTACATTTAGTCTCATCTGTTCTCCCCTCATTCCATCTTTTTACTAGTTCCGTGCTTTCTTCATCTCCCAGTTTAATTGTCATGTGTCCTCCTAAGAGTATAGCCAGTTTCGTCGACCTGAAACAAATGAATTATTCAGCGGCAATTTACATTTATGCATTGCCTCGCGGGTCGGATGAATTGGCCTCGCGGGCCGGAGGTTCTCCACCCCTGACTTATAGGGTCATCCAAGACAACTGGATTTTGAATTCAGAGATCATTACAAGACCTGAAAGTTGGTTTGAGATCAGTGGCGCCGCTGGGTTTTTGTGATGGGGGGGGGGGGCACCATAGATGATGACGTAATAATACCTTAGTTCCCCTAAGCCTGCGTAAATTGCACCTTTATTTTTGATGCATCCCGGCATTTGTATACAGCAGTTTTGATCTTGCGTTTGTCACTACATAAAGGAGCCGTCCTGGGGAAGTGGTCTCCCCTTTAAGAAATTTTTGTTAATTTAAAGTCTTTTAGACGCAAAATGGTGCTACCTTTGGAACTGATCATATATAGCTGGAAAATGTCCATAATTTAGTGATGCTAATTTTTGGTAAGATAAAAGAGGAGAATATATTATCAATTAAGAGAAAGATACGTTGTTAACAAACCTCCTGAAGCCTCCTCCCCTTTTTCTATTTTACTGCTTTTTATTTGGGGAAAGTTTTTACACAAAAATACGTGCGTGGAGTCCTCAGAAACATTCTTGGACTATTACGAAATTTTTCCTTTCCTTCATTGTGCATTACGAAAGGGTATCTATATAGCAGATACCTGTGTAGGACCTTCTGGAAGTAATCATATTTAATGGGGGCAATGACATAATGCGTACTACCCGGCATACAAATGATTATATAGAGTATGACGCCGAAGTTCGGTATACCTTACAACTAATTTTGAACGAAAATCCACACGAACAGCTTCCAGCAATGGGGAATGAGAGGGAGGGAGAGTGTAGGTGCAGGGAGGTGATATATTAGACGTCCGTCCCTGATAGGTATATCAAAAGGGGTGAAGGACTAATAAACGCGTTTCAGAATGCTGTTTTCATTGTAAGTGTATTAACAATCACCATGTACACGGATAATGGCTGCGCGGGAAGCGCTCGGTAAAATATTTGAAAAATGTACACTCGGCAGATAGGCCTATGTACTTTCAACCTTCCACATCATGCTACATAAAAGTTTGAAAGATCCCATATTGATGCGAGGTCCCCAAAGATGTTTGGAGATGTATCTCTGTTCTTCGGAAAGTGCTACGATCAGAATAGTTTCATGTATTATTACCTTAATAATGGTCATGACATGGAGTGCAAACTGTGACGAATGCGCGAGAAGCGCGCCGAAATTTTCAAGTGCATTAAATAAGAATTTTATGACAAAACCTGCATTCAGGCTCTGCATCGAGACACTTTCAATTGCCCAAAAAACATTACATACCACTGCTATAAGCCAGTCTTTTACCTGTTAATTCGTAAACTTTCAACTTTTTGCTGTTGTGCTTCTCCGACAGTTGCTATCGGAAGATTTTGATAATAAGAATAATTACACTGACGTAAAGTTTGAAACGCTCGGAGTGCGCCAAAATTTTGATAGTTAGCAAAGGATTTAATAAAATTCTGATAGTTTGAGAAACATTTGTAATAGAAAATGAAGCAGAGATTGAAGAAAATGAAGAATAAAATGTAATTTCCAACACACACGTATCTGTAGACTGCAACATTGGGGGGGGGGGGGCATGGGCATCCCCCTAAAGTCAAATGTTGGGGGGATATATCTCCTACCCCCACCCCCACCCCCGATCTACGCTCATGTCTGAGATACATATTGAGTGCTCCTCAAATATGCAAGCTGGATTTATTTTCGGACTACACTGTTAAAACAGTTGTTTTAATTTTAAACAACCACATATTAACCAGTGAATCGCTCAATGTTGTTTTAAAATGTAGCTGTTTATTAAACAATTTGTTTAGTTTTGTATTAACGGTGTCTAATAAACAACTTTGGGTTGTTTGAAATTTAAACAACATTGCGCGATCCACTGTTTAATATGTGGTTGTTTAAAAATTTAAACAACTGTTTTAACAGTGTATATATAGGTACGTACATACGTGTGCGTTGTGGCCCTCGAAGGGGGCAATAATTACTGAATTCTTAAACAGATGGTATCTGTTTATTGTTTCTCGAAACTTTCGGCAGGTTTTGGTGGAGTGGTAGGTATTGTGTAGAGTTCAGAACTATTACGTCAAGATAGCTAGGATTGTAAAAGAAGTCGATGGGATATGGGAAAAGAGGGCGTACTTCTTTTTTGGACCTAGAGACCCCACAGTAACTCTATTACACTGAGGAATTGCTAAGAAAGAGCCGCTACCAGAATTGTTGATTGTTGGGACATAGCAGACTTGAAGGCTGACGTTGTCACGTTGAGCAAGTCTCAGATAGCGAAAACCACTATTTCTTGCGCCATGCACGGCACAAAAACTAAGATTATTAAAAGAGCAATTTGTACCTTTGCCTATTGTCTGTGGACATAAAGACAGCTTGAACCTGTATCCACAAATGGGAGAGGGAGGGGTTGCGAGCGCCATTAGGAGAGCAGGATGGTGTCAAGACCTCCTGGAATGAAAGAAGGCGGGCATTTTAATGCAACGTGGATAAACTTCGTAAATGTCGGATGAAGCATAACATTCTGAACTGTCTTCAAAACGGTGTGCGCGAATCCGTCGTACTTACATAGTTGCGCCATTGTCAATTCCTTTCAGACAGCTTGAGTAATCATTTTTCAATTCAACTCCTTTACCAGCATCTAACCTGTCCCACCCAAAATACCAATGAATTATCAAAGTCACAAATGCAATTACAAAAAATAACGGTCAAGTTCTTATTCGAGGTCGGTTTTGAGCGAATTCAATGCCATTTTCAGATTATAAAATGATTCACACCCCAAGGAGAGCTCACCGCGTCCCCGCGTCGTTTTCCAAACCGTTTGGTCATTTTCAGCTTGAAACATATACTATGATAACATTTGTCGCTAAGGGTCTTATAAAGACCAAATCCCATGTGTCGTCTCTGAGCGTCATGCATTCAAACCGGATTGGTATAGTGTTTGCATATATATGACAAGAAACTCAGTGTATACACCACTGCCCAAGAGCCCTTTAACTCAAATTGACTGACTACGTACGAATTAGGCCAGTCAGAGGCACAGTAAAATTATAGGTTTTGGGTCTGTTTTGTACGCATCCAATTTTCTTTTTATTCTAATGCAACGAATTTTGTAAATATCCCGGGGGTTCATGCAGGGGGCTTTTCCCTCCACGTCCCTTTTAGGAAGTTGCCTCTTGACCCAGCTAACATAAGAAAATGGTCAAGTTGTCGTTTAATGTGCATCCAGTGTCCTTAAGAATTAGTTACAATGATTCACTCTTATGCTAACAATTTGAATATATCCGAGAGCTTCCCGGGGTTTCACCTCCTAGACGCCCACCGAGGGGTTTCCCCCTGAGCCGGCGGACCCCTAGACCCGCGCCTTCGGGTAAGCGCCCAGGGCCCCTTTGACTTGATCCTACCCCGGGTTTTCATAATAAATCTCCCATATGATCCAGGCGAAGAGGACTTCCGGATAAAACTTGCACCAATTGAAGTAATAGTCGAAGACATCTCTCGCCGCTTTTCTGATTAAATTAAGCATCTTCCCAGAAAGCCGGCAGGCTGTGATTATATTAAGTCCATTGTTACCAAGTTGTCGTTATCATCTTCATGTAGCTTTTGGAAAATATCTCCCACCTAGGGTCCCTGCCGACACTGCGTTTAATAAGCATGTTATGTTCTACCGGGCGGTCCCTAGTTCGTCGCCCACGTACTGCAGGGAAAACCTAAGCTTTCACATTGCGGTAAACCATAAGTATCATCCTACTCCTGTCTCTTGCTACGTTACTGTTACGAGCCCCCCCCCCCCCTCCATCAAAATCCATAGTTCGGTGTGGGCAGGGGGACAATGATGGTATATTACCTTTCAACCCCTTCCCAAAACAAGAGCTGTACGTATTTGTACGTTATTAAATGAAACTTACAACACTTAATATAATATACCTTTGAAGAAGTCATTATACTGAAACAAGTTTTATTAAACTTTGCGTAACATCATTAATGATAATGTAACAGCATTGTTTTATTTGGACGGAATGTAATAACAATAAAAACTTGTACTTTCATTTCCAATTACCACTGACTTTTAAGGCCACGTTAGCTTTTTAGGCTCAAATAATACAAAACGAAAGTCATATGTGAACAAATATGAGCAAATGTTAATTTTGTTGTAGATCCTGGAAATCATCTTGTTTAGTTTTTCTAGGCCTTACTTTGTAGTAAAACTGTACAGTATGAGTACAGTATGATTAAGCTAAAATTAATGCCACATCGTAGACAGGAGACCTTCACTAAATCTTTTGTATCTATTAAGTACAGTAGAATACATTTATAAACATAATTTTAAAAATGAAGAAATTCCTCGTTTTTTCAAGAAATTATCCGTAGTAGCTTCATTTTGTGGTCAGCTGTAACAGAGACATTTGATGTGATTGCAAAATAGGAAAACCTGAATAGAAAAGTACTCAAACTGTATTATTTTGCATATTAACTATACAATTTTTCAACCATTTCTATATGTACATAAAAAATGTTTTGTAAGTCCCCTACTATCAAACCTTATAAAAATGTTAATGTCCCTTCGTTTTGTGGATATTAAAATGCAATTTTACGATTTCGGACAATATTTTGCCAGACAATGTTCATATTTGAGTAACGATTTCATCTCACAGTTATACCTTGGTGTAAAACACAAATAATTGTGCATGATTTATGAAAAATAAATACTATGAACCTTGAAGGGAAAATATATTTCATTAGGTTACATCCCTCCCTTAAAATCCGACAAGCTTCAACTTATGGTTACATTTTCTAGATTGTAGAATCAGTTATTTTTTTAAAATAACCCTTAAAGTTTAGAATGTATCAGATAATTAACCTACACCCATGCATACTGTAGCGTAAACCATCGGTACTTTCCTTCACATGTAGTATGATGAGAGTTTTCCATTCTGGGTTTAGCGAAGTAATTCCTTTATACATTTACTGGTAACAACTGAAAAAGTGTTGACAATCTATCACTCGCTGAAAAAAAATCCATTACAAATCCTAGTATTTACAATAACTCTTTTCATCCAAAATAAACTTTTCCCCTATACATCGTCATCGACGTTAGGTAAAAATATCCTTTATTTTGGATTAATTCTGTCAAGGTGTCTTAATTGCAGGACGGACTCGTCACAGGGAGGTGATAAACAAATGAAAACTAGGAAACAATGCCAACTTTAATGTTGTCCAATTCCCTCTTGAGCTGAGCGGATGTGCATGGTGTACAGAATGCATAGATGAGACAATCGTTACAGATGGATCCCTGTTTGAGAAAGACGAAAAAGAGGTGTCATTGTAACGAAACAAACACAGTAACAGATGGACTTGCTCGACAATTACCAGAGATGGCGCCACGATAGACTGAAGGTCAAGCTCCCCGAGGGGCGACAGATGGCCGGAACAATGGCGAACCCAAATTTTGGACCCTTATTGAAGAATACTGTACTCGAGAACATAAACAAGTAAAACGAGTGCAGTAACCGTCGGGGGCGACTGGTCACCGATCCAGTTTTTATGATTTTATCGTTCTATGCTTTCCGACGAGAGTGGAAAATTTCCAAGACTGAGTCAGCCTTCCCCGACGAAAGACATCCCCCTGGTAATTGCAATTTTCACTATAGTGTCATTACATTTATACACAACTTACAATATTAAAAGAAAACTTTAAATGCTTTATATGTGAAAACTTCAGCACATTTGTTATTTTCATTTTCACCCCAAGCTTACATGAAAGAGTATTTCAAGAATTTTGTTGTATACTCTCCCCCCATCCTCGGCTCTCTTGATTATATTCATAGGTTTGAGTAGCCATCTATCTGAGAATACCCGCTTCATTGACCAAAGCATGATGCGAACGGCGGATGCTCTCCATAGACCCTTTTCCAAATAGCAATTACAAAGAATTGTGGGATAGTGTTTTTGTATGCGTCGTTTTTCGCCACAGTAATATGACAGAAACCTTTAGCAATTTGCTTATACTGTAGTAAGCAATCCTTATTACTCCCGTCGATCGGACTTACTGTCACCTCAATATATGTCAGGTTTGGCTGGATGAAAGGGAAAATTACTACTTCCTCAAACAAAATGAAGACTTTATGCCAGAGCTGTATCCGAGTCCACCTAACCCGATTCCGGGTCGATTTCAGAGGCCACTATCCCGGCCAGTTCCGAGTCCGGTCATTTGACAACGTATATCTCTCACAAATACTTTTTGTACACTCAATTAACACGGGCATTTTTAGGAGTAAATTTTATTTAGTTGATTGTATGTGACCATTCATGTGTTGAATTGTGCACCATTAATAATGTAGCCCTAGGTAACGTATAGGCCTATGTAACTTTAAATTTTGTGGACTAGGCTGGAATTGACTACTTATCCTAGTTCAGATGCAGCCCATTCGGGGCCATTTTCGATTCCAGGACCTCCCATTCCGGGTCAATTCCGAGTCCAACGAAAAATGGACTCGAGTCTGGAATCGACCTAGATTCCGGACTCTGATGTTGCAGCCCTGTTTATGCCCCAATGCTGTATATCTTCAATTTTCGTAACATGTTTTTGTTTCTTCACATTAGGATGTTTGTTACGATATGGACAGCCCGTACCCAGCCTTTCTCGTCTTAAACAAGATATCTTTGCATGTACGACATAATGACAACTTACCTTGATATTATGCTTCGTGCGGATCTTGGTACGGATGGCAACGGTAGACGCTGGGAAGATACAGGGTAGCAGTGCGCATTCGTCCGCAGAGTGTGCAATCCAGCAGTCCATGCATGGTTCACAGCAGAAAGCAACAAGACCTAAACAAAGCGAAGGAAAAATTGAAAGTCAAATGAAATATTAAGCATACGTTTTACCCACATTCACAATTCTATAACTAACAAAGACATTGAATACCCCACCCTCACCCCACCACAACCTAGAGCTGAAGTAGTTGTAGTCTTCTGTCCGTAATATTTGAACAATGTCCGTCGTTTTTAATTGGATGGAAGACAACTATGATGGTAAAGTCAATTGCATGTGTGTACAGAAAATGTAAAATTTGCATAGACGGCACAGTAATTAGGTTGGTAGACAGAACAATAGATTAATGTTCTAATTAAATTGACATTGAAGAATTTTATGAACAACAACAAAAGTTATCAAATTAATAAACTAAGTTTACTTTTTAAAATAAAAAAGTACTAAGACTGATGTGAATACAACTGTGGTTAATAAATGCAAGTGCATTTGTACATTTCAAAGATGTTTTAAACAAGCCGAGAGAATCTTAAGTTTTACTTGACTTGCCCAGAAAAAAGGTAATTTACAAAAAGTACTTATAGAAGGATGAAGCTATTATTAGGATAAAGAAATGTAGCATAGGGGGAAACTTACATGATGGAAGATCGTCAAAACAAGCACAGAGACCAGATGACCATTCACGTGGGGGCTGGAGTGAAAAATGAACAAAGTGAAATTTGTCTGAAATTGTTTGAAAATAGCTTTTTTAAGACTTCATATAGATTATGATAGACATGCAACCTAGTAACACTAACACTTACAATCAGAAAATACCAGTGCATTAAAAACGGGGTACCGTGAAAAATAAATGCGTATCTCTTGAATGTACGACCAAATATAAATTGCATTATTATACCAATTGCAATGGGATAGCTATCTTTCAAATACCCTCCTTTACCTCCTTGAGAGAGTTAAATCAACAAAAATTTCACAACCCTCGTAATCACCCTTGATAGGGATATTACTGGACACTGTACCCCTAACTCTGAAACACCGACTCATTAGTAGTGGACAAAACATGTTTTTATGCTTGTAACCTGTAAGTGCAACTACTTTGAAGGGGTGTCTTTAATGGATCCAAAAGAGTAAAGAACTTTGAATCATGACCACCTTAAGAACGGCTTAATTACAATGGTATGGCTGATGAAGTTTTTAAACTTTTGCTGTAATTAACATCAGTTTGTAAGAGTGTCGTTCTCAACATGTAATTGAGTGTATCTTTTAAGTATTTTTGTTAAAAAATTGCCATGTGAGTAATCATTTTGAGAACGACACGTCATCTACAACAAAAATATTAAACCCAATTTTGCATCCCCCTACATGAACAATGGAATAACCTTGCTAGCCCTTTAGTAGCCATGATCAAAACTTCATCCATGCCTTACTTTTATGGGAAAGTTTGAAGGAAATTTAAACTTCAGAGGGGGTTAAGACTCTGAAACACCCCCGGTAGCTATGGCCCAACAGACCCTCACTCTGAAGGAAAAGAAAAGTAAGTAACACTAACCTCGCCATCCATCATGGCACCAGCTGCTCCTGGTTGTGTGGTGATGACAGTGGTAGTCATTTTGTAGTTGGTTGGTTGTTTGGTTTAGTTTCTAAAAAAGAAAAAAAATGCAGAATAGAATTTTGACCCATGAGCAATCTCAAAAGCGAATTTCATCAACATGATTTCAAAGGCTATGACAACAATTGAGACACATTCAAAGGTGACAAAAGTTCATTTACCGTATTCAATGGCTATGATTACAATCAAAACAACACAAAAATATAACTTTAATTGCAGTACGTCAAGTATGTCTTTGAATGCAGTCGTTTAAATTACTTTGTTTTCTTGGGTTTAAGCTTTGAACGTGAAGATAAAAACAAACTCGTCAACGTACATCACTCTTTCTAGAAATATTTAAGTGAAACACCTAAAAAGTTTCCATGACTAAAGTTAGAAATATTTAAGTGAAACAACTAAAAAGTTTCCATGACTAAAGTTAGAAATATTTAAGTGAAACAACTAAAAAGTTTTCATGACTAAAGTTAGAAATACTTAAGTGAAACAACTAAGAAGTTTCCATGACTAAAGTTAGAAAAGTTGAGTGAAATAAATGAAAGTTGTCGTTACTCAAGTTAAGAGGAGTGAAGTGTTACTACACTATTACTTGTAACAGCCAGTTTCCAGTTTAACTCGTTGCATAGTAACTACCTAAAGGGGGCGAACTTCTTAAATAAAATAAATCAATACCGTTTCCAACCTGCAGCCAATATTACACAATGTGTTATTTCGGTATTAACTACTTTCTTCGAAAAAGAATTGGATAAGAATAGGGCAAATGTTCCATTGACTCTTGATAATGGGGTATTGATTACGTTTCTAAGGCAGTGGTCTACCCCTAGCAACGCCTTACTGTTTTTTCGCATGCGTTCGGTGCGTCTTTTTTCAAATGAGACAGGTAAAATTCTCGTTTCCAAGTTGACCAACAAAGTCACCAATAACTTTTATTATTAATAACTTTTTATCTTCCTTAAGATTTGTCAGCGCGCTTTTAAAAATATACAACTCAAAACCTACAGCTATTATATTAAGATAGCCCGGGTTCTTGTGTTCGTTTTCAATAACTTGGGAATTTTTCCTTACAGTTTAGTCTGATGGAATCGTTGCAGAGATACATTAGGCCATCGACTACCCTTGCTGCCTTGTAGATGGAGGTATTCCTCGAAATATTTTGGCTGTCAATTAGGCATCCTTCAAGTTAAAAAATAGGCATCAAAGGCAATAAGCTTTTGTGAATATGCAAGGGAAAAGA